>CM024335.1:5993300-6593300 GCA_014170255.2 Drosophila triauraria
TGAAGAATGGGTATAAATGGATTTTGAAACTCTCCATTTAAGTTAATAAATAAACCCGAGACCAGTAGCCTTTTCCAGAATAAAAGCTCACAAAAAAATAATTCAAGTTTTGAAAGAAAACTGAAAACCTGATCGGATTTTGGGGACTTACCCACTTGGTAGTGACACTTACTCCCTTTTAAAAACCAAAATAGTCCCCCAAATGAGATTGACTGCCCTGGGGCGCTCGGTGGGTGCCATGGGCTGCGGCTCCCTGGTCACCTACCTGGTAATCCGGCTGCTCGATCGCCAGCAATCCGACGCGTACTCCACCGGAGCGTTTGGTGATGGAGAGCAGGCGCCAGGCGTGGTGGCCAGTGGCGCCTGGCTGCAGCATTGGGACAGGCACAAGCCCACGCCGCGACAGATGGCCACCTTCAAGAGCGAGCCCTCCGCCCTGCGTCATATCTTTCTGGTGCGGCACGGCGAGTACTCCCGCTCAGCGAATGGCAGCCACCTCACGGACCTCGGGCGCCTGCAGGCGCGAAGAACGGGTCAGAGACTGAGGGAAATGGATGTGACCTGGGACCAGGTGGTGACCTCCACTATGCCGCGAGCCGAGGAGACGGCGGCGATCATCCTCAAGGAGCTAGACATCGATTCGCTCAAAATGAAGCACTGCTCGCTGCTGCCCGAGGGAACCCCTTATCCGGCGGATCCGCCGCCCAAGGGGAGTTGGCGCAGCGTGAAGCTGAACTACCAGCGCGATGGTCCTCGGATCGAGGCTGCCTTCCAGCGGTACTTCTTCCGGGCCACGCCGGAGCAGGAGCACGATTCCTATCTGCTAATTGTGGGCCATTCGAATGTGATCCGATACCTGATCCTGAGGGCCCTGCAACTGCCGCCTGTCGCCTGGACGCGCCTCAATCTGAACCACGGCTCCATAACCTGGCTGACGGTGCATCCAACGGGCTACGTGACCCTGCGCTGCCTGGGCGACTCAGGCTTCATGCCCGTGGCCCAGCTGACCCACCGGAGGCCGCTCTCGGCGGCAAAATCAGATAGTAACTAGTAACTGGTAACTGGCTCATGATTAAAGCTCTGCTCCCTCTGTGTCTCTCCATGCGGAATACGTCATTTTGCTGGCGAAGTGGAAACGTGACTTCCTGCACAATTTTGTCGCAACTGGAAAACCACTTTAACTTTGGCCAAAATCACTTGGCCAACACACACACACGACGCTCACAATCACAGCTGCATCTGCATGGGCATCTGCATGTATGCATTCCCTCTCCAGTGGCCACATCCACAGCCTGGTCGTTGGCACATTTGCGCCACTCTTTCGGGATTGTCTCTGCTCATTAGTGCGGCTTTAATTTTGGTTATTGCGCCTGTCCCATGTTGTTCGGTTTTGGTTTCCGGTTTCGGCTTTCGGCTTTCGGTTTTCGGTTGGGGTTTGAGTTTGAGTTTGGGTTCCGGCCTTTTGGCGATGAAGCTGCTACCTTTGCCCCTCCGTTGGCGTTTCATTAAATTTGCATCCGTCCACAATTTGAATTTAATTTGTTGGGGGCTGAAAATTGCATTATACCCGGAGCCAGAGGAGCAGGAGCAGCCGAGGCAGACGAAGCTTCTCAACTGCCACTCACCCCGAGTGTCAGCTGCTAAATATTTGCCTCGCCACACAAATTCTGGAGCGTATAAAAAAGGGAAATGTTTACTTTATGCCCCTGTTATTGCTGTTGCGGTTGACTGCCTCACAATGGCCCTCGACGGCCCTCGGCGTCCCATAAATGTGCATCTATAATATGGAAGCCAGGGAGCGATTATTCCATCAGCTGAGGAGCCAAAGATGGGAGTTTACAGAGTGACTTACTTAAAGGCGCTTTGATTTATTGACATTAAATTTACAAGCTCGTAAGTGGGGTTGATTTAAGGCCTTAGGAAACTGCCTTACTTGTAGTTTTGGAATAGGGATTGGGGTTACATTTTCACACGGATTTCCTTTAGAAAAAGCCACGGAATTTATGCTCGCATGTATGACTTTTCAGTACGGTTTAAAATTTAGTATGAATCCTTAAGGTAGATATTTTATTTAATGTATGATTTAATAATATTTAAATATAAACTCGATCGTCATCGTTAAAGGGACGAATCGCACAGTTTTAACTCGGCGTCTTTACTCGTCATCTTTAATCGTCATCCTTAATCGTTGTTTTTATTCGTCTTCCTTACTCTTCATCCTTACTCGTCGTCTTAAGTTTTCATCTTCAAAAGTTTTGTTACTCGCCGTCTTTTCTCGTCGTCCTTACTCATTGCCGTTACTCGCCGTCGTGATAGTTGTTTTCTCGTCGTCTTAACCCACTCTCAATAAAAAGTATGAAATAATTTTTGTTGGCATAGTACCGGGTTTTCAATGCTTTATTTTTTTCTTTACTTTTTATATAGGAATTATCACTCAAAGTTCCCAGTGACAAGTAAGTAAGATTCACAGTATTTCATTTTCGATTTTAGTTCAATAGCCATTTACATATGCTTAATTTTATTGTTTTTCAAATTAAATATATTTATAAACCCAAAATAATGCAAGTCTGGTTTCTGTGGCTCATCCTACTTAGATCCTTGGCCAGGGCGGATTTTGGTGTCATCAGCGATGTCAGCGACGAATCCTTCGAGTTCCTGATCAATGGTGGCTATAAGCCGACCAACAACAGATGGAGCCGTCACGTGGTCTCCATTCGCACCCTTAACTATATGCAGAATCCCGGCGGCAACCACTTCTGCGCCGGCATTCTGATCAGCAGTCGAGCCGTTCTAACCGCCGCCCATTGCCTGACGGAGTAAGTGATCCAGATCCGAGACTTCCTCTGCCCCTGGACTAATACCCATCCTACCCACAGCCGGTACAAGGCCACCCTGAAGCCGCAAGGCATTCAGGTGGTGTTCGGTTACCCAAAACGGCTTTCCTCATACGAGGCGGAGCACAACAGCCGGATAGCAGATCGCCTGATGGTGCATCCGGACTACGAGCGCTTCAGCAAGAACGACCTGGCCGTAATCCGGCTCGGCGAGCGAATCCCCAGCTACGTCCGCGAAGTGCAGCCAGTCCTGTTGCGGAGGAAGGCCAACTTGACCATTAACGCTTCCTGTGTCACCATGGGCTGGGGGCAGCTGTATGAGGTGAGAATGGAAAGAAATAGCAGGCTCTCCTTAACTAATGACTTTCAGCACGGACCGTATTCGAATGAAATCCTTTACCTGGACGTTCTCATTAGGCCTGCATCCCTGTGCGAGAGGGAATTCGAGTCCTACAGTGCCCAGGAAAACATATGTGTTGAACCCGATGGCGGCGCTCAGCATTGCGCCGGGGACATGGGCGGACCACTTATCTGCGAGGGCGCTCTCGCCGGCATCATTGCCGGAACTCTGGGCTGTGAAGGTGGCAAGGCCATGAAGTTTGCCAGCTTTCCCTTCTACAAGGATTGGATCGAGAGCATACTTTATTCCTTCCATGATGGCGGCGTCATGCTCTCCATAGACCTTCTGCTCCTTTGGAGTTTGCTGGGTGCTCAGCTCTACCTGCTGGTCGCTTAGTAAAAGGAATCCTGATGAAGAAGGAGAGACAGAGGCCCCCTTGGGCGCTGGGACTTCGTAGGTCAGAGCTACAATCAGATCTGGTGCGCATCGGTATTATTGTTGGAAATACTATCACTCAAAATTCAAAGTGACAGGTGAGTAAGCTTCCCAGACTTTCATTTTTGTTTTTAGGTTAATGGTAGCCATTTACATAGGCTTCAGTTTATTGTTTTTCAAATTAAAAAAAAATAATAAAAAATAATTACAAAACCCAAAAATAATGCAAATCTGGTTTCTGTGGCTTATCCTACTTAGATCCTTGGCAAGGGCGGATCTCGGTGTCATCAGCGATGTTAGCGACGAAACCTTCGAGTTCCTAATCCATGGCGGCTATAAGCCGACCGATAACAGGTGGAGCCGTCACGTGGTCTCCATCCGGACGCTCAAATATCTTGAGAGTCCCGGCGACAACCACTTCTGCGCCGGCATCCTGATCAGCAGTCGAGCCGTTCTAACCGCCGCCCACTGCCTGACGGAGTAAGTGATCCAGACTCCCTTTACCCTTGGAGTAATACCAATCCTCCCCACAGCCGGTACAAGGCCACCCTGAAGCCACTTGGCATCCAGGTGGTGTTCGGTCACATCGATCGGCTGGCCTCGTACGAAAAGGAGCTCAACAGCCGAATAGCAGATCGCCTGATGGTGCATCCGGACTACGAGCGCTACAAGAAGAACGACCTGGCCGTCATCCGGCTCAGCGAGCGAATCCCCAGCTACAACCACCACGTGCAGCCCGTCCTGTTGCGAAGGAAGGCCAACTTGACCATTAACGCTTCCTGCGTCACCATGGGCTGGGGGCAGATGTATCAGGTAAGAACTATCAGGCGCTCATAATATACAAGTGATAAATAAATTACTTTAGCACGGACCGTATTCGAATGAAATTATATACCTGGACGTGCTTATTAGGCCTGCATCCTTTTGCGAAAGCGAATTCGAATCGTACAATGCCCAGGAAAACATATGTGTTGAGCCCGATGGAGGCGGTGAGATCTGCGCCGGGGACATGGGCGGACCACTTATCTGCGAGGGCGCTCTCGCCGGTGTCATTGCCGGAAATCTGGGCTGTGAGGGCGGCAAGGCCATGAAGTTTGTCAGCTTTCCCTTCTACAAGGATTGGGTCGAGAGCATAATTATGTCCTTCAAAGATGGCGGCGTCACGCTCTCCATAGACATGCTGCTCCTTTGGAGTTGGCTAGGTGCTCAGCTGTATCTGCTCGTCGCTTAGTAAAAGGAATCCTGATGATGCCCCTTGCGCGCTTGGACTTTGTAGGTCAGAGCTACAGAACATATCCGGTGCACATCAGTATTATTTAGTATTTTTTATTTCAATTAAATATTTGTGAGCTCAGATATACTTTCTATAGAAAATAAGGTAGAAACTCACCTGTATTTCCATTCAATGCTTGTATTCTTGGGTGCCTCAGGTAATTGCATTTACTGATAGAACTGACATTGAAGCCTCACACCCACAAGGGATGATGACATCTGCACACAATGAAGTCAAAGGTGCTATCAGTGTGTGACCAAGCCGAATGCACCTTTTCCGGGTGTTTCCGGCTGTTTCCGGCCAGGAACAAACCGAACTTTCGCTGATGACTGGATCTGTGCGGGGTCATCACTTGCCTTTGATACAGACTCCATCCACAGACTTTAAGTTTGAAAAGCCCTTCAGGCCGGCGTGCAAATCTGACGTAAAATGCATAAATCAAAGGCAAATTGAATTTTAGCCATGAAAGGCACTTCTGGCACGGAGGCACTGCAGCTGCCAGGAGGGCCTGGGCCCGAGAGAGAGTTGCCGGCGATGTCGTTGTCGCTTTCGTTGTCGTTGTCATTGGCGTCTCCCGCTGAGAGCTCTGACAATATGTTGAGGAAAATTCCGTGGAAAATAACAGTGTGCTGCGCCACAGTCCCCCCCGCCCGTTTTCATGCCCAACTTTAGTCCGCTCTTCGCTTTCGGCGCTGGCAAAACTTTGTCTGGGGCTTGGCGTTGATGCAACTTTAAAGCAAAGTCTACTTAATGCAAAGCTCAAGGCGCCTGCCGCCAACACAAACAAAAACTGCGAAATTGGTCGTTACTACTTATGAGATATATATTTGGCATTTTCACGAGAACTAAAGAGCTTTTAGGCGAGGCTTTGCTGAAGACCTGACACGACATGGCCCGGGAGCTAAATCGTAAATGGAACTCAAGAGATAGATAGCTTTTTAGAAGGAAAATATTGGCATATAAAGAAACTTTATTGCCTTTATAACAAGTTAGAGACCTGGCTCTGTTTAAATTAATTTTTCCGCAATTTTTCCCGCCATTTCAGCCATGTGCTTTTCCCCCAAAGCGGAAAAGTGTCAGCCAACCAACTAGTTAGTATTCACCATACACCTTTTGTCCACTTTCACTCGCTGCGACTATCGGCTAATGCAAAAAGTAAAATAGGGAAAAATTTCTAGGTTTTCTTCGCTGATTATTTGGGCCTAACACCTTTTCTGCGTTCAGTCGTCTGACGGCGCTGGTCGAGCTTTGTGCTAAAATCGCGGAACAAGTCAAGTGAGAGGATATATACGAATACACAACTATAACTTGATCCCACTGGTACGCCTCTGCTAATTATGTGCAAATGAATAATTAATTGACTGACAATTGCCGGGGCTGATTGCATGTGCAAAAGTAAACAGCGAACAGCGGAAAATTGTTGCAAAACCACGCGATCCGAAAAACCCGTGGCCCTCGCTATATAAATTTTGCAACGAAAACGAATCGATATCGATATCAACTCAATTTCGGGTCTCGGCAACGCAATGTTCAAATAAACGAAACGAATCAACATATCAAACTAATTGCATTCGCATTTAAATAAAACGTTCAATTAAAAGCATGATTTGCAAAGCCAAACCCATAATCACGCCATGTGTATGTGTGGTGGGCGAGTGTGGATGTAGGTGGTGTGCCGTTGTGTGAGTGAGTCTTTAGAGAGAGAGACAGAGTGAGTGAGAGGGGAAGGGCTTCGGTTCGACATCAATCAATTAATTGGGAACCCGAACGAGGTGCGTAAGTTCATTTGGCGTGCAATTTGTTAATTAATCGAATTCGGTGCATTAGCAAAAATTGGAGCGTTAAGTCTGACTCATTATCGGAGAGAGCTAAATGAAGGCAAATTAGGGACTTTATTTTGGCTAAAATTATGACAAAAATATTGTTAAAATGAAATAAGAGGAAAGGGATCTTAAAATATATTTTTTTAATTTTTAATTTAAATATAATGCCTAAAAATGTTGAAAGGAAAACATAAACACAGAGAAAATAAGGATAAGCCACTATTTCTGGTCAACGCTACGTATACGTAATATATAGAATACCCAATATTACGTATACGTAGCGTTGGCCACAAGAAAACCTTTTAGTAGTACCCAAAAGTAGCATTTGAGGCTTAAAATTAATAATCCAGGCGTCTACGATTATGCTCCAGTTGCAAGAGTTATTTTGAGGTTTACAAATAGTACTTCAGGTGTCTAAAAGTATGCTATAATTGTAAGTCTTCAATTTCTTCAAAATTTAGCTTAATAATATTTTTACAGTATTTTCAAAAATATTTTTAAGTAATTTGTATAGCCTATTTACCTTCATGGTTATCTTATGGTTATTTTAAGTAAAAAAAAAATGTAGCATACTTCTAAGCGAAGCTTTTATTTATTTAAAATCTCCTAATATTAAAAAACATACAAATATCACACAAATAGCTTACTTATTTACCATTTTCAACCACTCTCTTTATGATTCCTACAATACAAATACGAAAAGCATTGTGAATAGCTTCACTCTAAGCTGGCAGAGGAGAAAGGCCCTTTCACTCACTGTTGACCCAATGCATTGAACTCTGCCACCTCGCTCCATAATACTCCAGTCTGTTATCATTGTAACGGCTTTCACTAATAGCTCCCTGCCAGACATGGCAATAGCTTCACATATAGCTACAATAATAGGGAGATAATAGCCGACAACAAGTCCCCAGTATCGCTGCGTATCGAGTTGCCTTCGACAGGGCTTGGCCAGCAGCACATTTAAACGCCTTGACTCGTGTCCACTTGGCTAACATAATCGCACATGCAGAGCAAACAGCACAGAGACCGAAATGTATATACTATATATATAGGGATAGAGAGGTGCCAACACATATATTAAAATATATATAGGGGGAGGACATTGCAAGACCGGGCGAGCAAGAACCCATGCGATTCATCGGGGTATCGAGTTTTAATGACCCACTTTCGGGCTCAAGACTGTTTAAGTTTGGTCTAATTCTGCAAGTCCCACGGCGGAGCAATTAGTGTGGCCAATGGCCAATGGTCAGCATGAATGGGCGATAAAGGCGGCAAGCGGCAAGCGGCGCACGTCGTATTGTCAAGGAAAACAAATGAGTTAAGTTTTCCAGCGGCGCAACTTGAGGGGCTTCACCTCACGGGGTGGCCGCCCCCTAGAAGAGAGATGTTCTTTCCCAGAGACCAGAGACCAGAGACTCAGAGAAATAGAAAATAGAAAAAAATCGACAGATAGTTAGTGCGGGGAGTAGTTTTGCAGTCTCTGAAAGTCATTACCCATTGATATGTGTGTGGGAGGTGGCAAAAAAGAGACATTTTCGTTGCTTTTTTGTTTGTTTTTTTTTTTTCTCGAATTTGTGTTGACAACATGGGAAAGGGCAAAGACAGCGCAAGACAGCAGCAAAGCGAAACATGAAATTAATAGAATTAAGAGGTGAAGAATTCGATTCAAGGCAACATTCAGGGACGGCAATTAAATGGAACAGAACCTTGTCAGGCTAGCTGGGAGACACACACCGAGAATACTTAATTTAAGGTATGACACGCCAAAGTGAGAATTGTTAATAAAAGTTTAGAGATTAATAGTTTAAGTTGTAAGGAAAGAGTAAGAGGAAGTTAATGTATTTTTATTTAATGGTGAAAAGTTTCAGTTCATCGAAAATAAGGATAACTGTTAGCCAGTACGTATACGTAATATAAAACAAACAACTTAAAGGTCACTCGCCGTATATTAAATTCAATTTAAGGACCCACAAAAATTAATTTGTTTGAAAAATATGTGAAAATTCCTCACGGCTCGGCCATATTCATTAATTTGGTGAATGTCACATGGTTCCAGTGAGTTGCTAGCGACGCCCCCGAAGCTAGTTACTTGGGCATGCTCCCCATACATACATATGAATGCATAATTGGAACATAAAATTCCGAAAATATTTTACAACATTCTCCCTTCCCTGGTGCCGCATGTTTGTGTGTGTGTGTTGGTTTTTTGTTTAGCCCCGGATCCCTCATGGTCATGCCTGTTCCGCATTAATTCATTCGCAGGAGGCGAGCCCTGGCCAGCAGCCAGCAGCCAGCAGCCAGCAGCGAGAGTTAAGGCCAAGTTAAGGCAGCCTTCCGGCCGAAGATGGACCAGCGTAATCTAACACTGCCAACGCCAGCCGCAACAACAATTATGTCCTCGTCATCCGCAGTAGCAGCAGCAGCAACGGCGGGCTTCGGATCCGGAGCACCCACCACATCTGCGATGGCGGCGGCGGCCACGACACTGGCATTAGCAACAACAACCGCAGCACCAACAACGCCAGCCACATTTTTTACCTACAGCATACCAGGCATGGACATAGCGCCAGGACCATTTATATTCACCTACGTTAGTGAATTTTTATCGCTTATCACGCCCGAGGAATTGCCGCTGGGTGAGTTCCCTTCCCTCTGTCTCCGAAAATGGGCGTGTTCCTCTGCCCTAATGTCCATGTGTGTGTGTGGTATCCATGGCAGTGGGCGGATGGGTACACCGCCCCCAACAATGAGGGCATTAGAGATGTAAATTCGGGACAGTATTTGGAGGATAGGCAAGTTATTCGGCGGGACAGATGGAAATGACCGGTTAAATAGTGCACAGAGAGATTACTAATGGCGGAAAGTGATGGGATTTTTAGAGTTTAAGGGAGTTTTCAAAAATGAATTAAGATTTAGTGGGTTTTTTAGAAAATTGAAATAAATAAAAATATTTCAAATACTATAAATTGGTTGAGAATTTAGTGAAAATTCACAGGAGGGTTCTAAGTTATAATTAGAATTGATACGCTCCCTCAAGGAACACTGATTAGTCGCCACTTTAACTTTGTCTTAACTATTAACTAGTAAATAAAAGATGTCAAGTAATGAAAATTTAGCACACCAATAATTTAAATAATAATATATCAGATTCGAATTTAAGAATTATTTTTTTCCCGTGCCTTAATACTTTGGTTTCGGTTTAAAACTATCGAGGCTTAAATAGTTTCTGTAGCTCTGAAATCTGAATGGAGAGGCCACCGCAGCCGTGAACCTTTTTCCATTAAATATGCATGTCGGGCTCTCACACTATGTGGCCATGGCTGTGGCTTTGGTCGCCACACGGATTTTCAGTCCATAGGCCATAGCTTAGGCGGCCTTGCCACAGTGGTCATCCCATTAAAATAAATGTAAGTTCCATCCATCGAAATTGCCCCAAAATTGGTTGGTTTGGTCGTGCCTGTTCAGATGACCGATGAGCAGAAGCTGAGCACCTTCATGAAGCGGCATGGCGTGCGGGAGGAGGTAGCTCGTCAGTATCTCAGCTCCAACAACTGGTCCCTGGAGGTGGCCAGCAACACCTACGTTTCCGACACCGAGGCCAAGAAGGAGCCCGAGCCAGCAAAGGAGGAAGCTCCCACCGAAAGTCCCGCCACCGAGGACCTCCAGTCCCTGATTAGTCAGCACTCTCGGCGGCGGGAGAATGACCAGGATGGCTACCAGGCTGAAAATTCGGGCAGCTCCACCTCGGGCCAGGAACCGACCACGGAGAAGCGGGTGGGCATCGACAACTCCACACCCGCCCTGACCACCATCGACAGCGATCGGAGTCTGCGAGTCTGGGGTCATGGGGTTCCCCTGGGCAGTGCTCACCCCATCAATCCGCCGCCAGCTCGTTCGCCCGGCGAGGATTCGGACAACGAGCCCACGGACGATGAGCAGACCATGGTGGTGCTCCACCTTTGGTCCGAGGGCTTCTCCCTGGACGACGGCTCACTGAGGCTGTACGCCCTGCCCGAGAACGAACGCTTCCTGCGCGCCGTTCTGCGCGGGGATTACCCGGAGGAGATGCTGGACAACAGGCCGCGCGTCCAGCTGAGCGTGCAGGATCACACCAACGAATCCTTTCGCCAACTGTCGCGGAAGCAGTTCATGGGCCCAGGTCGTTCCCTGAACAGCCCCACGCCCCAACTGGGCGTAGTGGCCACCGCGCAGGTGGAGTTGCCGGCAGTGCAGCTGAACGAGAGCGCAGCCATAACCACGGTCCAGCTGAGACTGGCCGACGGAAGCCGGGTGGCCGTGCGCTTCAATCTCACCCACAACATAGGAGACCTGTATCGATATGCTCGGCAGGCCAGTCCACAGAACTCCTCTCGGAACTTTGTCCTGATGACGGCCTTTCCTCGGCAGGAGCTGCTCGAGACGGACACACGGACCCTGGTGCAGGCCAATCTCATGCAATGTGGTGGTCATCCAGCACCTGAACGAAGAGGAACGAGGAGCGCAGCTATCCAGTGATAATTCCGAGCATGTCCTGCAATAAAAGTCAGTTGAGATGGAGGAGCTAGCAATGGGGTTAATTTTTGAAGGCTGGAAATTTTAGCTAAAATTTATAATAGGAGTTTTATGGAGACTTGTATAGCTTTTAAGGGGTATTATGCTTTCAGCTTACCTTCCAAGCTTACCCTATTTTTCCCCTTTATGCCTTTCAGATTCCATTCGCGATGTCCTACACAAAAATGTCAGCCTGCTGGACTTTGCCTCCAACGTGAGTGGCGTCTGTGACTTTGTGCATTTTCGAATTTCCTCAAAGTCCTTGCTTCCGCCCCATTTAGGCCATTAAAATCGAGTCCGGCTTCATAGCCCTGATGAGCGTGTTCGCCATCCTGGCCCTGGTCCCGCTGATTGCCACCTGTGCCTGGTGCTGCGGTCGTCGGTCCACGCAGGAGGAGGTGGATCACATACGGAATGCGCCCTGCAACATCCGTGACGAGGCGCTGGAGGAGAGCTTGCGATGCCGCAAGAGCGCCGGCCTGGTCACCCTCTGGATTGTGTTCGTGCTGCTGACGTGGGTTGAAGAGCTCCTTAAATCGAGACTTTTCGGGAATAATCCAAAGTTGAAACCCCTTTTGCAGGCTGAGCGACTTTAGTATATTCTACGCCAACAGTCGCCTATCCGCTGGCGTGGAGATGACGCCCGAGATGGTCAAGTCGGCGGTGCACGACGTGGAGGTCTTCGTGAAGGACACGCATCTGCAAATCAAACACAAACTGGATAATGGCTTCCACGTTTCCGTGGAGCGGGTCGTCAAAGACTTGGAAGGTCAGTTGGCGGAGAGGGCGACACAAAAGTTTGCGCCATTCGATGTTCGATGTTCGGCAATCGCTTTGCCAACTTTGTACTCGAAGCCGTGCACTTACGGCCTTCGATCCATGCATTATGCTCGAAACTTTCCCAATCCCCGCCAGCTGCAATGTAAATGTATGAATTTATATCCATGTGTGTGTCGGTCCCTCCTCCTTCTCTCCCGCAGACGTGGACGTCCTCCTCGGCGAGCCGATTCAAGCGGAAATATCTGCACACACTGGCCTTGAGCTGGCGTATGATTCACTGACGACACTCAGCCTGGGTGAGTACGGATGCGAGTGCTGGTACTGGGTACCGGGTAGCAGGGCGCTCTGGTTAAGTGCTCCCAAGCGATTGCCATGCGATTGTCTGGTTACGGACTTGACCCAAATTCCATTGTTCGTGGCAAGGCGAACATGGGCAGTAGACCTAGTCATCCCCCAGCCGTCACTCCCCCAAACCACATTCCCAGTTGGCCAAACATGACAATAAACCAGCCCCAATAAATTACAGCTAAAATGGGTGTGACCTTTCATTGGCAAACGGGTTGTAAAGGATGCAGGAAGCAGGGTGTGGGCGTTGTAAATTTTTCACAGTTCTCTCAGCTTGATTTCCATTGATTCTTTCGAAATGAATGATTTCTTAAAAGGAACTTGAGGCTCCAAGGAGTAAGAGATTATCATCATTATTTTAGCTGCTTTATTCCATCCAAATCACTTGCTTCTCCTTCAACTTTTGTCCAAACAATCGGAACAAATCCAAGACATAGAAAACAGCAAACAGCAGGCGCGGTCCCCTGGTAAATATATAGTTTCTATATAGTAAAAACCGATTGTTTGCACCCAATTTCATCTTTGGGGGGAGAATGCAAACGGAGGCAGCCAGCCGGAGGATCCGGCTGAAAGTCCTCCCGCACAATTGCCAAGATGACAACTCCATTATGTTCGCCTTCAAACACAATGTGTAATTTGGAATCATGCTCCTTTGACTCCTTGACTGCTCCCCATTCCCATCCTGTCCTGTCCAAATAAAACACGCTACAATAACGCTGCAAATAATAATAATAATATTTTCGTGCATTTGTCGCTGTCAGCAAACGCGGAGCTCATCTATCGCGTCCTCATGCTGCAGGAGACGGTCGGCCGGGCACTGAAGCTGTCCCAGGAGGCGGCCGCCCGGATGGAGGAGCTGCAGATCCAGCTGTCCGTGCTGCAGCGCCAGTGCACGTACCGCGACCGCCCGCTCTGCGACACGTTGCGTATACGCAGCTTCGAGGAGAACGGCGTGGTGGATGCCTTGAAGACTGTGAGTCCTTTTGGTGTGGAGTCTCGCCGCTAGATTATAACCCGTTTTAATACCCTCTTTAAGATGGGGAATTTTTTATAGATTCTTTTGGACTTTTTAGATATTCATTTTGATAATTTTAATCTACTTTTAAACCCTCCCAATGTAAGAAATTTTTGAAGAAAGTTATTAATTTATAGACTGAAGAATTTAATAATTATTATCATGACTTTAACCACGTCTACAGTTATTAATTTTTAAGAAATATATAGAGTTATACTTAAAGCTAATTTGTTTTTTTTAATTTTTTATTGAAAATGAAAGAAAAATACTAGAAATTAATTATTGAATTTATTATTGAAGAATATACATTATATTTGCTAAGGTTATCCCACTAAATATTTTAATTAGCCATTTCTTTATATAATATATTTACTAAAATATTTTCAATAGAAATGAATATTATGCTCCAGCATCAGCGTTATATTTGAACTTTTATCTTAAAACTTACTCACTTTTAAGGGTATTTCCAGCTTCGGTCACCGATTTTTTCCATAACTTCTTGTTCTACGTATAAATAATTTGTACTTTTACTTCCTTTTCACCCTTTTTTCTCCCTCTTCTCCCCGGACTGCACTGTTTTTCTAATTTCGCCCGCAATATCTTATTTCCTGGACAACTGCAACGACGACGACTACCACGACGACGATGTCGACATCGCCGACAATTTGTCAGCTGCAAGAGGACCAGAGCATCTTCCGTATGCGCTACTTGGGCGAAATTGAATTTGGGGCCACTGTCAAAAATCTGACATCGGAAGTTGGCGTGTCACGTTCCATTTTCAGCAATTTCCCGCAACAAGTTAAACATGACACGGCATATGAGCGGAACTGTGAGTAGAGCAATCAAAGTTAAAGCGGAAGCGGAAGCGGGCAGAGTCTGCTAGGCTCCGTCCGTATTAATCGGCTTCCAAATTCCATATTGTTCCCCTGGCCGAAACTCAATTATGGCACCGAACTAAGTGTACCATTCAATCAATAGTCCAGGTGTCAGGCTTCCCATTCAATCCCAATCCCCCTGCCCAGCGCCATGAATCTGACAATGCAATTTCCGAAACACACTCGGCCAGAGATACAAAGATACAGAGCCAGGAGGGACAAAGTACTCGTAACTCGAGCTTAGTCCCAATATTAATTAGTGTCCTCAAGTTCTGTGAATGCTAATTGAATTGGCCACAAAACTTTTCCATTCCCCAGACACGCTGGAGCAGCTGGCCAGCATACGGCACCGGACGACGGCCAATGCCCAGCAGCTGACCTCCACGGTGAACGCACTGCTCCGGCGACTGGAGGGCACCTGGCCCTCACTGCAGCCGGCCTACAACGAGCTCAAGGACTGGGCGGATGCCTACTGGTGCGTGGGCTGGATCGCCGGCATGATGATCGTCTGGGTGATGCTCTTCATGCTCATGTCCTACTGCTGCTTCCTCTGCGAATCAACCTCCAAGTCGGGCGTGGTCTTCTTCATAGCCGTCATGCTCATCTGCCTGGCCAGCATTGGCCTCACCTTCTACGGGGTCTTCTCTCTGGCCATTGGTGGCAATGCGGAGGTCTTTGTCTGCCGATCACTGTACGATGAGGACTACTCCACGCTGGGCAAGCTGCTGGACAAGCCGGGTTACGCATACGCCCGGGAGCCCCAGACGGGCATCATTGGCGAGCTGCTCCGTCCCGCTGGCGTCAACCGGTCCGTGGTCAATGTGCGCCTCGGCCAGGCCCTCAGGTGAGTCCAGAGATCCCCGCCGGCCATCCACTAACGTATGTACATGTGTGTGTGTATCTAGACTTTCCCAGGTAGCCCAAGCCAGCGCCGAGTAACGAATTTTGTTATCCAATTACTTTGATACTGTACGTGCCTGTAATTTTGATTGCCCCCCAGAGACCCAGAGAGACTGGCTGCCTGACTGCCTCTTGCTGCGTGTGGCAAAGGCCAAATGTACTCCAATTTTTATGGTCGAATCGATTAGCTGTTGAGAGGGAAATTAATCTGGGTAGGAGAGGTGAAATGATTGACTTTGGTCTTATTTAATATCAAAATAAAGAATTTAAAATGTTATCTTTGCTCAAATAATTACCATATAATTATTAGCCATATCTACAACATTGGTCCATCCGGCTCGAAGGACCAAAATGTAACCATTTAAAGATCTGTTCAAAATATTTACTAAACACTATCTGATTTCCATTAAAGAAAAGAAGAACTTAAGTCATTATCCTAAACCCTATTCTGCAAGTAAATTTCCATAACAGAATAATCTTTCCCTATGAATAGATAACTCATAAGCGCTAAGGCTCATCCTAACACCTCCTAAAATCTCGTTGCTGTCCAATCGAAGCCCCAGATAAGCACTTCATCGATTCTACTGTGATTACCTATTTCTGTGATTATTGTTGCCACACTCTGGAAACTTTCCTTGGTCCTTCCAAGCCGGAAACTTGGGCAACCGCAACGCACCAAGCACCGCACCCTCTCTTGCGAAGTTATTCGGCTTCGAAATGCCATTCAAGTCCTGGCCATGCCGAACTGAAGGGTACTTCTAAGCTACCTACCTAGAGAACGGCCCCTGGCCACAAAGTTTTGAAAGCCCAATGAAATTTTGCTAGCCACATGGCACTCAATTTTGCAGGGAACACGCCAATGCCAATGCCAATTCAACTAGCCGCACGCATCACCCCCCGAGCCCGAAGTCCTGAACCCATAGTCCAAGGCCCACCGGCACCCCCTTGTAACCGCAAATTTTAAGCACGATTCCAATTATCCGGGCAGAATACAAAATGCACATGCAGGCGGCTGCGTAGGAGTCCGGAGTAGGGGCATAAATTGCCAAATTCGCCAGGACGCACATCCAAGCCTCTGCCCTGCCCCCCTGTCCACGTAGATATTATGGGTATAGACCGGGGCTCCAGCGAACCGTAGCTCCGCCCCCGGTCCCGAGTCCAACCCCTTTGGTATTTTGACGTTTCTTTGACAACCTTTTGAAACAGAGGCTGCGAGCAAAATCAAGCATCGTACAATGTCTTTCAATTGGATGCATTCGTGAATACCACCAAAATAGCCGATTTGAAGCAGTTCCCCAAAGTGTCCACCGCCATCGATGCGATATCCGTGTCCGGGCGCACGCTCCTCTCGCTGACGCAGTCCGTCCAGAACATCCTCGAGAACATGCTGCAGACGTCCTCGTTCAATCTGACCACGTACCGCAGCAGCGTGGGTGCGCCCACGCCCGAAAAGGATTTGGCCACGTTCATTGATCAGATGCAGCGGGTGGCGTTGCAGGTGAGTGCATCAGAGGGGAGCGCGAGGAGCGATGAACACCTGGCACCCCGCCTGATTAGTTTCAATTAAGAGGGTGGCAGTGACGGCGGTGGCCATGGCGGATCTACGTGCAGTGCATAATGTAAACCGCCAGGCATTCAATTCACTCATCCGATTTGTTTTCGCCAGATTCAGGATGTGGCCACGTCCTCGCGCATGACCACGCTGGGCAGCCGGGCCAAGCGGCTGCAGGCCTCGATTCTCCAGCCGCTGGAGAACCTTCAGAATGAGATACTTTATCATTTAACCGCCCTGGAGCTGCAGCGGGATCCCTGGGCCAAGCAGGTCAATCAGACGCTCAACCACCTGAAGAGCATCCAGGGTTACCTGGAGAACAAGGCCAGCGAGATATGTTACAATATGACGAGGGCCTACACGGATCGGTGAGTTACATACTTTTATTTCTGGAAAGATCAACAAATTGTGTAATTTTTGTAAAGATAATAAATCATACAAGTCGCGCATAATTATATTTTTAATCTTTAGGCACTCCTTATTAATATTTACAAGAATATATATTTATTAGAATTTTTTTAGCCTTGGAATATTGTTAAGAAAAGGACCCTTAGCCGATTTTATAACAATTCTTTTGCTTCTCAATGGAAAACTATATTTATACAGACTTCTCTTCAAATGCTTTTTCTTTTATATCTAGTTCAAGTGAAGTTATCAGTTTATAAATAAGTAAACTGTGCTTATCAGCAATTTGTGAACAATTTCCCAACAAATTTAATAGGAAAATGCCTCTTTATTTTCCCAGTTTATAGACCTCCACATTAATGGCAAAATACCTATAAACTAACCCGGAAATCTCCTATTTCTGCTGCTATGCAAAATCAGCCCACCTTGCCAGGCCCAGGCACACACACACTGTGTTGGCCAAACTTAATTGCGGTAAATTCTGAGAGATTTTCAACCGAAAAGTTAGGGGGGAAGCCCCACACCTACCACCTCCACACACTCGAAAACACTCGCATTTCGCTTTTCTAGCCACTTTTCCCACCGCCTGTGGCACTTGGAGCTGCATTCTCTGCCCGTCTGTCTGCGTGTTTGAGTTTTATTATTGTGTTGCTCTTTCGGTAGCTGGCAGAGAAACAAACAACTTGAACAATGGCTCTGGAGCTGTGCAGCACCCCGGAGTACTATACATAGTTTCCGGCTTTATCAGATAATTGAAAGTCCTAATCGTTTGATTAACTTTGCCAAGTGTCATGATTGCATTTTCAGTGTTTTTCCAAGTGTACGCCCGCACACACATGCTCGAAAATGGGCATTTATGGAAGGTGAATGTGCCAGGAATTCCAAATATTTTGTTGCTGAAACCTGAGAATTTCCGATGACAAATTCCTTTGGAATTTATAAACATTTTAAAATTGTTAAGGCCACTTAGGAAGTGAAGGGCTATTCTTCGAACAATGGAAGCTGTAAACAATTAAGTTTTGCCTCAATATTTTAGTGAACTTAAGTGCTTAGGAGAGGCTCTATTGTTTTAGGTTTAAGCCTTGAGAATTACTAAACATTTAGAGATTTTAAACGACTATATTGTAAAGCCTAAAAGTAGACTACACAAATTTAAATGGAAACAGCAGGAAACCAAGAACTTAAACTATTTATTTATTTATTTTTATTTTCTCACTTCCTGGAACATATTTTTCCTACTCTCTCACCCCACACAGCTTGAAGGCCTACTTGACCAGCAGTCGCGCCACCATGGAGTCCCAGCTGGGCGACACCACCACCAAGTGCCGTCCCTTCTACGACACCTTCGATGCCAGCCGCTCCTTCCTCTGCCGCAACATGGTGGACTTCATCAACGGCCTGACCTTCTTCATCTTCCTCACGCTCCTTCCTCTGGGCCATTGGCACTCCGGTTGGCCTTAATTTGATTACCGTCCAAACGCGTCTGAATGCCATGCAGGCGGCCCAAACGCGCAACAAGGGTCGCCATAGGAGAAGCGACCGGAGTCCGGAGCAGGAGCAGCGCGGCGACACACGCGGGAGGAAGAAGCAGAAAACGAGCAGTGCCGCGTCCAGCGGGAGGAGCGGCAGGCGAGAGCAGAGCCGGGAAAGGAGCACCAGCAGCACAGCCAGGCCAAAGCCACCACTGTAAGTCATGTTGGGACCCACTCTGGAGTGGAACTAAGGGGGCTTAAGAGGTTGCCTCTTTTTATATTATTTTTTTAATTTAAGGGGTGTTCCCTTCGATATGCATAACTGACCCTTTTCCGGTTACCCTTCACAGACGACGCACTGCCACTGAGGAAACCCTGGACCTGGCCGACGAAGACTCCACTCCCTCAAGGGAGCAGCAGCAGCAGCGGCGCCCAGAGCAGAACCAGCGGGAAACGGAGCGGGAGCGGGAGCGGACCAGAGATCAAAGGAGTCGGGAGCGCGAACTGAGCCGCGGCCGCGACGTCTCCGCCTTGAACACGCCGGTGCGCAGCCGCAGTCGCCAGCAGCTGTGAGTAGAGTCATCCTCCATTGAGGCGCCGCATCTCAAGCTCATTCCATCATTGCCTTAGGCGCCACGACCCCGAAGATGACAATTGGGGCTCGTCCAGCGGACCCAGTAGGGCCAACTCCCGTGAGAGGGAGCGTGAGACCAGTCAGACTAGAAAGGTTCTGAATATTTGGCAGTCGCAAAAAAAAGTCAAGACGCCGCTGTAAGTCGAGGCCCCTCCTAGAGACCTTCCCCTAGCTCTGATAACTCTCCCCTTCCCCGAACAGTCGCCGGCAGGGCACTGAGGAGTTCGACTTTGAGGATCATCCCGAGGACAGTGGGTGGCGCAGCCAGAATCAGTCTCAGACTCACAGCCAGAGCCACAGCCACAGCCTCACCCATAACCAGTCCAGTGTTAGTCCAGAACAACGGCCCACAGATCCGCGCAGCCAACATCGCCCCAATCTCCGTACTAAGCCCAAGTTGTAAGTGACCCTGATCCCGAGCTCCCCGGTCCCACTCAATGTCACTGTCTGCCCCTAAATCTCTGCATGCCAGACGTAGTACTCGTACCAACGCGGATAGAGCTAGCAGTGAAATGGTCCGGCGCCCCGTAACCCCCGTGCTCAGCGTCAATCCGGACATTCCGGCCGCCGTTCCGATGCCCCGCACGCCGATGCGATTGAAGAGCCGGGTGTCGCTGACCGCCCGAGCCGTGCAGGACATTGTCAACAAGCGGAATCAGCGACTGTGAGTGTCCCCGGACCCAGGACCCCTGAGAAAAAGACCTTTAGGCCTTTAGAAGAGCACCCACCACCAGCACCTAGTACTCTCACCCCGTCCATTAGTCAAATCAGTGAATCTCCATTGGTCTTGGTTATAGATGCTATATAATCCTATGTATTCCACAGCCAACGCAGTGGCACCGATGAATTCGACCTGGACGAGAGCGATGCCTATGGTGCTGGAGCTCATATGGATGCGGACGTTGCGGCGTAAGTCTGGAAGTTTGGAGAAGTGTCACAGAAATCTCATTTGAAACTATTTCCACAAAAGGCTAAAGCTCTCCGAGCAGCGTGACCGTTTATGGTATTTTTTACAATGTAAAAAACGCTCTCGCTGGCCATAAACGCATTATTTTGTTAAAAATTTAACTTTATTTAGTTAGACACCATGCTAGTGATAAAATTAAATAAAATTCTGAACAAAATAGTTCATTTATGGACAGCTAGAGCGGTTTTTACATTGTAAAAAATACCATAAACGGTCACCCTGTCTCCGAGCAGCTAAAATATCTCTCTCGTTCGTTATTGTTTGTAAATTGCAGGCAAAGCGTGAAAGAGGAGTATAGATTACGGAAAACCGAACCCTCCTTTGCAAGCTCTGTGTTAAAACGAAGGAAAATATTAATATTCTGAGGGAGAACCTTAATTGAGCTCCGGTATATGTACACATGAATGAATATATACCTTAACCATGACGAAATCAATTACTCAGCAAAGATCTGAGTACTGAAACCTCTACAAATTTACTCTTCAAACACCCTTTGATTTCTCAAGAGTTTAGCAAGCCAATCAGCATCTATTTCACTCGAGATTTCTGTGACACCCCCTGTATAAAGAGATAATTTGAGATAAAACAACAATAATATCTTCCGGCAAATAACAACAATTATTATTTTGGAATTTTCAGCGCACGACGCACGCCGCCCAGGGGCGCTCCGCCGCCACCGCCCCCGCCAGCGGCCGGCTTGAACAGGTTCTACCAACGTTATTAACCGTATTCTCAGTTGCCAAATGAGTTTGTTTTTTGCCTTGCGTTTGATTTTGATTTTGGTTTTTTGATTGATTTGATCGAATCTTGAGCACATGCCAGAGACAAGAGTACCAACCAAAACATACACAAATTCTTATTGTGTTCACAGCGACAAAGTCTATATATTCTGAACTTACTTTCTCTCCCCGAATCCGAATCCGAATCCGAACCCGAAACCGTAATGCTGTCTTAGATGTAGTAGCGATCGCACGGTGCGCTGGAACGAGGACGAAACCGAGGACATTGAGTTCGAGGAGGCCGACGCACCGAAGAGTCCCATGTATCTGAGCCACAACGTCCGCTGAGCCCATCGGCCCCCATCTCAAATATTGCAATTTGTTTTGTATTTCGCATCTATCGCTCCCTAGTTCGTAAGTGAAATGTAGCTATAGTATCGAACCGATATGTTGTAGGCATTTAACAAGCGTAATAAATAAATAATCTATAACGAATCCATTCTGTGTGTGGCCTACGAGCCGCTGAAAAGTGTTTGCTCAGTGCCCCCTAGCCATGTCGAGGATTGTGTGGAGTCTCCTGCTGCTCTCTGGCATATCAGCTCAGAAACAACCGATAAGATTCACCGCCCTCCAGCTCGCTTCCAGGGTGATAAACGATCTGCCACATGACAATGTCATCATATGTCCTCCAGCAATCAACCTGGCCCTGACCCAACTTTACCTGGCAGCCGGAGGAGAAACTGAGGCCGAATTGAAGAGTGTCCTGGGCTACACCGGAACCACAAAGGAAGAGGTATTGAAGGACTTTGAAAGCTTGCAGAGGCTGACCTTGCGGGAGAATCCTCGCTTTCGGATTGCCAGTCGGCTTTATGCCAAAGGTCTCAAGCTGAAGCCGGCGTTTAAGAAAATGTTGAAAAATTACTCGAATATCGAGACCGATAACCTGGAAGTGAGTGTCCAGGGGGTGGGAAAGATCAACCAATGGACTAGCACCAACGCCGATAGCAGCTTTGAGGAACTTCTTAGCCCGCTGATGCTGGAGGATTTTATGAAGGTCTTCTTGGTCACCGCCATCAGCTTTAACGGTCTCTGGATGTACAGGTTCTATCCCATTATCGATGGCCTGTTTTATTTGCCGGACGAGAAGCACTCGGTTCCCGTTAAAATGATGCAGGTGGTGAGCACCTTCAGCTACGACTTCCAGCACGTAATAGACGGCCATGTGGTGGTCGTGCCCTACGCCAACTCCAACATATCCATGACCCTGATGGTGCCGAGATCTTCGGTTGGCATTCAAAAGATGGAGGAAAATCTACTGCAGATGAATCTGAAGCGAATGGCCCCCAAGACAGTGCGTCTCTCCTTGCCGCTGTTCAAGTTTCGGTACAGAGTCGATGTGATCCAGGCCCTGGTCGATCTCGGGGTCAACAAGAATGTGTTTACCCAGGCACATCTCCCGGAGCTTACGGCCAAGGAAAAGGTCAAGATCGACAGCCTGCTGCACTCGTCTGTCATTCAGTTTAGCGCCCAAGGAGCCAAGTCGGCACTCGCCACAGGTTTGATACTAGCTGTAAGATCCATAGATCCACTTACTCCGAGTTGATATTCGTTAATAGGCAACGACGTGATGTCAAGATCGAGGCCGAAGTCAAAGGATGTGGAGATAATGGTGAACCGTCCCTTCTTGTTCTCCATCAATGAAGGCTCCCGGATGCTCTTCTTCGGCCGCTTTAGTCATCCCGCCTAACATCATATTTTATACAAGGATTATCTTGAAGTTCGAAGAATTTAAAGTCTCAAATTCGCTTGAATTGGCGCTTTATTTAGTTATCAAATCGGTTGGATGGATCAATGGGTTTTTAGCCGTCAACTCCTCTTTACTTCTTCTTCAGGAAGGGGCTGACGATGGCCGGAGCAGCGTAGGTGGAAATGGGAGCAGTATAGCCGGCGGAGTAGGTGGTCACCGGAGCAGTGTAAGCCGGGGCGCTGTACACCGACGCGGTGTAGGCAGGAGCAGCAGCGGCATAGGTGGAGTAAGCTGGGGCAGCAGCAGCATAGGTGGAGTAGGCAGGAGCGGCAGCAGCATAGGTGGAGTAGGCAGGAGCGGTGTAGGCCACAGGAGCAGCGGCGGCATAGGTGGCAGCATAAGGAGCAGCGGCATAGGTGGTCACCGGAGAGGCGATGAAGCCAGCCTGGGCGGCGGCGATGCAGAGAGCCAAGCAGATGAGGAACTACGGGAATAGAGAGCAGAATCCTTTAGCAACCATAAGATCCTGATGGGCAGGCTGTGGCTTACCTTCATGTTGATTTGGTTGGTTTGGGTTTGTTGGTTTGTCAGCGACTGATGCTGTTGGCCACTTTTCTCGACCATTTTATAGGCCAATTGTCGCCAGGCCAATGTTTGCCAAAACGGGTTTCCGGCTTAGGCGACAGCCCCAAACACAAAAACCGAAATTAGAACACAATTGCGTCCGCAACGAGATTTCTGCCGGGTAACGTTCAATGAACGCGGATGCCAAGCCTCGCCCCGGCAACGGCGTGTCAAATGGATTACTCTTTCCCAGCCTTCTCCAGCTCGACTGAAATGGACAGGGAATTGGAATTACGATTCTGATTACCGATTACGCTTGAAGAAACACTTTGTGTGTGGGTGCTAAGAGCAGACTCACCTCGCCGCTGGGATTTCCATTCCAGCTGCTCCGCTTCTCTTTGGTCACTTGGTAATATTGCCTCGAGTATTTGTCAAAACTTAATGCATAATTAATAGATTAAGTAGCTAATTGCTAGTGACTAGGAGTATTTATAAAGAATTCTGTGCGGGCTAGCAGGAATGTTTACAGAATATGCTCTGCAGCTTGTGCTTTACAAAGATCAGACGACCGTGAAATACAATAAAAGGTAGCTTAGTTCAATCTTAGCCTAACACTTTGGTTCAAGGCACTTGGAATTACCGAAGAATAGCCCGCCCTACGCCGTAGTTTCCGGCAAGGTGGTTTTCTTCGTCAGTTCCACTGAGAGCGGCGGCTTCTTGCGCCTCACATCGATCTCGTACAGCGCCAGTCCCAGCTGATGGACAAGGGAGCTGAATTGCTTGTTCAGGTAGGCAAAGCTCAACGCCGGCGGCTGCTCCACGGCGCAGGTCCCTCGGAGATCGTCGTGTGCCCAGTGGGGAGCGTCCACATCGCAGGGATGCCTGCCCTGCAGGCGAGGAAACGCCTCCGTGGAGAGATGCGGATAGAAGACGTTCAGCAGCTCGAAGTTGAGGTAGCTGCTGGCATTGGAGTGCACTAGGGCCTCGTGGAGATCGGCGCTTAGAGAGGCGGGAATGGCCAAGTAGAGCTTGTAGCGTAGGCGACTCGGTCCGGACTGCTTCACCTCGCAGTTGCCGCTGATGAGCTTCACCTTCTGCAGCAGGGAATCGAGGGAAAGCCCACCGTACTCGTACAAGTAGAAATCCCGCGGGCGACGATAGCGCTGATGGGTTTGCCTGTTGAAGTGCAGCACCCTGGAGCTGGGAATGTTGAGCAGGTGCAGGGGCAAGCTGTAGATGTGTGAGGTCATCAGGTGGACATGGGTGGCCGCCGGCTTGGTGGCCATCACATGCGACATGTCCGCAGCCAGGGGGTACACACCCGCCTGATGGATGAAGCCAAAGAAGAGGGTGAGCGCCACATTGCTCACGTACCAGATCTTCAGCAGATACGGACCGGAAGCCTTGCTCGAGAGCAGCCTGTCGTAGAACCAACGCATCAGCGGGTGGTCCTTCTGGAAGGGATACTTGGCACTGAAGCCGGTGACCAGCTTGGGAGCGTGTAACAGCAGCAGCGGGAATGTCATCGGCAGCAGGAAGCGCGGCTCCTGGTGGTTGATCAGCGAGAGAAAGAAGAGGGGTACGAAGATGGCGCCCGACATCAGCGAGACTATGCTCTGGAAGCGCGGCAGCACCTGGTACTCGGCCCGGAAGAAGCGCAGCAGCAGCTGGGCAAAGGCTCCCAACGAAGCCAGGGCCAGGACATTGTAGAGCATCGGCATGTTGACCATCAGGTGGACGTAGCAGGATGCACGCCATGGCTGGCCGTTTGGGCCGAGTCCAGGTTCGCCTTGATAAAGTTCCAGGGCGTGAAGACGAAGTTATCGATGTTCAGGTGCATCATGTGCAGCTCGCCCACGGTCAGGTGCTGGTAGTACAGCGAGTCGCAGAAGATGAACACCACAAGAGCGGGCAGGGCGCACAGGCAGAAGAGAACTATGCGCAGGTTAAAGTCCCGGAAGGTGACGCTCCGAGTGCCCATACCTCGCAGCAGCCAGAAGAAGACCATGGGCGCTCCAAAGAGCAGGAAGGTGGGCCGATTGAACACCCCCGCCACGCAGATAGTGGACATGGCCACTAGGTGCTGCAGATTGTGCGGCGGCAGGGCGTTCTTCAGCTTCCAGATGCGCACCCGCTCACTAATCGACTCCGCTTTGTCGTACTTCTCCTCGAGGAACTCCTTCTTGTAGACTATCGTGTTGGTGCGCAGCATGCACTCGGCCACCAAGCAGAGCAGCCACGAACACATGGCCATCTCCAGGCTGTTGGAGAAGGTGCGCGTGCCGAAAACGAGCAGCACCCACGAGCTGCCCAGCGCCAGCAGGCGGATCTCGAAGCGCAGCCCGTACAGCCGGCAGATCCTGTACAGACACCAATCGTTGCTGTACGAGATTAGCGTGTAAACGAGCCGCGGGAAGACCACGTACGCATACGTGCCCAGCAGCTCTACATCCCACCAGGTGCGCAGGTACATGGCGATGAACTCGTAGAAGCTCCACGGCACTCGGAGCAGGGCAAGGGCAGGGTAATGCTCCGCACCGGCATCGAGTTGTTGAACTCCCAGGCCCGCGTATGCTCCAGCCGGAAGTGGTCGCCTGTACATTGTAAATATGAATTAAACCACTCTTCATCCTATTAAATTCCCATCCCTCACCAGTCATCACCTCCACGCTCTGGAAGAACTCATCGGGATGCACGTAGCCCAGTTGGGGCACGAAAACAAGGAGCAGACGCACTGCCGCAAAGCAGAAATAGGTGCTCAGGTGGCGGTCACCCGGCGAGCGGTTCTGCCACAGCTTGGTGAGGCGCATTTCCTACAATAACAACTATAAACTACGGAAACTCCACTAGTTTTTCGCGTTTGATAAGAAAGCTAACAAGAAACCATTTGTTTTGGTTTGTGTTGTTGTTTTTCAATTACGAGATTTTTGCCTTCACGGCAGATGGTCGCACTAAAATCGATAACCGTTGGCGTTGCCAGACTGGAAAAGGTTGTTAACTTTGCTGAGAAACTGTGCTAAACTTTGATATGAGCAAGAGCATCGCAGTTTGAAAGCCACTGTGCTGATTTGGCGGTAAAGTTTGAAAGCCGTTGGGAATTTTAAATTTAATGAGACATATTTGCACTTTGTGATTTAATTAAATTAAACCTAAAATCTTCTTATTTATTTACTTATTTATATTTTACAATATTTTGTATTTAAATCAAATTGATCACAATATTTGACGTCAATATATGAATTCTTATCCCTTATTTTCGTAGTTCTGATAAAAAAAATTTTTTTTTTTAATTTCTTTATATAAAAATATGAATTTAAGTAGTATGATTATGTTATGCCTAGTATATTCTAATTATTTATATTATGTATTTTTGAAGTGAATATTCATATCCTCCATAACTTTTACGATTTGATTTATTTCTTTCTTGGCTCCACCTCTGTTTTTAATAGACTAAGGTGTGTTTATTGGTTTTAATCTTAATTTATTGTACAATCAATTAATCTCCTATCAATTTGCATAAAAAAATAACACCTTTTGATCGCTTTCCCCGATTTGGACTTACCACCTCCATCATAACCTGATCCCCCGATCAATTGCAATCCATTCAGCTGTCGCGCCTTCCGTTTGCTCATTTGGCGTGGGAGCCAATGACGTAGTTTGCGGCTTGGCTAGGAAATTCGATATCGGATTACAGTTACATAAGCCCCGGTTCTGTGGCCTAATAGTTTGTAAACGCACAGCGATGATACGCCGATGAATAATGCTCGCACGAGCGTAGCCCTTGATAGACAGAGCGTCTAAGGGCAGTCAGGAAAAGTAAACAAAACAGAAAAGTCTGGCTCTTAGATGTCTCCAAGTTATGGTGGGGATCGGGATCGGGGATCGCCTACCCCAACCACAGAAAACGTGTGCAGCCCATGACGAAGGCGGCCAGTCGATTCCATATACGAGTCTAACGCCTCCGCGAAGTCCCCCGATCCACGATTCGCGTTTCGCGATTTGCAATTACGCTGAATTACCCACTTGACAATCCAAGTCGAGTGTGCGCGCAACGCTCGCGGCATCTGGGCTCGCAATAATTAGCAAAAATAAATATATAAACAAACAAACAAAAAAGCAAATTAAATTCCAACAATAAAAAAAAACAACAAACTCTAATCATTCTCTGCGAAATCAAGTGAAGCATCGCAGACCATTTTAGAGTCAGAAAGCTGAGGCTCTTCAAAGGGTAAACAACGGGGAATATTCGCGAGTGAAAGAGTGAATTTCCAACGAAAGTCTGTTGAAACCGATTTCAACCGAATTTTAACTATCTTCCTATTTATTTGCGATCGGTAGACATTTTTCTAGGAAACTATTAATAATTACTCTATAAACACTTAAGAATTAAATCACAACAAACAAACACGTGCCAAGATGTTAAGTCAAAGGTTAAACTAAATAAATAAAACACATTCAAGTTTTTAATTTAAATATATTCTGTGATATATCCAAGTGAATATTATACTCTCCGAGTTAATATCCGAAACAAATTAAAGACCTGCTCCACTCTCCACTGCAGCTTCCTCAATTATCTATTCCAAACTCAAAACTGAATTAGTGAAATGAAAGTTTTCCTCTTGTCAATCGGCCGGACGCCCGTTTAGTAATGTGGCAACCATTTAACAAGGCTTCGAGGCAAACTTAATGGGCCACGCCCCCCAGCGCCAGCGGCAGGCCCAACCCCAACGCCCCCCTAAAACAACTTCGATGAGCAACAGTTGGCTGCAATTTAAGTTACACTTTGCCACCTGTCGGAACCAGTGCCAGTGCCAGTGCCTGCTCCTGCTCCAACCCCCAAAAGCTAGCCGAAGCTGACTTCGCCTCGTCGTCCTGCCGACGACTTCCTGGCGCCCGCCTGCGCAGCGAGCGTATAAAAGGAGGACTCCGGCCGGAGGATTCATCAGTTGGCCCAGCGGAGCGGCGCGCGTCTCTCAGATCGGACGCCTGAAGGAAGCCCGAGGAATTTAACAGTTTTGTGCAGTGCCATGGACAAGTAATTAATATAAAAGTGTTATTCGGTTTTGTGTGGCAACTAAGATAGTTGCTTTTGCAGTGGAAAAGCTTTATTTAAAGTTTAAGGAAAGTAAGTGTAAAAATAAATTACTAAATTTTATAATATCTTTAAATTAATAGTTTGAAATAAAATATTTTTCCGAGCTAAATTTGAAACTAGAAATGTGAAATTAATATCCCTAGGTATTAACTGTGCATGTATCCCTAGAGAAAAGTAGTTTTTAATATTATTTTATTCTAAACAATTAAGATTTATGACTCTAAAAATCTCAATTTTTTCAGGTACTAGGATTTTAATATTTATTTTGAACCAGAAAGTATTAAAGTAAAAACTAACAATTTCAGAATAGATTTATTTGATTAACGAAGTATTTATATCTTTCAAATAAGCGTATTTATCTATAATAACTAGGAACAGTATATTTTTAGTTTAATTAATCCAACAGTCTTTGATCCAATTCGCCGTCGCCTTTTATATTACTTAATAAAATCAGGCAGTGACTGCTAAAATATTTACCAACATAAATACCTTTCAAGAGATTTAATATTTATTTGACAAACATTAAAAATAAAGTTATTTCCCAGAGAAACAGATTTTTTTAATTAAAAGCGTTTAAATACATTTTCTTTATTTATTTTTCATATCTGTTGCGAAGCATCTGGCATAGATTATAATTACTATATCTCTAAGTGCCTTTTGATTGTTTTGCATTTTTGTTTGACTCCTCTGTCTGTATTTTTAGCTCTTGTCTTATCAAAACGATTTAAATTTCGGAATTCCAAGTGTCGCCGTCCGTCCATCCGTCGGCACATGTGTGCGACTTTCTTTCTTGGCTTTATCATTGGTGTGGCTTCGCGTGTGGGCCACAATTAAATGGTAATTAAAAAGCCAAACGGAAGGTGATGGGAAAACCCCGACGCAATCCCAATTAATTTGTGACGGAGACTGTGCGCGCTTCGTTACTCATACGCCATGTTGCCCCGCAGAAGGTGTGCCTTTTAAGATTTATCGTTAAATAAAACAATAGTTAAAGCTGTCGAGGGAAAACAATTGTCAGGGATATGCAGATAACGCGACATTGACATTGAAAGGGTTTTTTTTTTAGAGGAAGGACTATTACAGGACACTGCATGTGTCAGAGCTCCGAATTTAATGCAGCCTGCGGTCAGGGACATTTACGATTTTTCGTTTTATATTTACATTTTCGAATCTGTTGCGAAAACTGCATGCAAAAATCTGTGTTAATTTCAATGCCTCCCCTGGGGCCGTCGCCAATAAATGACCATCATTAGCCAGGCCCCATTTAATCCGGTTTCCCATTTCCCATTTAACCCTCTGGTTCCAGTTATTGGCCAGCCCACTTGTCGGCTGCATCCAGCATGTGAAGAGAGCCGTGTAGGGAAAATGCAATTTTCACGACCACAGCGCTAGACGGGGTTCGAGGCAAGCGGAAAAGTGGAAGAACGGAAGAGTGGACGAGCGGAAAAGCCAGCAAAGCACCAGCAACAGCAGCGAGGCAAGGACAGGTCGCCAACGGACAACGGAGAGTCGCAGTGTTCCCTTCCTGGACCGCGGATCGAGTGCAGAGTTCGGCTGGCTACGCTCGTGCCGCGATCGGCGTACACTGCCACGCCCCCCGGCACAACGCCCCCGCCCACGCCCACAGCTCGCCACCTCCGCTGCAGCAGCATGGATCGCAGCGCCAACAACGGCTCAGAGTTTGGCGGCGGCGGCGTCGTCGGTGCCGCTACTATGACGGGCCGAGCCAACACCGCTCCTTGGAGCAATGACAAGGAGTCGCCGAACAACGAGGACGACTCCAACGAGGACGACGGCGATAATGCGTCGCCAGCCAAAGTCACAGATCCGCTGGCTCCGCGATTGGCCAACAATGAGGTTAGTTGTGTAGAAAGTAAGGGGTTATGTACAAAAAAATATGTTGAAAGTGAAATTATTTCCATTTCATTTATATTTTGTAAATTATATTGCAGTTTTTGCCTATTTAATATGTATTTAATTTAAGGATAAAGAAAAATAAATAGAAAGAGGGCATAAGCTTTAAATAAAGAAGATGGTATTGCATGGCTTGCGCTGTACCTCGTGCTGTACCCCATTAATATCCAGAGCTACTGAACTGTTCAAAATTAAAATAGAATTTAATTAAAAAATAAATAGTTTGAAACAAAAAAAAAAATTTTAAATCATTAAAAAGCCTAGTCTTTATCCATTATATGGAAATCACAAAGGTAGACCTACAAAGGCTTTGAAAAATAAAGAAAGATTAAAATAAAGATGGACTTGCATGGCTTGCGGTGTATCTTCGCATCTGTTAAAAATAGACTCAACATGGTCACACGGGTAAGAAGTGTGAAGTGAAGACCTAGAGCTATCGAACTGATGTTTAAAAAATAATGATAAAATTCAATTTAAAAATAAATAAAACCTTAAAAATTACCAATGTCAAATCTATCGAATCCAATCACTAAGGAAGACGAACAATGTCTTTAAAACATTAAGAGAAGAATCCGAAGAATAAGAACTCTGATCGAACCAACGCAGGAAGTGCCCGGGTCGAAATTTTTGTTTAATTAGACTTTAAAATAAAGTTCAAACAAAAAAAAGAACAAGAACAAGAAAAAATAAATAGGTAGTTTGTTAAATTGAAATTAATGTAAGCAGCAAGAAAATACAAATAAAATAAAGTTCACTGGAGGATAGAACTGTTCACCAGGAAAGGCAGGACACAACTGAAGGTAGTTTGGTAATTGAGACCAGGAATCAGAGTTAAAAGGACAGTTATGACAGGCAAGGACTACTTGATTACAATTTTTCTTTGCCTTTGATTTATATCGATTATAGATTATATTATAACATTGATGTTATATCGATAAACAGCTCTCAGCTTTGTCAGCTCTATTTCTGCAATATTTCGAATATACGTATGATCCATTGGATTTCTTTTTCTTGTGTTCTTTTGTACTTACATTTGTAAGATCTCAGTTCAGGTCCATTTAAAGAGACATGATTTCCCTTATTTAAAAAATATTCCTTATAATTTTTCCCTCTTAATTACAGCGCATTTTGGTGGTGTCTGTGACGGAGCGAACTCGCGAGACTTGGGGCCAAAAGGCGGAATTCCTGCTGGCCGTGATTGGCTTTGCCGTTGACCTGGGCAATGTGTGGCGATTTCCGTACATCTGCTACCAGAACGGAGGCGGTGCCTTCCTGGTGCCCTACTGCCTCTTCCTCATCTTTGGCGGCCTGCCTCTCTTCTACATGGAACTGGCCCTGGGACAGTTCCATCGCTGTGGCTGCCTCAGCATCTGGAAGCGCATCTGTCCGGCCCTGAAAGGTGAGTCTCACATAAGGGAAACCTATATTAAATATAGCCTCTGGTAGCATATAAAAAACCCCCCACATGAGCTTTAAAAAAATGATGTACAAATAAATTTGAAGATGCCTGGGGCTTCCAAATAGGATACAAGATTAAATGGCAATTTAAATGAATTACAAATATTGAGTTTTAGTCGCAGATTATATGTATGTTTAAAACGAAAAAATACCGTCGTGATTGCATATTGGAATCCATAAAGCCGTTCAATATTTGCGCAGAACGGAGGCCCTATGCCGGAGGGGCTAGCATTTTGTAATGAGAAATTAAGTATACGCAGGGGCACACGAGATGTTACATGTGTGTTGTTGATGCCTGATATTTCACGCTCCGACGAGCATTATTGTCTCAGCCAGATTCTGTGGCCGCCCGCACGAAGGACAAAGGAACCAAAAGTTGCTCCTGCATTGTTTCCCTTTTCGGCGAAGGGCTATGGGATATGGGAGATGGCTTTAAAAGCGGGCCAGATTATGTGTGCCGGCGACATTATCAGGCAGTCGAATGGATAAGAGTCGCCAGTTTTGTTGCAACAATTAACAGCGCATTCAAGTGGAACACACAAAGCCCAAATCAGGACCTCCTCCCATCCGGGCCAAGGCCTAATTAAATTGTCCTTAAATTGATTTACAGCAGCCATGAAAAGACACACAGCCACCGAAGGGGAAGTCCCATTCAAAGTTTGCATATCGAGTTGATAATTTCATTAAGTGACAAACAAAATCTTTGGATGGCGAGGCTCTCGCTTTAAGCTCAGGACGAAAACTTCTGCCGAGTCACTTGTCTAGGCCAAATCCCACTCCCTGTGCCGGTTGCCTTTGCCAGCGTGGCCTCCTCTTGAAAAGTCGAAGAGCAAACACCACTTTGTGGCAGTCATCATTTGCTCAACAAGTGTTTGCTTAGGCGAACCTTTTGCAGAGCGATTGAATGAGAAAAGCCCCCGGAAAACGGCAAGAAAAGCGAGAAAGGCGAGTGGAAACTTAAAGAGGAACAAATCACGTGACGTGTCGTATTGGCCTCATAAGTAAACTAAAGGAGACAAACCCCGGGGCCGCAGGACGGCTTGTTCAGCGGATAAAACCTGCGATTTGTCACGCGGGAATATTCCAATTTCTTTTTCCTTTTTGACTCTCTCCTTGTGCCGGCTTTCAATCAGAAATATTGGCATTCCCAAGGAAAAACGAGCTGGCTTTTAAGTGATACCTGTTGATTTGCATGTTTTTGTGGCCTTGTTAGCGGGACAATCAGGAAAATTATTGTGAAAAATAAGGATTTTTGGGAGACTTGCCACGTGTTTAAACTCTGATTAAAACGCAGTTTTCTTGAACTTAATGAAGATACTAAAAAGGGGAGTCTATTAAGTTTCTAACTCAGCCGAGAGCTACATTAACTATTAAATATTTAAATAAATTAAATATATTAGGTGTGGGCTATGCTATCTGCCTGATCGACATCTATATGGGCATGTACTATAACACGATTATCGGCTGGGCGGTGTACTATCTCTTCGCCTCGTTCACCTCGAAGCTCCCGTGGACGTCTTGCGATAATCCCTGGAACACGGACAACTGCATGCCGGTGACCAGCGAGAATTTCACTGAGCTATCCACCTCACCGGCCAAGGAGTTCTTCGAGTGGGTACCACTCGTATCCCTGATTATACAGCCCTCTAAGATTATATTTACAGGCGACAGGTGCTGGAGAGCTACAAGGCCAACGGGCTGGACTCTATGGGTCCGGTGAAGCCTACGCTGGCGCTCTGTGTCTTTGGCGTCTTCGTATTGGTTTACTTCTCCCTGTGGAAGGGAGTAAGAAGTGCTGGAAAGGTGGTTTGGGTCACCGCTTTGGCACCCTACGTGGTGCTGATCATCCTTCTGGTACGAGGAGTATCTCTGCCCGGGGCGGATGAGGGTATCAAGTATTATTTGACGCCGGAGTGGCACAAGCTGAAGAATTCCAAGGTGTGGATAGACGCCGCATCGCAGATATTCTTTTCGCTGGGTCCTGGCTTCGGCACATTGCTGGCTTTGTCCAGTTATAATAAATTTAACAACAATTGCTACAGGGATGCCCTCATCACGAGCAGCATTAACTGTTTGACGAGTTTTTTGGCCGGGTTTGTCATCTTCTCCGTGCTGGGGTGAGTTTATAGACTGTAATTAACTTAAATAATATTTTTAGCTAGAGAAATAAGCTACACTAAACTCTATTTAATATTTTTTATATTTAGGATATTTATAAATTAAATATATTTAATCCCAACAGGTACATGGCTTACGTGCAAAAGACCTCCATAGACAAAGTGGGCTTAGAAGGTCCCGGCCTGGTGTTCATTGTCTATCCGGAGGCCATAGCCACCATGAGTGGCTCTGTGTTCTGGAGCATCATCTTTTCCTGATGCTGATCACACTGGGCCTGGACAGCACCTTTGGCGGCCTGGAGGCGATGATAACGGCGCTGTGCGATGAGTATCCGCGCGTGATTGGACGGCGGCGGGAGCTCGTTCGTCCTGTTTCTGCTGGCCTTCATCTTCCTGTGCGCTCTGCCGACGATGACCTACGTGAGTGCTCCCTGGGCTGTGATTCGGTTAATTAACTCCTAAGCACCCCTAATACATATGCATGCATGTCCGACTGGCCCATTTAACGCACCATCTAGCTGGAGAGATAGCAACCCTGCTCCGGAGTCGATGGATTGCCGTGTTAAGTGCTTTTTATCGTTCGCCAGTTAATCTCACACACTCCGCCGGCCGTCTCCTGCATTTTTATCACCTGTCAAGAGCAGTGGGCTTGTTTGCCTTTCACCTGGCCAAACATCCACCGACGAGTTGGTAGTTTCTGTGGCTGCTTCGTTCAAACACTTGGCTTTGGCTCCTCCCGCCACTTTATCTGATTACATTTGAAATTGTAATTTGCTGCCTTCTTTATTTCTGCCTGTCCTGGTCACTTGGCCACTTGGAGTGACCAGTATCGGTCAAGGGATCAAGCTATTCAATAACTCAGCCGCCAGCCATTAATCAGTGCCAGTTTAAGTGGAGATATACGTTTGAAGGACTCTTAGGTTTTTTTTTATGGAAAATATTAAGGGAAACAAAGAGATAATTTAGGGAAGTAGCATTTTTATTCGGTTTTTGAGCTCAAAAATTAGTAAAATAAAAAATATAAGTTAAAAAAAATATATATTCCTTTCCTTTCAGGGCGGCGTGGTGCTGGTCAACTTCCTGAATGTCTATGGACCCGGGTTGGCCATTCTTTTTGTGGTCTTCGTCGAGGCCGCCGGTGTCTTTTGGTTCTATGGAGTAGACCGCTTCAGCTCCGATGTAGAGCAGATGCTGGGCTCCAAGCCCGGCCTCTTTTGGAGGATCTGCTGGACATATATCAGTCCCGTGTTCCTGCTGGTCAGTAACCTTAAAGAAATAACCAAAAAAGACAAAAATACAAATATAAACCCACCCCCCGACAGACCATCTTCATCTTCTCCATACTGGGCTACAAGGAGATGCTCGGCGAAGAGTATTACTATCCCGACTGGAGCTACCAGGTGGGCTGGGCGGTCACCTGCTCCTCGGTGCTGTGCATTCCCACGTACATCATCTACAAGTTCTTCTTCGCCTCGAAGGGCAACTGCCGGGAGAGGTTGCAGGAGTCCTTCAAGCCGGACGACAGCTGCGGATCGGTGGTGCCCGGCCAGCAGGGCACCTCGGTGTGACATGACCACGCCCAGGTCCACCTCAACATCCGCACCAGCTGCACCAGCATCAAGATCTACAATCTCAACTGCAGCAGCAACAACAGCTTGTCACCAACAACCTCAGGGGCCGACGCTCTCCACACAAACAATCTCAACTGCTACCAGTGCAGCCACAGCTTCCCGCTGCCTCCGCCGGAGGTGGATCCGCCTCAGTACCGTTGCCGGAACCAGCATCGGATCAGCAGCGATATCTTTAGTGCTAGTCCTAGGCAGTCGCATAGCCATAGTCTAAGCCTCTGCTCGGTGCAGAGCAATCCCATGGCGACCACAAGGATGCCACTTGCTGCCGAGGACAATAACTACCCGCTGCGGCTCAGCAGCTGCCAGCCGCTCAAGTTCCCGCTGGCCAGCGAGTGGCTGGTCTAAGGGGCACCCTAACCCTTCTGCTGGGAGTCCTGCAAAGCAGCCATTTTGCAGGACTCCCCATGAATGGCACAATATATAATTTAATAGAAAAGGGTAGGCCGAGAAACTCAACGTTTAAATCTAGTTTGATTGCTTCGCAAGCACACATAGTGAACCTAAGTATTCTAGTTGTCCAGCGCCTTCAACGGCAGTAGCCTTAGCTCGTAAGCGTTAACTAGCTCAGCTGTAAGTGAAGTGAAATTTGGTAAAATGCTTTCTAAGTAATAACTGCTCTTCAGACAAAGAGACAACAACGCCCTGTACAATGCATTACTCGCACATTTCCCGCATGCTAAATGGAAAGGCAATCGTAAGACAGCCATTTACCTTGCCTTTCCGGCGTGCTCGTTGATTTGGTTTTAATTAAAATATAATTTCGGTTTTACGAAATAAGAAACAAAGTTGAAAGTGGTTTTCTTTTGGAGATAATGAACGAAATTCGCTACAGTGAGAGTTTGCTAGTTTGCTAAGAATCCAAGTTCTCCCTAAAGAAAACTACCGGTTTAAATTATTTAATTTTTAATTACATAAACTTGCCGTTAGTTAGTTACGCGTAGCTGGCGAAATAATAAACAGGGAGCTTGATTTCATGTGGGGACTATGAACGATGAATGAGAGCAATGATTGGAGTTCGGGAGGCCATTGCCATACATCCACGCCGTATAATTTGGTAGGCGGCTTGGCTGGTCCAGTTCCTTCGGAGCTAATCCTGCGGCGCCTGCTTCTTACGCTTGCGACGTGGCTTGCGCTTTTTCTTCCGCTCCTATTTCCGGGACCCCTTGCCGCCCTCATCCTTGCCCTTATCGGCCTTCTCCTCCGTCTTCTTGCCGTCCTTGGTCTCCTTGTTGTCCTTGTCCTTGCTCTCCTTGTTCTTCTCCTTGGCATCCTTGCTGTCGCTCTTGCCCTCCTCGGCGTCGCGATTCGCCAGCTTGTTGTTGATCAGGTTGTGCAGCGCGATGATCGAGCGCACCATGGAGGCCAGGTAGACGACCAGCATCTGGTCGTTGGTCTTCACGTACATGGTGCCGGTGAACTGGTCGTTGGTGATGTCCGGCAGCAGGTTGAAGATGTCCTGCAGCTGGTACACAATCTGGTGGTTGATGGGCATCTTGCCGTCGCCCACGCGCTGCAGATACTGCTTGATGTCGCGCAGCTGGGCGTTCAAGCCCTTGAGACCCATCAGCTGGTTGGTGATCTTCTGCGAGAGGCTGCCCACTGTGGTGTCTTTGATGTCGCGCAGCAGATGCTCCACACCCACTTCCTCGGCCTCCTCGGCTCCCGATCTCGCTGGGCACGTGCTCGAAGGTCTTGCTGGTGGGCGAGCCGTCATCGTGGACCTCCTCCACGGATATGTACGCCTCGGTGGGCAGGCCCAAGTCCTTGGGCTTGGCGTCAATGATCACCAGCACGGAGTTGGGGCAGTAGCGGCGGATGAGCTCGTTAATGGCAATGTCGTTCTGGTGCAGCTTGGGACCCGTGTGGTACCAGCCCACCACGCGCTCCCTGGCGTTCACCTTCTTAAACATGCCGTACATGTTCTCCAGGTAGTCGTGATCCAGGAACCACACCGACTTGTCCTTGTCATCCTCATCGAACGGCACTGCAAGTGAAGAGCCTCTAGTCTTTGTTTCGCCTTAGATTCAATCAAATTACTAACCTGCAAAGCTGTTAGACACGTCCAGGACGCCCTTGGAGCGCCAGCAACCTAAAGGACGCCCACGACGCGCTTCTGGTTGCCAATCTTGCCCATGCGATTGAAGTGATCCACCACGGACAGCAGGACCAGTGGATGCACAATCACTTTGTTTACGCTCACCTCCAGCGACGGCATGTTTGTTGTTTTTCTCGGTTTTCGGTTGGGGAACTCCTATAATGTGTGCACCGCTTGCTAGGTGCCAGGCTGCTCTGTGTTTCGAGGAAGTTTTCTGCCTGGCGATTATATATTTCGCGAAAATCTTAGCGTTTTGCGGCAAAAATTGAGAGCAAAATGACAAGCAGAAACGTTTCTTCCAGTGTGACCGCAGTTCGACTTTTACTGTATGGCACCGATTATAAAAAATATACCGAGCCAGGCAGTATTTTTATGGCCCGTTTCCACTTTCATACTCAAACTTTTTAGAAACAGAGATCTATTCTCGAATATACTGAGAATATTAGTAAACTATATCAATGACCTGCTGATGAATTTATTTTTCCAATTAATCAATTTAATAATTATTTAATTATACATTTGAATCCAGTTGTCATCCCTGTTTTGATTTCGTGACACGAACACAGGCGCTTTTCATCTTGTGGTATATTTGCGACACAGTCCATTGGTATTTTTTAACGGTCGAGTTACGGTCATACCGGTGCGCAAATCTCGAGTGGAAAATCATGAAAAAAACGCCGTGCAAAGAGTTGGAAAGTGCGAAAGTCAACAAACAATAAGGCTGCATTTACTGCACCCCGGGAATTTAGCAAAGTAAATAGTGGCTACCTGCGGAATTAATAATTTTCTCCACCTGCGTGCGTGTTCGTGGTTGCGCTAGTGTGTGTTGTTTCTGTTTTTGCCCTTGGCGAAGGCAATAGCCATCGTGCCGCTCTCCTCGCACACCAGGGCTGCCAGATGACCTAAACGCCATTTTTGAGCGCAATAGCGGCCGAGTTGGCAGCACCGGGCGCGAGAGAAATTACAAATTGCTTAGCTGCGCGTTCGCCTGTTCGGGGAAAATACGTATTTATCGCTGGCGAAAGGGTGCGGGCGGCAGGCAAAAAGGCCAAAACAACAACTGCGAACGCTTCGGCGAAGCACCTGATATCGGCGGACAATTGGTGAACTGGTGAATGAGGTGCGGATGAGGTAATTCCCTGGCTGCGTGCGTCTACAGTTTCACGCCCATTCGCCGCCGCCACCGCCGCTCGTAATCATCAATGAGTCGCTCCGCAGTGCTGTGCTGAGCTGCTGCGTCCACTTTAAACTCGGATTCGTGCGCGTGTTGTTTACAAATTCCGGGGCTGCATTGTGCGGATTCAAGGCGCCGCCAGGCCGCTAATATTATTGGCTAACTGGCCCCTCGAAGGCTTCCAAGTTTCGCCGAGATTTCGGCCAAAAATTCAGTGGGGATAGTCGCGGAGAAGTGATAGGGAGGGAGAGGGGACTGTAAAAGCCCAGAGACCAGCTCACAAATACTTAGAGAAAGACGACACACACACGCATACATGCACGCGGGCAGAGCTACGCTCTTTTGTCTACGTCTTTGACTTTTTCTCGTTTGTAATCATTTTCCTCCCATTCGTACGTGTTTTTTCTACAAATATTAGAGCTCGCGAGCTGCTAATTAAATTATAAAACATACAGAAGCGTTAAAGACTGCGAAGAAGACGACAACGGCGACGACGACGGCGGAATCCCAACCAAGCCCAAGCTCAAGCCCACAATCCCCGCTCGTTGGCCTATTTCGCTGGAAGAGCGCACTAAACAACAACTAAACACTGAATGCGGAACGCTGAACGCTGAAAGGCGAGGAGGAGAGAGTGTCAAAAGCAACGGCTAATAGGTGAGTGTAGTTTAAACTGGGCCGTAGCCGTAGAATAGCTACGTTTTACGGTTACGGTGTGGCTTACTGCTCCCCCGGACTTGAAACCCTGCCAACTCTGCCGCTGATGGTGCTGGTGCTGGTGCAAAAACCAATCAATAACCACTCGCCAATGTCCAATGTGTCGTCGCCCCGCAGCTTTCACCAAATCTAGTTTTCCTGGTTGGACTCTCGCCCAGGAGCTCAGCTATGTAGAAGCCAGACTGAGCCACAGCAGCAGCAGCAGGGGAAATCTACAGAAAGAGAGACACCAGCAGAGCCACACACCGCCACCATGTCGTTCATCACGAACCTAAAGAAGGTCTTCCACCTCGGCGGGGGTGAGGCCAAGAAGAAGCGGCTGTTCAATAACATCAAGATGGACACCGATCCGGCGGAGGTCTGGGAGATGGTCGGCGAGCTGGGCGATGGCGCCTTCGGCAAGGTGTACAAGGCCCAGCATCGGGAGCAGAAGCGCTTTGCCGCCGCCAAGATGTGCCAGCTGGAGGATGAGGAGAATCTCAGCGATCACATGGTCGAGATCGATATTCTCTCGGAGATCAAGCACCCCAATGTGGTGGAGCTGTACGAGGCCTTCTCCATCGATGATAAGCTGTGGGTGAGTACTCGGAGCACCTAAGTCTCAGCTGGACAGAAGAGTAACCCTCGTGTTTCCAGATGCTCATCGAGTACTGCGATGGCGGGGCCCTGGACAGCATCATGGTGGAGCTGGAGAAGCCACTGACTGAGCCGCAAATTGCCTACGTCTGCAAGCACATGACCGAGGGCCTCACCTTCCTGCATCGGAATAAGGTCATCCATCGCGATCTGAAGGCCGGCAACGTCCTGCTCACCATGGAGGGCGGCGTCAAGCTGGGTGAGTTCCCTTTCTAATTGTAACCCAACCCGACTTTATAGAAGATTTTCATCCCTTTTAGCCGACTTTGGCGTCTCGGCCAAGAACAAGCACACGATGCAGAAGCACGACACCTTCATTGGCACTCCTTATTGGATGGCGCCGGAGCTGGTGCTCTGCGAAACGTTCCGGGACAATCCGTACGATCACAAAGTGGACGTCTGGTCACTGGGCATCACGCTCATCGAGCTGGCCCAGATGGAGCCGCCCAACAGCGAGATGTCGCCCATGCGCGTGCTCCTCAAGATCCAGAAAAGCGAGCCACCCAAGCTGGAGCAGCCCACGAGGTGGAGCAAGGAGTTCAACGACTTCCTCAAGAAGTCTTTAGTCAAGGTAAGTTAGTTTGCTTCTGTTCTTATTTTCCCACTAAAATCTTTCGTTTTGCTACCAATAGGATCCCCAGATGAGGCCCACGACGGATGTGCTGCAGCAGCACAGCTTCATCAACAGGGATATGGACGCCAAGCCCATCAAGGACCTGCTGCTCGAGTACAAGGCCGAGGTCGTGGAGGAGGTGGTGGACGATGAGGCCGAGGTAAGTGTGTGTGTTCCCTTAGCGATCACCATTTTCTGTGCCCTGCACCGCACCCTTGTAGACCAAGTGCTAGATGTGATATGATAATCTCAACGTTCTCTCACCTCTCCAACTGCTCTCTCTTCTCTCTTACACGCTGCCGCCTCTCAACCCAACCAAAAATCAAAAAATGCGATAAATTCGTATACTTTTATCTTGGTTTATTCTTTGCCTTGCCCTATGTTTTCTTGTGTTCTTTTTCACTCTGCCAAAATGTCGCAATGTTTGTGCTTATCATTTATTATTGTATGTGGTTACTTGGAAAATAATTGATATAGAAGCTTAAGCGCCAAGTGAAGCGGCGTTCGCTCTATCAGAGGGTTGGTAAGTCGTTCTACAGCAACCCGTCTAGCGCTCCGTCCCGTCCGTTCCTGCCTGCCACCAGCACCGCCCCTGTAACCGTCTCCCCATCCGGCACTGCTGCATCCTCACTGGGTCTCCGATAGCGGGGGCCCACAATTAGTTTACTTATTTTATCAGCATTGCCAAATGCGGCTTATCACCGAGGCATTCTTCTTAGTATATTTCTTTCTGTGTGTGTTGCGCCGTAAGCCCTTGCCGCTGCTATCAGTTTCTTGTGGTAATTATAGCAAGCACACTTTCCATCATACCCAGGGTTTCGAGTTACTAATCAGTCTGACCAGCGAATAGCTGACAATGTGTGTCTTTCCGCTATCTATGCTTATTAGATCAAGGCCCAGATACAGTTTATGAGAGGGAATTTGCAAATAGTGCGTTCTAGAGTCACAATTGGATGTAAACAAGCACGCTTGGGGTTTGTTTTTGGGTTTAAAAATAGCAATTACGCGCAGTTGTCACTTTTCGGCCAGCCGAAAGCTTAACGATCTTAACGATGCTCAAGTAGTTAAAGCCAAGTAGCGCTGCTAGCTGAACAGCTGTATTAGGAAGCACTTGAAATGACTATTTGCTAATGGGTATTTCCCGCATCTTCACCCACACAGGAACCCCGCAACTCGGCGCTCCAGCTCGACCTGGACGATGACTCTGCTTCGCTGCAGAGCCAAGACATTGACAAACGTAAGTAATATATTATTTCGAAACTCTGAACCCTCATAACCTGTCCTTTAACAGTTCCAGGTACACCTACATCAATTTTGCGGGATGCCAAAGAGCAGTCCCAACCAAGTAGCAGTTTACCAATCGCAGCAGCAGCAGCGGCAACTGCAGCAGCTGCAACCACAACTAAAGCAACCACTCCGGACAGACCAAACCACACAAAGGATGACAATGCTGAGGCGGCAGTCCAGCAGCCGCCGCCGCATACCAAAGTGCCTGCTCCAGCGCCGCCGTCGCCCCAACAAACGCAAGTCCAGCAGCCACCCACTCCGCCGCTGCAAAAGATACCCGAGGATGTGGCAGCTGTTACAGAGGCAGCTGAAAAGACCGAGTCCGACAAGAAGGTACAAATAACTCATGGTTTTTCTATAGGCAAATCGCTTATAATACATCCCTCTTCCCCCCCAGCACTTTGTCAAAAAGGAAAAGGGCAAGGCGCCGCCACCACCCTCTCCCCTGGGCATTACCAACTCGAAGCAACCGGCTGAAGCCAAGAAGTTGGCCACTCCCGAACCCGCCTCCCCGGTCACCACAGCCATTGAGGTGGCCATTGGCCAAGAGGCGATGGAGCAGAAACCGCAGCCACCCTCGCCCACCGCCTCGTCTATTGTGTCCGTGCAATCGGTGGCCTCGTCCAGCTCCTCCTCGGGCAGTGTCTCCAACGCTGTCCTCAGCTCGAGTACGTCCCTGATCACCATCAACAGCGATGCGCCAACACCGCAGCATCAGTTGCAGCCACAACATGTGGTGCTGCCGAACAGTCTGGAGTCGGTGAGTCAGATTACTGTGGTCACCAGCACTCATCCGCCGGTGATTATCGACAACTCGGTGGTTCCCCCGCCGCCACAGCTGCAGAGCGAGGTAATCATTGTGTCCAACGACCTGAACAAGAGCACGCACTTGCACGAGTCCTCGACGGACGACGACTTCCCCTCGCTGGACGACAGCTTGGGCGATGCCAGCACGCCGCCCCACAAGCAATCCTCCATGATATTGGCCGTCAATGAGCCGCAGGCAGGAGTGGTACCCGTGCCGCCGCCCCAGCCGCAAAGTTCTACTGTCCACGCCCGCAAGCTGGACGAGAGTGAGGTGTTGATCGTGAGTCCCTCGTACGCGGACGATGACTCCGCCTATAACACCGCCTCTGGAAGTCACAGCCACGATCACAGCGACCATCTGATGGACACCAGCCACGTCTCCGTGGTGACCGTCGGCGATGAGGAGATCAAGGTGAAGGACAGCAGCAACGAGCTGGGCAAGCGTCAGCCCAACGGCCTGGGCATTGTGCCCGAGGACGTCAACATCATCGTGAACCGGTTCAAGCAGGAGAAGCGATCGCCGGACAGCTCGCTGAGCGAGAATGGCTCGGTGCGCGGACGCCGTGGCATCGAGGTGCAGGTGAGCGGCAGCGGTGGCTCCGACGTGGACAGCATTGGCACCAACACTAGTCAGGACAGCCGGCACGAGGTGGATCACAAGCAGCAGCAGCCTCCAGCTGCCGTGCTGATGCCACCGCCTCCGCCGTCGGTGACGAATAACCACAATCACATGACCATCGACGAGGAGGAGGAGGTGGTGATCCGGCCCAAGGCGAGGGTACCGCCCGTGGCTAAGTCCGTGAACGCGCAGGGCCTGACCAAGGAGGAGATTGAGCTGCGGAATCTGCGCAAGAAGACCCGCAAGCGCACGCGCAAGTTCGAGATCGATGGCGTGCAGATGACCACGACCACGAGTCGGGTGATCTACGGCGACGAGGAGAACGGACGAATCTACGACGACCACGACTTCCGCAAGCAGGAGCTGCGCGAGCTGAAGATGCTGCAGAAGCAGGAGAAGAAGCAGCAGACTGAGCTGCACATGAAGGAGCAGCAGGCCAAGGAGCAGCAGGACCGCCGCTTTGAGCAGGAGCGCACGTCGCTGGAGAAGACCTACGAGGCGGACATGGACATGCTGGCGCGCCAGCACAAGCAGCTGGTGGAGAAGACTGAGCAGACGCAGGAGAACGAGCTACGTTCGTCCTCCAAGCGCATCCGCTCCGAGCAGGAACAGGAGCTGAAGATCTTCCGCGAGAACCTCAAGCAGGAAATCCGGCTGCTCAAGCAGGAAGTCGACCTGTTCCCCAAGGACAAGCGCAAGGATGAGTTCAAGCAGCGGCGATCGGCCATGGAGCTGGACCACGAGGAGAAGGAGCGCGCCTTCCTGGACTCGCTGAAGGAGAGGCATGAGCTCCTGCTGCGGCGGCTCAGCGAGAAGCATCGCGACCACCTGGCCACCATCAATCGCAACTTCCTGCAGCAGAAGCAGAACGCCATGCGAACGCGTGAGGCTCTGCTCTGGGAGCTGGAAGAGAAGCAGCTGCACGAACGCCACCAGCTGTCCAAGCGGCATGTGAAGGAGCTCTGCTTCATGCAGCGCCACCAAATGATCATCCGACACGAGAAGGAGCTGGACCAGGTGAAGCGAATGCTGCAGCGCAAGGAGGAGGATCTGGTGAAGAAGCAGACGCTGGAGAAGCGGGCCCTGCCCAAGCGAATCCGGGCGGAGCGCAAGGCACGCGACCTCATGTTCCGTGAATCGTTGCGCATTTCCACCAACCTGGACCCCGAGATCGAGCGCGATCGCTTGAAGAAGGTGAGCATCTATAAGATTAAGCTGAAGCTCAATCTAATTCCCTTTCAATTGCAGTTCCAAGAGCAGGAGAAGAAGCGCTACATGCAGGAGGAGCGTCGCTTCGAGGTCAAGCATCAAAAGCAATTGGAGGAGCTGCGCGCTACACGCGAGAGCGCCATAAGGTGGGTAGAATGAAGGATTACCTTTTAGAACTCTTTAATATATATTTTAAATATTATTCTCAGGGAACTGGAGCAACTCCAGAACGAGAAGCGCAAGGCTCTGGTGGAGCACGAGCACGCCAAGCTGGCGGAGATCGATGAGCGTCTGAAGGCCGAGCTGCGCGAGTGGCGCGAACAGTTGGTGCCCCGCAAACAGGTGTGTATGCCCCGCCCCCCTTGAGATTCGCTCTCTCCGCCTTATTTCGTTGGTGTTTTGTGTTTTTTTTTTCTCCTAAATGTACAAAGTAGATCAACTCGGTTGATAATAAGTTGGTAATGATATTTATACTGTATATTGATTGGTTTACGGTGAACTGTGGTGTCATGTGCTACCTAAAAACCCTTCCCGACCCCCGTTTCGTTCCGTCAAAGCTATCTGTGGCTTAGAGATGAGCAATACCTCCGGAACGGACTATCTAGGGTTATTATTTTTGTATTTTAATTGCGTTTACTCACCTCCTGAGTTGTCATGCGATCGATCAATAGAGTTACTGACTCAGACAATGAATCATCGTCCAGCCAAGTAATCTCTGCTACTTACTGATACGAGAGAGAACTGGGACAAAGACTGACAGCCTACAGAGACCCATAGCTCATCTTTAAGCCGCAGCTGCTAGACAGAACCAAGGCTGAACTAAATCCAATTATTTTTTCAACTTTTTCTCTCTCTTTACACCCACGCAAATGCATTCACTTTGGTGGCCTACTGTACCTACTACTACCTACAAAACTAAACCAAAAAAACCAAAAACCGATAACTGAACTGATAAAAATTAAAATAAAAACCAAATGCTTACCGCTGTGCTTCCCAACTACTAACAAAAAACAAAATACAAAATCCAATCAACGGACTTGGTCATGCATGTGTGTTAACATCCAACCCCATCGATATGAGCGTAGCGGCTGAACCAACTGATCGCGACGGCCATCGATCAGCACGAGAAGCGCTATGGCCTGGTGGCCAATCGGGAGGAGTTCGAGGACCAGGAGGTGGAGCTGCCTGTGCGGCTGCGCGGCATCTACAACGATCGCTCATCGCGAATGCTGCCCCGCAACACCTTCATCGACCCGCAGCACATGCCGCGCTCCCGCTCCTCGCTCCTGATGATGGGCGGCGCCGGCAGCCGGCTGTCCAACTTCCGGGGCTCCGCACCGGATCTCAGCCGCAGTGTGCCCAGCACGCCCATCCTGCACAAGCAGCAGCGGTCGCAGATGATCAGTGACTATGTGCTGGAGGAGGACGAGGAGCAGATGCTGGCCGAGCAGATGAAGCGGGCGAGTGTGACCACGCTGCCCGCACAGAACCAGTTGCGTCTGATCACCCAACTGCCGGCCAACGAGCTGGTGAAGGTGGTGACCACTGCGCCGACCATGAACAGCGCCGAGGATGCCAGCTCCAAGCCAGCAATGAGCACCTTCCGGGCGAGCAGCACGTCCCCTAAAACCCCCGATGATCTGGGTCTGGTGAGCAATCGATTCAGCTGTCTGGATGCCAAGGCAGCGAAGGAGGCCAGTGTGGAGCTGCGCATTCGCGAAGGACCCGTGCTGACGGCCCACACCCAGCGCCTGCTGCACTCGACCTCGTTTGCGATCAAGCGACCCTCGGTGGCCAGCCGGAGTAGCGGCCGCTCGTCGCTGAGCAGTGCCCAGTCGATGTACAACATCAACGAGCTGTCCACGCGGTTTACCAGCGATGCGGACCTGATCTTCGACTCTGGACGCAAAGCAGCCGCCTTGCTGGATGAGGTGCAGCCGCAGCTGAGGTCCTCGGTCAAGCCGGGACACAGCCGCCTCAACGGAAGCTCGGTGTCGGCGGATTCGGCGGCCTCCTCCTCCGATGATTTCTACTACGATCTGTATGCGGCCAAGTACAGGCTGCCGAGGGTCAACCAGCGACAACACAGCTGCGAGGAGGACTCGTCGGCCATCTAGGAAGGGGCCAGAGGCAGAGAAGGATCAAGGCGATGATCCAGCAGCCAGGCTCCTGCATGCACCTACGCAGCTACTAACCACTAACCAAACCAAACCAAACCAAACAATCAAGCCTATACTCACACCTACTGACACTGAATCAACCAACCTGCTTTCATTCCTCGCTTGGTGCTGGCTAACATCCACGTAGTGATCCCTTATCCACACACACATATCATTCCTGCTAACCGAACTTGTAAAGCTTTCTCACCTTTTACTGTTCTGCATCGGAAATTGCCATACATTCCATTCTGTCTTGCCAAAAGTTGATTATGTTTATATCGAACGAAAGTGGATTTTGTACTTGTCTTTGCCTAATTTTAATGTTAAAGTATTCCCCTGACTTGGACCAGCCTTCCGCCTCCAAATATATTCCATTTTAGCAGTATTATCGAAGTACTTAGTAACGAAAACAAAAGAATAATAAAGAATACAAACATTCCACTCTTAGCCACATGCCAAGCATTTGTGTAGCCATATCTTACTCTTAACATACCTAAATACGAACCTAAATATATATATTATAATCATATCGCAAATTTCATGATGCTTCACTGTACACACACCCACTCTTACATATAAACACACACACGAAAAACAACGCGCTGCAAAAAAAAAAAAAAAAACAAAAACCAAAAACAAAAAATCTGTATCCAAAAACTTTTCTTGCCGGCTCTCCTCTTCTCGTAATGTGTAAAGCAACTACAGCAGCGGCTGCAACAAGAGGTTAGTCCTTTGATCTATCCCCAGTGTGTTTCCCAACCGGAGGCCATCTATGGCTGAAAGTTCCGAAGCGTACTGTGTATTATAGTTACTCTCCAGCTCTCTTAATGTCCCTACTAATGCATGCGCTATATACAGCTGTATCTTTATCTCTAACTTGATATTGTCAGATTGAATGTTGTTGCTCCGTAAAAACTTGCCTACCTACCCACTTACTAATAATGAACCCTATATATCTGAATTAGCGCCTGGAGGAGACCTTCGCCCAGCAGCTCGACGAGATGGAGACCCTGTATGGCGGCGCCCTGATTGTGTCCATGCCCTCGGACACGCTGCAGCGGGATCACTTCACTGGCTCGACGCGCAGCAGCCTCAGCTCGTATTCCGAGGGCTGAGGCCCAGGTCCAACCCCCTTGCTGTCGAAGAGGCAAACAAAGGAAACTGCAACGGCAGCAGCTACGACAGCCTTTGCAGAGAATATGAAACAAAACAATTGTCAGCCATCCATTAAGGCTTCCGCCGGCGAATGAGCGCCCCTGCCTTTGCCTATTATGCTTATATATATATTTATATATATATAGAGAGAGAGTATATATTTTAGAGGGACCTGTGTATGTATGTAAGTCGTGCCAAGCAGCGCGTCGGGTCAAGCTTAAGTTTTTTGTGTCGTAAAAGCCTAATGCATAAGTTTAATTTTATTATCTTGCAGTGTATGTTAGCCTATTGTTCTATTATTATTATTATTATTATTATTACCATTGTACATGTCTATCGATCCAATATGCGTTGAAATGTCATCATATCTACGAATATACATGTAGCCATGTATAAAACTAGGTATCAATTGTGTTGAATGTGCACGAACAACCGTCGTCGAGAGCAGAATTAAAATCTACTTAATATTTATCTATGTTTAACACCACACACACTCCCGTTAAACAAATGGACACACATACATATACGTACACCAAACAAATAATTTTTTGTTGACCTTATCGCTATTGTAAATATACCTATAAATGTATCTTAACTATGCAACTTTGCACACACAAACACAGACACTTAGAGACAGAGCAACATCCACGGCAAAGTTTTAGCAAAAGTTTATGTGGCAACAGGAGAGAAATATATGTGAGATGTTTGGGATTCCATAAAACAATTTGTGTGAGGAGAGCTCGAGCTCGGGTTCCAGTTGTAGACGGACGTAGAAGATATATCGAGATGGAAAATGAGAGGCCGTCGGGTAACGATAAAAGATATTTATATTTGTAAACGTTTATGCTTATATATTTTATATAAATATATATATATATTATATATTAGTTTAAACAAAAATAATATTCAACAAAAAAAAATATTAAAAAGAATAGAAAAATGACAACATGAATTGGTGTTTTCTTGGGAAAGAAATTGGGGAATTTGTAAATAGAAACTAACTGGGCTATATTTACAAGCCTTAAATTATGCTGCACAATGTATTCAATATTTTTAATGTAGCATTCTTTTAGGCTTGAAATAGGAACAAATTTGAGCTATATTTACGAGCCTGAAAGTATGCTGCACAATATTTTCAATGTAGCATACTTTTAGGATTGTAATAAGGTAAAAAAATGGGCTCTATTAACGTAACAAGCCTATTAACAAGCCTAAAAGTATGCTTCACTATTTTGAAAAATTTTGTAGCATACTTTTAGGCTTGTAATAAGGTCAACAAATGGGCTATGTTAACATAACAAGCCTATCAACAAGCCTAAAAGTATGCTTCACATTTTTTAAATTTTTTGCAGCATACTTTTAGGCTTGTTATATGGTCAAAAATGGGCTGTATTATCATAAAAAGCCTATCAACAAGCCTAAAAGTATGCTACACATTTTTTTAAATTTTTTGTAGCATTCTTTTAGGCTTGTTATATGGTCAAAAATAAGCTCTATTAACATAACAAGCCTATCAACAAGCCTAAAAGTATGCTACACTTTTTTTTTTTTAAATTTGTAGCATACTTTTAGGCTTGTAATAAGGTCGAAAAATGGGCTATGTTAACATAACCCTATTAACAAGCCTAAAAGTATGCCACACTATTTTTCCAAAAAATTTGTAGCATACTTTTAAAGTTAGTTCATAAAAATTGTCAAAAATTGACAAAAATTAATTATTTTAATTTGCTATACGCAGTATGAAGATTTACTTATGTTATTTACTAAAAACTAACATAAAACTGCTTTTCGAGTTGAAAGTAAGTCTGTTTTGGATGAGTTATGATTATTTTAAGCATTAATTTGTCTATCAAATGGGAATACTTTGGGAATAATGATTTTTCAAGAGATCGGCTTGATGGTCATTGGCTTAAATTTTTTTGAACTTAACTTATGAACTGATTATACACTTTTTCTAATGCAATTTAATCTAATCTGTTAAAAGCTTACTTACTCTTACTCCCACGCAATTTTTTATTATTCCATTGAAAACCACCCTACCCTATTGTAAAAGTTACTACAAGACAGTAACAGAATGCAATAATACACCGTGTCTACCTCAGACACAGCAATAAACCAATGCTTTGTGTACCGGGTATCTCACAGTCGGTCACACTCACTGTAGCTTTTCTACTTGTTAATAATGTCCATAGGCCAGTATTTTTTGACTTTGAATAATACGGCAGCCCTTCTTTCGAGCTCTTGTCTATTTTACTTATGTTAATTACTCAACGCTTTGTCTCTGGCGTGGCGATAGTTTAGAAAGTTTTAGATTATTTAAGGTTCTTAGCCGTACGTTCGTCTACAGAACAAATAAATTTAATTTAGCAAGATTAAATGGAAAAGTTCCGCCGGCGAAACTTCCACTAACTTGAGTGCAGTAACTCAACTTAACTCCGCTTAACGCAGCTCGCATACTTAAAGTGAAATGGTGCTCGAATGTCGGGGGCAAACATGCCACAACCAAAAATCTAAACGAGCAAATTTCTCAACTCTCGCAGGCATCTCAAAAATATCTGTCCACTGGCGCTTGGCATCTCTTCAGCTCGTCACCGACGGCATGCTGTGCCTTTCAATTACATGGTCAACGGTGCGTATGGTTGATGCGGGGAGGCACTTTTGAAGTATTTTCCGGCTTCCTCGACAGTGTCGGTACAAAATTCCAGCATATGGATGCATTGGCCTGCCGGACAAGCTCGACCTTCCTGCAGCACTCTGGTCATTTATTGCAGCAGTTCTTGGAACTTGGAGAATCACGCCACGCCCACTCCCACTCCTCCCAAGCCCACTCTCAATCAATTCTTGCCCTAATCCATGCGCCGGCTCATCCTCCTCGCCGGCTCATCCTCCCAGCGGCCCAGAGCTCTTACTCATCTTTCCTTTTGCATTGTCCATTTATGTATTTTTATATCATATATATGGTGTATGGTATGACGAGCATATAGAAAGTATCCGCAGACCTTAACACATGCCATGCCCAAGGGGATGTGTGCGGGCCTGTCGGTTGCCAGGATTTGGATGGGTGATGTGGGCCGCCCAACCGAGGCAGTCGGGGTTGGGGATGTGTCTGACGTTGGGTGTTGGGGGGTCACCACCGGGGCCACTGCCACTGCCAGTGCCAGTGCCATTGCCAGTGCCATGTCAGGCGCGTTAGATCCATTGTTGTCCAGTTTAAACGCAACATGAGTTGCTATTAATAAAGCCAAGGCACTTGAGGGACCTGTTTGTAATTGGCAAAGGGTTCGAAGTTGGAGTACTGTAAAGTAATTACATTTTGGGCAGGGTAATCATGTTGAGGCGTTGTTGCATAACAAAATAATAATGTAAAAAGAAAGGCGTGTGCTCTTGTTAAGCATGCTCTTGCCAGGTATTTATGGGATACGTTGGGGATATTAAGCAAGTAAGAACCTAAAACTTTTTATTTAGAAAATGGTGCAGCACTATTAAGGGACTTATTTGATGGTTTAACAAGAGGATATTAGATAAAATGAAGGGAAATAAATAACAGTATATATATTAGTAGTCCTAATGGTTTTAAAATCGTTAATGGAATACGTAAAGAGTAATCCTTTAAGAATTTACCCAAAATAAAATGTATTTAACTATATTGACTCCTCTAGCGATTGTTAACCACTCCTGATTTCTGTGGCACCCCTGATACTCAGCTTTCCCTCTATAATATTTTTTTGGGGAATAATAAAAACCCAACAGTTAAGAACTCAACAATTATTTAAGTGCCTCCCTTTGTGGCTTACATTTCTTTGTGGGCATTCTTCCTTGCCTTTCTAAATTCCCCAGCGAGGACCTGGGTCCTGGCCCAGTACGCCCATTGAACTGGCAATTGTGAACTATGCTCTGGTGGTATTATTTAATTGAAATGTGAGAATGCGCTTTTCCAGCGTTTCCACTTCACACGAACACCCTCGCAGCGACACTCACACTAACACCCCTCACGCTCATTCGCCCAGAGTCCCCATTGAAAAGCCAGCGGACACGGGCTCTTCATGTTGCCGCTGTTAGTATTGCTGCCTTGCAGATGTTGCTGTTGCTGTTGCCGGTGGAGATGTTGCTGCTGCTGCTGCTGCTGCTGCTGCTGCTCTTGCTGCTGATGAAGAGCGCGCAGAGCAGAGCAGTCGTAAGCTACAAAAGATGGCACGGCAAGCATGCTTGAGCAATGCCCGTGGGCCTAGTGCTGACTTGCCTTCGCCACCTGGAATTTGCACATAGGAAAATAGGGTTTTCTATTATTCTAGAGTGAAAACAATTTTCAACCGAGCGATGGATATGTAGTTTTTGAGGAAAATATCACTAGGGACTTAAAATTCCTTTAAATGGTGTGTAAAAGTAGGCAATAACATTTTCTAGGCACCGAATTAAGTGTAATTTTTTGTTTTTACGATTTGACATATTTATATATTTTAGAAAAAGCTTACATTAATATTATTATAGCCTTTTTATATTAATTTTTTGAATTCCTAGAATTTATATGAGAGTCTTCAGGGCTTGAACCGGCAAAAATATGCAAAAGGCATAAATAAAGGATCTACTAACTACAATATCATTGTTAGGTGAAGTAACAATATATTTCCTTGGCTTTTTCCCTATTTTCTCTCTGTGCACCTAAGTTACTAACCACCCAGGACCCCCCTTAACCGCTCCTCCCCTCCCACACCCCCTTGCATTTGGACTGTTGCGGCGTTTTCATTCATATTCATCCATTAAGTTCCGCTGCCAGCACATTTTCGGCTGTGCAGCGTAACACACACACAGACTCGCACACAGAGACATTCCTGCAGGCGCGCAGTTTTCCGCTTTTCCGCCACCCACACACTCACACACAGACACGCACATGTCCTTTGTGCGAGGGTGTTCGCCAAAGGATGCTCGCCATGTTGCCCAACAAACACAAATTCCAGCACAAAAGGATCCCAGAATCTCGCGAGCTCTCCCGTTCGTTTTCGGCTTCGTTTCTCTCGGCTCGGCCCGTCGGCGGCTCTTCGGCCCGCGGCTCGGCTGCTCTGCGCTCTTCGGCCGTACCGTTATATACCTTAACTGAAATTTTCAGCTTCAGTCCCGGATGAGATTTAGCAACGTGCGCTACAGCTTCTCTCTGGCCGCAAAAGGCAAAAGAAGGGGGAAACGAATCGGATGGCAGTTTAGACGCGTGCACAAAACGCTTAACAATTTTTATTATTACCTAGCCTAGAGTGAATTTTAAAAGCAATAATTAATGAGAGAGAGCATTAAATAATAGCAAATAATTAAACCAAGTGAGCAAAGTTATAGCGTGTATCATCTATATGGCGAAAATAATAAACCCGATTACAATGTTAAATGTGGAAACTTTGGGCACGCAAAGCGTCGCAGCGTAGACGCCGACCGAGCCAGCGACCGCGGCAGCGACGCCGGCGTCGCAGTTCGCATTGTGTATAATAAAATTGGCGAAAGGCGAAATGAATTGAGCAGGCCAGCCAAGCGGAGGCGAAGGAGCTGAGGAGGAGCAGCAGCAGCAGGAGCAGGAGCAGAGCGAGGAGCGAAGCGGAGCAGAGGACTAGAAAGCAGAGCCAAAGATGTGCGCGCACAATACAAAAAATTACAAAGCATACTTTTGGGAGCGGCAAATGGCCAAAATCAACAGAAACAGCAACAACAACAACAGCAACAGCAGCATCAGCAGCAACAGCAGAGCAGCGCCAGCAGCAGAGGAAGAAGCAGCAGCAGCATCAGCATCAGCAAAAACAAAAACAAAAGCAAAGCCAAAGGCAAAAGCAAAAGCTCCAACAACAACAGCGATGTCAACGTTACAACTGAAGCCGATGCTGAGCGTGCACAAATAAGCAATAGGTTAGAGCAGGAGGGCAATCGCCAAGGGAGAGCGGTGAACGGAGAAAGGAGAGTGGAGAACGGAGAGCGGCGACAGCGAGAGAGAGCGCAAGTAAGTGTGTATGCGTGCGTTGGCAGCGCTGCTTTCTCCGTTTCCAGTGCTCTCGTTTTGATTAAACTTTGTGCGAGTGAGTAGGTCGGTGGGGCGCGGCTCAGGCCACCTCCCCTGTCCCAGCAGCCCCTCCCTGGACCACCGACCACCGCCCACCAGCTCGCAAAATCTCTCAACGGAGCCTGCACGGCGAAAAAACCAAAAAAAAAGCAGTTACCATAAACTAGTAATAGCAGCAGAGGGTCCTCTGAAATCCTTAAATATTTGCCATATTTTTGAAAAGGTCAAAACTCTGTTTTCTGAATGATATTTGCTTAATAGGGAACCCCCCAAGGAAAGCTATATAATAGATCTGCCAAAACAAGGCTCTTCCTAAGAATTTTAAAAATAAAATTAGCATTGAAACTTTGTTTTTTATATTAAAAAAACTATATTAGTTAGAAAGCATTATAACTTTGTTAATAGCAGTTAATATTTAGGTTATATTAAATAAAACACTTCAATATTATTATTTATTCTGCAAGTAATATGATAACTTTTGTAGTTATAACGTACAAATTAGAGTTTTATCTTAATTATTGTGAAATAGTTGAGGTTTCCATTACTAATTTAAATTATTTATATCCAATAAATATTAAAACAAACCTTAAGATTAAGAAGGAAAAGGTCAGGACACAATATTTACACTTTCAATGAAAACGTACTTGGGAATTATAACACCTAGAATCCCCAAATAGTCTTAGATACCATTAGAAATCTTCTAGTGCTATTATTTTCTCCCTGTGCGGAACCCATTTCGCATGGCAATATGCTTAGCGGACAGCCCGAGAGCATAAGGTGAGACCCTGGGCCCGTCCAGCAATTCAATTTCCGCAAACAAGCCAGGCAAAAGCAAGAACGAAGGCGGCTCGGACAGCTCGAAAGGGCCGAAAGCAGCAGAAAGCAGGCAGCTAGCTAACAGCATCCGCCTGGCATCAGCAGCCATGTGGCAAGCAATTAAACTCGCGCAAAAATTAACATAAGCCAGCGGAAAGGAGCGGCAAGGGTCGGCTAGAAGGCGAGAAGAGCACCCCCCGCTGGAAGACACAGAAGGGCGCACAAAAGTATGCAGCTAGTTGGCCTTTCTTCTCCTTTGCCCAGAGTGTGCCTGGCGTGGGTGCGTGGGTGTGTGCAAATAGGGGTGTAAGCGAGTGTGTGTGAGCGTTGACAGAGCCCGCATAAAAGGAGGCGACCCAGAACGAGGAGCCCAAAAATGCGAATAACCAAATATATCCAGTGCAAAAGAAAGCCGACTGTTGATGAGCTGATCAAAAATACACACAGGCGTTTCAAGGCAGAGACAGTGACAAGTGACTAAGGACGAAAATATGTGCATTTTTGAGTTCTTTGTGTGTATTTTCTACCAGAAAATCAAAGGAGCTCAACTGAAGGCCATGTAAGACAATAGAGAGGGTTTGAGACTTTATTTGTACTCGTTTTGTATGAAATATTGATATGTACTGGCATGGAGGAACTAAAATTTATTATGTAGAGATTACTAGGACTACCACAAAAGGATATTACTTGGGGATGGCACAGAAATTGCTAAGGATTAAAGATCTAGAGAGATAGTTTCCCTAACTTGCATACTTCTCCTTTTTCTTTTGGTCACATAATGATCTTGCTGTTTTCTTGGGATAATCTTATAGCCAAAAAGAAGGTTATATCCAAACGCCGATATTTTCCGATTCGCCAATAAAATACCAATCAATATTTTGAACTTGACTTTTGCCATCAAAATGCCAAACTAAATCCCTAATAATTTGAAATATTTAAACAACTTTTAAGGTAGATGTATGCCTTTCCTTAAACTTAACAAATCCATTTTGCTGTGACCCAAATGACTCTATCCTAAAATTTACCCTTAAACAACTAATTGATTTCAATATTGATGTCATCAATTAATTGTTACCGACACCTTAACCGATAAAACTAGTTGCAGTTCTGCCAAAATGTCAGAAACTTGAGAATGCATTACTGAATACTTAAAAGCGATTGCAATTCCCATGAATTTCTCAATAGCAGCTGTCAGAATCCTGCTAGACATTAGTTAATTAGCAAATGAAAGCAACTTTTGCCGCCATTTCCAAAGCATTCAATAAATATTTCAGCTGGTATTTAATCACCGGTTGCTAGGAGCGTGTAAGAAGTGTATCACCTGATTGCCAGTAAGCCCGCGATAAAGCGAAATTTACAATTATCTATTGTGCAGCTAATTAACTGGCCTGATTATTTATTTATCGCCAAAATGCTGTGATAAAAGCGGGAATTACAAACACAAAAACGGGCATTTAATTAAATGGCCAAAGAGTCGCCTGTTAACAGCGCAAAAACATAGCTCCCGCACCTGTTATACATTTTTAATAAATATAATATATATGCACAATATATGTAGGTATATAGAGTTACTGGTCCTGATTTGATTAGCGGTTACTTACTGTGTTTACTTCATCGTTCCACTGGCTCTGGCTCTGGCAATGGCAATGGCTCTGGCTCGTGGCCGTGTCATAAAAATAGCCTAATAAATGGCAAAACAAATCCGCGCGGGTCGCAGGTTGTGTGAGAGCCGCTTTTCAGCCTGTGCCGGGTGCTGGTGTGTGTAACATCATACGATATATATACACATATATATATGCGTATATGGTTACTTGTGTTTTTCGCCCAACGCATTTGATAATAAATCCATAAATCCCTTTTTTATGGCAGCCAAAAAGCGAGGCACGGCAACAAGAAGCTCAATTCGATTATTTGCCAAGGAGCGGCCGGTCGGTCGCCTGATAAATTTGAATGTTCCATGCGGCAGACAGCTATCCGGTTACCTACCCGAGTACCGAGCCGGCTAACTAGTTAGGCCGAGGCCGGGGTACAAGGTCCAAATCACGTACGTGGCCGGGAAATAATGCAACTACTTTTGGTCGGGGAAAAACATCTTACTACAAGGATATAACCGCCACTCAGGCACTCCTGACTCCTGCGATTTGTTTTTCATTTATTGGAAATGTTTGTGCCGGATCTGGAGCCCTTGCCGTAGTTGTTTTTGTTCTTGTCAATACGATACGTCGGCTCAATTTATGGCGCCCCATTGGTTTTGGCCATCTGCCCTGCCCCTCCTTTTCTCTGAGCTTGTTTTGCAATTGATTTATACGTGTGTGCGTGTTTTCAATGAGATAAACAGACGGATTTTGATTGATTTATTGGTTAACGCTGCATTTAATTGGCCATCGATTGGGAACTTTCCATAAATAGCTCCGCAGAACAAGAGCGGGCCAAATTCCATTGAAATGATACACTGATTGAGCCCGACATGAGCTCAATTACACAATCAGTGCACACGACACAATAGTTATGACAATTTTAAGTTCTTGGGTATGCAAATATGCAATTCAAATGAAATGTATTTACCGGCAATTGGTTAATTAATTTGCACGATTTGCCTGGTGGTGGCATTTTTTGTGGACATTATTTATTTATTTCCTACAACGATTAACATAGAATGGCGGATATTTTATTAGTTCCATAAAAGTCATTAAAAATATGTGTTCTCAATTAATGTAGCTTTCAAAAAAACCTAAAAAGTACAACGTTCAATGTTTAAAACTCCCCTAACTCAGTGCAATCCAAAAAGGAATCAGCTTAGTGCAAAATATTACGTATACGCAATTTATTTCCTTGCAAAGATGATGTTTTTAGCCTCTTATTCGATTTAATTTAATTCTTTTAATCAATTTTATTGCAGTTTTAAGACCAATTTAAAATAAGCCAAAGAATTGAATGGGACTAAAAATTAAATTCAAGAATATAGCGTATACGCAATGTATTTCTGTGATATTTTTAGCCTCTTACTCGATTTAATCCCACTCTCTCTTTTGATAAATTTTATTGCCGCTTGAAGGGCAATTAAAAATAATCCAAACAATTGAATGAAACCAAAAATGAAATCCTCTTAGATGGGAAATTTAGTTTTCTAGTGTCCTGACCCTTTTGTGGCTTGATTTGTATGAAATGCGAGTGACAATGGACTCTGCGCACACAATAACTTTACACTTATTGAATGCGAATCAATCACGGACAGTTCGTTGTGTGGCCCATCCTTTCGTCGGGCGTATCAGGGCCCATCAATCAGGTGGCAGCCATGGCGTATGCGTAACGTGGCTTTTCATTAAACATAACTTTCCAAATCAAAGTCGGCGCGCACACAATGGCTGCCAAATGAAGGCGATATGTATAGGCATATGGCAACATCAATAGTTTTGAAAAGTGTCAGAGGAAGCCGCCTGGAACATTTCCGTGCCAAAGTGTCGGAGCCAGGAGCGCTTCGGTGCTCGAGCCAAGTTCCTACTGCGACGTTCCTGTTGCACGTTGTGTTGGTATTTCTCACTTTTTTTGTGTCGCTTTTGTCGTTCTTGCCACTGCCATTGTTGGCAACAGTAATAAACGAACAACAAATGTTGTGGGTGTGGCTGGAAATGGCAGAAGGCAGAAGAGAGATGGATGGGGAAATGGGGCGGTTGCCTGCCAAGGAAACGCATTCAAGCCGTTTTCATTTTCATTTTCATTTACATTCACATTTATATTCGCATTTCCATTAAAACAAATCACACAGAAAATGTCATTTTGCAGAAAGGACAAAGCAAGTCAGGCCCCTGGCATTGTAAATATATTATTTCGCTTCCTTGTCCCACGATTCCTCGCCAATCCCGCCCCGAAGGAAGACGAGAGATATATCAAAGGCCAGTGACGGGGGACAGTTTCTCATAAATCTCGCCAACGTTGTCTCTCCCCTGCGACTCGGTCTTGGGCCATTTCCATTCGGGAATGGGATCGCGTGGCTCTCTGTGCAACGACTCCGGGATTACTATTACTGCATTTCCCAGCCAACATGCAATTGTTGTGGGCGCGCGTTGAGCCCTTAAGCTGATTACGGTCCTTAGCGAGCATATTTCGGTACTAACCGCCTAAGTTGGCTTATCTTAATTAGCGATGCATCCGGATTCAAGCCGCGGAATCTCCATCTAGGTAATTATTTGCCAGGATTCCAGCCAAGCGTGGGAGCACTCGTGACTAGGGATTCCTTTGACTTGGCTCCTACGGTACCCACATTTTGCGGTGTACTTTGCTTAACTACATTTAATAATTTTCCTCTGGCGCCACTTCGGCACTCCTTCCTTGGCCGTAAGCACCTATTTCATTTTTATTACTGATATTCGAGAGGGGCTATAAATGCGACTAGTTACGAGACTTTTAAAGGTTGACTGAAAGCAAGAGTGATGGAAAAGTTTTCACTTCTTTGTCTACTTATATTGAGCCAAAGTGCTAAGAAGTATTAAAAAAGAGAAGGAAGGGGTGAAAAGTATACAATATTCTTAGATTATTACTAAACTAACTAACTTAAACTAAGAAATATTTCATTATTTCATTCAATGGTTATCAGTGGAGTACTGACTAAGTAAGAACTTATAAAATACTTTTAAAGGCTATATATTATAATATATTTAATTTATAAATATATCTTAGCTAGTACAAGGTTTCTAAAAAATATATAAATAAGAATGTCTCATAAAATGTAATCAGAAAATTCAGACTTTGCTATTTATATCCACGGCATGTCGCCTAATATTCTCCTGAATTCCGAATTAGCCACGTTTAACTATCTGCCAAGTATACCCTTATTTGCTTAAGAGCATTCCATGGCCGCCTTACCCCCCTCCTCGCCCCCCTAAACTCCCATATTTGACACCCCATTTTTTTATTGCTTGCAGGGCCGGAGGAGAAATGGCCAACGCCTTGCGTGGGTGCAGCCAAAAGGATAAGCAGCGGATGAAAGCAAACTAAGCGACCAGCAGCGACATACACACAGCGACGCAGTGGGAGAGATTCCAAGAGATTGAGAGAGAGAGATAGGAAGACAGAGAGTAAGAGAGAGAGCGCGAATCGTAATTCTTACAGCTGCAAAGCAGATAAAATCACGTATCCGCCATGGAGCCGGTGATGAGTCTGGCATTGGCCGCCCACGGGCCGCCCAGCATACTCGAACCGCTGTTTAAAACCGTAACCACGAGCACAACGACCACCACGACCACGACGACGAGCACAACGACGACGACCAGCAGTCCCACGAGCACGACCCTTCTGACGGCGCTCCTCGAGAACCTAACGACGACGGCAGCCAGCGGGATGTATGATCCCTACGGCGGCGGCTATGGCAACGGGACGAATAGCACCCTGGGCTTCGAGGCGAAGGGTCCACGCTACTCAGTGGCCTCCATGGTGGTCATGGGCTTCGTGGCGGCGATTCTGAGCACGGTGACGGTGGCGGGCAACGTAATGGTGATGATATCCTTCAAGATCGACAAGCAGCTCCAGACGATCAGCAACTACTTCCTGTTCTCGCTGGCCATCGCGGACTTTGCCATCGGTGCCATATCGATGCCTCTGTTTGCGGTCACGACCATTCTGGGCTACTGGCCTCTCGGACCCATTGTCTGCGACACGTGGCTGGCCCTCGACTACCTGGCCTCGAATGCCTCCGTGCTGAACCTGCTGATCATAAGCTTCGATCGGTATTTCAGCGTGACCCGACCGCTGACATATCGCGCCAAGCGGACCACCAATCGGGCGGCTGTCATGATCGGCGCCGCCTGGGGCGTGAGCTTGCTCCTGTGGCCGCCCTGGATCTACAGCTGGCCGTACATCGAGGGCAAGCGAACGGTGCCCAAGGACGAGTGCTACATCCAGTTCATTGAGACGAATCAGTACATTACCTTTGGCACGGCACTGGCGGCCTTCTACTTTCCGGTGACCATCATGTGCTTCCTGTACTGGCGCATCTGGCGGGAGACCAAGAAGCGGCAGAAGGACCTGCCCAATCTGCAGGCGGGCAAGAAGGACTCCAGCAAGCGTTCGAACAGCAGGTAACTTATAGGGACTTTCTCATAAAATTTCCTTGAAGATTAGAGTGTGTTCTAAGACTTTAAGTTTTGGTAAATCTATTTTAATATTTCCTTTTTTTAGCGATGAGAACACGGTGGTGAATCATGCTGCTGGCGGCCTGCTGGCCTTTGGCAATGACCACGACACCTGGCGACGACCGCGCTCCGAGAGCTCGGCGGATGCGGAGAGTGTCTATATGACGAACATGGTCATAGACTCGGGCTACCACGGGATGCATTCGCGCAAGTCAAGCGTAGGTTTCGGAGCAGCAGCTGTCTCCTCTATATTCCTTGATAAATTAACTGAATACTCAATCAATTAACAGATCAAAAGCACGAATACAATCAAAAAGTCATACACCTGCTTCGGCAGCATCAAGGAGTGGTGCATCGCGTGGTGGCACTCCGGGCGCGAGGACTCCGACGACTTTGCCTACGAGCAGGAGGAGCCGTCTGATTTAGGGTATGCAACACCAGTAACAATTGAAACTCCTTTACAAAGCTCCGTCTCCAGGTAGTAAAAACAATCAAAATTCTGAACTTTAATCGTCTATTTCGAGTAAGCCGACACCGCACCCACTCTCTCACGCTCTCGTAACCGTATTATTCGCATCGATTGCAGCACCCAGAGCACCCCGAGCACTTTTCCACTTTCACTTTTCACCCAAAAGCACACACAGCATTAGGTTTAAGCTTGGGTTTCTCTGCAACCCCAAAAAAAACAAAAACGAACCCAAACGGAATGTGAGAGAACTCGAGAAATCCTTCACTGGCCACCGGCCATCCATCGCCGCAAGCCTTTCACGATGCACCAGGCACCCTCCATCACCACCACCGCTCCTTAATCCCTCTCCCAATCCCCAGCCGGACACACACACGAATCCATCAACGTCGTAGTAGCCAGCACTCAAATAATCCACGTAGATGGAGGGCTTTGCACCACTGCACCAAGCACACAAGCACAAGCACAAAAGCACACGAGCACACACTGTTTGGATGTCCTGAGTGTCCTGGATGGAAACTAATTGAGGCTTACGTCCGTACAGCTGGCCACCATTGTGCCCTGCCCGGAGTTTGCTCATTCCTTTGGCTGTTATTAATTCATGAAATTGTATTTGGATAACTGATAGTTGCAGCTTTGTTTTCAATGCTCCTCGGAGCCCTTTATGAATTTAAATTGTCGTGTTTACGGTGGGGAAGCAGAATTACTGAAGTGAGGGAAGCAAATGCAGTTATTGTTGGATAATATATTGACATATAGTTGGTTTCGGCAACTAAAAGTTCATTTAGGAGTTCAAAAGACAAATATTTATAGTTTAAAATCAATAGGGATTAAATCAAAGTTAGTGATTGGCTTGAAAAATGTGCAAAGTTCAAATAGGTTTGTTTGTTATTAAAAACTTAAAGTTTATAAGCCATTTTGGGGGTTGAAAAAGCAATATTTACAGAGGAAAATTAACAAATAAAATAAATCTTAGGCAGTTATGGTCGAAAATGGCCTTAGTTAAAATGTAAATACTGTAATTAAAAGTTTTTAAAGCCATTTCCGATTCCAAAATAGATATTTACATTCGAAAAAATATTTTATATTAGGTTTTGCTCATTGAAAGACAGTGGAAGCTCAAGTTCCATACGATTTTAACACTCTTTCTTGACTAACCCTATTATAATAATAACCCAAGGAAATTGATTAAGAAATACGTGTTTTCAGGAAGACGCTCTTCTATGTTAAGGCTGTCATATCTAGGTCCAGTTGCACATTTATTGCCTGAAACAATTTTAAAATTCAACCAAACAGAGCTCATTTTGCCATCCATCACCTGGGGAATAATCAACAGAAATAAAGTTAGAAACTAATGGCCTTCTGAATAAATAACAATAAAAATTAGTTTGAGGATAAAACGCAATCGAAAGGAATTAGCAACAATTGAGTTTCAGATGAATCTACAATGAAACCGCATACTAATTTGTATGCTAATTACCTCTAATGAGGAAAATTCATGCCCAACTAGCGCTATTTTCGCCTAAATGGCGATGGAAAATTCATTTTAAAGATATATAAAATTAACATATGTGCGGATAGGCTGACACTGTTTGACCGCTGGACTTGTGACAATTTATGTGTGCCACTGGCACTCGGCTGGGTAATCGATTTGAGTTGCGATTTCCGGCCACTTGTTTCCATTCCAAAACGCACTTTGCTGGCACATGTCACCGCAACCGCATTTCGCTGGGCACTGAGGGAAAACTAGGCTTTAAATAAGAGATTTTAAACAAAAGAATATTCTACATAAATATAAAATTTAATTTTAAAGGAAGTCTTTTTCAGAGTCAAAGAATTCTTCAAGTTTAATAAAATTTAAATATTAATATGTGATTGTATAAGGGCTTTTCTCCCGGTGCATCCCCTTGTGTGCCAGTTAGACGAGCAGTTGCATCCTGAGTTTTCCCCCCGGGCCTGTTGTTTTTGTTGCCAGCTTTCGTTACGTTGCCTGTCAGTGTCAGAGTGGTCCACTCTAATGTATCTGCGTGTGCCTGCCTCTGCATCTGTGCATCTGTGCATCTCTGTGTATCTCTGACTCTGTATATATATGCACACATATCTCTGTACCCAAGTTTGTGTTAAAGTGCGATACCAACCACATCCTTTCTGTTTTTCGCCTCCTCTCGCCCCTCTCTCACGCAGATGCACCTCGATGAACGTGATGCGGGACAACTACTCGATGGGCGGCAGCGTCAGCGGCGTGCGCCCGCCCAGCATTCTCCTGTCGGATGTCTCGCCCACGCCGCTGCCACGCCCACCGCTCGCCTCCATCTCGCAGCTGCAGGAAATGAATGCGACTGCGAGTGCGGGCGTGGTCGCCGGGAATGTGGCGATTGCGAATCCCAGCAATACCAATGGCAACATCAACAACAATCACAACAACAACCACAATGCGAACGGCATTGGATCAGCATTGGCGGCCAATGGAAATGGCGGCGCAGGCGGAAACGGAAGTGCAGCTGCATCGGCACGCGACTCACGCACACTGCCCGTGATCAATCGCATTAACTCGCGGTCGGTGAGCCAGGACTCGGTGTACACTATACTCATCCGCCTGCCCTCCGACGGAGCCTCCAGCAATGCGGCCACTGGCAACGGGGCCAATGCGGCATCTTCGGCACCGGCGGCCGCTTCCACATCCTTGAGCCTGCAAGGCGACTGTGCACCCTCCATCAAGATGATACACGAGGATGCGCCATCGACCGCCGTCGTCGGAAATCCGACCGCCAACGCCACAGGGCCACCGGCCACGCGAAGACCTCTGCCCTCGCGCGACTCCGAGTTCAGCCTGCCACTCGGCCGAAGGATGTCGCATGCCCAGCACGATGCCAGGCTGCTCAACGCCAAGGTTATACCCAAGCAGCTGGGCAAGGGCGTGGCGGGCGGGGCGGCCGGGGCCCATGCCCTCTTGAACGCCCGGAATGCGGCCAAGAAGAAGAAGAAATCGCAGGAGAAGCGGCAGGAGTCGAAGGCGGCCAAGACGCTGTCGGCCATCCTGCTGAGCTTCATCATTACGTGGACGCCGTACAACATCCTGGTGTTGATCAAGCCGCTGACCACCTGCTCCGACTGCATACCGACGGAGCTGTGGGACTTCTTCTACGCGCTGTGCTACATCAACTCGACGATCAACCCCATGTGCTACGCCCTGTGCAACGCCTCCTTCCGCCGGACCTACATCCGGATCCTCACCTGCAAGTGGCACACGCGCAACCGCGAGGGCATGGTGCGCGGCGTCTACAACTAGATATCTTTACATATATATATACCGAGATCTTAACTATATATGTTCACCCAGAGAGCTACCAGTAGTGGCCATAAGTGTTGTGCGGGCTGGGGTTTCGGAGGAGTTCGTTCCGGAAACTACGCTTAGTGATTACCCATTGACAAGCAGTACTGATTTTTTGATGTCTAGCCCCCGACTTTATACACAGAAATATATATAATTCCAATTCCGGGGAGGGTTGCCCCAGAACTAAGGTTTGCAAAGGAAACTAGCCTAGTTTATAGTTTAAATCTAAGAGATAACCTCACGGTGTCCTTTAAGTTCTCATTCCTATTACAACAAGTTCAACCTAAGAAGTTCGACCAACTGCTTCCACGTATGCCAAAGATCTCATTTAGGTATCTTTAGATTTATAGTAATTCCCCAAGAGGCAGCCCTCCCAGCACCGATGATGATGATCCTGTTACCAAGAAAAGCTAGAAAGAAGCAACAGATTCCATTTTGTTAGGCGATTACGTACTGTTAGGTAGGCACCTGCTCCATGCAAGAAGAATTTAATACAAATATAATGGATTACGATTTGGAATTCATATATATATAAATATAAATATATATATTTATTATTATACACAAGGCAAATGAGTTAGCTTAAGTTGTTGGCGGCAAGGCAGGAGGAAGTCGGTCGAAACCAAAAAAGCTTTAATACAAGTTCAAAGTAGGATGGGAGGAAGGATAAAGGAGGTTGCACCTTGGCCAACCAATGGAATCGTTCTGTTCTCGTTCCGATTTTCGTTGTGTAGGTTCGGGGGGATATATTATATTATATATTATATATATTAATCGTAGGGGGAATATTGTGATTGTACTGCTCGTTTTTGATAGTTTGAATCAGTTTTTTGTACATGTGCGTAGAAACCAAGTAACAGAGCAACAGAGCCAGCATCAGCAAGTTTGTAGACACATACCGCTAATATATCTGAATATATGTATGTATAAACTAAAGATAATTTGTATGTATTAAGAACGTAACCCACCATGGTTCAACAACTACGAACAAACCTTTTGTAACGTAACTGAGACGAAAAAAACCCAAAATATAAGGACAGCAGTAGCACAAGCAATAGATCGGGGTCCTAGCCATATCGGAGAGATGGCCCAGTCGAGGAAGGACTCGGACTAGGTAGGGATGTGTCGCGGGACTGGGCACTAGACTAGCTTCTTAGAGATTTAGATAACCCACACACACGGTTGTGCTGAAGCCAGGGCCTCGACTGGCGGATCATCTCTCTTTACAGATATAGAAGGGCCCTCGAATCGTACCACAACTCATAGTTATAACCAAGTAAAGCTTCTCCGAAGTGCACCAATTCAAAGTCAAGTAAAGTAACTACAAATAAACTAATTAACGAACCGCAAGCATATATTTAAAGCATATGAGAGAGTAACTTAAAGAAATACATACAGTTAAGGCGACGAAACGAGACATCCAGGTACTACGAGATATATATTCGAGGCGATTTTTAATGAGTGTGTGTAGGTAACTAACTAAATTGGAGGATTAACAAATTGTACGGTCTTCAGACCTTAGACGCGAATCAAGCCGAAATCAAAGCGACATTTGTAGTGTCTGTGACACAATACGCATATATTTATACCTAACGATACGATATACTAAATATATATAAATGAATGCGACGTTTAATATGAAAGGAAAGCAAAAATCCAACCAACAAAACCCAAAAGACATGATTTACAACCAACCACGCACACACATCCTAATGAAGCATATATAAAACATATATCCGACTAGAACCGAACAACAGAGACCCGAAATACCTACATATAGCCTTTAGAAATACATATTTAATCTCGGCCAGGGCCGATCACTCGAATCGATTACCAAATAGATCACGAAAGGGGTTTGATCACATCACATACTATATAAACCAAATGTATGTAGAGCAGAGCAGAGGACAGGACAGCATTTTGAGGGTGAGAGCAGATTTAATTGCATACAATCTAATTGTTTGGAAATATACTACGATATATAGTAATACATATATATATAATTTAAAGCTAACAATAAAAATGTGAATGACAAAAGAAAAAGTTACTCGGGGTTTTCCTTTGCATCTCCATCTCCATCTCCCTCGCCAGTTTCTGTTTCAGTTGGGGCTCCCTTCATCAGCATCTGGGCATTCTTCTGTATGATCTCCAGCTTCTGCTGCATCAGCTCCTGACGCCGTTGCTCTGCCTTCTGCTGCTTATCCTCCAGTTCCTCCAGGGTGGGTGGCTCACTAGTGGCCGCCTCTTGCAGCATCTGCTGGATCCTCTTGGGCGGCTGCCTTAGAGTCTCATTGAGGGGAACCTCCGGATGCTCGGTCTCCAAGGGTATGGTAAAGGCCTCCGAGGCAGCTGTTAAATGGCACTTCCAAGGCTTAAACTCTCATATTTAATTATTCTTAACTCACGATACTCCTTTTGGCTGGCCATCTTGGTTGACTTGGCTGAAACGGGCTTTGGTCTGGTGTCGTCTGCAGTGGCTGTGGACTTGGAACTGGAGCAGCCCATGCTACGCAACCGCTCAGGCGCAAGGCATTACGCCTAAGACTTCCGTTTTGGGCGTTTACCTTTACCTTTTCCGGAGTTGATAAAAACGATGGAGATGCCGAGATGCTGATGCCGTTGCCGATGCTGATGTGATTTCCTGCTGCAGCCGCTTGGTTTGACTCAACATTCAATTTCCGCCGCCGCTCAGCTCATTAGACTACGGCCGACTGCAGCTGAGGCCACGCTTAATGGCTCATTAGTATTGATTTTCCTGGGATTTTCCAACTACAGACAAGCGGAGAAGCGGACCACCTGCCAGGACACTGGACTCTATTCGACTGATGGAGAGAAATTGCAATGCAAAGTTTTCCGCGCGCGTGACCACTATTATTAATAATCGTCGGGTCCGACGGGACAGGTGAACGAATGGGAACAGGATCAATATTCACATGAGCTTCGCGTGGGTGAGGTTAATAATGAAGCGACGGCTAGCCGGGACAAACACAGACAGGACTAGCCCACTGAAATGTCAGTCAACTCGGGCGGTGACCAGGCCATAATAAACGCTAATTGCGGTTGGCAAACAGCAACGCGCCGACTTCCAAGTTTAGTGACCCACTCAACTTTGACCGCAGAGAGGGAGATGGATGGATGAATAGCCTTTGATTTCTGTCTCCACTGTCAACACTACTTGGCCATAAAAGCCCGCATGGCCCAAACAACTAACGGCTTCCGGCTGAAGAGCGACCACGGCCAAGACGAACCACGGAAACCGCGGCGCGTGCCAAACCACCGCACAGGTCGTCCACACTTGGCCAAGGCACAGTGGAGTCGCTACCTATAAGTTTCTAATAAAATTTGGTAACTAATTATCGAAATTAATTAAAAAGAAACCTGATTAAAGGTAAATATGTAAAGGTTTGGTTTAATTTAAATTATTATTTCAAGTTTTAAGCAGATTTCTTATAGTTTTAATGGTTATTAATGAGTAAATAATAAAAATAATCCTTAAGAAAAATTAAATAAGTTGCAGGTAAATATCATAAACCCTTTCAAAACATTCTTATGTCCATTGTGCGCCATTTGGTAAGTGGCAAGCATTAGTATGTGCCACACGTTGCGCCTTTTGTGGCCTTTTGTGGGTCTCCTGCATGCAAAGTGCCTTCGCCGAAGCGGAAGCACTCGTCGGCCGCTCTTCCCGCCCCCCCAGGAAAAGAAAAGATCAATGGGAAAGACGAGGGCCTCCTTAGCCCCAATCGAGGGCCATAAGCGGTAACAGGTGCTAGACGGCGAGCGAGCAGCGACTACCTACCTGCCTGTGTGCCTGTGGCAAGTAATGAGCGACGTTTAATTAGGTTAAGTGTCAATAAGATTATGTCGTCAATCAATCAATAGCACAATACCCACCACGGACACATCCATCAAGCGGCTAAATACCAAAAGGCAGTTGTCCATGGCTCGTACTGTGAGTGTGCTTAATCCAACACAACACAAGCACTCTCATAGATACAGACTATATACTATATAGATACTTGATAACCGAGGTATATGTGGCTGTACATAATTACTAGGGTGAGGGCGTTGGCCCCCGAAGTGCCATTTCAGTTGATTAAACAATAAATTTCCTGGCTCAAGTGCAATTTAAAGGCAATTTTGGTGACAAAGTTCTCTTTAAACCCCTTGAAATAATTAAAACCAAGGTATTTCTTCTTTCTTTTTATGCAAAAAAAGTTATTTATATGTATTTTCTGTATTTTGTATAATAAAACGATATAAACTAGTAACAAAGCAACATGATCTCTGCGGTTTAGGAACATCCATATCATCCTTGATTCCATTTATCATTCAATTCTCGATCATAATTCATCTCGATATATCTGTTTGAAGGCTTTTACGATTTATAAAACTTGCAAAACTTTTAAAACTTACGTACGTAGACGGGGCTTCTTTCTATTCTTCATTTCACTTTTTTCTTCTTTGTTGTTTGTATAGGTATAAAAAATAGTATGTATACGATATAGTAGATATAGTATGACTTAGACTTAGCAGGCGATCGTCACACGAAACTTTGGATAGACTTCAAGAGAGGGTGTGTGTGAGTCCTGCTGATCTTTCAGTTCATGTGTAGGCAAGTGTGGATAAACGCAGTTCTCAGTATGGGTTAAGCAGTGGACGTGGCTGGGCAGGGGCTAGTCGTATTCCTGTTTGATGGTCACTGGTTTTTCGGCACTTGGGTCTGACCTGGCAGCGGTTCCTGTAGCTGTAGCTGAAGCTGATGTGGATGCTGATCCTGATCCTGATGCTTTGCTGGTGCCAACTGATAGCTTATTGCTTTTGATCAGGTTGGCTGCTGTGGAGCTTGAGGGGTATGGTCACATACTGGTTGCCATCTGTAAGAATTAGGTAAGCTAATTTTTGCAGGAGTTCAATCTCTCTAAGATACTCACCCTCCTCCGCGTGCAGCTGCAAGTGTCCTGTCTGTATCAGCTGCCTCAGCATCTTCTGCGGTATGTTGGCAAACGAGGCCGCCGGGTAGACGTACTTGCTGTCCGCCGATTGTCCTCCTCCGCCCGCTGTCGCAGCGGCTGTGGACGTCGAGGGTCCGTTCTCAGTCTGATATTTCAATGCTGGCATTGGCTTGGAGCCCGAAGAAGTTGAGGCTCCCGTTGCAGCTGTGGCAGCTGGCGCTGAGACCCCAGTTGGCTCTGTTTTGATAACTGGCAGCTTGGCGGACGCCTCTGAGGCCTCGCCCGGCAGCTCCACGTCCGACGAATCATCTGACTCGTTGCCCGACGATGTCGGCGATCGCTCATCCTGGAAGAGACCAAGAAAGACACTCGATTAGTGGTGCAGCCAAACAGTCTGGCAAGGGGATTCTTATGGCTAAGCCGGGTTTAAGATGATTGTGACTGGATCGAGGGATTGCGAGGTCGATCCTGCCTGCTCCCGCCTCAAGGCCTGCTCTCAGGCCTGTTCTATATGCCAGCCAAGTGTGCAGCGAGAGAGGGAGAAAAAAAAAAACCAATATGTTTGGACCAAATATGGCGCGAAATTGCGTATAAGTGCTGGCCAGGCTGTTCGCCGGCACGCATCTCAATGAGCTGGCGTTGCCTTAAATGTGCACACGCGTTAAAGAATTTAGAATATTGATTTCTGGCTCTCCGGCCAGAGGGGGAATCGAATCGAATCGCAACGAATCGCTTGGCATCGCATCGCCTTGTCTGGTGTATCGATCGCGTCATTTTAATTTTGATTAGTGCCAGGCAGACGCAGCAGCAAAAAATAAATCAAAATAATTGCAAACTGTAACAATGCGATCGCCATTTTGTGCGAGGGAGATCGCAAATTGCATTGCGCATACGCCGCGTGCCCCCTCGGCAGCTGCAGACTTCCAATGAAATTGTAGCAGCGGCAGCCGCAGCTCCAGCCACTGCGAAAGGCAAAATCGCATTGTTGCCGGTGACCAAAATGGGCGTCGTCATCGTCGCCGTCTGCGGCTGCGGCTGCCTGATCCACTGGCCACTGGCAACAACTGCCTTTTGAGTGACAGCACCAAGACATTTTAATTAGCACAGCCAGAGCGACGACAAACTGTCTCCAAGTAGCCATGATATACTTGGCAACACACCAGCATGTGCAACTGTTGTTACGCTCTCGGGGCTCCAGAAAAAACCAGAAGCAGAAGCCGGCTGAAAGTGGAGCTGCTCATGTAAAGGTTACACTGGGCCTGAGCTTCAACCGAGTCCGAGTCCCTATATAGAGAGCTAACCGCCCGCCTGAGACCATAAATCATTTTTATCTTCCTATAGAAAATCTAATTATATTTCTTCCTGCTTATCTAATCAATTCTTTACGAGTCTCAAGACCTCCCAAAGTGATTTGCGATTTCACTTTGTTAATTTTAACATTAAAATTCGCCACGCAAATCTAATAAATATGAGTTTTATTAAAAAAAAACATTAGGGAAGCTATTTTCGATATTTACTTATTAACAAAAAAAAAAAAAAAAAAAAAGAAAAATAGTAATAAGTAAAAAAGAAAAAATATTAATCCGCCCCCGGGTGGACTCGAACCACCAACCTTTCGGTTAACAGCCGAACGCGCTAACCAATTGCGCCACGGAGGCTCTTGGAATCCAGCTGGCAGCGAGCCCATCTTCTACTCGCCGGCGGAATATTTCCACGCCATCAATCTCTAGGGGTTGATTCAATTATTTAAGTGGTTAATATACGACTTAGTTAATATAGAGAGGCTTCTTTTTATATGAAAATGTATTGTGTTGTTGTTTTCTTCAACAAAGAAATTTATTATAATAACATGACCTTTTCTATGCCAAGAAACTATAATAAGCAGCAATTTTAGAAGTGGATTTAATTATTTACGTGTATTATAAGGTGCTTATTCTTATTTTTGTGGTTTAATATGTTTAAATAAATACACATTTATTTTTAAAGAGCAAGAAAATATAGTACTCATTAAAAACATTATGAATAATAATATTTTCGGGTCAGGTCTAATTAATCAAGTGATTAATATACGTTGAAACCTTATAAATAAAATATAAATAAGCCTCATAAATAAATTTTACAGACTATGAAAATTTTACTTGGTGAGTCAAAGTACATAAATAATAGAAAAGCAGGAAAGACTTGATTGTTTTAATGCCAAGAAATTTTAATAAGCGCCAGATACCGTATTAGTCATATATTTAAAGGGTTTAATAACTAAAGTAAAGTAAATAGCTTACTCTGAAGTAGTTTAGGTAAAGTATAATAAAAATATATAATATTTCAGATTTTTATATAAATATAAAGGATTTATATACATAATGACTGAAATGGTTGAAGACCCAAGTTAATCCCTTGCTCATCAAAAATATTTTAATCAAATTATTTTAAGACCCGTTGTAAGTATACCTAAATTCTTGCTAATGAGCTCAAGTATTTATATTTTTTGGCGCTAATAAAATGATGGGATAAGGCCGAGATCTTTGTTTACGTTCGGTGTGCCAAGAAATAAAGAATCAAAATACAAATTGATACAAATATAAACCAGGCAGTGTCACCAATATGATTCTAAACTAAATATACAACGCAGTGCCACCTGAAAAGCAATGTCAAATTCAATTTGCGCTTCATCAACATCGAATTAAGCTTCCATCAGCACCAAAAACACTCCCTGGGAGCAGGACGAAAAGTTTCAGTTTGTCAGAAAGTTGAACAGATTCATCTCAGTGGCTTCGATTCCGATACCAATTCCAATACCGATGGCACTGCACACAAGTTTGCCAAATTGATAGTCGTGTGTCGTGCGCAAATGCCGAGCGTGTCTCATTAAATGACAATTAGAGTTTGAGTCTGGCTAAAAGCAAAATAAAAAACAATCGGAGCGAGGAGCGGGCCCAGCCCCAGCTCAGTCCCGGCTCTTGGCTTTGGGTTTTTGCAATTGGCCGGATGGAATGCCACTGGCCGGGCCAATGGCATGCAATTTATATAAAAATAATGCCTGGCATTGTCCGATGGCCGATCGGGGTTCGCAGCTCCGAGGTTTTCAGAGCCTGCGACAAATGCAATTATATAGAAATTTGTCTTGCTGTGATATGTGCGGCATGTTGTTGTTGCTGCTGCTGCAGTTGCTACTGCAGTAGTTGCTGCTGCCACTGCTGTGTGGCCATCGGTAGCTCCAAAAATAGGCAGTTTGGGAAAGGCTAATAATAAATGTTGGCAATAGTCAGTCAGTCAGTCAGGCAGGCAGCCAGTCAGTCGTCACAGAGAGCATTGAATGAATGAATTTTCAAATTGGCCAACTGACATTCACAACCAAGGTGGCATTTTATTTGCCCCAAAAGTGAATGCGAGTCAATTCTGCAGCAACTGCCAACAGGCTGCATCGTGTGGTGTCGTGTGACCTACACCACCGCCGCAGCGCGCCGCGCCGACTGGACAGACTCCAAAGTGATTGACGGATGGCACATTTGCCAATTGATTAGTTGTTCTTACCAAAATGGTTGCTGCCACAACAAAAGGCGACAACTTTGTGGCAGTCAGCACCCGCTCCGATCGCCCGAAAGGGGCAACCAGCCATCAGCAGGCAGCAGCAACATCGAATGGGCCCAAAACAGTGTTAGCCCCTTCTCAGTTTAGCCGGCTGAGATCGTTCAGCATTTGGCCAATAAACATTTGCATTTTGCATGTTGTTCTCTGTTGTTGCTGCTGCTGTTGCTGTTGCTGCTGCTACCGTTGATGCCGTGTACATCTACCGACACTGATAACTTTAAGGCCGAAAACAAAGGAATAGCCAAATGTGCTCCAGCGAGCAGCCACCGCAGCACCGCAGCAGCCAGCGGGCTCCATTGATGCTGGCGCTTTCAATGAAAACATAAAAATAAAAATGCAAATTAAGCCTGGCAAACGAAAGCACTTAAATCTAACGCACAATTGCCCAGGGAACGGGCCAAAAAGGATAACAGTGGCGCAAAAGGGTGAGAGTTTCACATGAAACTTTGATTCGATTGAGTGGGTTTTTATATTTTTGGGAAAATATTGAAGGGAGTATTCTGCCAATAAATGTTGTAAGTAAAAGAATAAATCACCTTGAAGATGCTTGAAGATTTAACAACCATGTAAATTGCTATAATATCTATGCTAAAAAATTTCAGGCTTAGGTAAGTATGTTTTTCTTCACTCTTTCATATAAATTATTCAAATTTAAGACAGCTTTAAATAACAGATAATTATTATCAATTTCTATTGTTAAAAGTAATTTCAGGGAAATGGTAAAATGTGCCTAAGTAATACCGAAATAATTAAACTTTGTAGCTAATAATCTTTGATTTAACTTTGTAACTCCAAATATTATTTAATATTAATTATATTCATGTTATTAAGTTGTTGCTTGAGAATGTAGAGCAAAATACTGATAAGATAATGTATATATCTTTAAATATGTAAGGTTTATTCATAATTAAAATATAAATAAAATGACTTAAAGATTTTACAATAAGTTGAACGCTTTTTATGAAGGTTCTATAACCATGTCTTGATTTACCAATGAGAAATCTTTTAGTATTTATTTCATGTATCAGAAATACCAATTAATGTGAATAAATATGAATTCCGAAAAATAAGTATTTTAGTATTACGAGAATATTATAGAATCATCCGAAATTGTATTGATAACCCTCTAGAAATTGAATTAAAATATCAAGTAACTTAAGAAACCTTCACGAACCACTGTCCCCCTGAATTTTGTAGGAGGAATCACCGAGCCACAGTCACAATCACAACCAGGGGACAGAACAGGACAGCGGGCAACATTCTGAACAGGAAACGTTGGGGCGAATGTTATGGGATGGCTGGCTAAGCAAAATGGGGCGGCTTGTGAAAACAAAAGCCGAAAAGCTGAAGCCGGGGCTGGAACAGAGTCTGGAACTGAGGCTAAGACCCAAGTCAGTTGACACGAAGCGGCAACAACCGAAACAACAACCACATCATCAGCAGCAGCAACAGAAGCGGCAACAGCAACAGCAGCGGCAACAAAAGAAGGAGAAGCGACAACGCTGCGTAGACATTTGCCGGCTGGAGTCGAGTTTGGCCATTTGGTCTTCACAATTGTCGTCGTCGCATCCGGGCCAGGCCACAATATGGAGTTTTAAAGCGTTTATATCCGCAAAGCTTTCTGGCCGGCTTTCTGTTTTTGGGCAAATCACAGTTTTGTGCTGCGGTTACACGGATTCACGCGCAAAGAAAGCGGCCAGCAGGAAGTTGGGAGCAGTGTCGTGAGCTTGGCCCCAATCCGCATCGCATACTTAGTAGGGTTCAAATTCATTAGTTCAGTTCAGTTATGATGGGAATTAGCATCTATTTAAATGCCAGGGCCGCATTAAGATGCCACGATTGGCCCGGGAGTACAGCCACAAAAAAACGAGCTTATTGTTTTCAGTTGGCAATTATTTGGCCTAAACCTGCTGTTGCATACTGCACGTGGCGAAAACAGGTAGATAAAATAAAAGTAAAACAATTTTCTTAATATAACTAAATGGAACTATAATTAATAATTAATTTAAGTGGACTTTAACATTATAATTTTGGGAATTTAAGATAGTTTTGTGATCATTTAGTAAGTAAAGCATGTTAATATTACCTTAATATTGCATAAGACATTGCTAATGTTATTTCTTCAATTAAAACTGACCTACAAATGACTTTTCTAGTGCACATAAAATAATCTAAACTCCCAAAATCAAGGGAAAATCTTTAAACTCCATAGAAAAAATCCCCTTTCCATTCTTCCCCTTCATTTCCCTCAGTGCTCTTCGCCAAAGCGATTGTCCTCAAGCCTAATTATGCGTGTGCCGACAGGCGAACAAGCCGCAACAGGACAGCAGTTCACAGATGAAACGCCACCGATTAGCCTGCCCACTCCCACTGCCACCGCAACGTCCTTATCCTGATCCCCATGGAGTGGAGCACCAGCTCTCCACCTCCACCTCCACCTAATTCCCTGCAATTTATGATGGGCACTAACAACCGCAGAAACTGGCCAAACAAATGAAACGGAGTTGGACACAAACCGGCGGCGAACCAAACAGTTGAATGGAAATTGCAATTATACGAATACAAGAGCTCGGCTTGGCGTATGTTAAGCGATTCAATTGAAGGGAGAGAGGAAACTCTACGGATTGCGGATAACCAATCCCAATGTGGGTGCCCAGTCGAGTTCGATGTTTAGCTGGATTTAGCTTAGGAGGAGAGGAACTCTAACTGGCCATGCAATCTGGACAGCGATTAGACTTGAAAATGCAGAACCAATTCAATTCTCATCAAAGATGCTTAGATGAAGGGGCTTACTGGAGGATACTTGGGTGGAGGGAATCGTCTTTAATATCTAATTGAATAGGAAAGCAAAATCAGTGAGGCATTAATGAAGTTTTGGGATATATTCACTTTATATATTAAGTTTCATAATAAAATCCATCTTTATTACGAACTAGAATTCGAGAATAGGTTCTCCAGAGAGATAAAAATCACAAACTTTATAGATATTATAGATTTCTAAGGTGATTTTTAATGTTTCCATTTAAAAGAGGTTAAAAAGTTATCAAAATAAATAATATTACTTACGATTTCCACTCATTAATAAGTTTTATCCAGAAAGTAACTACATTTTTTTAATCGTCGATAAATGACCTTAAAATAGGTAGGTATAACCAACATTACATTTATATATTTTATAACCAACCCAATCTGCCAAAGTTAATATATCTCCGCTAATTAAAGCCAAAAGTTGAGACCTCAAAAAAGAGACCAGACTTGGAAATGCTCGACTTCAGCTCGAACTAATTGAAAAATCAGTTTCGGCACTCCGATCAGCGCCTTTCGTCATTAGTCAAACACCAAGTCCAAGAGAATTGTTTGGATTTCATTAAATTGTGTCATTTCTGACAAAAATGAACGAAAAGCTGAGCAAAAAGCAAACATCGGATGCGGGATCGGGAATCGGAGATCACAGATCACAGATCGGAGCGTGCCCACGCCCACATTCGAAACGAAGAAATATTCAATCGCTGATTTCATATTTTTTTGCGTGTGCAAAAACTGGTTACACCCAACAAATCGCAGCGAAAGAAACACATATAACTCGGATCGCTGTGATTGAATAAATTTCAATATAAATACAGGCCGGGGAGAGATACATACGTCATTTTGTAGCAGGTTGGTGTAAATTGAATAAGAGGGAAGGGAAGAGCTGGAACCACTCATTTGTTTGCCCATTTGTCCAATGTCCCCACGCAGCCCATGTATATAAGGCCCGGCCCAAAATGGAATTGGTGAGCTAGTCGCAAGCGAGCGAGCTGAGCGAGTCTATAAAATCTAATACGCACACGAACGGCGAGCAAGTCCCGCCCACAGATCGTGGCTATATATGAACGACTATATAAAATATAAGTGCCTAATGAAAAGCCCCGAGAGAGAGAGCCGGGCTTAAGAGAACCCTAAAGAGTCAGACCGATAGGTGCGAGTGGATAGGTTGTTTCCCAGAGCTTCTCCCTCGCACTCATCTTTGCCTGTGTCAGCCTTACTCTTAAGTCCCCTCCGAAAACTGGTTCCTTCTCGGGTTTCTCCAGCGCCACTCAAGAGCTGCGAGCGCCAGAGACACGCTTTCAGTCTGTGAGCAACTGCGTGACCTGCACGACGATCGAGGAGCGATCTGTTGGCCTTTTGCTTTTTGCCTCAGTGATTGAAAGACGTGAAAAGTGTGATCAATCGCCGATAACTGGGAAAGTGTGTGAAGAAAATTAATCAGAGAACTCGGAAAGATGGTGACTTGAATACATAAGACTTGGTCGCAGAGCGATTAATGGGAAAGAGATTCAATGGAAGATCCGTTTTAAATTAATTAGACTTATTAAAGGGGTAAGTGTGCAAAGCTTAAATATAAATTATATTAAGAAAAAATTAATTAAAAGATGATGGGGCTTAATTAGGCTTTAGTTAAGATAAAAACATATACGTATATACATTAACTTAATTTAAGACTGATAAAAAGTGACTGATACTGAGACTTAGCTCAGGAAATCTTAGTTAACTTAAAGGATGAGGTAAAAAGGTTTAGTTAGTGAATGAAATGTTATTCCAGTTCCAAAAAATTGATTTGGAATGCAATTAGAACTAGGGCCTAGCCAGCCCTAAGAATAATTAACTATGGATTTAATTTCTGTAAAGATAAAAATAATTTTACAATTTCTAATTCTTTATTCAGATTTTTCGTGACCTGTATTTTCATTACTCGTAAATTGCTCCAACTCGAGGTCTATAGTCAACCTGATCTTCATATACAGAAATCTGATTTGTTGACTATTAATTAATTTCTATTTAAGGCTTTAGGGAATTCTATTTACTGTGATTACACCACATTAAATAAATAGCCTCTCCTGTACTCGATATTTTCAACAAATAACTAACTAAACTGACTCATATTTATTAATCTGAGAAAGTAACAAGATATAGCCTAAGAATCGATCATCCTAAACTCATAAAATTTTCCTAAAGTGTTCCCAAAATAATGTTCTTAACCAAAGAACTAGTTAATGCGTTACTTTCGGCCAAAAACCAACTCAATCCTTGACCCTCTAAGACCCCCGATAATGCCAAACTGTAAATTTAAGTTCGACTTTCCCAACAGCTGCGATTCCGAGCCAAAAGATAATCCATTCTCAGCTCGTCGAACTGCAAACAGTAGCCCAGCATGCCGACAACTCAATCACCGGCCTGCAATCACACAATCACAATCACCCCTGCCGACTGGGCCCAGTTAGGAGTCGGGGACCTGGGCTATTGGGCTTGTTGGCTTGGGGTTGGGGCCTTGGTCTCTCCTCGGATCTGTGGCTGTTGTGGTTGGGCCTGCGTTTGTGGGCCGCCACATCGGCGGCCACATTTCATAAATCAGCATGGGAGGGAGAGAGCGAGCGAGGGAGCAAGCTAGAGCTGGTGAAAACCGCCTGCTGCGAGTCCTGGCTATTTATTGTATTTTAACAACATTATAAACGAGCATTTAAGTGGCGAGTGTTGGGATTGCTGCTGGCCGGCCATGATTTGTGTTAGAATGCAAAATCGAAGACAATAACCAAATATCCGTCTGATACCGACAAAGCAGTTTCATAATCAGTCGAGTCGAGACTAGCAGGCGGCCCAAAGCCTGGCTAACAGACTAACTGGCTAAGAGGCAACAGACAACAGGCTAGAGGCAACATGTGGCATGGCCATAACGTTGTCGTTTGGGCCGGGTCAAATGTCAAGCACATTATTTTTGTATTTACGTATAATAAATATAAAATGCATGATGCATTTTTGATAGATTTTCATGCCAATAAACAAGCTAAACGAACCGCTAGAATGGTGTTTAGGCCAACACCACAAGCAGCGACGACCGACTATGACTCTGACTCCAACTAAGACTCAGACTCCAGCGAGGACGACGACGGTCTCCACTGCTTTGTTACCCCATTGTGTGGGTACATAAATTTTCAACTCAAAAAACAAACAAAATCACACACAAAAAGACCAGGAAGCTGCGTTTTGGCCGGTCCCGGGGTCTCGCTCGCGGTCTCATATAATTTTGTGTCTATGCAAATGTACGCGCTTGCATTCGGTTTTTGCATTGGCTTTGGCCTGACTCTGGTCTGACTTTGGTCTGAGATGTTGAAAAATCGAAAATCGACGACGATCGGACGGCCGATCGAGCCTGTCAGTTGAGTCAGTTTTTGAGCTCTAGAGGAGCTGCGACGAGCTCGAAACTCCGATGGAGGACCAACCACGTTGACGTTCGCCAAACAATGCCTTGTTGACACTGATGGAAAATCTGCGTGTCACAAATATCAAAAATGCAATCGTTAGAAAGCAGGACGAGCCTCCTTCTCATATGATGGATCCCCATATGATCCATCCCAACCCAGACAGACCATTCCATTGATGCAATCCGATCCTATCCTCCGGCGGGACGGAGGCAAGCTGTCAGCCGCTCGACGAGTTTAGTTATAGATCTTTTGACCGATATGCTAATGCCTGATTGGATGGAAATGCATTGCCAAGTAGCCAAAAAGGCGAACTTTGTGGCGATTGGTTAAGAAATTAAGATAAACTTTAAGGATATTTAAAAAGTTAACTAAAATAAATGCCTAAAAAAATAAAGGCAGTCTTATTTTAATATTTAGCAATTTTATAGATGTTCTACTCAGTTTATTATTTATTCAACATTAAATATAATGAGTATGGAACCAAAAACAACTAGCATCGTGTTCTTTACAAGTTTTCTTAGTCGTAATAAATATATTTTAACAAGAAAAAAGCTCTTTAAATTTAAAATTAAATAAAAGTATAAGCATGGAATTTTTTTTGATAGAAACCCACTCCTTTTCTCGTTTTTTACCGTATCTTCGATCAACTCCTTCCTCCTTAAAACACCTTTCTACCTAATTGAATGCCAATTTATTGCATTTATAGAAACAATAACAAATTCAGCTCACAAAAAGATCTTTAAACAAATGCGCCAAATGCAATAGAGGGAAAGCCAAAAGAAAGAAAACTCTTGGCTAAAAAAAAGGGCCAACTAAATTACTTAACAAGCCGTTGGGCTCGACGTTGGGACAGCGACGACGACGACGACGTCGTCGATGATTTACTTGTGCGTAATAATGCAACGCCCGCAATGACGGTGGACAGTGGGTCTCCTACCAACCGAGGAGGAGCTGGCTCCAGTCGGAGTCGCAGTCCAAGTCGTACTCCTCCGCTCCACGGAGCGAAGGATGCCGAGGTAAATGCATGTGAGAAGAAGTATAACTGGGAATGCGCCTCAATTTAAAATGCGAATTACATTATCTGATCAAATGCATTCTTCAGTGCGCTCCAGGAGGAGCACACACACACTCCACTCCATGTGGATCCACTCCAGGAGGATCCTCATCTCGAGCGAGTGTGTGTGGAGGCTGCACAAATAAATAAATTTTAAAATACAAACAAGTAGCGCGCGCAAAAAGCGCCGAGTGGAAAATTCGTGACAGCAATTGTTGATGAGCAGCGTGTGAACAGCAGCAGCAGCAGCAGCCTCGGCAGCCCCGGTCCTCATGCCCGATCCCTCGATAACTCAAGATCACAGAACACGGGGAGCTGGGCGGAAAAAACGAAAAAAATAAAAACAATGTTGTCGGGCAAACGCGTAATATTGAGCGACTAATAGCCGGGGCTTGACTTGAAAGCGAACGACGCGACGGATCGACGGATCGCTCGCAACTGGGTCCGTACACCTCCGCAGTCTAATTAACTCCTACGAGCAGCGGGCCACGGACTGTTTTTTTATTTTTAATTAAGGCGCACACTCGCTCGGAATTATTTACTATATATATATAACAAGAATCAAATGTATATTAAAGTCCAATAGCAACAATAACAGCTAAACAATCAAGCAGATCGTGGGTAGCTAAAAGCTAAAAGCTTAGCGACGCAGCTAAGCGGCCAAATCAAACAAAAGAATTGCACAATTACATCGAACCTTAGATCCGAGGGAGTACTTGATAGATACTTTCAAAGAAGTCGGGCTTTGAGAGCAAGGTTATTCCCAGAAAATTTGTTAGAAAAGTATTTGAAGAGCTCTCATGATGTTCTCAAAGAATGTCAGAATATTCATTTAAATTTGCAAGAAATATATATAAGTAAATAGAAAAATTAAGATTTCTCCAAAGGGAATACTGTATCACATATTTAAAGGCTTTAAGGGTAAAATTAATCGTTGTAAAAATATTTAAGCAAGCAAGTTGAGCTACTAAGAATTTATTTTCAATATTATTTTAGGGAGTTTACTGTTAATAAATTCAGTATTGATTTCAACAGAAAAAAAAATCTTTTAAAAAGAATACATTTTGTTTAGACATTTAAGTTAGTTATTCTTTTGTAAATATTTATTTTTAAATTTGTTTCGCATATATTTTACTGACAAATATTTATAAAATCTCTTGGTTATTCCCTAGAGTTTTCCAGAATAGTTATAGGTCAAATTTCTTAGTGTTTAGGGTGGATAGTTTACTCTTGGAAGTATAATTCCTTCTTGGAACGTAACCTTCGCTTAGAGATAGTTAAGAAGATCTTACTGTGACACTTCCAAACGAGGAATTTTGTCTTAAATAAATTATAGTAAAATAGTTTAATAGCTTTTTATTCTGTACCTAAGCTTCTCTACTTCCCTACTTCCCACTGGAATGAAAATCTGTGTTTCTTATTGCTCTTGGGAATACAAGCAAACTCCCTCTCAAAAAAAAAAAAATAAAATACCCACAGTTCCAGGGAAAAATGAAATGCCAAAGTGCGCAAACTGTGCCAAGCTTCTGGCTTCTACCCACTCCCCCTCCGACCTCCTCCCTGATGATTCTGCTCATCTGATGCTGCGGGGACGGACTGAATCGATGGACCAGCGGACTCACAGACTGCTGGACTGACTGACTGACTGTCTGACTGCAGAGACATCAATCTAGAAACGGCAGGCAGAAAGATAGCCGGGACAGACGACGATTGGCAACTCGTTGGGAGTTGACAATAATGACGATGGGACGTCGTCTTCGTTCGCGTCTGCCTCGCTGACTCGATGACGATGATAGAAAGTAAAAGAACGGAGGCAGCATCGCGCATTTTAACTGCAATTTTAATGAGACGTGGGAAAAAGAGTCGACATATATGTACCAAGACGAATCCCAATGCCCGGTCCCTGCGCGTTTTGCTCGTTTCGTAATTTGTAAAACTCGCACGTTGCCGGCATTAAGGACATGCAGATTTCTCTACCCCCTCCTTTCTTGGACCTTGTCCTGGCCGATCAACATTTATGGCTATATTTTTAGTACTCCTTCTGCTGCTGCCTGCTGCACGAGCAGCAACAAATTAGCACTGACAGGCAGAGGCAGAGGAGGAGAAGACGAGACAAAGGACCACCGGCCAGCGATCAGCGACCATTGTCCAGTTGGTGGCACCATGTGGTACCAATGTGGCCATGTGGCATGACCATGATCGGCGGCGGCTCTAGCCAATTGGACGCCTAGCGTGAGCTTTCTAGGTGGCATCCTTGGCCCAACCGGACAGTCGATGCTTGTTAAATGTTTGCCGCCAAAGAGAACGGAACGGTTCGGAACAAACAAAATGTGTCGACTGTTGCCAGTTGCATGTTGCAAGTTGCCAGCCCAGCCTGCCGGTGGCCATTCAATCCCAAGCCCCCGCCCCAACCCCAGAGAGCGTCGTGAGCGTCATTTGAATGGTGTGATAATTTTTGCGCCTTCGCTTGGCAGCTTTGGCAGTGAATTAATTGCGTGCCACATTATAAATTTTCGGCTTCCTCCCTTATTAAAAAAAAGGCTTCTCTATAGTGGACCTGGAGCTGGGTCTTGGACCCACACTCACCTGTGGAATTCTCACACGCCGCAACAGCAGCGAAAAATTCCAAAAGTTTTGTGGCATGTTGCAAAGTTGTTGGGTGTTGTTGTCGCCGGACGTGTGGGCATGTCAAGGCGTTGTCGCGTAAGTGGCAGCCGAACGAGCGCTGCCTGATTTCCCTCAGATCTTACGCAAATATTGCGCATACGCCGTGTGGTGTCTCGCGAGCGTCGCCCGAAAACAGCGTTTTGCCGAAAGATTGGACACTGGAGATCCTGCATTAATTAGTTTATGAAAACATAAAAAAATACTCATATTTTTGAGGCTGCAGAACTCTGTGGAAGATGGAGTTTTATATTGTTTGGGAAAATTTAATTAAAAGAAGATCTCTTTAACTTAAGGGATTTCCGATCCGATTTGAGAGATTTTCAGTGAGAGATTATTAAGAAATCGAAGTCTTTAACTAAGGAGAACTTTATTTAAAGTTTGAGTAAATATAAATGTTAAAATGTTTCTCAAACAACCAAGGAAGCTTACTGCGGAAAGTCGAAGCTTAGATCCCCTTGCAGTTTGCTTATTTAGAAAAGGCATAACTAAGCCAAAATTGCATATATTTCAATTTAGATAGCGTTTCTGTGCTGGTTTTTATTAGATTAACAAAAAAAATTAAAAATTTTTGACAATTTTAATGATGTTACATTTAAAAAAAAAATGACAAACAATTGTTATTTGATTTCTTTTAAAATTTTGATAGTAAATAATTCGAATTTTAATGGCGAATCGAAAGATATACGGCCTTCAGCTATCACTTTTTTTTTTTAAAATAAAAAAATATTTCGAAAAATGTGATAACTTTTTTGGACAAACAAACAATGTATACCTTTGCAGTCTGCAATTGGATTAATAAATATCGATCAATTTTGGTAAAATTGAACAAAATCTAAGTTTGTAACCCCTGCAAGGGAATAAAAAAAGCTAAAACCAATATTTTGAATTGTAAATCCATTTGTATGACTACCTTGTGCTTTACAATTATTAAATTAAATATACTGCTGACTTTTTAATTGAACACTATTATTTATTCAATTGAATATCACCGCCAAAAGAAAACAATTCCGCCCCGTACAATTAATAACCACTAAATATACAATTTCCTAGGCTTTTTTGTACACGAATGCATATACATCTAATTTCCATATGTTGTCCCTGCTCTATAGCTCCCCCAACAACAACAACAACAACAACTAGACTCAGATACGATAATTCTGTCTCTCTTTCTAAAAGCACAAAATTTGCATATCAAACGCAGCTAAAAGAGCAAAAACAACAAACAGCCCAAAAAGCAAGTAAAAACAGACGACGCCGCGCAGTCGCCTTTCATGACAACAACAACTGCAACAACTAAACAAACAGAACAACAATAACAACGAGAACGAACAACGACTGTGGCTAATGCATGGACAATGTTTTTTCCTCGCAACAATTTTTATTTTCTCGCTTTTGTCGCAAAAATTTGCGTATTCTGAACGATACGAAATTAAGTAAATTACAATATTTGTACGACGATTGTCGCAGTCTGTGCTATATTTGCGTCAAATTATTATGGCAATCGATTTTGGACCACACACACAGGCTGAACGGAGACGAAGGCAAAGGAAGACGGCAAGGAGGTACGAGCGTAGAAGAGAAATAGTCGTAAAATTGGCGATAAAATTATTATTGATTACTCATACGCCGCATGTAACGGGCCTAATGAAAACGGGCAAAACTGCGATGGGCTTTCTGCGAATAATCGATAACGATGACGATGACGCGATCGCCAGTTAGAGATAGCAATAGCCAGCAATTATTTTCGTCATAAGTCAGCCAATGCGGCGGCGGCGGCGTCTGCGGCTGCGTTGACTTCTCCGCTGCACTCAGCGGCTTTGAAATCAACTAAAGCTCGCCGTTTGGCCACCGACGCTGCACGGGGAGAAATATAGGGGTTTAATTTGAGGGGAAAAATATAATAAAAAAAATAATAGTTCAATTTTGAACACATATGCTTCTGATCCTTTAATAAGGCTGATTTTATAAGCGTCTTCTTATACCCACAACTTGATTAAAGATTTTGAAAATATTTTAATTCGTTTAAAATTGTGATAGTTCCAAAATCGTAAGTCGCAGGATTTTAGAGCAGTGGTGCCCTAGGCCCTAACTTGCAAATTTCCCTGCCCGGCCTCTGCCGGCACACGCACAGTACGTGCAAAATGTAAGCAACGCAAATTGTAATTTTGTGGCTACTCCTAAAAGTGAAATATCTATTTTGTATTCTTAACTTTTTTTTATAAAATGTTTAATAAAATGTAAGTTTATTTTTTTTACCCATATTTAGCTACCTTGTTCCATTTCTTATTCACACAAAAGCATTTCTGATATGTCAATAGTCTGATTCACAGGGAATTTCAACACTTTCTGTAATTTTCTCATCTATTAAAAGAATTACAATATTTTTCTCTCAGTTTATTGATGTTGTTGTTCGGGTTTTTTCTCTCTCTGGCGTTCAGCTGTGTGCGTTTCATACAGACATACATAAACACACTCATATATAATTGTTGCGCTTCGCACACAAGCTTCCAAATAAGGGACGGCACATGTGAGCTGAGGAAGCTATAACTATCGCTGCGGGCCACGCAAATCGCTGGCGTTTCCACTTTCGCATAGATTTCGGGGTAAACCAACGCATGCCGCCAAGCGGGAGTCCAGCGCGTTGATGCAACCGCCTTGAAAATGGTTCAGTTGTGCCAGGTGGTGACAAGTCGCCAGCCCCAGAAAGCGATTGCCGATCAATGGCGACCAGGAGTCGTCGTCGACGGCGTCGTCGTCGGTGGTTGTTTGGTTGTCGCCGGTTGTTGCTGGTTGCCGCTGCCGTTGCCGTTGCTGCTGTCGTGCAACATATGGCAGCGATGACAACGCATGTTAACAGCTTTTTAAAGTCGTTGCACAACGGCAGCGGCGGTGGCGGCGGCAAGCAGAACAATGCCACAATTCCCAGGCCGATAAGGCCCCCGAATCGATGTTTTATAGTCGTACGTATAAGACTTTAACCTCCCGAACCGCAAAAGTCTGCCAAATTTGGCTGAAATCCGATATGAAATGTCCCGAAAGTGCAGAGACAGGAAATCTCACGCGTGCCACACATTGGCGGCTGCAACATCGGCGCACTGGAGCGGATGAAGTTGGAGCGCTTGGAGTATATTATCCAAAAATGCGGTCTGGCGTGCCTTTGAATTAAGGTATCGATTTAGCCCAGGCCCAAGTCCAAAGTTGCCACTGCAACTCCTGGCAGTTGGTCATCTCCGTCAGTCATTTTCATTCATTGTTGGCGCGCGCTCATTGTTGGTGTGAAATTTAGCACAACAGCAACGGCAGCAACAGCAACAGCAGCAGCAGCAACATCACATGCAGCAGCAGCAGCCGCAGCGGCAACAAGTGGCTGCGGTTGCAATGAATCCGCATAACAGACATACAACAAACGGACGGACCGAGACTCTTAAAATGCGGCAAATATTTCTTTAGTTGCCTCCAGTGGCTGCTGCTGCTGCTGCTGCCGCTGTTGTTGTGGCACGAAAATACTTTTTAAATGCGCTGAAGCGTCAAGTCAACTCCAAGTCAACTCCAAGTCGCAGCTTTCAACGGATACGCACAGGATCAAGTGTTATAAATGTTAATTCGCAAATAATTGCAGCAGCCGCAGCAGCAGCTTTAAGAAAAGTCTGGCTGAATTGCTTAATCGGCGCCAATCAGACGTAGGTTCGACTGTCTGGAGGAGAGTCCCTCCACAAAAAGTAGAAAAAATAAAACTGCATCTTGGCCTCTAATTGAAAATTTATGGCACTTTCATTAGCGCCCCAGTGGAAACGTGGCATTACAGCAAACTCTTTTAGATTTAGGAACCAGAGAGTGTATATGTATATATACATATAATAACTCTCACATAAGTTGTGTTGATTTCAACATTTGACTTTATTGTGGGCAGGAAATGAGCTGAGCCGGAGCCGAGCACCGAACATCGATTGTTGTTAACTTTTGTTAACCGCGCGGACGGACTGTGGGTAGAAGTCGACTTGCCACTGGCCCGTGTGGGAAGTCCGCGTGTGCTTCATTATATAATGAATCGGGAGATGGGAGATGGGACCATCACACCATCACAACGCAATCACAAATAAACTCAGACGCCAAAGTTTTCGGTCTAGAATTTATTACCAGATATGTTTTTTTTCTTTCCTTCCCCCAAAGTACAGTTTGCTAGGAGTTTCTCCTCGAACTTGCCACAGATTTAGATGGCAAGAAGCTGGCGGGAAACTTGAAAGTTTATAATCATTTTTAGCAGATAAAGTTTGCACAATATTTGTCAACAGTTTATTGGCCCAAGCTTGTTATTGGAAAAAGCATCGAAAAACATTATTTAAGGGGAGAAGCCATAAGTAGGAAGGCAACTCCTTCCGGTCTGGGAGATTATAAAAGAGAGATTATAAAAAGGAGATTGACAGTGGAAAATCTTTCCAGAGATTTAAATTCTTTAATTTTTGGAATTTATATGCCCAACGGCAATTTGTTTATTCGAAATTTAAATCCAAGTTTAAGCCATTGAATTTCTTAAGATTATTCGACTCCTGGCAGGTATTTTCTTCAGCTTTTCTTTAATAATTTGCATACAAATTATTGTTTTCCAAAGCTATTAAAATCTGAGCCATAAGAAAATATTGTCTTTCTTAAAAGGAGAATTAGAATTAACAAATGTTAAATAAAAATTCCTTAAATGAAGGACAAGCAGTTTTATACTATTTCGAGTTTGATTTTTAAATTTATAAATTACAAAATAAATAATGTCAAGAAAGTAAAATGATTTTTAGCATCACAAGCTAAAAATATGATGAAAGTAAATTTTGAAAAAGTTGGAAAAATAATTCAAGCTCAGTAAATAGAGAGAAAAATTATTTTTCGTATATTTTAATACGACAAATATTGTACTTTAGCATCAATAATTTCAAAAAATCTAACCAAATCTTCAAGACTTTCCCCTCAAGTATATATTTTCCTCCCTTGAAAACCCAAACACTTCTTGTACTTGCAACCAACTTTTTATTAACCCTGCCACACAATTAGGCAAAACATCTTCATACTGAAAAATCCACGCGGTGAGGCAACCAAGGCATCGGAGGAAAAAAAAAGAAATATTCTCAGCCATAAATTGGTCAGTGAAGCGGAGCTGCCTTTGCCTATATAAGTAGCTAAGGCGGGGAGCGGTATGGCTATAGGAAAATCCAAATAAAAAAAATACAAAAAAACTATAAGTTTCCTCTGCCACGCTCCACTGAATGGGCGTTGCATTGGGCGTGGCTCAGCGGCGCTAGAAGAGCTCTAGACGGGAGGGAAGGGTAAGGAAGGTCGCAGAGATTTCAACGTGGATAGCAAAGAATTTTGATTAACTTGGAAAATCATTGGAGTAAGTCCGGCAGGGAGGAGAGGAGCAAGCGAGCGAGCCTCACAATGTACGCATTATTTGTTTGCATTGCGGCCAATAATTGCTTAACTAAATGTGAGTCCTGAAAGGCCGAAAGCGCCTCGTTAAGGTCCCTCAGTCTGGCTTTTAAATAATCACAATGAAAGCGGGAAGGCAGGCAGGCAGGCAGGACAGGCCACAAAAAAAAAAAAAAAACACAATACACGGGGAATAAAATAAAAGGGAAAAACAAAAACAAAACGAAACGAAACCGAACCAAAGAAAAAAGCGCTCACAAATTGTCATTTCTTAACCTTTTCAGATTGCGAAGGCGGCGCAGAAGCGGCAGGAGCAGCAGCAGCAGCAGGAGGAGGAGGTTGAAGTTGCAAGTTGCCCAGTGGCCGATCGGTCGCCAGAAGTTGCCGACTCACAATGTGTGTGCGCGCGGGCTTTAAGAAATGCCGAATTCCAGAAGCTGCAGTACAATCAGTTGAATTAAAAAACGAGCGCACAGACAGAGGACGACGGCTGGCCGGGCATGGGCCAGGGGATGGGATGGGGATGGGGGCCTGGACCGGAGTCTGGACTCTGCAGGAGGATCGGCGGCGATATCATCGCGTGGAGAGCGCGAGCGGCTGCGGCGACTGCGGCTAGGAAATTAAGAGGACATTGTGGCGGCATGCGGTTAGAACTTGAAGCGGCGGCTTAAACACAAAATCCGCAAACTGGCCAAAGATTCTTTGCGTGGCTGCGTTGTTGGTGGCTTTCGGACAGCTGGACATGTGGACATCTGGACGCTGCTGGCTGACAGAGGTCGCCCTCGTACGTAATCGACGAGCATTGCAAATGCTTTTGTCCTCCTCTGCGTCTGCGTCTGCATCTGCTTCTGCGTCTTGTGCTGCGCACGTGGCCACATCCCCCAGTAGGAGCAGGAGCAGCAGCGGGAGCGGGTGAGGAAGCAGGACCAGAAGCAGCTACGGCAGCAAATCATTGAAATGTCGTTAGAGGCTTGAGCGGCACGCAGCTTCGATAGTCAACGAAACCGCAAAATGCTTTTAATTTCTCAAACTGATATGCACCCGTGTGCTCCCACTCTTGCCCAGGAGGGAAAACCAGGGCCAGAGGTTCGATCTAGGTTGGTTTTTCTTTTATTTTTAGCTGGGAATGAGAGGGAATTAAAGAGGGTAGGGATCCGAGAAGTACAGCCAAAAGAAGGGTCTGCTTAAATAGGGTTTTATTTCAGATTTAATTTTGAAAAATTATAGAAGAAAGAAAACTGCCTCAAAATCAACTTAATATTTGTTTTTAAGGTTGGCAGAATTATTTATCAGGGGATAGCTCAAGACAAATCTTTGTTATCTTTCGTATTTTTGACTTTAAGGTCGAAGTAATCAAAAAGATAGCACATCCAGGTGCAAACAGATTGGACTTTAACGATTTTTGATAATTAACCAAACTTTTAATCAGTTCAAGGCCCCAGAGAACTCGCCTAATCAACAATGACTATGAAGAAAAATGGTTCTTGGGTAAACCAGATCAGAATTTAGACAACTAATCTTTCCCTATCCCCAACTCTTTGAAATCTAAGCACGCAAAACAAATAAAATTTTGAAATAAATAAATTACGAACTCATAAAAGCCAACAAACTTGCAGTGTTTTTTATATTATTGGTTGGGCCTCGTGGGCGGCTTTGGATGATGATGATGATGCGCAGGTGAGCGACCATAGAAGGTAATCTATGTAGCCAAGACACCCGCGCAGACCGATGGATCGCACTCTCGAATGCTGGGGGAGCTGCTAGAGCTAGAGCTGAAATATAATGTACATAATGTGAGCCAGCCAGCAAATGTTAGCCAACTGCGAAACAGCAGCTCTCGGCCCACTGCAAGTCGGCAATTAACCTTGGCTGGACAAAGAGTTGGCGGCGGCGGAACGACCTACAGCAGCAGCGGTACAAGTTATGAATTTTATCAGTCAGCTGGCAGTCAGTCACTGGCGATAGGTACACAAGGAAAAAGGTTCAAATAAAGAACATGTGGAAATATTTAAATTATAATAATTTATATAATTTTTCTAGGTAATTTTCATTTTGTAAATTATTTTTGAACTTCTAAGAAAGCTAAATAAATGAATTTATATAAGTCAATCCAACTTTAAATTAAAATTTTGGGGTTTTTTAAATGTGAAAATCTTTAATAAATAAATAAATAATATAAATAATCATTATTCCATTAATAGAGTATGATTTCTGGCTAATAAAAAATATTTTATTGACTTTTAAAGCTCTCAAACTAAAAATAAACTTTTAAAAAACGATTTCATAGGATTTCCTTTCTCTATAATTAAATCTCCAAACATCATCAAAGATCTGACGACTACCCTGTGAAATATTGCTTTTAAATGAGGTTTTGAAATTACCATAATTTTCTTTGTGTGTAGACAGCAACAACTGATGACCTGAGCCGGCGTTGGTGTCACACCCACAACATTTTGGCGTTCATTCATCGGCCCATGCTGAATGGAAAATGCTGAACTGACTCGAGTTGCGCCGCCGCTGCTGCTGCTGAGTTGAGCCACCGAAAGAGAGGGATCGGAGACCGGTGGAGATCGTGGTGGCACACGTCATCGGGGCAGTGGAAGCCGTGTGTGTGCCTACGCCGAGAGGCTTTTGGCATTGAAAAGTACGAGCCACAAAATGCGATTTGCATGCCAAGTCAGGCGGTGGAGGAGAGAGGGAACCGACTGACTGACTGACTGGCTGTTGGTGCATGACGAGAGTCCATGGTGGCTCTGATCGATTTATGAACTCGTCGCCGTGACGTCACAGGCCCCACACAAGACGGGGCTCGGGCTCGGGCTCTATTGTGGAAGCGGAAGCTCTTTACAAACATCGAGAGGAAAACGCAGAATCGACAGAAAAAATATGCTCGAAAAAATAACACAACACAGAAATTCATTCATGGAGGAGCGCGCAGCCCACTCGCAGTTTTTTCGACTAATATTTGCGGCGGAGTGTGTAGGCTAACTAGAAACGTTGGATTTGGGTTCGGAGTTGGGTTATCTTAATGCTCTTAACCTTGCTCTTGAAACAGCTGGCACTTTTACACTGTAGGTTACATTCCGAGTATTCGGGTTTTGTGGTTTTCTGTTTATTATTTTATAATATTTGCGCTAAATAATATATATTTATATACTTCTTGTGTAGATACTATTTTGTGGTTTTGTTTTTTAAACATATTTTTGATCGCTTATGGGGTAAATTGCTTTAGGGTTAAACGGCGCATTGCACGATCCATTAAATAATAAATTTAACTAGTATTTAAAAAAAGAATTACGTTGCTTTGCTCTCTGTTTGACAGAAATGTGATCGATCGGTAATTAATAATTAAATAATGTGTGAGAGTGAGTAAACATAGGGTAATAAATTAAATTTAATTTTTTTGAGAGAGAAAACACGGGCTTTGAGCTGTCTTTTAATTTGGTATTTAAATTTAAATGTACAATAAATATTAGTAGAAAGAGTTGCTAAAGCAAACAGCTCAAAGTTGAGTAAATAAGGGTTATGTTGCAAGAAATCTGAAATCTGATCATGCAACATTCCATCATTAGTAGAGGTCAATGGAAAATACTAAAAGCCAATCGAATAAACATAACTATAGGGTCGTAAAGTATAAACTACTAACATTAGGCTAAACGGGAGTCCGGAAAATACGCCTAAACTTTATTGAGCACGCTCATCACACTCGCATACACACGCACACACGGGACACAGTGTCAGAAAATGAAAATGGCCGCCGGCGCATTCGACATTTATTGTATTTATTTGCTATCATCAACTTGTTAAATAAGTAATGTAAACGCACACTTGAGCTGTTTACCCTTTAGACTCTGTCCAGCAAATCTTTAATCTTTACTTTCCGTTGAGGAAAGTTTCCCCTAGTTCTAGTGGTTCCTAGTTCCTCTGACTTTCCTCCTTCTTCTCTTCCTCCTGTAGCTACATATGTTATTGCACTTACTTTGTAAATAAAAAAGGACTAACTAAAGCAGTCTCGGCTGAGTGTCTCGATATGTGTCTGTCTCTAGTTCGGTTCGGTAGAATGGCACTGGGTTAGGAGCTGCAGCTGATGCGACAATTGATCTATTGCTATTGGATGTACATGGAGGAGCTGTAGCTTTGATATGGCACAGTCGCCTTTAAGTAAGTAAGTCTTGACTAGTATACAAAAAATAAAAAAAAATAAAATAATAAACACAAAACACTGCGGTAAACAAGAACAAAACGAGCGGCGAGATCGTATTGGCCATGGATCCGAAATACGAGTATCGAAGTTCGATCGAGCCATGTGCTGCACTTTGGATCTGCTAAACATATAAACTGCTGTCTAACTAAAAACTGGCTTGGCTTTAGCGGAACAGCGCTGAGGTGTGGTTTGAGTTTTGACATTATTTTTGTAACTAAAAAACCAATTATGAGGTTTGGCGATGTTTATAAACATTTTTAAGGCAATATGTAATTGTAAAAGCTGGTTTTAACTTTTAAAGATATTATTTAAGGCGTTTAATTGTCTTTTTCCTGAACTTTAAGCTCAGAAGTAAATAATTTGTATAGATTTATTAACTCTACTTCAGCAAAATAATCTTTAAAATCATCTGGAATGTTGAAGTGCCTAGTTAGGCTTAAGGAACTGATCATGAAAGCTATATTTGTGATCCACCTCAGCGCCTGTCCGCCGTAACCAAGTACCAGAAATTGCCTAGAGAAATACGAGGATCGCGGATCTCGGAAGGAGCCCGGGACTTAGCGCTGCGCATGCGTGTGGGACATGTGCGAGTGCGTCGAATGCGGCGGCGGCACGTGCGGCACATGCGCGTGGTGCGCATGTCCGCCGTAGGCCTGGGCATGAGACAGAGGCGACGCCTGGCCGCCACTATAGCCGGACTGCATCAGACTCTGCTCGAGGCTGTAGTGCGAGGGCGGAGCCGGCGGGTGCGCCAGATGAGCGTGCCCGTGGTGGCCGTAAATCAATTGTCTTACTTTGGAGTCCTCGTCGGCGATGTTGTAGCTGAGCTCCGTCTCCTCAAAGCCGGTGGCCGACATCCGTTGGTCGCCGCCACCGACGCTGGGCGGATCCGGTGAGTTAAGGCAGGTCTGGATGAGCTGTTTGCCCGCCTCCGAGGTGATCATCGGCTGCAGCTTGCGCGTGGCAAATGTGTACACGTGGCCCGTTTCGCTGGCCACCAGCAGCATCACTTGCGTCCCAGTCAGCGTGCGGAGAGAGAGAGGCAGAGAGGATCGTGTTAAGTACTCGATGGTATCGGTTCGGTATCGGTATCAGGATGGGGTATCTTGGCCGGGAAACTGTCGACGCGTGTGTTGGCCAAGCGGCACATAAATTTCCCCACCAAACTATGCGATTATGTTGCGGCGATAAGGAGACCAAGCGTGGACCGCAATGCAGGGGATTTTAAAATTACCAGAGATGGCAGCGTGACTTAAGATTCAGGGTAAAGTAAAGGATTTTTATGGCAAACATAAAAGGTAAAGCCCACAAAAGCAAGTTAAAAGTATATAAATATTATTCAAATTAAATTGAAACTCTAAACAGATCAAACTAAGTATAGAACAAATTCTAGAATTAAATAAAACGATTTAAATTTAGTTTCTTCATCTATCTGTCCTAAAATAAATAAAATCGTGGCTATAATTAAATTCCTGTGCAAAATGTATTCATATATGAACGTTCCTATGGCTAGGTTTTCTGTTCTAAAATTAAGTATTCAGGTGATTTAGATGAAATTGAATCAAGAAGACCTAGGCAGCGACATAATAGCTTGAATAAGTATGTGATCTACATTAAATCCGAGACTTCCTCGATTCTATTTCTGCAAACAAAATATTATTGCCCTACTTTTCCGCCTTACTGTGTCACAAATTGATATATTTGTTTTGTAAAACAAGCTTAATCTGCCATAAAAGCAACTAGATCACGCCAGGCCCTAGGTCTTTGAGTGTGCTTCTGCCAAGAAAAAGTCTGTAAGCCGAACCCTTCTCCACTTCAGTACTCGGACGCCCACGCAAAGGGGCCAGAAGTCACGCAACCATCGCGATGGAGCACTCCGTGCTCGATAACACCCGAGACCCAGTGTTGCTGCACATTAGACGGTAGCCTAAGCTGCCTATCAACAGCTCGTAATTACTATAAAAGCGATAAAGTCGCTGTCTGGCTGCCTGGCTGGCTGGCGGGCAACAACAGTTTTTTGCTACTTTTTTTTCAGCAACTTCGCGCATAAATAACTGGCGGAGCGGGGAAACCAAGAAGCCAACGCTCCGGGAACATTTATTAATATTAATGAAATTGTTGTACACATTGTTGGCGAGCCTCTGGATTGGGATTCGGATTGGGATCGCTACAGATCGGATTGGATTGGTTGGAATGGGTTAAGAAGATGGCTTGGGTTGCGGTTTTCCCCCACCCGAGAGACATCGATTGGCTGCCAATTTTATGTGTAACATGTGTAAATGCAAACAATTGACACGGTCCGAATGCGGAATCTGAATCTGAATCGGATTTCGATTTCGATTCCTCCGATTCTGAGTAGGTGTCGATTGTATGTGAGAGCCTAGGTCTCGGTCCCGGGTCCAGGTCTCGGGTTGCCCAACAGGCCAACAATTCATGTCAATTTGAATTTCGAACAAAGACAAAAGGACACGACTCGGGAGAGGATTGGGTAAGGCAAGGGTAAGCGTTGACAGGACAAGAAGGCAGCCCCAGAGACCAGATGGAGAGTCATTTGTTAGAAGCCGATTGTTGCCTGTTTTGTTGGCTTTTGCCCACAGGCTGCTGCTGCTGCTGCTGCATGTGTTGCATGTGGCCAAAAGGCGAGCCGACACGGGCCCAGCCATGGAGGAGCCGGAGCAGGAGCCTCTTGGCCCGGCTTTCGGGGCTTATCTGGGCACAATCTGCCGCCGATGGTGAAGCTGAAGCTGAAGCTTCCGTGCTGCGGGGCCCCCGAAAACAATTCCCAAGCCAAGCCAAAGCCCAGCTCGCTGCCTCGTGATTTCAATTTAACACCTTTTGGCGGCATTTTGCGCCTGTGTGCCCTTTTGGCCATGGCCAATTGTTGGTTGGGAACTTGTCGATGGGCTTGTTGTGTGTGCATTATGCAGGAGCGCTTTCGCTGCCGTTCAAACGGAATCGCGAATCGATCCGCGGTGCCCACGCAATTAGGCTCTGGCCAACAAATGAGATCACTTCTGGACATTAGCTCACTTTTCACTTTTGTGGCCTTTTTTGGGCCTCCCTACTGAGCCACACTACCGCCCGCCCACGCCTTAAAGATCTGTGTGTGCTCGCATCGGATCGAAATGACCAAAATTGGCCAGTGGAAAGCATGCCAACAGGTTGTTGCGACTACTCTCTGGGCCAAGTTCATTGGCCGCAATTTGTTGGCGGCGACTGCTGCTGCCGCTGCTAGGGATTGCGCGGATTGCGCATGGCGGATTGCAGATTGGCTTTTCGCTTTTTTGCTCCAGCCGCTGGTAGCGCCAAGTCGAGATCCCATTGTCTGCCTGTCAACTGTCCGCCGGCTGGACATCGATGAGGGACCGCATCAAAGTCACCAAAACGATATATATTTTTTTCATTTGAGAGACGCATATATAGGAGCGGGATTTTGTCTCGAAGCGTGCGCCTGTCATAAGTTTGGCCCCCGAGAACAACAACGATGAAGCGAGCCCTCGTCGTCCCAGGGTCAAATATTTGGGATACTCTTTCTGAAAGGGAGCCAGTCTCCTTTGTAAAAAGTGCAGAGAGCATTGAAAGACCTGCTAGCTTTACGCTTGTAATTATGGAACTATTAAAATGAAAATCAAAGGTACCTTCACATAACTTAGAAAATCCTACCTCTCTGGTATGAAAAGGGAACTCAGAACATGCCCAATTAAACCATATTATAACTAAGATATATAATTAAAAGGCCGCTCCTCATAATTCTAAAAAAATATCTATTTTCCCATTAAGAGTATTTCTAAATTCAATTTCTTAAATATGTCCCCCTTTACATTTTTTAGCTCCTACTACGTTTTGGGTTTTTTGGCTTGCTTGGGTCAAATATTTCATAAGATTTTGTGTCTTGGCCAAAGATCGTGCTGAGATCGTGATTTAGCGCCGCGATGTTGATGCTTTTTGTCTGATTTTGATCGCGGGCTTGGTTTTTCTTTTTTGCGACCAGAAAAGGTCTATTTAAAAAATGTGAAAAATTTCATATGCAGCCGCAGCCACCAGCAGATCGATGGAAAGCAGCAGGAGCAACTGCAGCAGTGGCATTATGTAAGTTTGCGTGTGAAAATTGGTCATTTGAAAATACCAAGGCATTGGCCGCATTGCAGGCCAGAGCCAGGAGCAGGAGCAGCACGCATCAATTGCTGGGGAATTGGGAATGGGGATTGGGAATGGGCGGATCGGGGGTAGCAACTAACTGGTGGGCAGGCACAGGCCTCCTTTGAATGCAATTGCGGCGGCAAATTAACATTTTATGAAGCCGAAAACAAAGGGAAATGCGGAATCGTGGGCTACCGCGCTTACACAACGCCGCCAAAGTCAAAGCCAAGCCAGAGCAGTTGGCTTAACAGACGCGATTCGGCCGAAAAGCGGAGGATCAGTGGCCACTGCTCTAGAGTTGAGCGAGGGAATTTTACAAGGGAACAGTGGTTCGGGGATATAATATGTGTTTTATTTCTTCTTTGACATAAAGCTCCTTTAACCTGGACTATAAATGATAGATTCTTAAGTAGATATTTTTAAGAAGACTTTTGGAAGGTTAAAAAATAACTTATATTTTTCTTCAGTTTTCTTTATAAATCTAAAGAAATTCTAAGGTTTGTTAAAAGGTTTTTGAACATATCTTTTCCCAATTTTTAATTGGTGTGTTCCATTTAAAAATGCTCTCTGAAAAGCGAGTTAAAGCATTAAACATATTGCAAAAGAGGAAACCCTTTAAAATATGACATATTTAGGAAGATGATCCGCTCTATTCTATGCAAGGGTCATCCAATAAGAAGTCTAGCCCTTGAAAACAATAAGAATTTCTAAAAATATACCTATTTATCCCCTTGACTTCCTATTAGATCCCCATTTAAACCAAACCACTGTGCCGATGGCCACATGACGATAAAGCACCGCTCTCTGCACCGCTCTCTGCAGAGCTCTGCCGGGCCTAGGAGAGAGTCAGAGAACAATGCCAGTGCTCCTCCGGTGGAGCTTTGGACTCCGACGAAGTCTAGCTCGAAGCATTTATTAATTGCACATGCGCTGGAAACGTGGCCCAATGTCAACATCCCAATTGCAGCCGCAATCGTGGCCAATAAGGGAATGGGGATCGCCGGAGCTGGAGCTCAGTGCTTACCTTCTTCATGATGCCCGTCTTGCGCTTGGAGAAGGTCGTGTAGCGACGCAGCTTGTTGTCGATGTATTCCATTTTGATTTTGACACGTCCCTTTGTCTTCTTGCCGTTGGCGGGCGGTGACTTCTTGTTGGGCAGCGGGTTGTAGCCATCCACGTTGTCCTCGACGCCGCCGGCGCTGCTGGCCACGCTGTCCAGTCCCTGGAGCGTCAGTCCGCCGGCGGATCGATGGTGATCCTCATAGCAATCGCTTCCCGATCGCTTCAGTCCGCGATGTTGCTGCTGCTGCTGTTGTTGCTGCTGCTGTTGTTGTTGCTGTTGCTGGTGTTGCTGCTGCTGCTGCTGTTGGGAGGCGTGCTGGGGGCTGTGTAGGGTCTGGCACTGGGCGCCTGTGGCTCCGGTGGCGGGATTAGGTCTCTGCATGGACGGAACACCGCCGCCGCTGGCACCGCCGCCCATGCTCTGGAGGAGGCCGCCGGAGGGCGGGCGGGCGCCCAGGGCGGCCACCGCCGGATTGCCGTACATGTCCGAGGGATCGGAGAGGCTCAGCCCGATACTACTCATCGAGTAGTTCAGGTTGTAGCGCGAGTCGCCCCGCGTCGGATCCATTCTGAGGTAAAAGTTCTCCACCGTGGAGCCGTAGAAATCCAAGGCACCGCGCGCGTCTATTATTGCTACCTTTTCGGTAGCTGTGAGAGATCCGGCCGCGGCACACTTTCCCAGCCGCCACCTTCCTGCGTTTGCCTCGGATCGGATCGCTCTTTAATTCCAAAAATAACACACAAAACACACACCGCGCACACAACGCGATTCCGCTGCTGGCGTTTTCCCTGCTGTCGCGAGATGCCTGCTGGCGCTGCGCGTCTCTGGGCTGGCCTGGCTCTGCCTGGGGGCTGCTAACTGCTCAGCCTGGTTTATTCCCCCAGATAACCAATTAATTAGCCGCTTTTTAACCAGAATTTAACGCGAATTTTAAGTGCAACGCCGACGTTTTGCAACACGCACGCACACACACACGCAAACGGCTAGCACACCGACACCGCTTCTGACAGCTGACAGTCCTGCAGTGTTGGAATGCGGCGGAAACCAGGGATGTAGCGCTCGAGTGTTGCGAAGCAGTGGCGTTTTGGCGCTCGAATTTGAATTTCGAGTGGTTTGCAGTTGCAGTTGCTTAATTTTTGTTTCAGTTTTAGTTCTTGGCGGTTGTATGGCTTTTCATTTAGGATTAAGTTTGTAATTTATAGCGGGTGGGTTTTGTGGTGTCTTTTGTTTTCTTTTTATTGCGATTTGCTCAAACACGTTGTATTTTTTTGTAGTTTAAAGAAGAGTTCTTGCTGATTTAGGTTTATTTAATTCTTTTATAAATTCTTGAGGGAATTTTGCTTTGTTTTGTAGCTATTTTTTTTTAATTTTAAATTAATTTCTTCCTTTTATTGTTGTGTTTCTTTTGTAGTTTCTAAGTTTCTTCCTGGGGATTTTGTGTTTATTTTAATAAACTTCAGTTTATCAATTAATCCTTTCTGCTTTTATTGGTTGTTCAATCTGGAGTTCATTTGTAGTTTTATATAGTTTTTAATTTAATTTCTTAATTGGAAAATGTTGTGTTCCTTTTATTTTCTTTTTTTGTTTGTTTACTTTTATGATTTTTCAATTTTATTTAAAGTCTCCCTATTCCGATTTAAATTTTGATTGTTTATGCTCGAGTCTCTCCAAAATCCTTTTTCAGATGCGGTCGCGGACTCGGCTTGTTTTGATTTTTTTGTGTGGCGATTATTATAGAAATTATATTTGGATATTTGTCGGCGCTACTCCGAATGTGTTGCATTTAGTTTAGCTTATTTGTCGTCGCTCGGCGGCTTATTTGTTTGCTGGCACTTGTTTGGACTGTTGTTTGCTTTATTTGTGGCGATTTTATTGTGGTTCATTCCAAATACGATTCGAGACGGAAAATACTGAGCTGAGAGGGCTGAGCTAGCGATCGATGGCTGGCGTTGTGCTTCAGATGGCGTGCAATCACCTAATAAACGGCGGTGTATAAACAGCGACGACGTTCGTTCGATATTCCAAACTTGGCCCGGACCGGTTTCGCTCTCTCCCTCTCTCTCTCTCTCTCTTCTCCAAAGAGAATTCTCCAAAGAGACCGATCTCCCAATCCCATTCTTCCCTCGCCGTAAGAGAGCCCGCTTGGGGGAGTACATAAGCGAGGGAAGGGGTACTTGGTGGTGCCCCGTCTTTCATTTTGCAGAGGCGGCTATGTTTATGGCTTAATTAATTAGATATATCTGGCGGATACGGGCGAGCGTGTGTGCCTCTGCCTCTGTATCTGTATCTGTATCTCTCGCCAGGCCCCTCCCCTGATATGCATACTCATTCGCCGCGCAGGCGCATAGATCGGAGATTGCGGGGCCTCCAGAAAGAAATATGATGAAAAAAGCCACCACAAATGTTAGCTCCTCCCCCTGCTGCGTTCGTGATTGAGTTTTGTAATTACAATGCACGCCATTTTTTAGCGGGGGCTTATCAGCAGCTTAATTTGTGATTTTTGTAATTTTGTAATTGTTTTTTCTTGCTTTTTTTTATTTGTTAATTTTGTGAAGCCTCCTCTCTTTATCGATCGAACATTTGAGGTCCCCACGAGACGACAACAAAAAGCGATACACTTAAACTATGCCAGGAATTTTTTCGAGCTCGGCCAATATGGTCAGAATGCTCTAGAGGATTTGCGTGGTGGGCCCCACTTGTACACAGGAGCACGAGTATTTCGCCATGTCCTTAAATAGAGGTTCGCAAGAAAATTCTGCCCCCGGCAGAGGGGTAGGCAGGGGCGTAGAGAGCGAGAGGCGAGAGGTGACCACGTGCAGTGACTAACAGATAGCAGAGGAGATATAGCCGCTGGATGAGTACATTTCGATACATCGATACACTCACCCGGGGGCTCCATCTCCAGCTCCATCTCCTCGATGATGCATTCCTCGCTGCAACAGCGACTGCGACTGCAACTGCGACTTTTCCCCCAGCTGCAAATGGTCATCGTTGCCTTTTCCAGCCATCGGTGTCGTTGTCGCCAGCTTGTCTCTTCCGCGAATAAGCCAGGTCTGGGCCCCGCCGAGTCCGAGCTTGAGCTGGAGCTAGAGCTTAGAGCCCGATGCCAGGACCAGGACCGCATCCAACTCCAGCCACGAGAGATGATGTCCAATGTCGCCCCGCCGCCGCCGCCTCGTGCATTTAATTAGAATGAAATATAGGAACTCGTGGCTCGTCCATCTCCGCGATGGTTTGTCTACCTGCCCGGGCTGCCTAATGATTTAAATTAATCATAATGACTGTCAAAATAGAACGTTTGCCGCTGGCCTCAGGCTCATATAAGGATCGATCCGCGCAGCGGGCACCCGGTCTTGGGGTTCATCTGCCCCCCCCAAGGGCACTGTGAGAAAGGGATAACTTACTTTGATTAGGAATATATATGTAATCTATATGATGATTTTTATGGTATATTTATAGACGTTATTTCAATTAGTAAAAAAATGCGTATATTTTAGTTTTAACAAAAGGGATTCTTTGATTTTTGCAACCAACATTTGCTATCTGATAGGTTTGCTGACTCGGGGCGACTCTTTTGCCAAAACAAATCCTTTTAGAATTATTTGAAATAAATTAACTTTCTATTTAAGGAGCTTCTCTGATGCATCTAAAAATCCCAAGTACGAATTCCGGGAAAGACTGGTGTACATATAACCACGCAAAAGCTTCAGGACTGACTTTAACAAAATAAATAATAAATCAAATAGACGAAGCGAAATAAAAATGTTAATATTAAATTAAATAAAGAGAGTAACATAGACTTACCCTTAAACCGCGATTATTTGATTATTTTTTAATTGTATTTTTTTCCTCAGGTAGATAAAACAATAACCAAATTTTAATACTCCTTTTGTTATCAAGTTCTTCTCTTCACCAGAAAATAAAGATAATATTAGGAAAATAACAAAATATTACACAAAGATTTTCATTTTTCTGCAGAAAACAGCCTCTAGGCAGCTGTCGAAATGTAGGCAATGCTTAGCCAGTTAAGTGATCCTCATCGTAATGTTCTTTAAATATAAATATATTTAATATAAGCTCAACCCTATTTCCCTGAGTGCACTTCGATGCATCGCCTGCTCCTGCTCCTGCTCCTGCTGACATTTCATCATACTCACACGGCCCGGCTTGGCCTGGTCTAAGGTTCTCACAATTGTAGACGCGTTCTGTGCAGCGCTTACTAATTGGTTAGTTGGCCGTCGGCTGCAGTGCAGCCTCAGCCTCTGGATCCAAGAGATCTCTGGACGCTCCTCCTTTCTCTGCCCCTTTCTCTAGCCGCCTCGCGGGCTGGCTCCAGTGCGGCTGTCTTTCTAGCCGAACGTCAGCCTGTCTGGGCCGTAGCAGCTCCTGGCTCAGCTGGGAACAACTGCAACATGCTGTTGCTGCTGCCTCTGCTGCTGCTGCTTTTTGCCATTGAATTTTCCACGGAATTCTCTGCCGCTGAACATTTCTAATACTTAATTATTTGCGAGCCTTGGCCTGGCGATCTACGTGCAGCTATGGAGGCTGCTACCGCTCCTGTTCCTGCATTCCGCATTATGTAATCCTGCAGAGTTCACCTTCAAAACGGGGCAAAGGGGATTATCTGCGGGTACTCTATATATTCCTAAAATATTTATAGCCCGGGGGAACCAAAGTTTGTTCCATTTACGATGTCGAACAATTTTTTGTGATTTGCCGTTTTGGTTGTTTGGCGGCCCATGCAGCCGGCCAGATAGATATGTATTTCGATATATATATATATAGACTTTTTTACTATTTATAGAGCTACTTGGGCATTTGCCATAAGCCAAAGCCAAAGTGTTTTAAATAGTCTAAATATGTAAATTTTTTGTATTTTGTCTTATTTAGTATATTCATGTCGAGAAAGGCGAGAAAGTATCAGCTGCATGCTGGTTGTAGATTCTAGAAAGAGATTTATAGATTTATCCTAGATTAAAATGCATAAGAAAGGGGTTTAAAAATAAAATAATTTAAGTAAATGGTTGACCATATTTAATACTTATATTATGTGGTAAAAATAAATGAGAAATACTATTAATACATAAATTAAGAGTCACAGAAGATGCTTATGAATAATTTAGATCTTAATTGGCCAAGGAAGCCAACGAAAAAATTATTATTTTGAACTTAGATAAGCCAAGAAATGATAAGAATAAAGTTCTCTGGCTTTAGACTATAAGATTTAATTATTTTAATTATGAGAAACTGCATAGTGTTAAAGAAAATATTAACCAAGCCAGAAATATAGTCTAAGGCCAAGATGTAAGTCAAAACTCAATTCAAGAAATGTATTATGAAGCAAGGAACATATATTTTAAAATGCAAAATTCCCAAAACAAACGAAACAAGACCCCAAAGACTTATTTAAATTAGAAATTCGATTAGTTCAGAAACTAGGTTGTTACACCAACTCAAGAACTAGCCAGAAAACACACTCCTTTTAAAGGCGAGATTCAAGATCAGGCACCGTGCGCGCAATGAATATATCTGATTGAATAAAAACAACGTGGCACATGTGGCACATGAGGCATGATGCATCACCAAAAAAATAAACAAAAAAAAAGAATAAAAAAAGAACGAATAAACTCAGGTGTCTAATTGGGCGCTGGGGTGACAATGAACCACTTAAGCATGCCAACTCGGAGGGGACTAAGCCGCAGATTGACAAAAGCCGGCAGAGAAAACCGCCAACGCCAACGCCGAGAAGAGCCAAGAGCCGTGCCGAGAGCCAACTCAAAGTCGAACCAATTGGCAATTGGTACAGGCGATCGCAATGTTTCTTGCCTCATGAATAACGCATAAGGATTGCGTTTGGGGCTCGGAATCGGAATCGAAATCGGGGATTCGGGATCGGGATAGGGATAGGGCTCTCGGGTTCCTCGGGGCAATTGACTTGGCCAGGGCCTGGGGCCTTTTGTGTTACAATTTAAATAAAATTGAGACTCGTCTCTCGCTGGGTGAAATGGAACAAAAGGAAAAGCAGACATGGGGCTTTAAGGTTTTAAGGTTTTGGGTTTTCAGCGGTTTTTCGGTTTATCAATGGCTTCAAGTACCGTTCCGTTGCCGTCTACAGGAAACAAAAGCACCGCTACAATCATAAAACGATTAACAGGTCGTGACCGTTTCACCTGATTACCGGATCCCAATCTCATTTGCATTCACCGCCAGCCCGTCTTTGGCACTGTGACAAGTGCAGGCACTAGCCAGGCACCTTGGCGGAAGTTCGGAAGCCTCTACCTCCGCCTTCCGCCTCCCCCACTTAGTTCTAACTTCCTCGGCAGCATTTTAATTCACTCAATATTTAATTATGAAAACGAACAAAAAGAAGACAGTCGGAGATTGGTATATTGGTGCGTGCTTTGCATTTGAGACGTTGCTGGGGCCCTTACTGACGTCAGGCTGGGCTAGTGACTGGTGGCTAGTGGCGAGCCAAACCTAAGACTAACTCGAGGCCTCCACAAATTAGAACAGAATTATCCCACGCATCTCGGATAATGTACGCGAAATACTTGATCGATTGCCAGCGATCGATAGTTGGCTGGCTTGTTCTTGCTCAACGAGACGAGGAGGACCGTCGTCGTCGTCGTCGCAGACAGTCGAGGAGCCATCAGCTTCAGCCTCGGCATGAGGAACAGCCAGCAGAGACAGAAAACAGCAGCTTGGGATCGTCAGATCGTCGATGGCACAACAAATTTCAGCGCGTAGAACGGTAACTTATTTTTTTTCCTACCCGCTAACTAAGGGGTATTTTTAGGGGGTAGTTTGGGCTGGAAAACTATTAAAAAGTTTTGAAATTATTAAGTTATAGTTTAATTTGTAATAATAACTAAAAGCTGCTTTTACTATTTATATAATTTAGGATTAGATCCCTTTTCATAGTAATATTTTTCTTTATTATATAATCGAAAAGATATAAGATTTTCAAGGCAAAAATATTTAAGAAATATATTTAAACGAAAAACAAGAAGTAATCTTAGATACACATCGGTTTCTGTAATTGTCAGGGTCGTCATCAGAACCCTATTCCCATTTCCATTTCCTGGGAAATCTAGAGTAATGCAAGCTGAGGTTCCCCTTAGGTGCCTTTGGACTCTCTTAGACTCCACAGCTCTCTACCAGGTATCCCCGCCATTCGATTAACCCCAGAACCCCTTGAGTTAAGTCCACTTATTGTCAAGAGCTGAGCAAAAGCAAGAGGCAGGGGAATCCAGCCTCCTCCAGGAGTTGGAGGTGGAGATGGAGGCTCGCAGAGCAGAGTCTCCAGCCTGGCTGTGATAAAATGTGCGTAAGTGATCAGTTGGAAGACAACGACGACTCGGACTCGGAATCGGAATCGGACTCGGACTGGGACTCAGACTGAGATTCAGACACTGCCACAGCGACTACTGCGAGCCGTTGCGTTGGGGTTAAAATTCCTCGACTTGTGGCGATTCTTAACGTTTTTTCTGCTGCTGCTGCAACTGCAACTGCTGTTGCTTTCAACTCTCTCGGCACTCGGCAGCATTTTAAAATTACAAGTATGTAATTTTACTGAAATCAAGCGCTCATATGAAAATTCCTGCGGCGAGAAGCTGTCGATCGATCGATCTCGCTCGCCCGGGGCAATTGTGGAGCATTTTTAATTTGTGCACTTTTGGCTGGAAATCAGAGCAGCAGCAGAGTCGAGACAGTGAGGAGTGAAGAGTGAATGCTGGACTCTACGGCGACCTTATCGCGCCCACTGTGCACAAATGCACACACAAAATGTCAATTCTGCGCACGTCTCTTCACCAGGCATCCCAATCAGTCGTGGCCAGGCCACTGCGACCGGAGAGAGGGTGGAGCAGGAGCAGCTCCAGCCTCTGCTCCTTCTGATGCCTGCCTGGCTGGCTTTCTGGCTAGCTGGCAGCTCGTCATCATTATCTCTGCGCTCTGCCAACATCACAAATAATATGAGGAAAGCGCAAAAAGGGTAAGACAATCGAGAGGAAGGAGAAGGGAAGCAGGGAGCCAGGAGCAGGGACCAGGACTGGCCTGCAAATAAACTATTTCAATCAATGCGTTTGTCGTCGGGCCATCGCTCGATCGATCGCATGCCAAAGACAGTTTAGGTACGATGAGTTGTGGGCTCCTCGACTTTGTTTTCTTCAAGGTATTTCGGTGATGGAGGTGGAGATGGAAATGGCATTGAAGGTGAGAGGCTGCAAGCTGTTTTTCTAAAATTTTAGGGTTTTTACATTACGAGGAATACAAATTTCCTATGAAATGTATAATTTTCTTTGACTTTGACATACTTGTATGTTATAACAGGGTAATATGATCATTAATATTTCAAGTACTTATTAATTTAGATGTAAAATATATGTTTTCGTAATAAAATTTTGCACTCTCAACATTTTTTAAATGTGAATAATAGGCGCCAACTCGCTAAAGCAGTGAACAGCTTGGGTGTACTGCTTGATTACAGGAAGTTCCTCAAACTGCTTGACTAGGTGGCGCCAGCACAGTTATCGGACCACTTGAAAGCGGAAAAAGCAGTTCGATAGCACACTGCTTGTGAAGCAGTTCGTTTAAAAATGGGGCGCATATGCGAATCAATATTAACAAAATTTGTAAGTAAACAAAATATATAAATAATAAAATAAATATAAAAAAAATCTTTTAGACTAACACAAAAAAATTAAACGTACGTACAATTTAAATGTATTATTTAAAATAATATCGTTTTTGAAAAAATAAGCTTAAATAAATAAAGAGCCAAAGGCAAACAAAATATTATTACCAAAAGCACAAAGATCGCATTAAAATAAAAAAAAATTAAAGAAACATATTTTTAGTTGACCTAAAACTCTTTAAATTTAAACGAAAATAATTAACATATCCAGCACATTTATAAAGTCATATAAAGTTATATTTTTCCCCCTTGCTTTAATGTAATTACGCATTCATTGACTCATTGAAGACTTCAACATAATCAAACTCAACACCAGGTCGCCTGTCCATTTTCCACAAACCCCGTTTAGGAAAAACTCTGGTGATTTCCACCTAATTGCAGTGTACCTTTAGCACCAATTCGAAATGCAGCCAGTTCAACGACCCCAAACTCTTTTCCCAAAAGGGGTTTGGGATTCTCTTGGGTTCTTCGTTGGCTTCTCGTGCTTCTGTCTCCGTCTCCGTCTCCGTCTTCTACTTCCACTGAAAGCGAGCCGTCCGTTCCCTGTTCACCTTGTGTGCTGATGACAACAGAAATTAATAATACTTTAGTGCTGATTTTGCGTAATTTGCCTAAATTCGCGCCAATGAAAGTTCGCTTCGCTCTTCGGCGAAAAGTTTTCGCTGGTGCCCAGAACCAGAACTGTCTTCTTCCCGAGGCGGGGGGAACCTAACAGGGCCGTGAGAATAATACTCCCGAGTCATCCAACTCTCGCTTCGAGTTCATTGCGATCGGGTTCAAATTTAAGGAAGTACAAAGCGTTCGATAACGCGTCACTCTTTCGGCAGATAAGGTGACTAATAATAAAAGGTGAATAGCAAAACAAAAAGCGAAAATCGAAAAGGCCGCCCAGAAATCATTGGCCAAAAACTCTCAATTATGGCCATGTTTATAAGCAGCATTTCGCTCTGATTTTGTTGTGTTTTTTTGCATGTGTCAGACAACTCTTGGCGGAGTGCAACGAACGCGGCGGCGGCACTCGAGTTTTTGGTCTGAGAGTTGTGAATTGTGGCCCGCTGCTACTCGTATTTGTTTTGTTTACGCGTGTTCGCGGCTTTTGGCCATCTTATCAGTCGTTTGCCAAAATATAAATACAACAAACTCTTTTTTTAGCGCTGCGCGTGGTCGTTGTTGGCGGGGAACAGATAAATACGCCCACGAACTCGGCGAGAAAAAGTGTCAAGATAGATAGATAAATAGGTGCCCTTATCTTTATCTCGGTACTTTAGGTGTTTGCCGGACTTTCACTTAGCTGAGGTTTACTTAGTTAGTATTTACGATGTGTTTGATTAGGCAAACGGAAATTATTAAAAAAGTTTAATAGGGATTTTAAACTTTAAAAACATTTCTTTAAGCTTATATTTTTATTTATTTTAGCTTATAATTTTTGTTATTCATTGCAATATTATATTATATTCGAACTTTCTTAAAAACTTCTCTTTTTGCTGCTAATTTGTAAAGGTAATTGCGGGAGCTTCCCGGAATCTGTGGGATATACCTTTCTGTCTTGGTAAAAGTATTTTAAATTTTATCAGGAATTATTTTGTAAATTGGACTTTTAAAAAATCTGAGCAAGAAAGAATTTATTTAAATTTAAAGGAATAGTAAATACTTTCAAGTAAACATTAGTCTTAAAGTAAAGTCTCTTTGTTTTGTTGTTCTCTGCGATCAATAAGATAATGTCCGAGGATAAGGCCTACGCAGAACTGATACGCTATCATTGAGGACAAATCGATCTTGCCTCATCTACATGATTTCACCAGGGTAAGATAAACCCCCTATCGACGAGTTCTTGGGTAATGTCCAACCCATAATGCAATTTGCCAGGAACAACAACTGCACCCTTGTTGAAACACAATGTTTTGAAATCAATGCCTTTATTATTTACGCACAAGGAAGCGACTGCAACTGGCATTTTGCACAATATCAGCCCGATGTAGTCATCGATATCGACGATATATGTTATATTTTGAATTCGTTGCAATAACTTGACTGATAAGCCAGAATCTCTCATCCTGTCATCGACATCGGCGGGGGCTAACTCTTATCGTCCAACCGCGCACACGGGGCGTATGATTAATAAAATTCAAATAAACAAAAGGTGCACAGAGAGATACAGGGAGTGGGCGAAGAGAGACAGAGAGACAGAGAGAGAGAAATGCACACACCTTTGGCAGGTAAAGTTAAGCGACAACTTGACCCAAATTAAAGGCACGAAAACTCAGCGAAGGAGAGAGTAAAGGTAAGCAAGGGAAGGGAGAGTGACAGACAGACGCACAGAGACAACTTTTACAAATCGCTGCATTTAAATAAACAAAACTACGAGGCGTGCTAATTTTTTATGAATTTCATAACACGATTTTAATTTTAATAAGGCCCAAGAGCCAGCAGCAGCAGCAGCGGCAGCAGAAGAAGTCCCAAAGCCACGCCGCTGCGTATTACGTGAAAGCTCCCTGATGCGTTGCGACTGCGAAGTCACGCATGCGCGCCAAAATAAACCCCGAATAAATAAGCTCCCAGCCCAAACCCAAACCCAATTCGAAACCCAATGCAGCACGAGCCATAAAGCAGCTCTTCTAAGGCGAAAAAAGAGTCTAAACATAAATCGGAGTGGGCAAGGCACCGAAAATTGGACAACGGAGCATGGGGATCGTCGGGGTTTCGGGGGGTCTCGAACTTCCCAGCGGATCGCCGGTTTATGAGGGGTACACATACATACATATATATAAAGATATATATATATATTTATTCGAGTATTTAGCTGCCGCTTCTCCCAAAAATTAAAAAAAAAGCAAACGAAAATGAAAGCGAGCAGCGGCGCACCAAAGACGCTGGCTGCGCCGTCGACTTCGCCTTGCGTTGGTGTTTGTGGCTCTTTTTTGGCGTCTGTGTATGGGTGACGACTCTTTTTTGTTGTTGTTGCATTAAGTGCCTTTGTGTGACGTCACTCGTATAACGGTATATCGGTGCATTGAGTGCTTTGGTGAAATAAGGCCACTACAGATGGGAGTTTTTTATGCCAAGGGGAATCCTGTATAAGTTTCGGTTTATTACAACTTACTTTTTGCTTTAATTTAAAGATGCTTAATGCCAAAAATTAATATTTTTATGTTTAATGCCTAAAATATATATTTTTTTAATAGAATCTTTATACAAAAATCATTTAGAAAAGTGTATATTTTTTTTATTTAAATTAACTTTATTATCTTACAAGAAATAAATAAATAAATCAATTTTATAAATCCCAAAAATGTCGAAGAAATAATATATTAAACTTAATTAAACTACAAAATAATAATATAAAGAAAAGTCTAAAAATATATACTGTTATTGAAAAACTTATTTATTTCTAAGAATACACAGAGAATATTTTATTTTTTGTTTGAATTTAAGGAAAAATATATAAAATAACTAAAAAACTCTTTTATTTCTAAGAATACACAGTGAATATTTTCTTTTTTCATTTGATACATTGAAAACGAAATATTTTTTAAGGATTATATGCTAATATACTTTTTTTTTATATAGCAGACCATGCATTTATATTTTCTGTTAAGACCATATTAGTTTTTTTTAATAAAATACTTCATTTCATATTTTGTATGATTTTAAAATTGAAATAAAACGCGTATTAATATTTACTTAAATAATTTGTTTATTTAAAATTATTTCAAAGACCTTGTAAAGGCTATTTTAAAGTTAAGATAAAACTCTGCAGACATTTAAAACAAAAGCTTAAATATTATGTAATAAATAGGTAATAAATGAAAAAAACATTAATATAAAAATTAAACTAACTTAAAAACACATTGTGTTTAATTTCCTTTGATTTGTTTTTCATTTACTCTCGATTTTCCCCTGTCGCGCTGCTCCGAGCCCCACAAGAACTTGCCAAGTGAACTGCCTTGCAACGAGAGTAAAAGTGATTGGGAAAAACTTTTGCTTTTGTTACCTGCCCCGATAACGATCTTTGCTCTCTTTGCCGTACTCTCTCTCCCCAACTTTGCTCTCTCGTGGCGCTCATCCACAGGTAGTTGCTGTAAAGGCAGCGCAGTAATGGCAAGGCGGCGACGTCGTCGTCGTCATTTTTGGGGGCTTTCGGTGGCGACCGCGTCTGCGTCTGCGCCTGTGTGTGCGTGTCTCGGTGTCTGTGTGTTACATGCGGCGCTGCCTTCTCATTTTCTTTCTGTTTTCTGCCTTTTTCTTCGGCGCTGCTCGCTGCCAGCCCGCTGCTGGCTGCGCCAAAGACTTTTGCGTTTGCGTTCGCCTTTTGTCACAGTTGTAATTCACCAATTGTGAGCGACGGACGCGCGCTCAGCCAGCTCCGACTCCGAGTCCGAATCCGAAACCGAACCCCAAACCGAATCCGAAGACAGGCGGAAAAAGCTCGCTCTGCTAACGGTTCTTCAGCAGGAGGAGCTTCGCTTCAGCTTCTAATACCAAGCGGTCGGTCGTCGGTCGGCGGTCGGCGGTATAAAATCTGTTGCATCATTGCTGCGCCACTTCAGTCGTTCGAACGCGTGCGGCCCGAGAAGTGCAGTGACCAACAACAACAACAAACAACAAATAACACCTTAATATTACAACAACAACAATACGGGAATAATTTAAATAAAAAACAAGCCAAGAGAAAAGTTTATAACAATGACCGGCTGCAGTGCTCCAAAGGGCAGCCTAAAATGAAGTGTTTAAAAATATTAAAAAAACAAGAAAAACATTTCCTAAGAAATTGGCAATGCTTTAGGAAGTAACTCTGAGTTTTCTATCCTTAAAAATTTATTTTCAAAAACACCAAATTCCGTCAAAAGAAAAGCAGCCAAAATTAGCGCGCTACAAGGAATCAAGATTTTACCCTCTTTCGCGCATTTGAAGATGCTGAACATGGAGTCGCCGCAGATGTACGCCGATGCCGTTCAGACATTGGCCCAGCTGGACCTCAAGAAGGAGCCGCCGCTGCAGCAGGCGACCATTGGCCAGATCACGCTGACGGCCATGTCCACAGCCCAACAGCAGCAGCAGCAGCAGCAACAACAGCAGCAGCAGCAGCAACAGCAGCAACAACAGCAGCAGCAGCAACAGCAGCAACATCAACAGCAGCAGCAGCAGCAACCTCAGCAGGCAACGGATGCCAACAACAATACGCCGCAGGATGCTGCCCTGCTGGTGAAGCAGCAGATGCACCAGATGCAACAAGTTGCCGCCGCCAACAACAGCAACCTGCTGCAGAAGCAGATGCTGCAGCAGTACACCACGCAGACGGACCTCGACGAGCTGACCACACAGGAGATCACCCTGGACCTGCAGCACCTGATCGACGACCAGTTCCGGGACACCGAGACCCTGGGCATCTTCAGCGACATGGTGACCAGTCCGGGCGGACTGTCGGCCACTCTGCCGCCCAGCGGGATGGTCAGTGCGGCGGCCAAGGTCCTGCAGCAGCAGACGCTGCGCAGCCAACACGGCTATGGGGGCGGTGGGAGAGGAGGAGCAGGTGCTGGCGGAGCCCTGGCCTACATGCCCCAGCCAGTTCATGCAACGTACAACAACTCCAGCGACGAGAACAGCTCCGTGGGCTCCGATTCCAGCACGATCAAGGAGGAGCCCATAGATCCCGAGTACCGGAGGCACCTCCAGGAGGCGGCCAACCAGCAGGCAGCCTTTATGGGCAATGGCGGAGGACTCTACAATGGCTACTCCACGGCGGGCAACGGGCTGTCCAATGGCGGAGGCAATCCCCTGAATGGCAACACCACGCCCAGCAGCAACGGGAGCAATGGAAGCACCGGGAGCAGCACGGGCAGCCAGTTCACCAACCTGACCACGGCCAATGTCCTGGCGCATCACAATCTGCCCCATTTGGCGGCGGCGGCGGGGGCCCAGCACCTGCTGAAGCAGCACAGCAAGCTGCAGCAGCAGCACGCCCAGCACCATGGCCAGCAGCAGCATCAGCATCACCGCAAGCACAGCAACAAGCACGTGGACAAGGGCACCGGAGGAGTACCGACGACGAAGGGAGAGGAACAACATTGCCGTCCGCAAGAGCCGCGAGAAGGCCAAGGTGCGGTCGCGGGAGGTGGAGGAGCGGGTGAAGAGCCTGCTCAAGGAGAAGGACGCCCTGATCCGGCAGCTCAGCGAGATGACCAACGAGCTGCAGCTCCACAAGCAGATCTACATGCAGCTGATGAACCATGCCAATCCCGAAGTGAGTCGCGTCTGCCGCAGCTTCCTCAACACCAACGAGCATGCGCTGTAGCAGCTCTAGAAGCGGCTGCCTAGGCAGACACAGATACAGATACAAATGCAGTTTGCAGATGCAGATACAGAGATCCGCCGGATGTGTGTGTGTGTGTCCTGGAGCGACTCTGCTAAATCAAAGATTCAAAATGCTGTGTGGGTAGCTCGTAAGAACCATTTTCCTTTGCTATTTTCATCGTAACTTAAACCTAACCCCCCGCATCCTTGTACATTTTCTTCTGCTCCCCCCTTATCCTTATCTTGTTATCATTGTAAAGCATATTTTTGTACTTAATTCTTAATTCTTAACGACTGTAACATATATTTCGCACATTTTTTATACACCTAATCGTATACATTATATCTTTATCATAAAGTTAAGCCAAAGAAAAATGTTAAAAATATTTATGTAAAAAAAGAAAGAAAACACAGGCAGGAAGGAAAACAGAAAATACAAAAAATCTAAAGTTATTTATACCACTAAAGAAAACAAAAACAAAACTAAAAAAAAAATCAAACAAAACAAAACAAAAACGAAAAGTATCTAAACAAAATTTGTACATTTCTTGAATGGTGTGTGTGCCGCTTTGCGCTATGCTTCATGCCACGCCCACTCCCAGCCTCAGTCCCTGCTTTAAACACAAAAAAAAAACAAACACATCCAATTAGCAAATCTTTAGTCCGTAAGCCCCATCATCCCCCGGAACATCGAGTAACCGCTTTACCTGCACCCTCGAAGGAACGCCCTGAAGAGCCCGCCACTGCACCCTGGCTCCAGCGAAGAGTCCGCTGAAAGGGCGGGAATCCGCTTCCGCGAGAGCGTAGAAGATATGAATGCTATTAATTTGTAAGGCCAACGCAATGTTCTCATTTTAATTTATATATTCGTAAATTAAATATACACAAACAACAAAGAAAACTGTAAAGCAAATCTAAATAAATTAAATAAAATTTACAATATACAAAGAAGTCGAATCTGTGTTCTTTTTTGATTGAGGGGATGTTGTTTTTCAGATTTAAATTAAATTAAATAAAAGAATAAATACTATTTCATTTACTTTCAGGTACAAAAGCAATTAAGTCCATCAAAATCGGATTTAAGTAAATTAAACATTAACTAGATAATCTAAATAAATTTTAAAAAATTGTTAGCATTCGTAGAAATATTTTCTTAGCGAAATATATTTTACTTAACTTCATTTGTTCTTTATTTAAAATCTTAAAAGTAGTAAAGTAGTTTTAAAAACGAAAAACTTTGCCTCCTTTATCTTTTTTATCCAAAAAGCTCAGCTTAAAATATTTTATTTTAAGGCATTTCTCAAATCAAAATGTAATTCTTATTATTTTTGCAGTATTTATATTTAATTTATTCCCAAGCTAATATTATTTCTCAATAAAACACCGTTCAACTTCCACTCTTTGGCTAATTTTTAATTCTCACAAATTATCAACAATTGGTAATTGGCCCTAAGACCCAATGAGAAGTGAAAAGCCCTGCCAAAAAATGTCTAATAAAATGTCTGCCATATTTAGGCGACATAAACACACGATTTTCGAGCAGCCCAAGACCAGAAAGAGACACCCTGCCTGCTCTCAGAGAGAGAGGGTGATGGTTTCTTCTGGGCCGTCTTCTGATGGGACAAATAAGACACGGCAATGCATTTTGGGCTGCCAGGCGCGACAGCTGAGACACACGGGAGCCGGCAGAGAAAAAGGGGACTAGAAACCGAAGGAAAGACCGGGGACTATGTGCAGACCCCCAGACAATTGCAAGGCGGCCGTGTTGACACGATTTGACAGTAAGACAAACCCGAAACGAAAAGCAAATTTATAAACGACAAAAGCAAGGAAAAAAAAAGAATTAATGCAACTCGGAAAAAGCAGACAAATTAACGCGCCAGAGAAAGCCCAAACAAACGGGGGGAAAAACGCATTGCCGTCGACCTGGGGCAGATAATCACTTACAGAAATTTTGGGCTCGGGCTAAGCCCTTTTCGGAGACCCAAGGCGCTGGCTAAAACTTTCTTTCCATCAGTCTCGGTTTCTGTATCTGAATCCGTACATCTGTATCTGTATCTGCGGCTGCCCCTGCTGCTGCTGCGTGCGCCCAATTTGTCTAGCTGCATTGTTGAGTACTTTGATTGATGAAAGCTAATTGCGCATGCACTCTACCTGAAAACGAAGCCGAAAAAAAAGTGAAAATGCCCCGAACTTGTGGGTGTCGCTGGCCGGCCACAAGCCCAACCGAAAGGCAGACCCTTCAATTTAAAGCCCGACTTTGATAAGGGTTCTAAGCGGCTTAAGGTGAAAGTTGTGGCCTCCCTTCCTAGGTGGCTAATGCAGCATCGACCGCTAGCTGCAAGATGCATCTGGGTTTTGGCAGGCGCACAAAAATTGCCGCACAATTACTGCCAAACTAAGCGCCAAGCGAGTGCGGCGGCCACGAGGCGTATGAGTTATGAGCGGCGGCAGCGAAAAGTGATAAATTCGCATTTACAGCAAGAAGATGAGACGGCAGCGGCGGCGTACATGCAATCTGGCAGCGCTTTTTTCTTACCTGTCCTACCTGGGCGACAAGCTGATAAATGTTAATTGCCCTAATGAAAGGGGTGGGGCTGAAACGTTGACAGGATTTGAATTAAGAAGGGAGAAAATTGGGGGGAAATTAATACGTATAAAGGAAGAGATCGGAGAGAAGGGATAGGAAAATGTAAAAATTATATTAAAATAAAAATAAATACGGTAAGGATTTGTTTTCTATTTATTTACTATTTAACGGTATTACCAAATACAAATATTTTTAATGTTAATAATTTACAGAATCTAATTCAAATTTTTAATAATAATTTTTCAAGGAATGATTTTGTAGAAGCTTTATAAAAAAATGTAAAGCTGATTTTAAGATTTCTAAACAACATTAAGTGTATTTTATGATTCAAATCGTAATATTTTTAAATATATAAATTAAATAAATGAGTAGAAGATGAATATCTGAGCGCAAAGGCCTTAAAATAGTTATAGCTCCAAAAATAAATTATAGAAAATAATTCAAGCTAGACACACATTTGAAATAAATAGTAAAAAATTATAAATATTTAAGAGTTTTTAAGAAATATATTTTAATTAGACTTGTCAATAAAATGACTGATATTAGCATACTGTACTGATCTATTTCCAACAAAGTAAAAGCCTCTAAAAAAGGTTTATCATTAAAACATGAAAGATTGGACCCTTTCCATCACCATCACTTTCAGTTTCACAAAGCCCCATATTGAGGTGAACGGATCTAGATGCTCAGATCCCTGATGCCGAACCCGTACCCGAACCCGATTCAGTTGTCATCCAATCCATCTTTCACACTTCAGTTCCACTTTGTCCGCTCCGCATTGTTGTGCCTCCGCGACGCCGTCATCTGGGCACCTCTTCATCTCGGCGCTATTTTTTAGCTGCAGCGACTATGGAAACCATAACGGAAAAAAGTGGGTTACTTCATTTTTATTTTCATGCCTCAGCACGGCGAAAGAGATGGAGAGAGAGAGAGAGAGACCGACTTTACATCTATCTATCTATCTTTATTTTTGTTTCTTTTTAGCACAGATTGAGTAATAGTTAGTTGTTGTGTTTGGCTTATATTTTTTAAGCCAGGCTTCGTTCCCTCTCTTTTGCTTTGGCTTTCGTAGTCGAGTTCGCCTGGCAACGGGGCGATCGTGCGGCCAAACTCGGTTTCACTTTCTATGCCGACGTCGAGGGAGATGGAGATGGAGAGGGAGACGGGACAGAGACTGACTTTTGCTATCTAATACAGCTGCCACAACAACAATGGGGCATCCAAGTGCACCTAGAGAAAAATGTACGGATATTTTCCCATGCTAAGAGGTTGCATTCTATAGAATTATTGGTAGTATGTACGAATTTAAGGCAATAAATCATTATTTTTAATATATTTAAAAACTTACAAAAATATTATTTTCCGATCATTTTTGGGTAAGAACTGCTTTTTTTATTAACCAAAAAATCCAAAAGAATGGCTAAGAGTATCAATTTTTTTTTAATGTTTAAAAATACTATGTCCCGCTATGACTTAAAATTTATTATATATTTTATTTGAATCCTACTATTTTTTCTTCCTGTGTATTAGCAGCTAGCTCACCTCTTTTTCTTTGCGCTTTGATGTTTTCTTTCCACAATACATTGACTATTTTCTTTTCGACGACGCCATGTTTGCCGCTGTCTAAGACCCAGACTCAGTCTCAGTCTCAGCCTCAGTCTCTGGTCCCCGAGTTCGAGACCGGGACTGAGACTCAGCTTCACTCTCAACTCGCTGCGCGATGTATCTGCATCGGTGCGAGTATCTGTATCTGAGAGTGTGGGTCTTATGTAATAGCCAAGACTGCTGCTGTTGTTGTTGCTGCCGCTTTTAAAGATGCCTTTTCTTTTGTTGTGCTGTCTGTCGGCTGCCTGATGACCAAGTTAAGATATTATGTTCGTTATGTTGCGCTTATTAACGTGGCCCACAAAAATTGTTTAACGTTTTGTTTTGCTTAAACGAATTTTCCGTTATAAATCAAGCGACGAACCACGCAAAATAGAGACATTTGCGCTAGATGGCCAGATGGTAAGTCATCAAATAGAGTGACCTACAGACCAAAAAGATACCCTTACTGGGTGAATATAATATGTATATGCCTTCTCTCCTTTCCCCTCTTGAAATGATTTTTCACTTACGCAACTCGTTGACGGGGAAATGCCGGCGTCGTCTACCTTCTCTCGCGGCTCAATCATTTAAAACAATTACAAAGCTCGAGCAGCCATTAAAAAGAAATAATTTAACGCATAGTAAAAGTATCTTTGAGGGGAAAAGTATCTCACCCTAAGGGGAATATAAAAAAAAAACAATTAATGGCCCTTGCACTTGAAGAAAATATAGTAACTAGAGTACAAAATTTAATTAAGTAATATATTGGTTATTGATATAATAAATAAGATCAGAATAGGAGGTTTAAGGAAAGAAATAGCAATTTGAGCTAAAATTTAAACTCAAATTAAAGAAATCTTTAAAGAAAAATCACTTAAATATATATATAAAAATTAAAATTAATAAAGATAAGTTAAGACTCATATTAAAATGTTATTAAAAAAGCAAAGCAAGCAGGAATCGGCATTTATAATAAGTTTTCAATTAAATAACAATCTTTCCCTCCTTTTTCAAATCTAAATAAACCCAATTAAATCTAATTACCTCGTGGAATAAATAATATAAATAGATGGAATCAAAGAAGCGAAACACTCCATTCAATAAAAAAAAGAATAGCGATATCAAAAGAAAGCAAGAGGAAGAGGAGACTGGGACACAACAAAACTAAATCTAAACCACTCACCCAAAGACCCATTGGCCTACTTTTCTTACGGAGCCCACAGCAGCAACAACAATAAAAATATAAGAAAAACACAATAAAAAATACAAAAAAAAAAAAATGCTAGAAAATAATCTCAACGCCAACACACGCACACATGGCTAATCAAGGCGTATCCGTGTGTGTGCGAGCGTCAAAATTTACAAGGGGCGCCCTTTTCCAAAAAAAAAAGCGGCAGAAAGCTGCGCGCGCTTCTATTTTCAGCTGCGCGTTGGCGTCGCCGTTGACGTCGCTGCCTTTATCAATCTCGAGCTTCGGTAAGGGGGGAAGAGGTGCAGGGCGGTTTTTTGGGGGTGGTTGGGGGGTTTCTTCTTTACTTATCTTAGGGCAAGACCCGCGTCCGCTGGGCGAGAGCGACGGCTGCCCGAAAAGGGCCAGACACTTGTTGCAAGCAGAACGCCCCAGCAGAGCGCGGCAACAACAAATTGACCCAATTTTTGTACATTTTTTTCCTTTACTGCACACACACACCCATGCACGAAATACAAACAAACCTAAATATGTGCCCTGAAGTCATAAAGAATGAAAAAGAAATATATAAGCGACTATATGCCGGCACAGGAAGAAATTGGTGATGATAAGACAATGCATTCGAGGTTTATTAAGTTTGGTTTTATTGTACTTTGCTTTAGATAATTTGTATATTTAATAAACTATGTTAAAAATGCAGCAAAAAAATATTTAAACATTATATTTAATGTTTAAAATTATATTAAAAGCATCTAAATAGTATTTGACATTGAATCTTCAAGCATTTACTGATTTATTTAACTGGGATTTATTTTAAGATGTTTTCCACCTAAAATACATTTTTCTGGCGTCTTTAAACAAATTTATAAGATTGTTTTAAGTTTTTAAAACATCTACAGTTACTTGCTTTATATTTTCTGTATTTATTTTATTTATTTCTTCTTGTGTGCTTTAAATACTTAAATAAGAAAAAACATATTTTTAATTTAAGCCCAAGAGATCTGTCAACATTTTTTCTAAATTAAAAATAATATAAATTTGTAATCTGTTTCCAATTATATTGCCAGAAAATCGAGTTCACACATTCTGGACATATATTCTATAATTTTCTCCAACATATTAGTTATTTTAAATATTTTTAAACCTCAAAATAGTCCGAAAAAATTTCAAAAATTAAAAAGCTCTTTACTGATCCCAAAATAATATTATTAATTTTTTTTTCCTTGTGTATAATGCTCCCTTAAAATTGAAATTGTTGTTAATTGTTGTTGTTGGTGTTGGTTGTTTGCTTTGCGGCATTGTTGAGTTGTTTGCAGAGACGGAGGTGGTGAGGCAGCAACTGGGGGAGGGGCTGCAGCAGCCCAGCAGCAGCAGAATTCACTTTCAATTTTTTGGGTCTTTGAAAGAAATGTTCTATGCTGCAGGAACAGCAGCAGCAGCCAGAGCAACAAAATTTGTCTTGACTTTGAGCAAAGTAGGTCAGCAGCTGTAAAATAGACTCCACCAGACCAAAAAGCCCCTTAAGAAAAAGGCAATCAAATCGAAAAAGAAGAGAGAGAGAAATGTTTGTGCATTGCCAGTGGAATGTGTCTGGATATGTGTATCTGCGATCTCTGACTCTGTTTAGACGGTGTCTATTTCCCCTTTCGTATTTTTCGGACTGTTTTTCCGGCCCCCTTGCCATTCGGCCACCCGGAGTCTGTTAAGTAGGTCAGCACTTACGACCCGGTCTGCGGAGCCCAGGCCCAAGAAGTTTTCATTATCAACATCATGTGCAGGCGATGCAGTGTGTGGGAGAAGTATCTTTGAGTATCCGAAATGTGCGTGTTGTAACATCGACGGAGTAATGGCAAAAAGAAATGGTTCAGAGACTTTCATGTCTAAACAATGTAACTCCATAAAATGTGTCTTTCCATAAGGAGAGCGATAAAACAAATTGGAAATGTTTCTTTAAGTACTGTAGCCAGGAGATCTTGATAGATCGGTTCCAGAAACTACAGAAACAGAAACTGCAAACTGAAGCAATTCCTTCTTTATTTTACTATAAATCCTACTTACTTAGATGTATTTCAATAAATATTCAGAAAAAGCAAATACATCTTCCGCTTAATCTCTAATTGCCTCAATTATTTATATTCATCCAAAAGATACTACTTGCCCTAGGGCATGCGTGTATGTTTTTGACAATTTTAAACAGATATACATCTCTCTGTGTCTCTGTAGATCTTTGTCTCCCTAATGTTCTTCGTTCTTCTCTCGTCCATTTATTTTCGCTTAAAAATAGCACCAAAAAAAGGTTCATTCGTTGTCCCAGAGAACGAACAATAAAATCGACAAAAATGTGTGATTTTCTGCGTCGCATTTCTTATGGCATCAGCCAAATCCCCCAAAAACCATCCGAAGCGACCACGAGCTGCCAACGAAATAAATAAATGAAATTAAATGAATTACATTTGAATGTAATTAGTATGAGTATACAAATCCGCAAATCATGTGTTATATATTAAGCTAAAACATGTCAAGATCACACAAAGTTTTCCTATCAGCGATTGGGGAAGTGGAGCGTGTTCAGAGGAAAATAGGGGCAGTTGTTTTTGAAAGGTTTTTGAGATCTTGGGAGGAGTGTTTCCACGTTGTAAAGGGAAAATTTGTGGTTTCTGATAACAAAAGATGCGTAATTTCTGGTTACAATATGCTTTGATTGGTTGTATCTCTTATAAGTAGGTCAATTTCTTTGATGACTTCCTGTATGCACCGGGGAAATTATTTAAGAGTGATTCATACGGTGTCAGGTGGGTTTATAACTGGAGATTCACTTTTATGATGCCTTTTCGGCCTGTACATGGGAAACAATTTGTATTTCTCTTTTATTTAATATTAATTCTTAATAAAATAAGCTTAGAAAGAAAATACAAGTCATATATAAAGTCTCTGAAAAAAATGCACTATGATAAAGCCTCTAGAAAAAATGTACTTAATATTTTTATAGTTTGACTTATTTTAACTATTAAATAAAAATAAAATAAATTAGTTTCAATAATTAATAAACTTTTTATAAATTAAAAACATGAAATTAAGCTATTTGGCACTTATAGCTTTACAGAAATATCAAAGATTAATGCATATTTGCTTAAGTTTAAATGAGAAATTTATATTAAAGTGCTTTAAATTATTTCTTTTAATATTTTAATAATATTTTATATTTTATGACTCTAAGTTTTATTACTTGCGAAATTGGAAAGTGTTGCTTATTATTTTGTGTGTAGTTGCATTTTGGCGCCAAAAATCATAAGGCCCACAGCCACCAAAGAGGAGAGAGGAGACCAGAGACGAGCGGGCCAACATTGCATTGGCATTGCCTCATTTCGCCGGCTCGACTCAACACACAGAAACCGACCGACTGCCTCGACGCGACGCGACTCGGCTTGAGCTTGAAAGTAAAAGTGGTTTGGCTTTCTTTTGTGGCACACGCTTTTGGCGCTGCTTTCCAACAACATTGGCCACCATAAGCGACAAGTTGCCGTGTTGAGTCCAAGGTCAAGAGGAAGACTTTGAAAATGCCTCAACAATGTGGATGTGGCTGTGGATGTCGAGGCGGATGAATAATGCAAAAGAGTGAGAGTTGGTTTTAGGGGGGGAGACCGAGAGTCGATACTGAGATCGGGCTTTGTCTGCTCACCGTTTACCGTTATGCGGGCCAGTTCCGGTTTACGACTGGTTAACTGGTTGGCGGAGATCCGACCATCCACCAGTCGAGAGATGAGCGGTGGCGCCGGGGATCATCTCAAAATGTAGTCCATGTAACTGGCACAGCTGATGACGACGGGTTATTTTTTTTGGTTTTATGATTACGCGAAAAGCAAAAATGGTAAAAAATCATTTAGCTCGGGCCCCAGTCTCCATCTCTCTCTGCATACGTATCTTTGTATCTCTGTATCTTAACCTGTTGTCGCCTAACTCCAAAGCGCTATGCATAATTAATAACCGTTAACGGAACTGCAGCCCGCAGGAAAAATCTGTGTGTTTTTAAGGGGCCCCAAATATCCAAATATATTAAGTAAACGAAGGGAAAGACAGCGCCATTAAAACGAGGCAGAAATGCTCACATAAAATATGGATCTGTTGCAATCGGCCTGAACTAAAAGAAAAATGCATAAGCGTATGTAATATTATTACGATTATATTTTTCTGTATTTTTTTTGGTAGTTAAAAACAATTAAATATGTGAGCGCGCCGCCAGTGACTTATATAATCGTTCGCCCTGTTAGCTATGACTGCCCCATGTTATTTAATTGCCTCCAGCCGACGAGAAAAACGAAAACAAAACCCACAAATAAAATGTGTTTTTAACTGTTAATGCAACTGCTTATGAAATGGGGTTGCCTCGACAATTAACTCGAGAGTTGGCCAGCCAGGCCTTTTGCCTGGATTTTATGTAAATGAGTCCCCGGTCCCCTCAAGAGCAAACCAAATACTAAAAGTCCCGATGCCCCAACAAGACAATGAATGAGCCGTGAAGGAAATAAAACCAAAGACCGATCTTAGTGGGTGTCGCGTGGGCACAGATATTTGACATTTGATAGTGCCAACAGCCTCACGGAAAGGTGTCAGAATCAGCGCTCAGATTTAATTGCTATTTACGTTTGTAATTTCAGACAGTCAGGCGGTTCTCGAAGTGGTCAATGTGGAGCTGTGGATACACTTAAAATAATATATATATTTTTTTAAATATTTATATAACATAAATACATCATTTATTGGGTTTATTGGGATATGTTTTAGTGTTTAAAGCTCCCTTAAAGCTAACGAATATTTTCTAGGTGATGTAACTATTTCAGTAAATAATTAAATACTTAGTTACTGCAATAATAGCCCTTTTATCTACTAGATTTACCTAAGAAATATATAAATTATTATTAGAGTATTAAAAGCAGTTTACAAAATGTAGAGAGCCCAGTTTAGACTTCTATTTTTCACTTTTTGCTTTAAAAATGAATGATTTTACCTTTAAATTCTTTAAATGTAACTGGTAATAATTCGGAATTTATTTTAAAATAATTTCAATAAAAGTATCTGCTGCATCTTGGATGAAATTATAATTATTCGGATAATAACTTCTGTTCTTTAGTTTTTACTCTAATAAATAGGTTACATTTTTCTTAAAAGGTATCCAGTTACATATCGTTAAAATCTACATTTATTTTATTCAAATTAAAACCCAACATATACCCAAAACACCTTTATTGTTCCTTTGTCAGCGCGCCTTCAAAGAAACCAAGAAAACCAGAAACCCAGAGAGACCCCGAAAAGTTTTGTTTTGATTTATTTCTTTGAGTTTTTGTTTTGTTGCTCAGGAAAAAAAAAAGCGAAAGTGGCCAAGCTACAGTCGACACCTTTTCACTTTCAAGGCCGCGTAATCAAAACGCTTCGAACGTTGTCAATACGCCGCTGTCCGCTGTCCGCTGCCAAGAGACACAGACACCGAAATAAAAAGAAAATAAAAAATACGACGCGAACACACACACACCCCACGGAAAGAGACATCGGGGGGAGGGAGTCACGCATGTGACCCACAGCACGGAAGTCGAACACCAAATAAAATTAGAAATAAAAATAAATAAAATATCTTCGAAGCGGACAAATAAACAAACAAAAGATACTGTATCGGCTCGGCTCGACTTGGTTCGGATCGGCCGATCGCCTAGAATCATGAATGGGATGCAGTTTTATAGGCCACACGGCCTAGCCAGTTGGCCAGCGGGTTATATAAGAAATGTTAAACAGTTGACGCAACATCGGATGACTTAGGTCAGTTACGTAAGCCTATTTGAAAAGCGTTTACATTGGGATGCGGAGTTTATCTAACGGATGCGCTTCGGGTAAGCGAAAGTTATAGGTCGACTGCGGGCTCAGAAAGATATTAAAGCGATTAGTTTCTGAGATTTTAGCAGGAGATTGATGTATGGGAAATAACAGGTAATGTGGGAAGGGGCCAAGCTAAAAATAAAGATAAATAAATATTTACAATAAAACATTTTTTCGAGACTGGTTCAGAGAAAGAAAGGAAAGGAGTCTAGTTAGATTAATGGAGCTATTAAGTTTTTTTAATATTAAATTATAAAGTTGTTCCTCTAAAAAATAAAAGTATTCTTGTAAAGCTTCGTTTTTTACTAACAATTTAATGATTTTCTTCATATTTTAGGTACAATCTTTACGATATTTTTTTATAAAACAAAAGCAAACAAGTATTTCCTATTATTTTATGTATCTTAAGTTTTATTATGAACTCTAACAAGTTTGTCTATAAATTTAAATAAAATTTTTCTTAGGCATTCACCATGCTTAAAATGGATTTCTTTATAATATAAAGGAATATTTTTTATAAATAAAATATTTTAGTGAAACACCTCAGATCTACCTCAACTTCGTATCCTTAATTTATAGATAAATCCAGTAACTAAAACCCATATATATCCGACCAAAAGACCCTCCAGAAAACCTTCTTCCCCTCGCGGCTTCAACTCCTCCTCTTTACCTTCCCTTTTTGGATTTACCAGTTGATAACTCCCGCCCAAGTCGATGAAAAGTGCACTCGCTGGAGTGCTCTCTGTGTGAAAATTGTGGAAAGGAAATACAACAAAAACTTGAACTCAAGTGTTGAAGTGTCTTGAACAAACAAACAAACGGCGGCAACAACAACAGCAACATCAGTATCAGCATCGACAACTGAGACAGCAGACAGCCGACAGCGATGCCGACAAACACGGGACACAACAGGGGTGTCTGCCGAGGGGGTGGGTTACCAGAGGAGGGGTTAGGGAATGGCGAGGGGTCGCTGTCGCTCCACACACTTGTAACTGCATGCTAACATGTTTCACCTAAAAAAAAAAGGAAAAATAAAACGGAAAAAACAACACAAATTTTTTATTTATTTATTAAACGAAAAGGAAAAAAAAATAGATATATAGGCAAACTTGTTTACAGTTGTTGTTGCTCGCATATTAAGCACACAAGCGCTTTTTGGCCAGGCTAAGAGCGTAAGTGTGTGCGAGTAGTATATGTAAATGGGAAGCGCCAAGCCATCCGCCTAAATTCATAAAGTTTTTTGAGTTGACAGCGACGGTTACATCACTCCACCGTTATGCGTACGACATTAATTTTTGCATACGGCGACAGGCATAAATTAATTTCTTCTCCAAATTCCACAAAAAATGAAAAATAAATCAAAATTAAGCTAATGCAGGAGCAGTTCAAGAGCCATCGCTCATTTTCTTCCCCCGGGGCAGTCACGCCGCTGTGGTTTGTGGTTCTTTTGCCGGTCCGAGATTGCAAAATGCTCGAGATTTGCCCAATATTTACCATTTCCTCACCGAAAAGCCCGAGCTTTTTCCTCCGCAGCTAAGTTTTCCTTTCGCTTTCATTGACGCGTGAAGTGGCTCAGAGCGTAGGGCAGGAATATATAGTGGAGTTGGAGTAGTTCATACAATAGTGGCAGTGGCAGCAGCAGCCAAGCAAAAGAAAAACAAAAGCAGTCACAAGAAACTGTGAACGATTTTGGGGGTAACAAGGTGAATTTGTGGATACTCTAAGCGGAAAATATATAGAAAAATTAATATTTATTATTTTTATTATAAATATACATGTAATTATATATTTAAATATAAGTGCTTTATTAAATAAGGTTTATATAATAAAATATCAAATATTAAAGATTTAAATTAATAGGAACCATAATTTATTTATATTTAAAAATATCCAAGAAGTACAGGGTATCTTTATTTTATTGAATAACCGATAATGGCAAAAAAACTCAAAAAAGCGATTCAATTAATGAAACATAATATATTGAAATATTAAATTAAGTCTCTCATTTCTCTTTACATAACCGAAATACCCCTCAAGTCCGTAGAGCATTCAAAAATGCTTAGTTAATGTGCATTACATTTTCGTGATTCTGATCGATATCGCCAAGCGAGCGTCTCGTCTCCGTAGTTAATAGAGCTTTTGTTACAGACATAATCAGCGAAGCAGAAACCCCCTGAAGACCTCTTCAAAGACCCCCTCCTTAACTTCAAGCCCCCCCCCCTGCCAAAAAAATCCACAGTCATTGCTATGCCATCCGCCGTCTTAGGATGCCCATGTGCTGTGTGGCTTTTTCTACCCCTTTTTTGTTGCCATGCAATGACCGGCCAATTAAGGCAAATGCATAACCCAAAGATCCCCGAATTTCAATTATTTGTCAGATAGATAGGCAGAGAGGCCCGGGCCCACATGCTGCATAATATCGAACGATCCGATCGGCGTACGATAATTGATAATGGAAATATGTGGATGTGGATGGCTCTCTACTCTCCGCTCTCCGCGGGTAAACTGCATAAGAAACCGAGTGCGCGGAGCCGAAGAAGCCGAAAGAAGAAAAAGAAAGAGAAGGAGGAGCTCGGACGCAGAGGCACAGGCACGAAGCCAGCAAGAAAATCAAGCAAACCAAAACAGCAACGAACGAACCATAATAATATTAATTCCAGTGTGTGCTTCCACGTTTGCTTGTAGTCGTATGAGAAACTGGGTCAGCGTGTCGTTTTAAGCACACACACAGCCCCACTCGACAAATATATGCACACATGTAAGTTGCTGTTGCTGCTGTAAGTTGTTGTTGCTGTTGCCGCTGCTGCTGCTGCTGTCGGGCAGCGATAGAAAGTGAAAACGAAGCAGCAGCAAAAGCAACAACAGCAGCACCAGCAGCGACTACGACAACAAAATGGCTATGACGAACGTACGGCGGCAAGAAAAATCACATAATCACAACAAACAACAACAAAAACTCACACAGAGCTACGGGAAAAAAAGGGCGATTGGCGGGCAAATGAATTATAATTTAGGGAAAATTATGCACGCCGCACTGTAAATATAAATAAATAAATAACAGGCATACAAAATCGAGGCACAAATTAAGCTCACGTCGCCAAATGCGGGGAAAATAAAATGATACAAAACCGAATTTCTTTCAAAGACCCCTTTTTGGGTGGCCCTTTCCAAAAAGAAAAGGAAAAATAATAAAAACAATTATAATAAATTTTTGTAATGGCTTTTTGATACATAAATCAACGCAGATCACATAACAGCAAGGCCCTTTCTTTGGAAAAAAGGGAAGTCGTTAAGGTTTAGATGGTTTTAATTGAATTAAAAAAGAGCTTTCAAAAGAATTTAATTTTATATATTTTAAAATTAATATTAAAAGACAGTTTCCTTTCCTTATAAAGCAATTTATATTATTTTCTACTTAGTTTGTCAATTAATCATTTATTAACCCTCACTTAAGCCCCCTTATATATATTTCTCCTTCTCCTTACATTTCCCAAAAATATCACTCATACGCCATGTAAGCCGACTCCTTAAAAAACTCAATAAATTGAAAAACCGAAGATAGCACTAGTCCAAACTAAATATTGCATAAGCTCGGAATCCCTGTAACAATAAAGATTCGAAATAATAGCCGAGAGTACCGAAAAAAATCAATTTCATGTGAAAATTAGCGCACGTTTGTCGACTGTTTACCTTTGGAAGGCTCATAAATTGATGTGCCCCGAATAAAAACAAATGAAAAGAGAAGCCAAAATAGATAAATATGTCAACGGCAATACAAAGGGAATCGAAGTAATCCCCCGATCTCCCTCCCCGATAAATCGATACACTACGACACTGTAGACACAATCAAAATCGTGACAAGGCAATTACAAGCGGCAAAGCGATAGGGAGCCAGGAGGAGATGCCTAACTCTAAGCCTTCGGGCCACAAATCTCCGGAAAATGGTCAGAAATTTGAGTGAGGTGAGGAGCTCATATAGGATTTTACCAACTACACCCCGATCGCCCCCTCTAAAAATTTTAAAACTAAAAGCTGTTAGCTGCCAGCTATGCAACCGGTCCAGGATAGCCGAAAAAACCACACCCAAACAAGAAAGCGCGTGGAAGATTACAGGCCCGTGATTAGGCCAAACAAATTTTCAATGTGTCTATGAGTGGGCAGAACTGCAGCCCGAAAAGAAGCAACCGTCGACCAATATAGCGCTGGACTAACTGGCTAGGCTGCAAAAATCACCGAAGCGCTGCAAAACAAATGCACAAAAAATATTATAAAAAAAATCAGCGGCAGCAGGCGATTACGAAAGCCTGCGAAGATACTCCAAGACAAGCCAAGTCGCAGTCACAGTCACCGTTTGGCGATGGCCACGTGATAGTTATTAGGAATAAGAGGCATCCTGAGAAGGTCGTGACACAAGTCTGGGACTAGAAATATTAGAAATAAGGAAGATAAAGGGTTAGACAATTACTTTTTAAATTAATAATAATTAAAGAAAGTAATTAAGGATATTTCTATTGAAATTTTTATAAGAAAATGAATGTTGAATATTTTTTAATAAGCCGTTGTTTTTTTTTTTTAATCTGATCTTTGTTATTTGATTTTTAGCATTTAAATAATTACTATTAATTTAGGGGATTAAATTTAGAGTTTAGTACAGAGTATTGATGATGACATAGGGAGGGATTCATACAAAACTTTATAACTAAATATATAAAATGCATTTTAAAAATAAAAAAAATATCGAAAACATTTTTTTAAGCAATACACTATTAAAAAACAATTATTGTAACAATGCAAACGATCAATTCCCTTCCAATTAAAATCTTTATCTCATGACTTATCCTTAATTTTCCACATAAATACCTTGATTGGTTTTTTTTTTTTTCTGGGATAACTTAACAATTTCCGAAAATAGCTGCCCTAAAGTTTGTGACCCAAATTAGTGACTGCGTGACTGCTTTCTCGCTAATCACGACCCACTTGACGCCCTCGTAACGAATCGCTTGCATCTCTGATCGCTAGTCACTGGCCGCTAGTCGCTCCTAAGTCACTAAGTCAGTCTGTCAGCCTGGCAGGCGGCGGCGGCGGCGGCCCACGGTATGCGAGATACACCCCCTTTCTACTCCGCCCCAGCCATTCCATTCCACACCGATTCCATAGCGATTCCAACCCACTCCCGCTTCGGTCGCGATCCCCCGTTTGGCATACATATTTGTTAGTAGCTGGGTTTTGTTTTGTTTAGCGCTTTTGGCCTGGGCCTGGTTATATCATCGAGCACTCTTACGACGTGCCGCAGCCAAATGGTCAACAGCTTGGTCGCTTGGCTGGAGTCGCAGTCGCATTCGCAGTCGCTCCAGCCGACCAGTAGACCAGTAGACTAACAGCCCCAGCCGACCGACTTAGGAGGCTCCAAACGGCCAAAGAGAATGCACGGAGAGAAATTCGGGACATTTTGCTTAAGATTGCAGTTAAAATTTTTCCCTAAAATTCGATAGTATTTGTAGAAAAACGAAGTTTACCGTGAAATACTTTTATCTTCTCGCTAAAAGTATGCAATAGTTTTTAACTGACTAAACTCTAAATATTTTAGTGTCGGGATATACTTTTTGTTAGCTTATCTTGGAATTTAATAGTTTCAGGAATCGTGGGGTATATAAACGTACATTTTTCATTATTACATAAATATTTTTAGGTTTCCTAGAATTAAGCGATTATAAATATCTATTTGATATACCTAAAAGTATGCTCAGAATAGTATCAGAATATTTCCACTTTAAGTCATACATAACCAAATACTATTATTTTCTTAATGGAATTCCAAAGTATTACTGTATGCCTTTATTAAATAAATTCAAAATTGATACTCCCATGGAAATCTTGACAAAATCCTATTTATTTTAATAAGAAAAATATCTAGAAAAATATTAAAAAATCAAATATTTATTATATTAATTTCTCAAAAATTTTTCTTCGTGCAGTTAGTGGGCCATAAGAGCCATAGCTTTGGCTATAGCCCGGCTCCAAGCCAAAAGCCTGAGCGCGCGCTTTATGCATTTTCGAGGCGGTACGAAACGGGACAGCAAACGGCGCTAAATGGCCGAGTGGCCGACTGGTTGCTTGGCTGGTCAGCTGTCCGATCGGCGGATCGTCCGGAGTGGAGTCCGGAGTCCCCCGAGGGCCCCCCGAAACCGTCGCCGACCGCGTCTTCGCCTCACTCTCACTATTCATTCATTCAGTGGTGCGTCGTCGCTGGCTGTATTTGAATAATGTTTGACCTAAATTCGAGTTTTGTGCGCTGGCTCTGGCAGCGTGTCTTTTTCTTCCATTTTTCCCTCCTGACAAGAAAGTGTTAGATACTAACAAAAGCCTAGCCGAAAAGTCAACAATGTCTTTTATTTCATATTTTGATCTTTTTTTCGTTGTTTTGCTGTTGATTTTTTTTGCATTCAGGCGGCTTTTATCTTTGGCTGTAACAGACAATCGGCCATTTCTTGGCTGCGTGTGAAAAGTTGTCAGAGATCAGTTCGGTTCGCTTGGCTTGCTAAAAGCCGGACATAAAGATATCAAAAATATGACACCAGAAATTCGCTAAGTGGATTTTTTGGGCTTACACGGAAAGCTGTAAGGAAAAAACAAAAAAAATCCGAAAAACATTCGAGAAACGCACGGCAGCGCTGATTCAGAGACTAGTAAACAAGCGTCGTCCTTGAGTCGCGAGTCAACAGTTTATAAATAAAAACAAACCATTAGCAATGGGAAAGTTGTTGATAAATATTCCATGAATTTTAGATCGGGGCGATTCCCAAAGGGCTTGATCCCAATATTGGGTTGATTAGTATCAAGAAATCATTAGGAGTGCTATTAGAAAGGTAAAAAGTCTTGGGGTTTTGATATATGACGCTGAAGAAATGCAAATGCCGGATGTCTTACACTCCCACACTATGTAAACATGTAAATAAACAATAAATTAGCAGGTCTTTACAAAATAAATTAATTATTACAAGTTTTTAATGATGTTAGCACATATTTCCACACATTTTCAGAGGTGCAAGGAATTGGATAACCTTTTTCTGTTAATTATAAATACATAGTATTTTATAGGTTAATTTTTTTAAAATATTTTTCATACTTATTTGGGTTAACCATTTTTCTCAGAAACCCCGTTAGTTGCCAAAATCTGCTGCATCATTGGCTGCCGTTAAAAAGCCATTTTACATATGACATAAAATAAAATAAGAGCCATGTGATCGTGCTTAACATATTTGGCTTAATGTGCTCGTTGCTGTTGTCGTTGGCCGAGTGAAAAATCCGTAGCCAGCACATTAAATCATGGAGGGAAAAAGAGAGCGCTCGCTGGCTGACTCTGACTTGAGCTGTTTACATGCAGTTAAACTTGATGAAAATGTCAAATGTTTTTAGTTTAAGACAAAGGCCATAGCCATACACAAAAATAATGAACAGGAAAAAAAAGCAGCAAAAATAGCAAAAAGTGACACCAACAACAACAATAAGAGCCAGCGAAAATACAGGCAACAACATTAAACAATCAAAAGCGCAGATACGTGAGCTTATGGACGTGGCTGCGAGTGTCAAACGTCGGCCACTTTTGGTTGCGGCCCGAAAAACGATGTTGGACCTTTGAGCCCTAAGCGGGGTTTTTTAAATGAATCATCAGATTACAAGCAAGTACTAGCCTTAATTCCGTAGAAAGAAGAATCCTTGATCAGCAAGAAAACATTGGCTTAAAAAATATTTTTAAGAAAACGCTTTTAAATGCGGATTTTAAAGTAGAAAAGTTTTTAGAGTTTGGGGCTTTTAAATTAATTTATTAAAATCACTTTGATTAATAAATCCCCCAAACATAAACAATGACTAAAATGACTTGACACAATTTGCAGATATTTAAAAAATGACTAACAACCAACCAATGTTAGTGATTCAGCCAATTTGTTTAACCAATATGTTTGCATACAATTAACAATTGAGGTATTTCTGGAAAAACAGCAGTTGCATAACGATCGGATCGGAGTGGAGAGAAGAGAAGATTCAAGTGATCTGCGCAGAATAACTTATGGTAACTATTCCCGCGATTCATTTAGTTGGTAGACTTGGCCAATTTCACATCACGCCTGAGATTGATGCCACAAATTGGTTCACATGGCATATGCCTCTCCGGCTGACTGGCTCTGGCTCCTCTGCCGCCAAAACACATACACTTCGGGCTTCAGGCCCACTCTGCCCCACTGTGGTGCTACTGTTGTAATCTTACAACTTTAATTTCTGTTTTTTTCTTGGGGTTTTTCCTCTTCCCCTTTACTTTTTGTATTTTGGCTAATTTCGGTGCATTCTCGCGCATTGAAGTGCCGACGTATGTTTTGTGATTATTGCATAGCTCTTTTTTGTTTTGCTTCTTTCTCGTGTCTCTCCTTTTCTTTTTTTTTGTTTTTTGTTTTTTTAGTCACTCTTAGATTTTGGCATGTGTGTGTGTGTGTGGGGTGGTTGATTGTGTGTTAATTAACTTTGGCATCGAGTGGCAGGCGGGGCAGGTAAATTTATGCTGTGGTTATTACAGTGGATAGCCTGCAGCTTTGATAGCAAGGAATCTAGTGGAAAATATATTTTACAGCATTTCAAATTAATTGATAAATAACAAAAATATTTTAATAATATTTTTAATAGTTTTAAAATTAATTAAGAAAATATTTTACCATGAGATTTGAGTTACTAGATACCTATAAACTCTTTATTATTATATTCTTCCCTTCTTAACCTAAATTTATGTCATAAAAGGTAGCATATATCAAATTTTTATATCTCTCAACCCTTTCTAGAAAAATCCCCCAATTATTTTATAGCCCAAATTGTAATTAGCCATTGGCCACTGCTTACCCGACTTTTATCGCCCGACAATTCGTGGAATCTGTCCATAATGTTTGTGGGGCTGGCTGGAGTTTAATTTTGGGCCGGGTTTATTAACCGTTGACATTTGTATAACGCACGTCGACATACAGTTAAGTCCATTTAATTTGGAAGACACAGCAAGTACTCGAGTGCCGTTATGGCACATTTTCCTGTTTTATACTTTAAGATTCCCAAGAAAGGCAGCTCATCCACTCTGGCCCACTTACCAGCAGTCGGCCACATTACAAAACTGACTGCTGACAACAAGTGGAGATACTTTTTCTGCTTTGGCCATTTGTAATTGCAGTTGCCGCAAATCAATCAAATCGAAGCCGGGCGATGGCAATTTGTCTAATGAGTTGTTGCCACAGGTAGCAACAGGTAAATAGGTGCTAATAACTGTTGCCAATTGAATTGAATCGAAGTAAAGTGAAGTGAAGTGACCGGCATCTCCACTATGTTTGTATAGATCCAACTCCCCACCGAATTGAGGCGGCTTCTTGCCTTTCCTAGCGCTCTGTGTCTGTGTCGCAAATATCTGCAATGCGATTTGATGCAAATGCTAATTTGATTGTCGCAGCTCATTGCACCGATGCGATGCCGCCTGTTGCTTGATTGATTGCCTTGCCACCGCCGCGGCGGTGGAGATACCTCTGCCTCCCAGTTCCCTCGAATAAATGCGCATTTCGATGAAGCATCGAAAGCCAGCATCGCGCACAAAAAGGAAGCAAGTTCTTAGACTTATCGCAGTCGGCATATATTGAACTCTGCGGCTGATAAACAAAAGATACTCCAACTCGCACATACATATCGTATAGAAAATGCAGTGCATATTTATGAGGGAATTGTCAATTCAAAACAGTGCAAGGTAGCAGCTGTAGTTGCTTTCCAGAAACAATCGAATGTTTCGGGTCCATGAGATTACGCAGAAATGGAAAACTATGCATGGTTCGTAAAAGTTTATTTAGATTTTAAACATGAAAAACTATTTACAGCAATCGAATCTAAATAGTTTTACAACCGCCGGTAAAGTGTTAGTGGTTATAAAAGAACAAACTGTAAACCTGAGGAGAGCATGAAAAACATTTAATAAATTTTAAGGTGACGTAAAGGCAATCAAACATTTTGGGTCATTAAATTGGACAGTAATTTGAGAGATTATATAAAACAGGTTCTATTTATTTAAATTATCTGAAAGAGGAATAAATATTTAAAACCAATAATGAGGGATTTTCTGGGAGGAATTCAAGAAAGTTGCTTTAGTAGGATATACTAATCTAAGCTGATAAATTATAAAAATTTCTTATGATATAAATATTTTTAAAAGATCTCAAATATTTTTCTAACATTAAAATTATAAATTCTAATAAAGACATTAAGTTATTTCAAAACAACCAATTTAATGACTATACCAGAACTCCAAGCCCCCGGAAAGTAATAAATTAATAGTAACCATTAAAAGTTTATTAACCACCAGAATTTATACCAAATAGTGTTGATTCGTCCTTGGGCAATCATGGTGGCTTTCAGTGCATTGATTTACACCAATAATAATTTGCATGCACTAAGCAGCAGAGCTCTGAAAACCATTCATAACTCACTCGCTTATGACAGGCGTCGAGAGTGTTTGCCGCTTATTAAAAATTGGACTGGGCACAAAAATTCGGAGACAGGGCTCAGAAGGCCCGGCACAGGTAAAGACTCACCTGAAGCACTTCCGCTGCACTTAGTCAGGCACTTGTTGTTGGCCAGAAAATAGAGAGAAACTTGGCAACGCCGCCTTAAGACCAAGTGAACGTCTGCCAACATGTGAGCTTGGCTAGATTTTGGTTGGGACTTTTGGCTTTATGTTTTCGGGCCTAGACACAAGCTGTGCGGTCGCATCAATGACCAAGTCAAGCGTGTATTTTCGTGTGGGCCTCCGACTCCGACTCTGTCTCCGTGGATTTTCCTAGCTGCAATTTGTCTGGTTATTGTTGTTCTACTCGTGTTTGTCTGCCAACCGCAAAAGACCACAAAAGAGACCACAGAGAGACCAAGCCAGGCCAGCCCAGGCCAGAGCGAGGAATAACACGTAGAAAACTGATGGCAAAAACTCAAAAGCAGCGTAGATCGCTGTCTAAGTCCAATCTAAACTAGTCGAGGCGTTTGCGTTTGCTGGTGGCTACCACAGAGTGCATTGACGTGTTGTTTGCATGTGCCTCCAGCTCGGAGCCAACCCTCCGCCGCCCCCTTTTTTGGCCACTTCAAGCAAGTTTCGTTTTTTTTACTGTTTTCTTAGCTTAGCTTTCCGAAGAATCGGCAAAAAACAAGATTTTTTTTTCCGATCTTTTCTGCTGCAGTTTCGGCGAGTGCAATGCACTTCCCCCAGCGGGTCCGACTCTCCAGCTTCAGAGATACAACTTCGCTTTCGGCTTCGGCTTCAGATACGGCCGCATAGATATATATATATGTACAGCTATATAGCTCCAGCTGAGTGAGGAGGATCGGCTTGGCGGCAGGTAAGCGCGGCACGTAGGAAGGTAGGTTGTTGTCGTCTCGGGAAACTGGGTCAATCACTGCTGCTGTCGCTGTCGCTGCCGCTGCTGCTGCTGCCTTGCCGATGCTGCTGCTGCTGCCTTGCTCCGTGTTTTCTTGCCTGGACTGGCTTTTGGATGACGGCGCCAAATGAGTGTAAGTTGGCAACTATTTTATTGCTTTTTCATTTGCCTATTTTCCAAGCAATGTTGGTGCACAGGAAAAAAATAAAGGGGTGAATTTACTTTGAGATTTTATGAGACTAAAGATTGAAGATTTATATTCTTTTAAAGAATATTCTATTTAAAAATAAATATAAATATTTTCTCTATTTAAACTTATTATTAAGTGACTTTATAATATTTTCCATTGATACGTATACGTAATATTTTTCACTCTTTGCAGATTAATGATGCTTTGTGCATCATTCGCTGGCATCTGTCTTGGCCCACTTTTTGGGGGAGTCGCGTTCTCAGCCTGAGTCTTTAGTCTCGGCACTTCCGCTCTGCATAACCTTTCCTTTTGACCTGGTAGAGTGATACAACTAACGGTTATCCGCACTTTAACCGGTCACTCTTAAGTGGCAGACGGAAGAACGTGTTACCATGTTTTTTGCCGGCTTTCAAAGGTTCTCGACTCTCCACTCTCAGTTCTCAGTTTTTAGTTCTCAGTTCTCGCCGTCATTCAGAAACGCCGGCCGGCTCCGTCGGCTCATTCGATCAAAAACAAAAATAAAATAAAACTGGTTCCCTCTTGCATTCGCTTCTTCTTTCCATTCTCGTTCCGTATGTCTGGTGTTTTGTTCTTAGCCGACTGTCTTGTTGCTTTTGTGTTACTTTTTTATGTAAAGCTTTGTTTGTGTCACGAGACCGCTAACGTCGTTTAATGTCTTTTAATTCTGCTGAATTTGTCACATATGAGGTCTGCGAGAGCCAGTTAATGGAAAGGTCTGTGCGACTCTGCTGAGATCCGCGGGAGATTATCATATCGCCAGAGCGTGTGGCACGTTGATTTTTATGTGGAAAAATTACGGTTAAGGGGTTGGCATTTTTGAGAAAATTATACTGTCCACTTATGATTACGATGAAGCTTATTTCTACAAATTTTATTGCTTTTGCTGGGTAATAATAAAATAATTCGTTTTAAATAAGGGCATTTCTTTGGTTGCAAAGATAGGAAAACTAAACAGGAGACGGAAGTGAATAATAACAAGAAAGGAAGCTAACTTCGGTATTTTTCAAATTTAGAAAAGGCATAACTAAGCCAAAAATACATATGTTAAGATAATTACGATGTAAATGGCGAATCGGAAGATATACGGCTTTTGGCTATCACTTTCTTTTTGGCTAAAAGAGGCTGCCAAGAAGACCTCAAATTTGTTACGAAAATCTTTTGAAAAATATGATAACTTTTTTGGACAAAGGTGTCCGATTCCAACCGTTCCGACAATAATATTTTATTTTTATTTATTTATGTATATTCTGTTAGTGTTATAAATTAATTTAAACGATCTTAAAAGATAAGAGTTAACTTCTACATAAGAAAGGGTCTACCCTAGATAGTAAAAGGCGATTTCAGCCTGGTCCTAAAAATTTGCAAGTCATCGCTGGTTTTCTGCGAAGATCAATGGACAACACTGGTCAATTATTACTAAACATTTTAAATATTTCTTTTTGACTTTTAAAGAAGATTTTTACATACTTCACTTGACATTTTTACATCTGCGCTGGCGCCATCTTTCGCAAAGCGATAGTACTACGAAATTCTACATGACATTTACTTCTACTTGTTGGTGGTTCTGTTATCGGGTACGTTGTGTAAATTAAATTTAAAAATGTAAAAGAATGAAAAATAAATAAAATAGAAATGTTTTACAAAAAGGACTCAAGCTTAGAAGTTTCCAGGAATTCATTGTTTAAGGGATAATGGGCTATGATTTTTTATGTGGATTAAAAATGGTTGTAAAGATCACTCTTATTTGTACGTAAGATTCATTACATTCAATCTACATCACTTTTAAGGTTTGCAAATCCAAATTTTTGGGCTTAACTTATAACTAATGAGTAAGCAGACAACCGTATTATTCTATTAAAGTTTTAAATGCCTCGTTCTTCAGCTATCCACCCAGAAAGCGTTGCTTTAATAAAACAAATATCGTGTTAATTTTAAACAAATTCCATTTATTATTTGTCAAATATGTTGCCGTTGTTATTTGGGTAAAAATGTTGTTTTTTTTTGTATTTTTTATTCATATAAAACTACAAGAGAAAGTACTGCACACGAATACAAAATTAATGAGTTGTGCCCTAAGATTATGTAAATACAATTGCTGATGATTTTAGAATTGCCTTCATAAGAGGATCTCGTGAGAGTTGTCGGTTATCTTTGGATAAGCTCGTATCGTACCATGTCGTATATATCATATGTCTCTCTATAATAATATATTCATTAATATATATTGCCAAACTGTCTTCGTCAGTCTTGAGTGCAAACTTCCTTGGACATTTCTCGAGATTTCTGCATAAATTCGTTTTTATTTGAAATACTAGATACTTGTGGTGCTTGCAATATAAATAATTGTATAAAAATGTTGTCAGATACAATAAGGGTGGACTAAATTAGTGAAAAGTGGTGGAAAGTAGTGTGAAAATGGTGTGAAAATGGCGGGAGAAGGGGCGAAAAAATGGCTGCGAGAAATGCGATAGACGTGCCTCCGTGTAAAGTGTGTAGCGTAGAGGAGGAGGGTGACAAGAGTCGAAAAATAGGCGAAAAGATGAAGAGATGATGAAGATGCGATGAGGAGATGAGAGATGCGAGATGATAGATGAGATGGGAGATGAGCTGGGAGATGGACAGGGGCAGGGGCTTAAGCCGGGGCTTGGGAGTGGTGGCTAGCGGAAGCCGGGGCTTTCGGAACATTTCCGTTTGATGTTCTAACTACGCTTGACCTTCCTGTCTCTCTGTCTCTGTCCGTGTGCTGCGAGTGTGTGTGTGTGTCAGTAGTGGTGTGTGTGTGTTGTGTGTGGAATTATGGCTCAGAGGATGCTGCAGTGCTTGGCCGACAGCTGCTGCCGCATGCCGCGCAGAAACTGGCGCTCGCCCCTGAGCCCCGATCCCGGTCCCTCACGCACGCTCCTCATTCCTCTGGCCACACCATTAAATACAATCGCCCTCGACCTCCTCCTGATTGACGTCCGGATCGAACTCGTCGTCGGCGGTGGCCTCCTGGTACTGCTGGTACTCCGAGACCAGGTCGTTCATGTTGCTCTCGGCCTCGGTGAACTCCATCTCGTCCATGCCCTCGCCGGTGTACCAATGCAAGAAGGCCTTGCGCCGGAACATGGCCGAGAACTGCTCGGAGATGCGCTTGAACAGCTCCTGGATGGCGGTGGTGTTCCCGATGAACGTCGACGACATCTTCAGCCCCTTCGGCGGTATGTCACACACAGCCGTCTTCACGTTGTTAGGTATCCACTCCACGAAGTACGAGCTGTTCTTGTTCTGCACCGCCAGCATCTGCTCATCCACCTCCTTCATGGACATGCGTCCGCGGAAGACGGCGGCCACCGTGAGGTAGCGACCATGACGCGGATCACACGCCGCCATCATGTTCTTGGCGTCGAACATCTGTTGGGTCAGCTCGGGAACGGTCAGAGCCCGATACTGCTGGGATCCGCGCGAGGTGAGCGGCGCAAAGCCGGGCATGAAGAAGTGCAGGCGCGGGAATGGAACCATGTTGACCGCCAGCTTGCGCAGATCGGCGTTCAGCTGGCCGGGGAAGCGCAGGCATGTGGTCACCCCCGACATGGTCAGCGAGACGAGGTGGTTGAGATCCCCGTAGCTGGGATTCGACACCTTCAGGGTCCTGAAGCAGATGTCGTACAGTGCCTCGTTGTCGATGCAGTACGTCTCGTCTGTGTTCTCCACCAGCTGGTGGATCGACAGGGTGGCATTGTAGGGCTCCACCACGGTGTCCGATACCTTGGGCGAGGGCACCACCGAGTAGGTGTTCATAATACGGTCCGGATACTCCTCGCGGATCTTGGAGATCAGCAGAGTACCCATGCCAGAGCCAGTGCCGCCGCCCAGCGAGTGCGTAAGTTGGAAGCCCTGAAGTAGGTTAGGATTATAATATAATTCAAAAAATCTTGTTAAGGGTTAACCCACCTGCAGGCAGTCACAGTTCTCGCACTCCTTGCGCACCACATCCAGGACATTGTCCACCAGCTCGGCTCCCTCGGTGTAGTGACCCTTGGCCCAGTTGTTGCCGGCTCCCGACTGGCCAAACACAAAGTTGTCCGGCCGGAAGAGCTGGCCGTAGGGCCCGGAGCGCACCGACTCCATGGTGCCCGGTTCCAGGTCCAGCAGGATGGCCCTGGGCACATACTTGCCACCGGAAGTGCGCGTGACTGCTGAAAGAGGATAGGATGAGCCAAATAGACCTGGGATTATGATATGGCAAAGTGTTACCAGATGCCTCGTTGTAGTAGACGCTGACGCGCTCCAGCTGCAGATCGCTGTCGCCCACATAGATGCCATTGCTGTCGATGCCATGCTCCTCCGAAATGATCTCCCAGAACTGAGAAAAAATATTAAAAAATATAGAGATAAAATTGTTACTAAATTCAGCAAATTTATGATGTATATATTTTATTTTAGAACTTCTGTAAGACCTTTTTTTTAAGGAGTTTATTAAAGGACAAAGAAGACATTTAAGTTGCTAAGAGAATGGTTGAAAAACCAACATAAGCTTATCTATTATAATAAATAATTATTTATCTAAATATTCTTAACTTCAATTAAGATGAAAATCAAGAATTTAAAAGATAAGACATGCGAAGATAAGATCTCAGATCTTATCTTATTTATCTATCCATCAAATTCACCTTTTACCGAAAGTGAAAATTAGATCAGGCGCCGCCATCAAAACTGGTGAGCTTTTTAAGACACGTTTTTAAAACCTCTAATTAATACTCTCCTAATTAGTGACTATATATATCCATTAGACAAATTAATACTTTCTAGTTTCTATAGTAATTTTTTCGTATTTTGTTCTTTGCCTTTGCCACTGTTCACAAATATTTGCGATAAGAAGCTGCATCCCGCATCTCGGCAAGCTCCTATCTGCCCCTCTCCAGCAGAGATCATTCATCCTTATCAACCCCAACCAAGAGGGCGATATCTTTATAGCCCCGAAGCCGACATCTATCCGTCAAGCACTTGGCAATCCGCAGATTCTTTTACTATATATATGCCCCGAGTCGTTTATCAAATTGAATAAATGTGCCCGCCCAGCCATGTCAGAGTTCATGTTGAGCCTTGACATATGGCCGCAGCCACACAAAGCGCCTCAAAAAATACAAAAAACCAAAATACGAAAAAAATAATAAACTGCGAGAACAACCGAGAACAATTCTAACAATTTCAGAATTTCTGTTTCTGCCTCCTCCGATGTGACAATGTGACAAACAACAAGGCGCAGCCGCAGCCCATAAAGTCTGAGGTTTTTTGGAAAAATATACAGAAATATATATGCCTCGTACGGCCGGGAATAAATGGGATGCCCATATAGGGTTCTTGCGGCATCAAAAGTGAGACAGATTGCCACGAAAAAAAAAAAAAAGAATTTAAGGGAAAAAGTGAATTTATGTTTAGTTTTTCGAACGTCAGTTTTGGACGCCGGCGAACATGCCCTGATTTAGTGCTAAATTTAAAAGATGCGTCCGGGCCAGTAAAAAATAGTTTGCCCTCTCACACTCCCAGTATGGGACACGAAATTTCCACCGCCGCCGCCACGCTCCTGGGGTGCTGCAGGGAAATGCATTTAAAAATAGCCCAGCCCGTGGGATGGCACCGCCAGAGAGATGCCTTTATAGATATAGATGTAGACTCTAAAGAGTGACTGCTGTGACTCATACTGGGGATGGGGATGGGGCCAAGGAGTGATCCGAAAGTTCTGCAGGCCAACGACCCAGCTGTATGGGATAGACGACAAGATCATTAGAGGGGCGATCTCCCTCCCTCCATTCCAATTGAAACGCGATAAATTAAGCACAAGTATCTCATGGATACACCAGAACAATCGAGACGGATTTATTGAGGAAGCGCTCTGCAATTGCCGTGCTGCGTTTAACAAGAGCCAAATTCGGCTGCCGTTAGTTGCTCATTAGCCACTCGAATTGGGCAGGAGGAGATTCAACTATTTTTGGGTACGGTTTGGATCTTCAATAGAGTTTCCAACGAAGCGAAACGCTGCTTCCTCGGCTTCTGGCTTGGCAACAGTGACAAGGGGGAAATAATAAAAATGTTAGCGATTCCCCAGCCGAGCAGACACATTCCTCTTGTCGCTGGTCTCCGATGTCTGAGTTGTTTCCCTTTGGCACTTGAACTTGACGTGTGCGACTATAAACAAAAAGGGGGCTGGGGCTGGGGTTGGGGCTGGGTCTTGGACTTTAAGGGGAAATTCTCGTATGGGCTACCCGTGGCGTCTGCATTTCTTTGTTTATTTAAAAAAGTATCTGAGGAGAGCGAGAGGAAAAACGAATCTCAGGCAACTGCAATCTTAGCAAGATCATCAAATTTAATTGGAGTGTGGCCGCTGCAATTATGAAGCTAACCATGCCACAGCTCCAACAATGAAGCTCGGTCTAAAAGGCCTCACCAAAGCAAACAAAAGCTGCGGCCACAAAAAAAAATATGAAAACTAAATTAGCACACAAAACTGTTGAAGTGAAAAGTCGTTTTTCACTCGGGCCTCCTCTTTTCCCCCTCATTTCCACCTCTTCTGCTGCTCACGACCATCGCTGATCGCTTTACTTTTACATTCAACTAATTTTTCACTTCGGATTTTTCATTTTGACGATAATGGTTCGGTGTCGGAAAATGGCATTTGTCGGTGAATGGCAGTTGCAGCCAGCGGATGCGGAGTTGTGTGTGATTGTGCCTCACAGTTAGATTGTAATTATAGATGGATGGCTTTTTTTGGCAGGATTTATTTCGGTGAAACACGATCTGACCCAAAGAATTAAATTTTGGTAAGGAAAATAATTCTGTGATTGCTCAAATCGAATTGATTTAAGTGATTTTTGGCCTAAGATATGAGTTGGGGGAATACCTTAGAGGAAAATGTGTTAATTTTGGAGTTTTTGTTATTTTAAAATTAAATGGGAAGGCTTTCCATATACAGGAATATTTTTTCCAAGCTCTGTTCATTATTAGAATATTTTCTAGAAGTAAAATATCATATCTTTAATATAGAAAACAATTTTTAGGAGGTATACATGAACCTTAAAAATTAAGAAACACTTTCTTCTTATAGTCTCTTAACATGATTTTTCGTTTTTCATTATTTTTTTTCTACTTTAAACTCTCTTTTCCAATTAGAGGCAACATCTGTTCCTGCCCCGAAACTCTATTCTTTCGCCGTGTAATTAATTTGAAAAGCTCTGCCTCTGCCTGGCAACGGAATGACCCCCAACTTCAGTGGCCGCCTCTGGCATGCGATCATCTGGCGACTGGCAATCGAGACGCCCTCATTAAGTGTTGCATGTCTGGGGAGTAGCCAAGAAGACTCCTCCACTGGCTCTTGCTGCAGTCTCGCAGAGGAAGTCACTCGGGCGTGAACTTGGAGCTCGAGGCTGGAGCCAGGCCAGTCTTTCTCGCCAGAGGATCGCTGGCTATGCAAAAAGACACAGAGAGTGGCATTTTCGCGAGATATAAAACATTTGGCATCAAAAGAAAATTCTTTTAATTCAAAGGGGGGAGTGGGAGTGGAAATGGTGGGAGTTCACCCTGCCATTTGTCTCTTCACCCGGCAGCTGCTGCTGCTGCTGCTGCTGTTGTGGGGTGTCAAAAAAGAGGCGATAAGCATTCGGAAAGAAAGAGAGACCGACCGGGTTTATTGACTCCCAGCCAGATCTCAGTTGCATGGCCTCTCGAATTCTATACAATCTTGGGGGCTTTGGGTGCTTTGGGTACTTAATATGCATTAATCGTTGTGGCGCATGCCTGAAACGGAAACAGAGAGTCGCTTATGGAATGCCATCATCGCCACCCCGATATCTCCGATATCCTGTAACTGTAGCCTTCTCGCCCGGTGAATCACTTCCTTTTGCTCCTGCACTTGTGCGGTTTTATTATTTACGTATTCCGGTCTGGACATTCTTGTCTTAAATGTCCACTCAGCTGTTCCTCCGCCTGTTCTTTAGTTTATACTTATTTTTTCTTCTTTGGGGTCTCACATTACGCCACTCAAATTACCAAGACAAACTTCCCATCAGTACCTCGTTTATATACGCTTATGTACCTCGGAGAGCTGCTCCATAAAACCATTACTATTGCCCAAATTCCGGGAACCACAAAAGACGAGGCGAGTTTACTTTTAAATTGAAGCTGCCGAGCTGTGAGCAATCTGCCCGCAAATTGACTCATATCAAATGATTAAGACCCGTGGGCTTATCTTTGGTATATGAAAGTACGTAGACTCGCCCCGTAATTTGTTTACTATTTTATCAGCATTTCGCTGGCGCAGCGAATGTGACCCACTTTGCAGGGGTGATGATTGACGATTGAACATTGACATTGATGCCTCTGAAAAATGCACTCAGCGGGGACCCACTTGTCCAAGTCTCGATCTCGAAACTGGTATTGCCAAAAAAAAAAAAAAAACGAAACAGAGCCGGTTAGGAGCCTGCCTCCTTTTTCTTGAAAGCAAAAATTGCACTTTGCTCAGTCTTTGGATTTTCGGGGCGTGCTGATTGAGTGGACTATCCTATAAATGAGATAATTGAAATCAGAACTTAATTGCTCTGGTTCGTTTGCATTTCTCAAGTTTCCGTTTCTCGTTCTCCAAGTAAAACCCAGTTAGTGCTGTATTTGCTGATCAGTCATCGCATACTCTACTGGCAATCCGAGTGGATTATATAAAGAAGGATTAAAACAGCTACAACAAGATCGCACCACGCTCAGACTATATGGAAAATGTTTAGGTCTTTAATAGGTATTTTTTGTTTATTATTTTTAAAACTATTTCTAAGAATTTTTCATTGGTCATAAGATTGTAGAGCGTCAATTTACAGATGCAGAAAACTATAAAACGTAATTACTAATGGTATATTTATTTAATTAGTTAAATTCCTTCTCTAGTGCTTTAAATTCGTAATTTGGAAAATTTCTTCACTAATAACTCAATAACTTGAAGCAATCTTTCCACCCTGATTACTAGAGAACAGCTGTTGCATTATTATTTACTCTCTTATTAGCCATAGAAAATTGTTAAATACTTAATAAATATTTATACTTTTGATTTATGCTGCTTTGCAGCGAATTTCAGTTCCTCTCTTTTGATAAATCACAGGCTTTCCTCGAAACGTTGGCTAATAATACTTTTTATAATCATCTTTGGCCAGTACTTTTCGTATGAATAACTACTTATTTTTATTGCATTATTTTTCTTCTTTGTGGCTTTCTTTGGCAGTGCAGGAAACTCAAGCAAAGCGAAAAGATTTCTCCGCAAAGATTATTCGAGAGATTTCCCTTCTGGTTGGCAAAGTGCAAGGCAGAAATCTTGAAGTTTTCTTGCTGATTTGCGCCTTACACGCCTTAATAATTCTCCTGGTTCCCAGTTTCTGGATCCTCCAGGGAGGGTTCACAATGAATCACTTTTTCGTGATCTGCAGCCGGCCCAACCCGGTTTTTTTTTGCCAGACAGAAAGGGCATATCGAGTGCCAGACAAAGTCGAATTGAATTTCTTTGCTTGTCCACTTTTTTTGCACTTTGCATTTTTTATTTAAACTTTTTTTTACGGCTGCGTATTTTTTGTTGTTAATTTTCTTTTGCTTTAATTGCTGAATGCGCTGAAAAAGGCGGCGACATCGAACCGAGCGGCTCAGCCGATCATTTTGGAAACTCATTGAAAAACGTTTTCGGTCAATGTGAATAAATTAAGTGGCAGCAAAAACCAATAAGAAAAAAATAAAGAAAAATAAAGTACACCTACCTTAGCGCCGATTTGATTGCCGCACTGGCCGGCCTGCAGATGGACAATTTCTCTCATTTTGGTTTCGCTGATTTGTTGCTGGAAGCTGGAGACTAGAGAGCCTGGCGCTGTATCTGAATCTGAATCTGAATCTTAGAACCTGGAGCTGTCTCTGGATCTGGATATGGATCTGGAGAGGATGCACCGCACAGTCCGAGTATCTTTGCTGGATTTTCAGAACGAAGGCGCAACTTCACCGCACAACGCACAAGACTCAACTGATCGCCGGACCCCGACTCGAAGCCGAATCTCTGTTCTGGCGAGGCGGCAGCGGCGACGGCGACAGCGACTTCGACTTCCACTGCGGCGAGTGCCTGCCGGCGCCGGCGGCTAGAGAGAGACGAAAGATCGCACACACACTGGTAGAGTGGAAACACACACAGATACTCTGGCACAGTGGGCCGATTGCAGAGTTCTCTACAGCGATAGTTTCCACATGGCGCTTTGGTTATGTTATTCTAGAGCCAGCAGTAAAGTAAGCTCTCTGTAAAACGAACTTTTCTGGTACGAATTTTTACAGAAATTGCAGTTAAAAATATTAAGAACTGAAAAGATCGTCCTTAAAAGTGAGTATTTTGGTTATAAAAATGCTTTCTGCAAAGATCTTGTTTTTTTTTTAATTAATATTATAAAAATGGTTCAAATTTTGTAAGTTTAAAAAAATATCATTTAATATCATATCTAAAATTCATTGATAAATAAAATTCCTATAAGATTACCATTCATATTTAAAGTTTATCAAATCATAATTATTTTTGAAGACTTGTTAGCTTTTTAAAATATAATTTTATTAAAAAAATTAAGCTTTTTATTTCGTCTTGAAGAATCTGCCTTTTGTTTTTATGATTGTATCGATTCATACTGTATTATAATAAACCTAAAAATATATTCCCCAGAGAGGGGGTGGATTCGGGCTAAGCCCAATTATTTTTGGAAATTGGAAGTTAAAGTTTATACATCAATCGGCGAAAGTTAATAAAAAGTTTTCCCTTCAAGTTAGTGGGGCCAAGTCACGGTATAGCTGCCAATAGGGCTAAGTCACTGGCAAGTGTAAATCGGTGAAGCCTTTTGGTTTTATTCTTAATTCCGATTAGGTTTATGTACTGCCAGGCACACAAACACATTTACTAATATATATATATAAATACATATAAAATGCATATGGATGGCTGGCACCCCGCCGTCGTTTTCCTGTTCCTAAGTTCACACATTTTTACGCTGTCAACTGCAGCGACTTTCACGTTCTAATTTTATCCGGCAGAATGCACAGGTATGCAACTCCCCGCCTCAGAGTTTTCCGTGTATCCGTAAATGTGCACTCAGAAAAAAAAGTAATTTAATAAAAATATAATAAAAACATATATATACAAATATTTTTTGTTGTAAAAAGTTTTTGATTTTAAGACAAAAGACATAAGGAAACTTAGGGCTATTAAAAAAATTTAATTTAAATATTTTAAAAAGGTAAAGCTTGCAATAAAAACTGTAAAGTGTAGTAGCCAATAGTGTCCTTTAAATAAAGTTTAAGCTCTTAAAAATAAAGAAATTTTAAATGGAAAAAAGGAACATACAAAATAAAATAGACGTTTTATTTTATATTTATTAAGCTGAGATTTTTACTGGATAAGGTAAGGATTATAAGTTAAATTTTTTTTGGGTTAATGAAAATTATGGTCTCAATTTTTTCTCCGTGCACCTGGGAAATCATATATGAATCTGTGCCGTGGTGTGAGTGTGCACTTCCACAAAAGTGTCACCGCAGTCATTAGAAATGTTTCGTCTTCTTACATGTGTTTTTGCTTTCATTTTAGGACTCCACTCCTAAGGCACTGGGGGAAAATAGGAGGTATTTATAGACCAACTGCCACGGCGACGGTGACTCGCTCGGCTGCTGCTGTTTTGTGACTCCGAAGTTCGGGATCTGCGGCGTCAATTTCCCCATTTCCTTGGAAATCAATCAATGCCCCTGGCAAGACAATTTGTAGTCGTTTTACTTTCTAATTGCATTCAAGTTGAAAGAGCAAGAGCAAAAGCCTAAGTGGCGAGGAAGGCAAAGGAAGAGAAGGGGACATGGGTTTCGGTTGCAAAGACTCCTCAAGTGCCTCTGTCAGGCCTATTTTCATCTCTGGCAGTCAAACCGCAAAATTCACTTTAATTTCGACGCAGCAGAAGCATGAAGAAGCGAATCGTTTGCTCTGGCTTTGCTCACTACATATCCCTCCCATCTGCCTATCTGGCCATCGGCCTATCTGCCCTTCTGCATCTCCTATGCCTCCTGTGTTTCATTTTTTTCTTTGCTAAATTTAAATGCACCACAAAATAATCTCGAATTTACGAGCTCGAATGGACAGAATGTTATACATTCATGCGCAACAAGAGAACTACAATCTAAACGCTCAATGAGGCTGTGGCGACAACCGCTCGAATCGGATAATGGATAATGCCGAGAGTGGGAGGGAAGGGATGCCCAAAGACTTCGGATCGGGGGAAAGCACACACTTGTCCAGGTCTCCAGACCAACGGACAACAAATACGAATATTGCTGACATTTTTGGTTGGTCAAATAGAAAACAGAAGTGTGCTGAGCTTTTCGGAAAAGGCGTGCAATGGAAAGGGTTTCTGTTTTTTAATGATGGTTAAAGGAAACTTAATAGAGCAGAATTATTATTAGGCCGAAGAATATGAATACATTTTAGTAAGAATGCTTGTTTTTATTGATAAACACTATTTATTATTCAAAATCAATTAAAAGCATTTAAAAAAAGTCTAAAAGTATGCTATGTATTTTTTTAAAACCGAATAACATTTTATAGTCTACTTTCAGGCACAATATTAATTGATATCAATTCCTAAGCACATTATTTTAGCGCTTCTGAATATTTACTTAAAAATATATACCCAAAAATCCAGATTTGAGTTAAAGAAAAGGAACGAATATCTAAATCGTGATAGCAATACGTTTTCTTATCTTTATTGCCCAAAATAATAGGATTAAATTGTCTTCCAGGAATGTACCTTAAACTTTTGGTATAATAACATGAATATCTAACTATTTCGAAAGGGTTTCCTGCCCCTTCTACTGCATCAATAAGGATGGACTACGCTTATGGCGAAACACACACATCACACACTTTCCTGTATTTTCAGAAAGCCCACCAATACCCATGGAAAGCGGTGGCCTGCATTATGTTGTGTGTGTGTGCCTGTGTGTGGTCACCCCCGTGCATTGGGCCATGCCCTCCGCCCTCCGTCCTTCGCCCCGCCCTTTGGACCCTCACAAAAAGTAACAAATGTTTTTTTAGGATTTGTGTTTTGGGAATTTTTGCACTTGTGTAAATGTAAGCTTTGCACACGCACAAAAAACACCCACACGAACCCATACATCCTCGGCTGGCATTTAGGCAAAAATATATAAAACAAAATTGTAGCCAGCATTTGTCTTTTTTCGTATTTGCGCATTACCATAGTTAAATTTATTCCCATATATATGTTTGTATAAAATATAGCAAAGGATGCGAGTGCAACAGTGTAAATGTTATTATCGTGTTTACATAGCCGCCGCCTATGGGCAGGCAATTAGGTTTGATTGATTTGCCGGCGATGTTTTAATTTATTTTCCAACTCTTCATCTCTTAATTACAATTTGTAATTGGTATTTTAAATTCTGCCACTGACAAACCGTTTTGTTCTATTTAATTTTTATATGGAATTAATTTTCTATAATTGCATTTTGGTTTCCATGCTGTTCCGTCTTTTTTCGGTTTCGGCTGCTTTTTGTGTCCCTGGGCTGCATTTTAATTGAACTTGATTGATTTTTGCTGATGTTGATGATGGAAAAATAATATTGTTGTAAAATCATAACAATTTGGAATGCGAGGGGGCTGTCGGAGGCCCGGAAGCCCGGTAGCCCGGTAGCCACAGCTTTATCTGTGGACACACAAGCCCCGGAGCTCACAAAAATCGAACAAAGCATAAACACCTGCGCGTCTATACTTTTCCAGGCTCCATCCTTCTCGTTGTACTATCTAGTGATGTATTCAAAATATAGCTGAACGAATTTCATTAAAAACTTGTAAAAATGTTCACGTTTTTGTGCTTAAATAATAATTCAATTAAATAAATTAATATATAAATTCCTGTTTATCTGAAATCACGTGAGAATCTGCCTAAAAGTATGCAACTATAAAACATCAACAATCCGATATCAAAATATTATAAAGCATACTTTTGGACACTATTTCTAGTGATTTCCATGTAAGTTTTACCCTGAATTTCCAATGAAAGCATTTTAAAAAGTTTCCATCTGCATTTCATTTAATAAAAGTATAAATAAATATTTAATACCTCCAATTTACAGTCTTCAGTTGAACAAAAGAATAGTTTACACATTTATACAGACCTGCCTCGATTAGCCAGCGCCGCATAGTTGAAACTTTTGCAACTAGAAATTTATGCAACTAATTTTTCGCATACTTTTTTATGGATCCTCGCCCTTACCAACTAACAGCTGCTGCTGTTGCTGCTGGCCAATAGTTTTTGCTGCCAATTAGTTGTTTTAATTGCAAAAACGTTGCCAATTATGCAACACGAGGCGAGACAAGCAGCAACAAGCGTTGCGCCAACGAAATGACAATTTAATTGTTATTCCCCGAAATCCTTCGCCTCCCTCTTCAACCACAAGGCCCACTTCTAACTCTAACCGCCGCAAATCGCGCATACGCCATGTGGCCGATGGCTTAAATTGACCGAGGAGAGCTTGCACCTTTCCCATGGCCGGAACAGACAATCTCGTGGATATGTATGGCCTGCGTTTATGGACGACGAGCAGCCGCAGCAATTTCAATAAATCTTGGCAATGCCCTAAAAATATTAGCATAATAAAAGGCGCGACAACAAAACAGAAGGGTCAAGTCAATATTGGAGCAACTGGCAGGAGGCTTCCAGCGCATTTGGCACATTTACACAAACAGCCAGTAGGAGCAGCAGCAGCAGTAGGAACAGTAGCTGGAGCAGCAGCAGGAGCAAATTTATGTCAGCAACAAGCTATCAAGCAACTCGGATACGGATACACCCACTATAGAGCCCCCCAAAACGACCTTAATACGCATAATTTGGCGGTGGCAGGGGACCTGGGCTAGGGCCCACAATGTGCTGCAGGCTTCGATCAGCAATAAAAATTCAAATTTTGCACAGAGCGCACAAAAATGTACGCTGACAAGCGGTGCTGCTCTTAAAGAAATACCCTGTACAAAGTGGAAGTATGGTTTCTGCAGTAAATTCATAAAAGATTTAATTAGGAACGAAAAATTTATTAAGTTATATTTAAAGTAGAAACATAAATTAATTAACACCCACAGGGTTATTTATATTGACTTTATATATATTTCCACTTCGGATACCTATAAAACCTTATAATAAATAACTCTATTTTTCGTATTTTGACTTGATTTTATTTTAAACCAAATGTGGAATGCTTTTATCATATTAATATAATTTATTTGGCATCCAGAATTTATTTTAAGTTCCTAGGGTACTAAAACCCCCATCACAAAACCAAAAGTGTAGCCTTGTTCTTCTGCTCTCTCATATCAGATAATGTGTGTGATTGCCCAGATATGCAGATATGTTATCTCGCCTACAAATATATGTATCTACAAATACATATTGCCTGGAGGGGAAACCTACTCAGCTCCCGTTCCCGTTCGAACTCAGCTGAGTTCTCCCGCCTTCACATTTTTGCCAATTGGCCAACAAGTGTTGCCAAATTGCGTTGCGGTTGCTGGCCATAAATAACGGTACTTTTGTCATTTATACACATAAATTGCAGCAGACGCTGAAACGCGAAAAAAAAAGCGAACAGGCAAGCGAACAGGCGAGCGGGCGAGCAACAAATAACCAAAAGCCAGTAAGCCAGTGCAGGAGCCGTTACTGGCCATGTCCTGCTTTGGTATGCTGTTGGGCTTAAACACAAAAAATAGGCCTCCTGCTATTCGTCCAGCCAGGATGTTGGCTGTTGGATGCTGGATACTGATGTTGCTGCGATGTTGCTCCTGTGCTGTTGCTGCTGCTGCTGCCCACACTAACGACATTGGCGACACAACGCAGCTGTCGCTTGCCATTTGGCAATAATTGTTTAATATGCGGGCGCATAAAGGCGGTCGCCCCATAAAAAACACCAACAGCGGGATTGGCAGCGCACAGCTGCTGGCGGATGGCAAACTGAAATGGCTAAGCCCGGAGTCCGGAGTCCTGGCGAAAGGCGAAAGGAGTCGCACACACACGTGTGCGTTTGGGTCCTCTTTTTAGCTGGCCGCTAGCTGCTGGCTGCAGCTGTCACGTACTGCGTATCAACTTGATTCGAGGCCAAGACCCAATCGGAAGTTGAAATGAATAGCATAAAAGCCGAGCTTCAAGTGGCAGGACCAACTAATTGCGTTACAAAATGCCAATGCTGATTGAGGCGCCCCAAAGTATGCAGCACTCGGCCGCTGACGACTGCAGTTAATTACAAAACTGTCAAATCCAAAAGGTGCCACGAATCAACGATGAAAAGCGAGGAAAGCGCACAAACAGTTCGCACACACACAGAGACGGGCTGCCAGGAGCAGCAGCAAGGAATTGTGGCCAAGAGAGGAGGGAGCGGGGTATAGACCAAATAGGCAGATCAGCCGACAGCTGAACGAGGCGAAATTCCCAATAAAAACAAACAAAAAACAAACAAAACAAAGGGTAGGCGGTGGGCGGTGGGCGGCTGAGTGTCCTGTGTACTCTGTTGCATTGTGAGGACTTTTGATGTGAGTGTGTGTGTGGAAAATATAATTTTGCTGTATTGTTGTATTAAATGATGTCAACAACAGCCGTCCAGCTGAGCTCGAGTCCCGAGTCTCCAGCCGTCGAATGCCCAACCAAATCGAATTTAATTGCATTGCCGCCGCACGTTGGCTTTTAATTAATTTTTGCTGCCTTCTGCTGCTGCTATTGCTGCTGCTGCAGCTCAGTCAGCGCCCTAAAAGGCCAAAACCAAACAAACTAACACACACACCACCCAAAACCAGCAACAACAAACACTAGCGACAGTCGAAGCTCGACAGGGCAACATCAAACGTCATGCACAGGTGCAATGTAATTAGCACGAACTGACAAAGCTCGCCAAGGACCCAAGGGGGCGGCAGCGGGGCAGGGCAGGACTTGGCGGTGGCAGTATGAAACATAAAAACAAAAGCAAGCAAAACCTTTAAGCCCAAATGCATACAAGCAAAAGCGGAGCGATCCAAACCAATTCAGCCAACGAGAGCAGCAGGAGCAGGAGCAGCGCCAAAAGCAGCAGCAGCCACAGCAAGTGGCAGAGCCAGGACAAAAAGGGTAAGGATACAAGGCGAATATTTAGATACTCTGAGGGGTACTTTCCTTATTTACAAAAATATAAATTTACAAATATTATTCTATGATAAAAAGGAGGTATTTTTAATGGAACTAATACAGAAGTTCTGGAATTTTATTTATTTAAAATGACAAAATATTGGTATAAGTTGGAATCAAATTTAAATAAGTTTATGTTATTTTATTTAATGTAATTAGCGAATCAAAAATGTGCTAAACATAATTTAAAAGGTTTTAATAATAATATTCAAGCTCTCTTAAAAATATAAAAACCAAGTCTAAAAGCAGGCAACACACTTGGGCCTTAGCTACCATATGAACCTATCCTATCCCATTTGACACCGTTTTAATCACTTGAGAAATCTCAGGCTTAGGCCCCACAATCAATTCACAATACCCTTGGCCCCGGTTAGGGCAAACCCCGGCGATGGGCAACAAAGGGAATGGCAGCAGCGGAAGCAGCAGCAGCAGCAGGAACACTGGTGCCCGTTTGGTCGTAGCTCCACTGGCAGCGTTTTAATAGCTTTGGAATTCCAATGGCAGCTGTGGCGCCGTCGCTGAGCTCCGGCCTTTGCCACCCATCAGGCCCACCCCCTGTCCGTCCATCTGTCCACCGAAAGCTTTCTAAATGAGCCCAAAAAGGGAGTAGGAGTAGGCAGCGGGCACACAATGGCGACGCCCCCGGCGTTCTCTTGTCGAACATTTCGAAAAATTATTGAGAAATTTTTAATTTTCCCACTTACGCAGGCGGAGCGCACGCGAAGTTACAATTACAACAACGTCAGCAGGAGCAGCAGGAACAGGAGCAGGAACAGCAGCGGCAGGAACAGGAGCAACACCAACATCACTTGCCTGCTGGTGTCAGCTGCAATGGCTGTTTTTGTTGTTGCTTTTATTGTTATTAGCTATGCGAACGTATTCATGCACTCTGCACCCACAACTGCCATTTTGTTTATGACATCGACGATGGCGCCGCGAAAAGCAAAGGGGGGGCGTAGAGTTTTTGGAGGGGGATTTTGGGGGTTGGCAGCTGCTGCAGATGCAAGTTTATGTGCATTTTCGGGCATGCCAGGTTCGCCCCCTTTACAATGTAGATTGCACCGCTCACAGGATCACTGGGAGAACATCTGAGTTCGGGAAAGGAAAGTAAGGGTAATTAAGAGAGTTGTAAGTCGAAACACACTCTGTTTTGGTTATAATTTTTGATTTATAAAGATATTCACACATGGGAAAATCAGTAAGGGGCCAATAAATCAAATAAATATTATTTTTAATTGATTAAAATTAAGATGAATGTAAAATAAATTATTTTTAAATTTCTTAGGCTCTTGCAAACCGAAAAAGACCTATCCAATCTCCCAATTTTCTATGATTTTAGCAAAGAATGAAGCTTTAGAAATGTTTATGAACCAGTTAAGGCGTTAAAACTATATAAATAATTTTACTTTAGGTTTTATAACTAAGAAAAAAACCTGTACCGTTTCCTGAACCCTGTTTTAGACTTAGAGGAAGCTTTGGTCCCCATTAAAAGCCTTTTAGGTTTAAAAAGAAACATCTTGAATACACATTCCTGATCCTTAATAAAATGTTATTATCCTCCAAATAAAAATATTTAAATTCCCATTGCTTGAACTTTTTCTTTATAAAAAACTTCCTGAATATCAATTTGAATTCTGAAATATCTTTCTCCTTTTACTTTATAAGCGGAATTTTTATGTTGACCATCCATATCCGTAAAAAAAATAAAGATAAAAGGCATTTCCTACGAATATCAATTAAGATCTTGGAAATGGCTCTCAGAGAAAAAAGAGCCCGTCTTCCTTTACCTTGAAAGCACTTTTAGCCATCGAGGAAGTTGTGGCATCCAAGGAGCCAACCAATCGCCACCCAGCAAATGCCTGCAAAATGGCGCCCAGCTTTGTTTGCCATTTCTTCGTTTTTTATGATTGCCTGCCACAACTTTTTCGCCATCGACATCGATATTGGTGGCCAACGCCGCCGTCGTCGACGATGTTGCGCTGTTGCGTTGCAGCAGCCACGCGTTGCTTGCGGTTGCCAGTCTCTTGTTTTTGTTTTGCTGCTGTTGCTCCTGCTGCTGGTGTTGCTGTTGTTTTGTATGGATTTTGCACATCGTTTATCTTAGGCGACGGGCAACGGAGTCGCAGCTGCCGCTAGCGAGCGGAAATGGCGTTAATGTTGCAACAGCAGCAACTGCAAAAGTAGCGAGGCAGCAACGCAGGCAACGCCAACCTACAGCAGCTGCCAATGAGCGAGAACTTAATCTTGGGGATTTAACACTTTCGATATATCTTGTGGCGGTAGCAGCATCTTCTGGCCGTAAAACGTATTGGCTCCCATTATCGGTTAAGCTGCCATTTTATGGCCAGAAAACGCGACCGGCTTTCGAGCAGCGAAACATCTTCATCACCGTTTTCGGTATCAGTCGTTGTTTTTAGCTTTTAGAAATACGAGTACAGCGGACATACATACAAACATTTAGCTATCTCTATATACACGGGGCCTGCCATATCCTCAGAGACCCGACTTTCCCGAACGCAGGGCCTGGTACTGCTCCCAGCTCAGAGTTCGATAGATGCCATCCCGATTCAGATAGTATATAGGATCGGAGACCTTATCCAGATCATAGCCATCCATGGCCAGCTCCCGCTTCTTCAGCTTGAAGGTGGCCGTTCGCGGAATCTCGTCCAGCAGGCGGATGAGCAGGGGCTGGGCGTAGGGCGGCAGGCTGCCCCGCAGCACCACCGACAGGTACTCCATGTCCACCTTGCGCTGGGGGTCCACAATCGCCGCCATTCCAGCCTTGCCCTCCACATGGGGGATCTGAGGAGATAAGCAAAAGGGGGGAAACGATAGTGAGAATCGAGAATCGAGGTTTATGGGTATGTTTAAGGTGCCGCCTTATCTGACTCGTGGCGGTGATTCAGTCTCGCCAACTACACTTGAAGACTGATTTTCAATTTTGTTGTTTATTTCCCTGCAAACTCACCTTAACTCCATAAACCACACAATCCTCGAGACCAATGCAATTCGTGATGATGGCCTCCACCTCCTGGGTGGCCACATTCTCGCCCCGCCAGCGGAAGGTGTCGCCCGTGCGATCCTTGAAGTAAAAGTAGCCCAGGATATCCCTAACCACCATATCGCCAGAGTTGAAGAAAACATCGCCAGAGTCAAAGACATTTCGGAGAAGCTTCTGCTCCGAGGCTCCCTTATCCGCATAGCCATGGAAAGCGCTCACCGCCCGCCGGGCATCAACCTTGCCCACCAGTAGTCCCGTCTCCCCGGGAAGACACCGGATGCAGTGACCATGTGGATCCCTCAGCAGCTCGCCAGTCTGCTCGTCGCAGCGCAGGACCTGGACGGGATACAACCTAGCCCCGTAGACAGGCACAAAACCTATGGCTCCCACTCGGTTGGTGATGTTGATGAGGTTCGAGTTGCCCTCGGTGGCTCCGTAGATCTCGCCTATATTGGGTATTCCAAAGCGCCGGACAAACTGCGACCAGATCTGAGGCCTCAGCCCGTTGCCATACATCAATCGCAAGTCGTGCTGCTGCTGGTCCTGGGTGTAATTCGTGGCCAGGAGGTAGCGACAGAGCTCTCCTATGTACTGTGCCACACTGCAGTTGTAGCGGCTGCAGTCCAGCCAGAAATTCCTAGCCGAGAACTTCTTGCGCAGCACCACAGTGGAGCCATTGAGGAGGGCATTGCCCACGCCCACTATGCCTCCAGCGGTGTGATACAGCGGCAGCGGGATTGTACACCACATCGTCGCTGGTCAGCCTCAGCATGTAGAAAGTTCCGGCGGACATGAACAGGAAGCGCAGGTTGGTGATCACAGCTGCCTTGGGCAAGCCCGTGGTTCCCGAGGTGTAAACATAGAGCAGCTTTGAGCGAGCCTCATCCGCAGAGCTGCTGGATTTCAGCTCCAATCTCTGCTGGGCCTTCAAAGCGGCACTCAGGTCCACAGCTCCTGGCAGGAGATCCAGACCGTTCCTTAACTCTTCATCGTTGTATTGATAGATGGGCAGCTCCTGCAGCTCCTCCTTATCCCTTAGGGTTTGCAGAACATCCAGCAGCTCGCTGCCCACTATGAGGGCCTTGGCATTGGCCACCTTTATGCAGTGGAGGAGTGACTCTCCGCGCAGATTGGAGTTGATGAGGGCCGTGATCACGCCCAGCTGGGAGAGGCCTAGCCAAATGCAGGGATACTCCGGGCGGGTCTCCATCAGCAGAGCAACACTATCACCCTTCTGCAGACCGCGATCTCTGAAGTAACCAGCGATTTTCTGGCTGAACTCCAAGGCCTCTGCGAAGCTCAAACTGCGATCCTCCATCACAAAGCAGGCCTTCTTGGGCTGAGCCTTAGCCTGGTCCCGAAAACAGCGCGCCACGGTGAATCCTCGCCGATCCCTTAGCAAAAGGTAGATATTAAGAGCCACAAAGCGCTGTAAGGCCCTGAAAACAGGAGCCAAGTTAGTAAAATTCTCGGTGGCTAAGCTCAAGATATACTCACTTCAAGTCCCTCATTGCGGTCATCATCAGGCCAAAGACAAAAGTGGGATTCCTTAGCAGCAGGGCCACAGTTGCTCCCAGAGTAAGACTAGCCACTGCATTGTCCCAGCAGAAGCTGGCAAAGATCAGGGTCGCCATCAGGAGCGTACCCATGCGCGTGGCCAGCTTCTGCTTGAGATTAAGCTCCAGCAAGATCTCCATTTTCTCTCCGTCGTCAGCCTCCTGCTGGTCCTCCTGATCGCCGTGCTCCTCGTTCTCGCTCACTTCGAAGGGGTGAGACAGATAGCAAAGGCAAACATGGTCGAATTAGTTACGTTACTCAAACGGTCGGATACGAGTGTTGTGACAGCTACGGCAAGGCCTAATTTAGCAATTTATGGAGTGGCAAAAAGCGGGAGGGACCGACCCTACACTTGTGCCTAGGGCAACTGACGGCGAGCGACTGCACGATAAGCCTGACACGGCGTTGTCTGATACCGATTTACTATCGTTTTGTGGGTCGCAAGTTCTTATCAACCCCGGCATGAGCCATACGTGAGAGGTTCCAAGGGGGTTTCCAGGGGGAGTGACAAATACTTAGGGGGTATCAAGTCGGATTGAGTGCGAAAATCCCAGTTATGTAGTAAAAACATTAACGACAATTAAACCAGCAAGCAGCCTTTTAATAAAAATGCATTCATTTTAATAACTGGAATGGAAAACCAGCCCTGGCACTTGCAATTAAATTGTACTTTGATACAATAAAAAGCGTCTGTGCTATAAATATATTTTTTATACAAAATTTAACCCATTTTCCAGGCCTGTAACCCTTGAAAATCAGTAGACATGACCAAAGAGTGTGGAAAACTTTCTTTAGTTACAAAGGGGTTCTTAATATTCTGGTTAAAAATAGAAAACACTTCAAGCATTTAATTAAAACTAATTTACAGGCACTAAACCTTATGAAAAAAGTAATTACTTTTATGGCTATTTTCCTTACATGGGAAAATGACTAATTATTTCATTTCACAGTTACCTCATTTTTACGGCAAAAGTTAATAGTTTTTTTCATGGCACCTCTCAAACCATTGAGCATGGAAACTTTTTCGTATAGCCAATAATCTCTCCGGCTATTTAGATAAGTCAGTCTATGGGTTAAGTGGAGCTTATCAGGTTATAATAAAACTGCAGCAGGCGTTGAACCTGCCCTGGAGCGGAGCTAACAGCTGATAGCCCAGTGCCTGCCTGGTTCTTTGTTATGCCGGCTTATCGCTAATTAATTAAGTTGCCAGACAATGGACAGGTGCCAAAACACTTGGCATCACTACCGATAAATGGCATTAACTACGGTGAATAATATCTAGTGTAATCTAGCGCTCCCAAGGGGTTAAGAAAGCTATCAAGTGACGCCAGGCCGCTCCAAAGTTCATTGCTACTGCCGATGTTCCTACATGGACACGGGCGCTATCTCTACGCGTCTCTGGAAGTATGAGTTATGTTCTGGCGTCTATGCTGGGCACCCGGGACCTTGACTTATTGCGTATGCCGAGCACACAGCGGTTCCTATAAGCGGTTCTCCGCACACGCAGTTCTGGGCGCTGGCTACGCATGCCCACGCCGCCCCTGTAATCGATTCACATGGCCAAGCCGGCCGCCAGCGCACTTCGCGGTCTATTGGCGCCATGATCGCTGTAATTCTCTTTTCAATGTCAGGTCAGTGCTGCTCCCCCGGTTGACATACTTTTGATTCGCACGATCGCAATCGGTTCTTGGCACGGACAAACAACAACACTCTACAGATAGGGACAACGTCACACGAACGATCTGAATGCGCGGAGGCAGATCGCTTAACTAACTGTGGCTGCCACCGAGAGAGGGCCTTTATAACCGCGGCCGCACAGTGGAGTCCAGTGACTCCCAAAGTGCGAATTTAATGCGAATCTGTTAGGTATTGTTGCAATAGGTAAAAAATAAAGCTTTTATGTAGAGTAAACTGAAGTGATTAGTGTTTTTTTACTACATTACAGTAACAGTAAAAAGTAAATTTTACTATTTGCCTAAAAAGTTCCATTTGTGTTTCTTTTAAACGACTTTTGTCTTTTGTAATATAGCAATATTTGAGGTCTTTCTGAATTCTATATTAAAATCTTAATTATTTAAAAGCAAAATATAGAATATTTTGAGAACAAATTTATTTTCCAATTTTTCAAAAAATTTTATTTGTTAAATTAATTTGTAGATGAATGAATCAGAAAAAACTAGCATAGGAAAGCTTTCCGAATTGAAATTAAGCCTGTTTTGGCTTAGTTATGATTATTTATAGCTTTGATCTGTCCAAAAATATTTATCTTGCGGTAATAATTGTTTTTAATGAGTTCAGCTTGATTCATAATGCTTTCACGATTTTAATACCTTAAATATTTAAAATATAATATCCCGATTATTTTATAATTAAAATTTATGAAAAGATAAGGTCTCTAATACCCCACTGTGCTTCGATCCCCGAGAAGAAGGGGAGCACGAGAGCGAAAATGAAAATTGGCGTGGAAGAGAGCAAACAGCAATCGCAGCATCATTCGCTTGAGTAGCTCGAGAGAACAGTATGGACAGAGAATGCCATGAAAAGCAAGCCCCCCTGAACAAATGGAGTGTTTTTTTTTTTGGAGAATCAGAAGCTTTCTGGAGACTACAAGTCGCTGTAACCATAACAGAGCTTGGGAATGTTCTGTTAACTTAAATTTGTATTTAATTATTAATTTTGGTGGGAAATGTTAAGGCTTTAGCTTAGTCTTACAAGAGGTAAAGTTAAGGCAAAGTTCAATACATTCTCTGCACAGCTGAATACAACGATTTTAACTTCTTTAGAACTGTTATCAATGTTACAGTCACAGTGTAGGGAATAATTAAAATAACTCAGAACTCAGCAGAATGTTAAAGTTAAGCAAATGCCTGAAACACCCTACTTAACAGTTGGCCTTTCCCACCTGTTACAGTGCTTCAAGAATTTTTTAATTAAGCATTTTTTATTCGCCAACAAAAACAACGAGCCCCAAAACCAATTTCTCCATCTCCCTCTTAATAGCTCCCCCACTTTCGTTCTCTGTCACACCCGCCAACCAAATGCTGTGTCAAAATAAATTAACATAGGCGGGCGGCGGCAGAGCAGCTGGCGGCGACGCTGGCGTCGCTTAGCTGTCAAATGCCGGCAGCACAAATATAAAAAATATGTGCATACTTTCGGGCGGCGCATATAAAAAATGTGCGCATACTTTTTGGCAGCTTTTTGAGTTATCGACGGTGTGAGAGAGCGAAACTAAGTGAGCGCATACGTATGTGTGTGGGTGGGTGTGTGGTTGTGCCGGCTGCTCTGGCTGCTCCCAGTACCAGTCCCAGTCAGTGTGTGTGTGGGTGCCTGTAATTGACACATGTTACGCGCACAAAAGCGGCTGCGACCCGAGGCTCAGTCCATCGTTATTATCGACAATGGCGCCGCCGAAAACACACGCACACTTCCAGCAGGTAGCTCTCGTTTAGGCGCACTGGCACTGAGTGTCACAGAGTCATTTACACAGGACATATTTCGCCTTTTCTTCTCTTCCACGAGCAACCGTTATTCCTTCATGCCGTCAGATGCCTTTGCTGCACAGCCTTCAAATGCAGGCTCGCAGACACGCAAGCTGGCAGCCTCAGTCAACTTTGTTTGTAGCCGGCAGGACGGGCAACCACACAGAGCTGCACAATGCACAGACACGCAACAGTCAAGAGAACACACACACGACACAGAGGCACACAGGCACACGCTGGCTAACGCATACATATACAAGAGAGGTAAGGACCTTGAGAAGTGACTATGGAATACCCTGTACTTGGGGAAATGTTGCATACTTTGGGGGGCTTGCATAAAACAAAATAATGAGGCAAAGAGGGCATCCCCGATAACCGCCTGTCCGTTCATTCGGCTGTCCGTTCATCTGTCCGTGCTTATGTTCGCCTATCTGTCCGTTTGTCCGTCCGTCTGTCCGTATATCGGTTTTAGAGACTATAGCAGCTAGAGACATCGAGCTAGACCAGAAATCTAGTTTCCAAACAATTTTTTACAAAATTTGCTACTTTTATTTATAATAAAAATTTCTATACCAAATCCCCCATAAATTATAATTCCCCAAGCAATAGGGTATAAAATCAGGCGCACACACAAACTCACACAATCAGAGAGTTACTATACACCGGCACACAGCGGCTTGCTGATAACGTTAACGTCAGCTGTGCGGCACTTTGGGCCACACGTGAGTTCTGGGTCTGGTTCAGGGCCAAAAAGCGGGTGGCCAGGGGTGGGGTGGCCAGGGCCCCAAGTCGTGCGCAGGCAAGCGTCAAACGGTTTGTACCTTAAACCCCCGGGCGACGGCATCCTTGCCCCCGCGCTGCCTGCACTTGGCATTTGTTTGTGTTGTCAACAAAAGTTTCTTTGAAATCAGTAACAGATGTCGATTGAAATGGCACAATTGCTGCCAGCGCCGCAGCTCGGCTGCCCTGTAATGTCGAGCCAGCGCCGGGTGGCCGCCACTTATGCTGAATATTTTTATGCCAGACACACACCCAAACACACAGTCAGCGGCAGGGCCAGGCCAAGATATCCGGCAAGCGGGCCGGGCCCATTGTGCGCTAGTTGCCTGTCACATTTTAATTAAAATTTCTGCGCCCAAGTTTTAATGTTAATGCATTGGCATCGATTGGAGCTGAAGAACAATACAAGACGGGAATGGGTTTTTGGGTTTAGAGGAGTGGGGATATACACTTTGGTAATTGGAAGATGTATGAGAAGGCTTGGGAGATTTGAGAGCGCTTGGAACTAGGTAATTATGGTTAGTAAGTACTTATTTATTGAATTTTTAATTTTATTCAAATAAAAGGTAGTCTTAAAATATTATCATGTGTGAGGAACACTAAGAAATGGGCTACTCTTGGGTAAAAAACTAAAATAAATAACATACCACTTGAGATATTATTACTCTCTAGAAATATTCAATAAAATTAGGATGAAAATAGCAACATTTACAACTTCTTGCAACTAGAAATGGTTAAAAGGAACCTATTAAAACGTAAATTTTGAATAAAAAGGGCGGGCTATCTACTGTTTCCAATTAGTTTATTTCTATTAAATATATGTTTTGGAATTAAGAACCTAAGAGAAAGAACCATATTTCAACCGAATATAAAGATTGGTAACTTATTTCTTACCAATCCACCGAAATAATCCAAGATCTTACCTCTCTAAAATACCTTAACGACTTGCAGAGCATCTAAACTTCGCCTTGGGGATCCATCCTTTATGCATTGTTGCCCCTGTTGACAACCTGCTCTCGGTGCGAGTTTGGTTTGTGGCTGCTGGCGATAACAAACGATAACTGCATGTTAAATAGAAGCTAACGGAGTACAAAGGGTAATCGAGGGGATACGAGAAGAAGTCCGGGCTGGATTCAGGGCATGGCCAAAAGACATCCCGGGGAGAAGGGACAGCCAGCAGCACATGCAAGCTGGACGCTGGACGTGCAGCCATTTGGATGTGCAGGCATCCTCTGGGCAACCGGAAGTGGGCTGGGCTGGAGCTGTGCTTTGGGAAATCACTCAGGTAGCAAATGCCACCATCATCATCATCATTGTTGTTGTGGGCTAGCGGCGGCGGCGACCGAAGGGTTGCAAAAAAGCGCACAGCATCTAGACAAAGGCTGAGTTAAGGCAAACTGCTGCCGTCTGGCGTCGGTGTACGTGTGCGAGTGTGGGGTAGCCGCAGGCCAAGTGTGTGTGCGTGTGCAACAAATGTTGTGGGTGGCGTCCTTGGGGGCGAGTTAGGGGTGGCGTGGGGATGCTCCCTTAACGAGCTTTTACTTGGTCGCTTGCAATGCGACAGCAGCAGGTGTGCCATACATGCACACAGAGCCACAGAGCCTCGCACTCACCTCGTACTCCGCCCCCCACACAGATACTCACCCACACCCGCACACACAGACGGTGCGCACAGCTGAGTGACGATAATTGAAATTTCATCACAGTAGTTTGTGGTTTTGCAGCACACACACACGCCAGGGCCCGGACACACACCCGCTCCCACACTAATGCGCAATTCATGGCCTTCTTTCGGGGGCTGCCAATCGAAATGTTATTTTCTAATTTTCTAAGCAGAAGGATCGAAGCCTTTGTTTTGGTTTAAAACATTTTATTTCTTCGGTTTTTGCTTGCGGCCTGTAGCCTGGGCTTTTTGTAGGTGTAACATTTACTTGGTATTTGTTTATGGTAAAAGTACATTAAGTTTTAGTTTTTAGGGAATACAATAAATACTAATCAATAAATTAAACTCAATCAATAAATTAGCCATAATCGTAATCATATCCATAGTAATAATATATACTGTATTATGTTAATAAAATCTACTATGTTCAGTTTTTTGTTTTTACTTGCTTTGGGCTGCTCTCTTACGCAACTGCTGCGCTTTACTGCTTATGTTTGTTTATCAAATGTTGCGTTTAATTTTCATGATTTTACTTGCTTATGTAATCTTTAATAGTGTGCACATATTAGTAATATTTATTCTGTTTTTAGTTTTTAGTTTGGTGAAAGTGCTGATGTTAAAGTGGAATTTTCGGCTGAGAATTGAAGGATAAAATCGTTTGGAATATTTATTAATTAATACTCCTTTTACCCTTCAACCCTTTCCCTTAATTGTTTGCTGCTTAAAACATTGAAATGTATAAATTCTAGTGAAAATGAACATCAATCTGAATCTATTTATGCTTTTTTCGATGTCAAGCATCATCTAGTTTTTTGTGTCTTTAAGTGACGATGCGGACAATATATCCTTTCTTTTCTTTCTTCCTTTTTTTGGTTTTTGGATAACTCTATATTAGCTGCATAATTAAGTGTGTGTGTATATGGTTTTTTATCCACCTGACCTTCTCCTTCCTTTAATTTGACTAGCACAAGTACTTCTTCTTGGGTTTCATCATGCGAATGCGTCATTTGGAGCCCAACCCGTTGGCCACCAGAGCACCTGGAGTGGCAGCTGCCACGGCTGCCGATGCAGAGGATCCGCCACCACCTCCATTATTCGATCCTCCCCCTCCGCCGCCTCCACTGCTTACCCCTCCACCACCGGCCACACCTGGAACTGGTCCTCCGCTGCCGGTGCCTCCCCCACCAACGCTGGCAGCGCTGACCGCTTCACGTGCACCTGCAGCCGCAGCCGCCGCAGCTGCTGCCGCTGCCTGGAGATGAACAGCGGAGTTGGGAGTGGGAGGGGATCTGGTGGCCATGGCGCTGCGCAGGCTGCTGGCCGAGTGCAGGTGCTTGGCGCTCAGCTCAGTGGCCCGCGAATTGCCACAAACCTGGAACCGAAAAATATAAATAAAATGGGTTAGAGGATCTCGAGGGAATTAGTAATCTAAATTATAAAATTATTAGTTAGTTTAGAAGATATTGGTAACTAAACCCACCTGGTGATGACTATCCCAGTCCCTGTACTGACACGAGGCGCTGCAGTATCTGGCCATGTTGCAGCCGGAGCAGGTTTCCGTGGCCTTGCGACCGCAATTCCAGCATTGCTGCTGCAGATTGCTGCCCTGAAAAGGAGAGAATAATTATAAATAAAATCAAGTTTTCTATATTCTCAGGTTGACTTACATTCTGGGCACTGGTCATCGAGGGCGACTTGTTGTCCAGATCCTCTCGCCGCTGGAATGACGACTCATTTCCATGAAGAACTTCTCCATGCGCAGGCGCTCCTGGGTCATGATTTCCGCAGCTCGCGTCTCGGCGGCCACCACTGCTCGCTGAATTTCGATGACAGCTTGGCGCTTGACCTGGAAGGTAAGGGAAAATAATGTTAATTAATTCATAAAAATTTAGGAAAATTAAAAATGTATCTCACCTGTGTAACGGCATCCTCGGCATTCCGCTTGAACTCGGCCACCTTCTCCTCCGTCTGCCGCCTCAGCTCTGCCATGGCCGCTGGAGTCACCTCCTGACCGCTGTTTGGATGCTGTGGCTCAATGCCCCGCTGCTGCAGGATCGTGATGGCCCGCTTGGTCTTGTCCACCATGGCCGAGATGCAGTTGAGCATGGTGTGTATGTTCTTCCACTCCTCCTCGCCGCCCGCTCCGCCACCCGCTCCTGGGGCAGCTGCATTTGGGATTGGGGTTTGGATTCGGGTTGGGATTGGGATTTCCCGCTCGCTGCGGCGGGGCAGGATGCCTGGCCTGTGCTTCGCTCATTCTCAAATCCCTCTCATCCCGTTGCAGGAAGGCAGCCGCTGAGGGCAGACCCTCAGCGGATACACCATAATCCCCGTAGACCACCGAGTGGCCGGGATGCAGGCTCAAACGCTTGCTGGGAGGCGGTGGATAACCCGCCCCGCCACTGGCCATGTACTCGCTCCACTCCTGCAGGCCATTGTGGCCGCCGTGTTCCATCATCGAGTCCGAGGAGCGGCGCTTGAAGACGCCGCTGCCGCCGTTGGATGTGGGCGCCTCCAGCTGGATGAATATGTCGCCGAACTCCGCACTCGGCACTCCATGGGGAGAACTCCATCACCGCCTGCTCGTTGTTGGTGACGTACTGCAGAGCGGACTGGTTGGTGGCCCGGGCCATGGCCAGGACCTCGCGCTGCACCAGCGCAATGCTGTTCTTCAGGAGCGGCACCACATAGGGTCGCAGGGGCAGGTTGATGGCCTCCTGCAGAGCCAGCCGGAACTCCTCCACGGAAATGCTGCCGCAGCAGAGCGATAGCACCAGGGCTCGCACCCGCTCGCTCACTTCCGGCTGGCCGAGTTCCTGCGAGAACTGAACCAGGGCGCCCAGGAACTTCCGCATCTTGGACACCAGACGCGCCTGCTCCACGTGGGCGGCTGCTGCGGCTGCGGCGGCGGCTGCCAGGGAGGCGGCATGTTGACCTCCAGGAGTGGGTGTCGGCGAGGTGCCCGAGGAGCCCACGCCGCCGCCGCCATTCACCACCGGGGAAACGCTGGCCGTCCGCTGGGGTCGCTGGTGGAGCTGCAAGGGAGAGTGGGGCGAGCGGGGAGCCAGGCTGCGCGAGCTGTCCGGCGGCGAGTCCGGCGGAGATCGGCAAAGACGATCCCGGTCCCGTTCCCTTTCCCGCTCCCGTTCCCTTTCGCTCCGGCTGGAGGATGTGTGGCTGCTGTCCTTGCTGCTGCTCGATGAGGAGGAGCTCTTGTCCCCGCTGCTGCTGCTGCCGCTGCTGTTGGCTAAGAGAGGGGAGAGAGGAGAGTGCAGAGGCAGGTTGTTAGTTGCATGTCGACTGCGAACAAGGGAAACAAGTGCAAGTCCAAGTTCGAGACCGAGGACAGGATGTGCAGCCCGGGCGCATTACAAATGCATTAGCAGAAAGCTCAGAGAGTGGATGGATGCTGGATGCGGACTGGGAGCGGAAATATATATGCCACCGACCACAACAAGCTGCAGCACTTGTCCCACAGAGCACTGGCCCGGCCGGAGTGGCAAGTACACATCCAGCCAGCCAACCAACCAACTGCCGGCATTAACAAATTTGTTTGAACATGGGAAATAAATTAGCAAACATTTTTGGCCCGGCCGAAGTGTGCTGCTGTTCTGCTGCTGCTCTGCTGTGGTTTCGGCCCAGTCAGGCAAGCAAATCAAGCACCACATAACGCACTAATTGCAGGGCCAGCGAGGGAGCGGATGGGACTTGGATGAGGATGTAGATGGTTGGATGGTTGGCTGAGTGGAGGAGCGGGCACAACACATTGCGGTACGTGCTGTCCTATCGCATCCATGATCCTGCCAGAGCGATGGTGTAGCTCAAAAATGAAAAGCTTAACGCAAATCCGCAGTGCGCATCTGGACGGAGAAGCTGCTGCTGGGATAACCAGTGACAGGCGACAAGTAATTCGGAATAATTATAATGTTTACAGTTGAGATTTTTAAATGAAGAAACCCATTGCTTAAAAATTTAAAGTTAAAATCGACATGGCAAAAAGGATAATGTCATCAATGTCCACCGTGCTTTTATATTCTCGGAGTTTTAAGATATTCAGTACCAAAAATAATTATTTTTGAGTAATTTTAAAGTCATTAAATTATCAATATTTTTAAGTCAAAATATAATACTCATAAGTAATCAATATAAATAATATTTTAATTTTAATTCAACATAAAAATCACTTTCAAAACACATATATCCCAATATTGTGTCCATATGACTACATTATCTAATCCATGTGACCAAATGGCAACATTTTTGTCCATTTGGTCACATTTTTTGTGCATATGGCCACATTTTTGTTCATAATACCATATGGCCACATTTTTTCCCAAAGACCACATTTATTGTCGATGTTGTTTTCATTTTTAAAATAAGTATTTTTGAACTTTCTCTTAATTGAACAGATTAACAAATTTGTAAATTATACTATGTATTTTTGATTCTTTGAAGACTCAGTCCAATTCCATAGTTAAGACAATTTTAATTGTAGTTTCATTTATAAGGATTTCTAGTCAAATATTAAGAGCATTTAGCAACTCCAATTGATTTATAATAAAGCATTTTCCTTTTAATTAATTTCAATTAATTTATAATAAAGTATTTTTCCCCCTCAAAGTAATTTCCCACAAAAGGTATTTTGAATTCCCCATTGTTTTTCCTTTGCCTTCGAAATAAAACCAAATTGCTAAGGACACTCTTGTCGCCTGCGACGGGCAAACACACACAAACTTTGTTTGCACAAGCTAATGGAAATTGTTTATGGGTGTGGGTTGCCGGGCTTGCTATTGGGTGTTGGGTGGATGGCCGGCTGACAGACACTGTGGGTGGCGAATGCTGCTGATGACCATGATGATGAGGACGATGATGACGACAACGACAACGATGGGAATGGCAGTCAGTTGATGTTGCCGCCGCTGCTACTGTTGCTGCTGCTGCTGCTGCTGTTGCTGCTGTGTGCGGCTGCTGCACGGTTTGCTTTTGTGATAATGATTGTGGATACAGCTGCAACTGGCTGTGTTTTCACAGCCATTCAGGCACGCCACCGCCATGCCAATCGAAGGGACACACACAGAGAGAACACTGGCGCACTGGCAACCCACCACTCCGTGGGCCGGAGCAAGGCACATAGATGGCCGGAGACATCAGTCAACCGAGTCGTCGGCGGCTCTTATCAAACGCCAAACATAGACAATGATGGATCACATGGTCCCCTTAGCTTGATCCCATTTCCCACCACTAGAAACCCCTTTTTCCTGGCTTAATTGGCTGCCATTCCGCATCCCTTCCCCTTGGCTTTGGCTGGTGTACAATTGTAAAATATTGCACTTGACCGGGCTTAAAAGTTTCGGTTTGTTTTGGTTTGGTCCTGTTGTTGTGGGAAAACCTCAACTGACCCAAAGTTGGTGCGCCCAGGGAGACCGACCAGAGAGCAGCAGCTGCTGCCAAGAAAGCCCACGCAAAACCGAAAAACTATTTACGAAATTCTGTGTTGACAATTCACATATTTTCTAAAACATAATGTTGGCCACTTTTTGCGGTGGAGTGAGTGGGAGGGACAGCCAGAGAATGAGAGGTTCCAACTGCTGGGCCAACATTTGCCAGCATCATGAGCTCCCTCCAGCACTGGCATCGATTTAAGGTTACGTATACGCAGCGTGGTCCCAGTCTCGACCAGCCTGCATGCTAACGGTCCTTGTGCAGTCGGAGAAAAATCAGAGATAAAGTATATAATCAGAAAAACATAATCAGATTTATATTTAAATTGAATTTATTAAAACTGGCGTGGAATTGTTAAGAAATGTATTAAAAAAAATTAATAAATACTTAGTTCTCGTTGAATATGTCTCTTAAGTTAGATAGTTACTCTATTTATGAAGGCTTAACATCTGAAAAACTTCCGAAATTTAATGCTTTTGTGCATTTACTTTAAATGTTTTCAAATTTTAAGTGAAAAATTAATCCCAAAAATGGATTATTTATCAAAGAAAATGTCATAGGATAAAAGTTCTATAAGGATTTTGAATGATTTGTTTCCCTTTTGTTCCAACTCCCTAATTTTTCTCGCTGTATTTTTCTCCCTGTTTGTTTGTGTGTGTGCCTCCTCTGTGATTGTGAGCCAGTGTGTGTATGTGGGCAACAGAATTTGCACAGCTGCGTCCCATAGATTGCAGTCGAGCGCACAAAACGAAACGTTGGCAAGTTTAGTTTGTTGTTGCTGCTGCTGGTGGAGCTGCTGCTGCTGCTGCTGCTGTCATTGCTGTTGCTGGCATAGTCATTTGGGAAAACAATCATTTTGGCAAATATTCATCATGCACTGCTTCTGATTATCATCGGCAGCGGCGGGGATGTGGCCCAGCACCCACATCCCGCTTGAATTGGGCAAATCGGCATCCAATCAGCTCGCTCGCTCTCCTCCCCCTTTTCACGCTGGCAAAATGCTAATTGCTGGGTGAAAGGAAAGAAAATCGAGCGACTTAAATGCTGGGCCACACATCATTTGCCTGGGAACCGGCACAGGTAGCGCCAATCAAAGCAAGGACCGCCGAGAGCAGGGGTGCCCAAAGGCGGCAACAAAGTGCTCGTCTGCGTGCGGGCTGCTGTTGCCTCCTGGGAACAATGCCAGCAGCGGTTGCCCCTCTTTCCATTTTTCCTTTCTGCCTTTTTTTTTTGGTTTTTGGTATGCGGGGGAAAAACTAGCAAAATGCTCTTGGCCTTTTCCATTCGCAAATTTGGGAACTTTCTGGCTGTGGGCTGTGCGGTCTCTGCAGCCGGAAAACCATTTAAAAAGTAACGAATTTCCGATGCTCTGATGTGCAGTTTAAGTTAGAAAACGAAGGACACAGGATCTCTGGACAGATTCCTCTCGGAATTAATGATTTAAAGTGGTGGTGGAGGACGCACAGCTGCTGGTTTTCACATCAGTAAAAGGTGCAGTAAAAATAAATAAGGGATTTCAAAAGTAAAATAGCTATTTAAAGAATGGGTTTAAGGAGAGCGAGGTGGAAATGGAAGTACTACAAGTTCGGGTGACAAAGAAGTTCAGTTTAAGGATTACGATTGTTCTGCAATCACTTCAGTAGGCTCTCCAATCAAGAACCTTAAGATATAACCATAGTTTTCTCTCTCTGCACGCCTTTTGATGTATGCTTCACTTACCTTTAAGCCTGCGACTAATTGCTGCCGCAGTGGCAGCTGCCGCTACTGTGTTGTTGTTGGAGGCCGCCGCCGCTGCTGCTGCTGCTGACGCTGATCCCGCCGATGACGAAGACGATGACGCGGGCGGCACTTGGACAGCCTGGACAGCTGCGGTGGCCACCGCCAACGCCGCACCTGCTGCCACTGCCGCCGCTGCCGCTGCGTCGTAGGCGTCCTTGTCGGTAATCTCCTCCTTAATTATCGCCTTGCCGTCGAGCGCCATCTGGAGAGGTCGGAATTAAATAGTTAGTCAGGGAAAATCGGTTAAAAACAGGAAAATAGGGAAGACCCGAGTAACCCACCACCCACGCCCGGCTAATTTCCCCCCCTAGAGGCAGACTGCACAGGTTCCCAGAGCGGCGATAGACAAAAACATCAAGTGACAAAGTTCTCACATTATGTTTTCAACTTATTTGATTTCAATTTGATTAAATGGTTGTCTGACATGCAAATTGGGCGCGCCAGGACACACACAAATACTATACTATAAAGAGACCTTGGGCCGTTCTTTGTGCGAGTCGAGTCGAGAGAAGAAAGAACAGCTGCCGCTTTAATTTGGCCAAATTGCTTTCGATTTTAAGAGGTTTAAATGCAGAATATTTAAGAATATGCAAGCACAAAGGCACTAAGCTTTTTTCTTTATTAATTAAAGGTTATTTTAGTTAAATGCCATTGAGGGCTTTCTGAGAGTTATTTGTTATTTATTTAAAAGATTGTTTTGTAATCTAAGCAATAATAAAATCAATTGGTTTATAGTGCTATTCCAAAGGTGCTTGGTGGAAGAGAGTAACTCTAAGAGTACTCTAAGTTATGATATCTCATTAAATTTGTAAATTTCTGTTCAAATAATTTAATATAAATATTTTCAGAGAATATATATATCTCTGTACAAAACAGATATAAAATTCAACAGACACTTCAAGTCCCCAATGACTTTAGAGGATTAATGGGCTTTAGTGACATTTAATTTTAAATTATATTTCATTGCCTGCTCAGAGAATTCCTACAAATTATAACAAATTCCTCGGATTTTTGGGGCTTTTTTCAAAAACAATTTTCGGCCAAGAGCCGCGACAGCTGGCAACAGTCCACACGCCGTCGACACCTGTTCCTTAATTGAGTTGAAGAACTTTTTATACGAGGCGCCGCCAACTAAATGAATTTCTCAACAAATGGATGGATCTTCACGCTTTTCCAAGGGGGAAGGAAAATCAAGGGGAGAGACAGCCTTGCTAATTGACTCGCCGACTGCATTTCCTGTTTACTTCCTCCCCAGATCGACCCACTTGGCGCGGGAGTTCCGGTCACCCAGTCAGTGCTCAGTGCTCAGTGCTCAGCTATAACAACCCCACCTGGACTCGCTCATGTCCAGCTCGCATGAGGGGAAGCATTTTTGTGTTGATTTTTATCACTAAAATATGTAAATACCTTTGCGGACTGTGGGAGTTTGTGCAGCTTGCCGTGCCTCTGCGTAAACAAGGGGGAGGAAAAACAAGAAAAACAAGAAAAACAAGAGAAACACGAAGGAAAAGGCGAAAGGCAGGGCCCAGGCCCACAGTAAACCTGTTCGTTTTCATTCATGTTTTCGATCAATCTCTGCTGCTCCTGCTGCTGCCTCAGTTTTATTTTCGCCGAGGTGCAAGAAATGTTTAGAGCAATTGTTTAAAGTCAATCGTCGCGCCTGCCTGGCAATATTTACAATCGAGTGGGGGTCTCGGATCTCGGGAGCTCTAGTCTTGGGCAGCCCCATCAGTTGCCGCAGCTGTTTGGCATCAGAGCGAAATTACACACAAATGCCGCAAATGAAATTCTATTAAAAACAAACACTTGACACGCCGGCAGCTGCCGCCGACGACGACTAATGACTACGACGACCCAGGCCCCTACTTCGCTGGGAAAGTCCAGGCCAGATCTTAGGCTGAACCCATCCCAGATCCCAGGCCCAGCCACTTGACAAGTGTTTTTGCGAGGTCTTTTCCCGAGGAGTTTGCAAAAATATACAAACAAAAAAAAAACATGCGTGCGGAGGGGCTGGAATTGGGATGTTTCGAGGGGGCGGCGAACAACAAGTGTTTGTGAAAGGCGGCAGGTGAGCGTAATTGTGAGCAAGAGGCGGTGGTGGAGGTCTCTGACTCACTTAATAGCCCCGAACCGAACCGAACCGAACCAGCAGCTGCCGCTTTTGGCCCTGGCTATGACGAATGAATCAAATGTCAGGAGCAGCCGTGTCGTTGTCGCTCAAGCAGCTGTCGCCTGTCGTCGCCAGAAGGCGCCCCCAGTGCCCTCGGCTGCCATCCTCCGTAGCCACACCGCACCATGCCCATCCCATACCATCCCTGCCCCCCCTTCCGGCAAGCACTTTAAAGAGCTGGAAGCCTCGCAAGCTTCCATCGCAGCAAAATGGAAAATGTCGCCCGCAGAAGTTTTTCCCACAAAACTTGGGCCAGCTGAAGCTGAAGCTGAAGCTGATGCCGACGCCGAACCCGAAGACCGAGCAGCGCCAGAATCCGTGAATGTGAGGAGGAGGTGGAGTCTGAGGCTGCGACGGCTGCAGGCGAAATTGCCAAGAGGAAAAGTAATTATTTAAGCGGGAGCCCAGCACAGTGGGATGGACGGGCGGGCGGACCAGCTGCTGATTTATAACAAGAGTCGAAACTAAAAGAAAATCATTTTGATTTGATTATTTCGGGAGATTTTTTGAGGTTTTGTAAATATTTATACAAGTAAGGTTGATTATTATGATCTTCAGGGGTTTAAAATGAGTAAAGTAAATAAAATTCTAAGAGAAAATGTTATTTTAGTATTTAAAAGGGCAATTTCATTGCCTACTTTTAGACTCTAACTTCCGTGGATTAAAAACTTTAGAAATTTTTGGGGGTCTCGTTAAATATCAAATAATATTAAAAGCTAATTAAAGCCTAGTTAAGGAATTCCCAAATCTCAAAGTTAGTAAAGAAACTAAGATTAAGTGAGAAAATGTTATATTTCATTCGAAAAGGAGAAGTAATACATTCCATCGCCTACTTTTAGGCTCTAAGTTATTCGTTTTTAAAACCCTAGAAATTCCTAAGAGTCTCCTTGAATATTTAATATTATTTTAAGCCAATTAAATCATAGTTATGGGATTCCCAAATCTCTATAATAATTTCTTAACCAATTTTTCCAACCCTATCATCCATATTCCACCCCGAAGGCCTACTAACTACTACCCAGACCCCTGCTCAGCGACTTGACAAATGAATTGCAAATGGCAAAATACACTTTTCACTGCTTTTCACTGCATAATTTTCAATTAGGCTGGGCAAAGATCATAAAAAACAAAGGGACGAAATTTTAAACGACATTCATTTAATTCCTTCTGCGGAGGCGTGGAGGCCCGGCGAGCCATGTGCTGGACACAGCAAAGCATTTTATACTTTTATCCCTTTTGCTAACAAAAACACACACACATAGCAAAGAGGGATTGGGAGCCACAGGACGCAGGACGAAGGACGCAGAGTGGTTAGCGAAAAGGCGCGCCAACTGAAATAACAACAACAGAAGCGCCAAGGGAATGAGGGTTGAAGGCCAACAGCAGCAGCAGCCGTGAATGAGGAGGCGGAATGAGATGAGAGGTTGTGGAAAATCACAGCACAGCTGCATGTGCTTTCCCGGTAAGCTGCCCATTTTCCTGACCCCCGCATACCGCTCCGCACCCACCATGTGTGCCTGTGTGCGAATGACAACCAACTGGACCTCGGACCTCGAACCATGGAACTCCAGGGCACTTTGTATTGCGGACTCCGCATTGTGCGTCATTATGCGCAAGTGGCGCCACGCTCACGGTCCTGGGTGCTGGGAGGGATTACTGGCGACGACACCTGTGCAGCAGCAGGAGCAGCAGTGGCAGCAACATCAGAGCGATTCCCTGCCGGAGCGCCAGTGTGTGAGTGTTTTACAGTTAAAACTTTTTTGCAACTTGCTGCGTCAGCTGCTTCATTACACATGAAGCTACAAATGTATGCTGGCGGAGGCGGCGAAAAAAAGCAGAGTGGGTCGTGCGAAGAGTTCTCAACTCTTTCGGGGGTTGGGTAATTAGCATTAACAGCTGTGGGTCGTCCGATAAGGGCGATGCCGTGGGGCTTAATTATACACTAAACCCTGACAATTATAGCCATTCGAACATGTTGGGTTTTTATTCTGTGAGAAATGTGCCAAAGCGATTACTAAGCTTTAAGGGGGAATCGATTCGTGGTCTATAGTTCAAAGAAAGAGCTGTAATTTTAATTATTATTTGTTACCACTAAATGGAGAATTTTGTGGGGCTTAAGTAGAGTGTCTGGGCATTGTCTTTGATTAAATATCAAGTGTCAGGAAAAACTTAGGGAAAAGGAGTCTTGAAACCAGCTTTTTCTATGTTTATTTACTTCATAAAACACTCTTTTTCACTTTAATTATTTTTTAATAATATGTTTATTTTCTAAAAAGTTAAAACTTCCTAGAACTTGTCTAAGAAAACTCCTAGTTATAAAAGTTTTTAATAGTTGGCTTCTAAATCACTCTTTATGCACCTTAAATTAATTTTAAATATATTTCTTATAAGCCAATCCCTTCAAAAGAACTCTCTCTTATTTAATTTTCTAATTTAAACGCTTCCAATAACAGGCTGAAAAACCTTTAATTTACTCTCATTAGGCTGCCATTAAATTACATAATTGCCTGGCTTCGGCTTGCCGTTGAAAGTTCAGGGGCAACCCTCGTCAACTATTTGCTAAGCGCCTCTCCGTCTGCCACACTGTCTGTGTGTCTGTTGGCAACGTGCCGCAGCATTGGCGTCATTTTAAATTACACCTCGCACACACTCACACACACTCTGGCTGAGTCAGCAACAGGAGGCGGAGGCAGGGAGGGCTGTGACACCAACATTTTTGCACTACTCGCCGCACGTGCCACACCCCCCTGGCCCGCCCCTTGATTCACCCTTCATTTGCAGCCAGTGTGTGAGGCATAATAAGATAATGGCTTGTCACAGAACAACAACATCAGCAGCAGCAGCAGAAACAGCAACAGCAGCAGCAACATCAACAGCAGCAGCAGCAACTACAGGGAAAAAAGCAGTTGGACGAGTGTCGCGCTTAATCGGCTTTATGGTCTGTTTTATTTCCAATACGAACTGCTTTACGTGGCACGAGGGGCATGAATACTGGAGAACATTTGGCTGCCACATGTTGCCCGCAAAACGTATTTAGGCATCCCAATTATGCCACAGCCAGCAGCAGCTGATGGCCGCCAGCTGCCCATGTTGCTGCCGCTGCCGCTGCTGCTTTTGCTCTTCCTGCGGCAGCCGAATGCAATTTCCCAACGTGCTCGGCAATTGAAGATTTTCCAGCTGCCACGGCTGCCGGCGCTTGTTCTCGTCTGATTGGAAAATCATTCTGCCAGCCTTTGCCTTGCAGCACGTGACGCTATTCAAGTTTTTCAGGCCAACTTGTCTGCCGGTGGCAGCAGCAGGAACAGCCAAGAAATTGCACTCAGGGAAATACCTTCTTTATAATTCGGGAAAATTAATTGAGAGGAAATTATTTTAAATATTTTGAAGTTATAAAATAACTAGAAACTAGGTTTTATCTTCATTATTACCCAAATATCGTTCTATTTTAAAATTCTAAACTAAAATAGTTTAACTTTATGCTAACTAAATAATTTTTAGACTTTAAAATTTCCATTTCTTGGCTAAGTTCTGTGTTCCCAGTGAGGCAACACATGTTGGCACGTGTCGTCATTGATGTCTCTGGGCCTGGGTCTGCTCTAGACAGCAGCAGGAGCAGCGGCAACCGCTGCCGTTTTCAATTAAAAATTGCGACTGACAGCAGGTGCTTTTGATGGCCCCGGCTTCTGTGGCACCTGTGCGGCTGTGGCACGTCTAATAAGTGAGCTCACCTGCTAGCAGAGCCAGGGCCATTAGCAGGTGCAGACTCAGGCCTGGTTATGTCAGGGATGAGATAATCGGCCCCTAGACTTCGAACAAAATGCACAAATCGATGGCCCCACAGCTGCAGCAGCAATAGCAGTCCTGTTGAGTTTTTCCCACCCTTTTTCCTTTTCCTTCCTCTTTTTTTTGGCACAAATCTGTTGCAGACACTCGAGGCAGCAGCTCAAACAACTGTGTCCTGACAACTTACAAGGAGGGAGTGACTGAGTGGCAGAGAGGAACGGAGGAGCAGGAGAGGGGCCTGGGCCAGCTGCTGCCACTTGGTCGCCGCCGCCGGCATCATCTGTGTTTCATCTGGCGCAAGAAATATTGCGGCAGCTGTGCCAGCTGCTACCCAACGCCCCTTCCGAGAGTGTATGGCATTCTTGGGAGAGAGAGACAAGGTCAGTCCCACTCCCCTTCCCGTCTGCGCCTGGAGATTTAGGGCTGAGTCGTACCGCCTGGCGAAATTCAATTCAAATACGCGCCGCTGCTGAAGCGCATTTTGGTAGCTTGCCAGCGAACGTCGTCTGCGATTGTACTGGACACCACGCGGTTCTCGTGGACACGAGTTTTTTGTCTCCGCTAAATGTTTAAAACATAAGCGAGCAACGGTCTAAGGATTGCAGCTGCGACCAAGGCAGGGCGGTGCTTCGTTCTTTTTCTTGAGAGGGTGGGCTAAGGTCACTGGTTAAGACGTTGAAATGGATTGTGTTGCGAAAAGTGTTTCCCATTTGGTTAAGGTTCTTAGGGTGACGGGGCCAGATTTATGGGCATTAGGATAAAATATAATGGATAATTCTACTTTAGATTTTTATAACTTTAACTAACTCCAAACGAAAATCGTAATTAAACGCAATAAAAACCTTTTGAAATATTTCCAAACATTATTGAATTTCTGCCCTTAAATTTTAATACATTTTACATTTACATTTTTAATAAATTTTAGAAATAAAATTTGATTTCCCAGGTAAATTCCCAATCGAAACTAGAATATTCTTCCTATGTTTCTATTTCTGATAAAAACTATATATAGGTTAAATAAAATCACAAAGAAAATCCACCCAGCCAATAGCTATTTCTATATCCCCTAAATAAATATATATCCCTGCCAGCCACCAAAGCTGACTTTATTTTCTCCATTGTTTCTATACAAAAAAAAGAGGAAAATATTCGCTTTTTTGCGCTGGCTTCTCTCCTATGACATTTTTGCTTGCCCCCAAAACATTTTGTGCTTCGCTGTGGCCCACGTCTTTTTAATAAGCTGCCACTTGCAGCGACAACAATTTCGCTGGCAGTGGCAAAGCCACAACAGCGGGAAATGCGGGGAAAAGCGAGGAAAAAGGAAGGCAGCCAGGCGAACAGAAGAACTAGGAGTAGGAAAACAGGATGCGAGCGTTGCTCGGCAGCGACACCGAATTTTTGTTTTTGACTTTTTCGATTAAGCGTATGCAGCCACACACACAAACAAACACAAACGAATTCTGGGAAAGGAAAACCGTTAGTTGCTTTTCTGTGTGTGACATTTTCGCGATTTTTTGGCTTTCAGTTTTCTTATTTTCTGGCATTCCCCTTATTTTGTTTGCTTCTTTGCCCCCACGAAGGAACCATCTCATCTCCTTGGGAGTTCGCAATGTTTGCGTTTGAGCTTTGAGCAGGGTTTTCCATTCGGCTTCGGTTGCCGCTGCTGCCGCTGCCATCGGTGCTTCGGTTCGCGTCAGTCTAATAAGCAAATTGACTTATTTCCGGTCGCCATGTTGTCTGTTGGCTCAGCTGGCCCAGGCCGCAAACAAAATGGCGTCTCATTAGTCAATGTCGTCTAGGCGGGCCCGGAGAGTCGGCATCTTAATTGCAAAAGGTGTGAAAATCCAAAGTTTTTTTTCTGTTTGTTTTGGGTTTTCCTCCAAGCGCTTTTTTCTTTATTTTTTCCTTCTTGCCTCCGTGTGGCAAAGTTTGCCGTGCTAATGATTGATTGAGCCCTTGATGGATTGCCGCTGGCTGTACGGCTTGGGATTTGGCGGCGGCCGGGAGGCAGCACACATGTGGCCGGGACTAATTTGATGCCAACAGCTGCACTTGTCATGTGCATTTTCACCTGTTCCACACAGGGTATACCTCGTGTGTGTGCTTGTCGTCGACTATTACGCTAATAACTTTGCCCTTTTTCGCCGCTGTCCATTTTAAATGCAATCACCATGTGCAACCGGCGGCAGCCTGGAGGCACCGCCTCTAAAGCCTAACCCAACCCGAGCCCGTGTGTGTGTGTGGGCGCAATGCATTATTTAATAGAACTTTGTTGAACGCCTGATTGCCCGCTGATTACTGATTAGACAAGGCCCATTCCGGCCGGGCTTAGCTGGCCGAGAGCTGCCCACCGGCCAAAACAAAAATTAAATCGCTGACACTAATTGGATTGCAGACTGAGCTGGGGGCAGGGGCTGAATTATAGGATATATTTGCTAGAGCCCAATTAAGCTGTCGAGTGTTTGGTTCGGTAGGCATTCAAAATGCTAACGATTGGAGGGCAAATCATTTAGCCACAAGCCGATAAGTAAGCCATTATTGGAGGTAATATGTGTTAAGACCCAATTTAAATATTATTTGTAAGCAAGTAAGCCTTGATAATTCGAGGAATGTTCGAAAATAATTAATATGCATGAATATTTTTGATTTATAGCATTATTACAGTTACACTTTTCTGTAAATAAATCTTGGGTTTATAGAAAGTCCTGTGAATAGGGTGACACCGACCATAAAATACCCGCTCCTTGAACTATTGCATTCTTACAAAAATATGTCAAATTAATGGAGTTTCAGTTCCCTAAGATTTTCCTGATATTTACATTAATTTACATTCATTTTGTAATATATCAATTGGGAGAAAAATATTATAAGCCATTATTTTATATATCAATAAATATGTTTTTATCAGTTATCGGTTTTTTGAAATTTAAAGCGCTTTTTCTGTGTGATAATATCTATAACTTCATAACCATATTTTACAGATTATCGACCTCTTCCCTGCGTTTACAGGCGGCAACTGGGTATCAATTAGTCCAACCCCTAATTAGGGCAAACTCTGCCGAGACGTTTTGCTTCTTTTTTTTTTATATTTTTGCGGTGGCACTGCGTTGTTTAATGAGCGGCGGAAAAAATGGGAAAAACACAAAACAGACCGCGGCCTGAGCCTACAAGCTGTTAAAATGTTTATGCAGGTGTCACGCCAATGACAGCGCCGCCGCCGAGAAGAGGAGCTGCTGAGATGGCGGAGATGGCCGAGATGGAATAGCAACCGCAATAGCAATCGCCATAACAATAACAACAAGAACAACAGGAGCGACTGACGGGTCAGGAGAAGAGAAAAAGGCAAGGCAGAAAAGACAAAAGGCCAAAAGGCAGCTGGCCTCACACTTGTTCGCATCTCCATCCCCCTGCGGGCTCTCTCTTCCCGATCATCAGCTGCAACAGCTGCCACCGAAGGCCAGATCGGCCAGGTGATTTCCAGGCTGAGTCACAGCAGGTCAGGGCAGGCAGCTCTCTCGGGGCAGTCATCCTCAGAACTTGGTGATCCTTAGCCGATAATTATGGTATTGGGTAATATTGTGCCAACTTCCTATTTTTTTTAAGCAAGTGTAAAATACCTTAACAGAAGATTTATATTGATGTTGACAAGGTAAAGTAATAGGTGTAAATATATCTGGTAAGTAGAGGAATTTAAGTTGTTAAGAAAAGAACAGAGATTCACTTTGGAAATTATTAGTTTAAATTAGATTTGAATTACATTCAGTCATAACTTATAAGACTCCAAATTAATATTTAATAAGTATAAATAAATATATTTGAGGTCGTCTTGGGAACCTCTTATAGCCAAAAAGAAAGTGATAGATAAAAGCCTTATATCTTCCGATTTGCCATTTTAATCGTAATTATTTACAATCAAAATTTTGATAAAAGTATCTAATCTAATAATTATTTTTTAATCTAAAAAAAATTAAAATAGAAAAGCAATCAAACTTGAAAGATATGCAAACCGCAAGGGTATGTAAACTTCGGCTTTCCGAAGTTAGCTTCCTAGCTTGTTTTTTTTTTTTGTTTTAACTTCATTCATATTTCTTTCTTCTTAAAAACATCGAATGGTTCATATATTTTAATTATTATTTAAAATGTTTATGGGGTATATGAGATTGTTTTGCTCATTTTATAACCTCAAGTGTTAGAATACCGATTCGTGCATGCTTCTAATTGCCACAAAATGTTCAAGGATAAAGGATATCGACCAAATCTAATATTTCTTTCCATTGTTAACTGAGCTGTCATAAAATAATCCTTTAAATTGCCATTTACCCCTCTCAACCCCTTTCTTTTTTCTATGTAGACCGCGATAAACAATAAAGTTTTCGGCAGGGAAAAGGCCCACATCTGGGCAATGGGTTTTCCTGATTTCCCCGATTCTTTTTTGGAGGCTGTTGCACCAGCAGCCGCAGCGGCAGGGTTCGGCTCTCGACCACTGATATATATGCGGATATAAGCAGATGGAATCGACAGACGGTGGAAGCGCCAGAAGCGGCGACACATGGCAGCCAGCTGCAATTATTTGCAGTTGGAAGTTCTGTTTCTGTTGGGAACGCGGGCGCACAAGGCCATCAGAAACAGACGGCGCCGGGCCAAAGTCATGGACCAAAATGCCAGTGTGGATGTTGCTTCCGGCCCCCGTGCCCACCGTGCCCCCCGTAGTACCGAAATGCGGCAAAAAGAGGGCAAATAATTTATAATTTCGCACGTGAAACTGACAAAGCAGAGGGAAAACGACGACGAGTCCTGTGTGTGAGTCCTGTGTGTGTTCGTTCGTTCCTTAAACTATTATTTGAGCACTTGACAAACGAATTTGTATCTGCAATTGTGCTCGCCGAATTTGCTTGAGCAAATAAAAAACAGATGCGGCCAGCAGCCCGTCAGATCTGCATATATATCTGGATTTGTATCTGTATCTCTAGCTGTAGCTGTATCTGCTCTGTTTAAGGCCAAAGACACTTTGAGTGGCAAAAGACAGCTGGCCGCAATCAACATGTGTTGGCCATGGCTCATACGCATCTCTGGGATACTATCTGCATGGACTCACCACTCTTGACAATACACTTAATTTCTGGCTGGTTAAATGCTGCATCTGCTCGGGATTTTGTATACAATAACAATGTCTTTCCATCTATATCACTGGCATTTGTTTTTGTTATTATTTAGCACTGAGTTCGGTTGACATATCTCCTTGGATACTCACCATTTTGGCCCTTCTTGTTTTTTGGCTGATCTCTAACGTTATACTGGGGTTTCTGTTTAATATTCTGCTGACTTTGGTTTTCCTTAGTTCTATTGTTGCATTTTCGAGTCACTTCTCAGGAGATTTAATTATACGCGACCGCTGGCTGGCTATTGTTTACTATCGAATCATCATATCGGAGGCGAGAGAGGCGAGAGCAGCGCGACACGCGAACCGGCATCTCGGAGCTATGCCAGGCGACTGACTGACTGACTCTGAATGAACGGATGCGAAAGTATCTTGAATGGCGCGCTGGAGATACACGCGGAAGTTGGAATGCGGAATGCGGACTACGGACTGCTTGCTGCGGCGACCGAGGGACGTCCGACCAGTCGAAAGTTGGGTTTGTTTGTGAGAGAGCAGCAGCAGCGACCAGGTAGCTCTGGCTTCGGTTCGTCATCGTCGTCGGTTGCCTCGGTCTTGGTCTTCGTCGGTTTCGAGGCGCCTGCGCAGTCGCAGATGGAACAGCTGTTTCGGCTCGCCTCGCCTCGCCTCGCCTCGCCTCGCTTGTGTTTCCCTTGCCCGCTGGGCTTATCGAGAGGCAACAGAGGCAACAACTGCCAGACGTTCGCGTCGCCTGCTTCTCGTGTTGTTGCTGTCGCCGGCATTTGGCCCGCTGGGCTATTAACATCAGCTGCTGCTCTCAGGCCCCTGCCCCTGCCTCTGTCCTGTCCCCTTCCCCTTCCCGGTGCCTGCGCCCCTTTGGCAGCAGCTGAAAAATTCCTTTTTGGCAGCAGCTTGTTTCGTTCTCGTCTCTGCGCTGTTTCACATTTATTTCCACTGCCTTGGCATTCCAGTTGGCATTGCGTTTCCAACTGCGTGCCGATATTTAAATAAATTGCCAACCAATTGTGCACACACTCAGAGTCCTCCTCCTTTGGTGGGTTTCCTTTAGGTTTCCCCCTGGAAATGCCCCTTATGCGCGTGTTCACACCATGTCAAATGCTTAGTCCTCACCCTCCTCCCAGGGGAAGCAGCGGGCAGAGCGAGCAAATTAGAGGCGATTTATGGTTAGTTTTGTGGGGATCTCCAGATGCCTCTACGATTGGCAAGGGCGGATATCGGTGGGTTTATGAGATCAGTTTGGATTAGAATTAGTTTTGGGAATAGGAAAACATATATGAGATACAAAGGTAATGCTTGGATATGGAAGATAAGATGGTAATTGGTCACGGGAAATTAATCATATAAAAGAGATCAAGGCAAGGAAAAGTGTTTCTTTATTTATATTTATTATGAGAAGTGCGAAACAAACTATATATTTATGAAACATTAATTATTGAAAAATGTATTTCCTAGAAAAAATGTATACAAAATACTTATATGTTTATCTAAGGCCAAAAACATAAATATAAAGTAATGGTATCATTCAATAATTTCTTAATCTTTGATATATTATCAGTAAGAACTCCTTAAATATTTTATATTTCCTTTTCAAGGACAAAACCAAAGAAAACTGAATATTTAATTTGAAACCATTTTCTACTAAGTACATATTTGACTTACTGCGTCCACATCCTCTCCAACATCCAGAACTCACCCCCATAGTAATTAGCAACCGATTGACATATCTATCACATCGTCATCTCATGCATATCCATCCAGTAGCAGCATCAGCTTCGGCAGCCATCTGGTGGCACCATCAATCTACGCCTGCGAAGACGTTTCAATACGTTCCTACAAATTGACCACCACAATTTAAACAAAACCCGCTTTTGGCCAATAAGTGGCCATTCATCTTGTCCGGCAGCCACCCGCCCGCCTTGGATTTCCTCGAATTTGCTCGAGGAAAACTTGCCACAAACGAAAACCCAAGCACCCTAAACCACAAACTCTCGAACGTGGCGCGGGGGGCAGAGAGTGGGGAATATTTGGCACTCGAGCTGGGTCCGAGTCCGGGAAATCCTGGGTTGGGCGCTGGGGGGAGTTGGCCTGCTTCTTTTACTACTGCCACTTGGTAGCAGTTGGCAATGGCAGCGACGTCGTCCTCATCCTCGACGGAGCAGCAGCATCAGGCGGCAAATAATGTAAAACGCCATTAGGCGAGATTTTCTCATACAAACAACAATTGTGCATTGGCACACCAGCCTGACGTCGTCGTCGTCGTCTGGGAAAGCGGGGGTAGGGCGGTGGGAAAACACCAGGGAAAGCCGGGTGGTTGTGGGCGTTGGACACAGCATTTTTATGCGCATTTCGCACAAGCGAATGGAAAAGAGAGAGAACGCAGAGCCGAGCCGAGGAATATTCTCATGAAACGTAGCAAACGAAAACAATTTTGGGCCGCGCTGCCGGGCAAGTGGCAACATTTGTTGCTGCTGCTGCTGTTGCCGCTGCTGCTGTTGCTGCTGCTGCTGCCGCTGCGACAAATTGAATGAAATCACGGCAATTTGGAGTGGCATACATCGGCAGGCAGCAGCTGCGACCAGACCGGGCCAGCTTCTGTCCAAAAGTCCGCTTCCAAATGGCCAGTCGCAAAAAAAAATATAAGTATGTACACTCAGGGAAAAGGGGCTATAAAGAATGTGGGTATACATATTTAGCTATATGGGTAATTTGGTCATAAATTGTGGGTTCAAGATATGGAAGAATATGATCATTGAATAACATTTTCCCTTAATATTTAGCCTTTTTTTTAATTCTAGAGCATAGTTTAGAATGTTAATTACAAGTTAATTCAGATGCCGAAATACTTGTAAATGTATTATATCCAAAATTATTATCTTTGGTTCATCTTTACCTCTTTTTTTTCTGTTGTTTTAAATTTAACGCTTTTTTATGAAATCTTTAAGTAAGAGAACACTTTATTTTATTCAATTTTATTGTATTATATTTATATTCTAAGCCAACAAGGTCTAACCCATATTTATTGGGTGTCTGTACATATTTAACATTGCATTTTCTATTAAATTTCAAGAATATTATAACTTTCAGCTTGTATTTCCTAGACCAAAGATTTTTCTCCGTGCCTATGAAGGCGGACAAACAAGAGAGCAATGTTTGCCTTGGCTGTTGACGCATAATTGAATTATTAATTTTTATTTTAAACAATGAATGACACGTTGTTGCTGCTGTAACTGCTGATGCTTCTCCTGCTACTGCTGCTGCTGCTGCTGCTGCTGCTGCTGCACATGCGTCACTCGTGTTTATCTGGCGGCAGCGTGTATCGCCCCGATAAGGAAGTTGTTTGCTCAGCGCCAATTCAGCAGCAAACAAAATCAGGAATACGAACAGGAGCAGCAGCAGGACGAAAAGAGCAAGAGCCACCACCCTCAGCCACCATCCTCAACCCACTTGATGCGCCCTCTAGGCCAGCAGGTCAGGATGAAGCTGTTTGTTTGGGTGTCTGTCCCCGTCCCGTCCCGTCCGTGGCCGTGCTTGTGTGTGGCATTGACTGACTTTTGATAAGGGTTGGCGGGGGGCAGGGAAGGCGCGCTGGCTGGGAATGCCCAGATATGGGAATCGGCAACGGCAACTGAGTGCCGGCAGATAACACTCCTCCATGGATGGTAATGGCGATGTTCGCTGCTAGTTGCCCTCGGAGGCTGCCTATTAAGGCTCATTTCGCCCATCCTTGGCCCATCTTTGCCTTGCCTTTCCTTTCTCGACAGTTGCTCAGCGGTTGTCCGCGCTAAAATTGTCGCCGTCAGCGGCAATCCTGCCGCCTGGCCTGTCTCGGACGTGAAAAGCCAAGAAGGGACTCTCTTTTTCCTTCTGCTCCTGCTTGGGCCAAAGTGAAGAGCGTAAAAATGTCGACTGCAAGTGAAGTGTGGACAAAGGCGAGCTGTTGAGAAAGGGGAAAGCGTAGAGATGATGGTGCAAAGTTGGTCTAATGACAGCAGCAATTATACACTTTAAGATGGCCGAGGGTTTCTGTAGAAAAAAAAGGATGCAATTGGGCTTAGATTTATTATTGGCTGGTCTCAATTATATTTAGGAACCTTCAATATCTCATATTTATTTGTATCTTAAGCTTTCACCGCTGGGTTAATCATACTACCTCTAACATGTACAGCTTTATTTTGCATAAATTGTAAGGAAACCTTTAAAATCAGAAGCAGGCATTGCATTGCTTGCAGATGTTAAACTAGGTGGCAACCTTAACCGATAAAAGATAGGTGATCGGGACAAGTGGGCAGCCCGGCTGTCAGATGGCTCTCCCAAGGGCGGAACCATTGCTCTCTGTCTCTCGATCTAATCTGTTTATGACAAGTAAATAATCTATAAATATCCAGCTCTTGTCTTGTTATACTTAATAATACTTAATGAACTTAATAAATAAGTATTCTCTCGACTTCCTGTAACAAAGCAACCCTTCCCACGTCTTAATTTCGTTACAAAATCGTCTTAACAATTGATTTGTGAGTTAAAGAGCTGACAACCCGCCATCAGTTGGCACTCAAAGTGGAAAACATTTAAAGGCAAGACAGGCAGTGACAGCAGCAGCAACAAGCGCCAGCAGCAACCTAGCAATAGCAACAAGCAACAGCAACATGTATGCTCTAGCTACGCTACCGCATTTGAATGCCCCAAAGACACAAAAACTCTATAAGGATAATGCGCGTATATGTGTGGGCTGTGTGTGTATGTGTTTGGTAATAGCAATGGCAACTGGCAGCTCTCAGCAGCAGCAACGGCAGCAGCAGCAGCGGCAACCAGCAAGAGTAACCGTTATTAAAGATTTTGAATACCTAATTATGAAAATGTCAGAAGCAAACTTTTTTTTGTTGCCAGCAAAAGAGCGGGAGAGAAGGCAATGACAAGAGCGGGGATATAATCTCCGACAGGACTCCTACGCTGTGCGTGCTAGTGGGAGGATGTGGCTGGAATCGCTGGCAGGCGTTTGCTTTCGCTCGCTCTATGCCAGGATACTATTGCGGCTAACAACAACAATAGCAGCAGCACCAGCAGCAGCAGCAGCGGCAACAGGAGCAACAACATGAAGAACAAACTGTGTTTGTGATGTGCCTGGCAGCCAAACAGGAGCTGCTGAGATGAGATGAGAGAGCAGCAGCAGCAGCAGGAACAGCAGGAGCAGCGGGGGGAATATGAAAAATTCCATTTTCATGTCACTCAATTGAATTTCCATTCAAACTGCTTTTTTTCCTTGGCCAGGCTTCTCTGGTTTTTTGCGACTGACGTGGAGCGAGCGCGGTATGCCTTTCCATTTAATATTTTTGCCTATTTTATACACACACTCTCAGAGAGCACACACACAGGCAGAGCGATATGCGGGTGTGTTTTGTATTTTTGGGGTTTTCCAGCCAAATTAATTGCCTACGGATTTGTAGTTAGTTGCCATCGTCATCGCTTTTGTTGCTGCTGCCGAAAGCTCAAACACAAATACAGGCACAACAAAATGCCTGCCACACACAGAGCACACACACAATGGCCAAAAGTCCTTTTTGCCTTGACTGCATTCGGGTTTATGGTAAAAATAAATAAATTTTGGGTTTATCTCAATGGCACACAAGTCATTTGCAGCTGAGATTTTTTTCTTTTCGCTTTCTCCTATCTCTACTACTATTTCCACACAGCCATTCCAGCGCCGCCCCCATGTTTTCGTCCTTATGGTTATTTTTTTGTGCTCGTCCTGCTTCTCCCCTGTGGTTGCTTTTTGATGGCAAAGGTGAGCACATGTGATGGTTCCGAGTGTGTGTGTGTTTGCCCGTCGAGAACAATATGTTGGGAACAATTGAAGCATGACGTGGAGATCTGTGGATTCCGGACACGAGCTTACATCGGATTAACATTGTGCTCGAGGCGTTCGAGTCGTTCGAGTCGTTCTGTCGATTCGAATGCATTACCTTCCCGTTGCAGAAGGGACACACATAATGTAATGGCATAAAGAAACATTGAGTTCACCAAGCCATAGGAATTTTTGTCACATTTCAATGGAATAAATAGAGAATACAGTAGATCGGTCAGGTTTATGTTGATAGTTGTATTGAGAGCCAAGATAAAAGGAAGATGACAAAGGAAATGAATTTATATTGCTTAACTAAGAGTTAGTTTACCCTTAAAAGTTTCAAGGAAAAAAGATCCTAGTACATATTTTGGTATCCTAACTAATCATCAAATTTCTAAGTAATTTTCCTGTTTAAAAATGTGATGGAGAAGTTAGTAAAATTATTTAAGAATATTTCAGGTACTTGTTTATTATTTTCTTATTTATTTCTTTCGTCATCCTCCTGATTCCCAAGCTTAATTTTATGTTAAGCACTTAAAGGATCTACTTGGCTTAAATTTAAATTGTTTTAAAAATAATTTCCTTTACTCTGCAACTTTTATAAATCCTTATTCCAAAATATTAATCCAGAAGCTGAAAATCTTTCCAGATCTGATCAATTCCGTAACTTTAAATAACAAAAAAGAGAAAGCACTAAATAATACCAGGGAAAAGACCCATCTGACCCAAACAGACATCCTGAAATCTCCCCTTTTTAGGGAACGCCACCCACCAGAAATAAGTGTCCTGCGATTTTTGGCCCAGCGAGCCTGTGTGTTGGCAACAAAGGGGAGGCAAATAGGGAGACAACATAGTTCCTGCTTTTGTTTAGTGGCCAACAGCGATGCCAAGTGCAGCCACAGTCCCACTTGCTTGTGCTTATGGCCAACATGGCCCCGTGCCTCATGCAGATTTATTTATAGAATTTAAATTTAAACAAAAGCAAAAGCAAAAGCAACGACAACAACGGAGAGTGACCAATGCGCCGGCGGCTTTGGCACTGGCGCCTGCTCCTGACAAGCTGACAGGCCTGCTGAGCCTGACTCTGGACGCTGGACTCTCTGGGGCCTGCTTGCTGGAAGACCGGGAGACATTTTCACTTGTCATGCTTCTGCTTGAGTAATTAAATATAATTTTCTTTACGCGCTTTACACGACGGCGGAAGCAATAGCGTCAACAGCATTGACAGACGCTGTAACGCTGAAACTGATGGGCAGCCGATGGTGGAGCAAGTGATATGCAGGATGGGAGGAGCAGGAGCTGGAGCAGGATGATAGTTTAAGAAATTGCTGAGGTCTTGAAAATATATATTTACTATAAAAAGTCTCTGTTACTTAACAATTAAAATTATTAAATAATTTTCAAAGGGAAAATATATAAGAAATCTATTTTATTATCTTCTCTGATAAAAATTAGTTAAACTTAGTAAAGTCCCATTTTATTATCATAAAATTAACAAAAACAAATACACCCTTAAAAATATAATATAAAAAATATAAAAAAAGTTCCTTAAATCTCTTCAATTTTAAAGCTTTTTTTTAACTTATCCGCCCTGTGTTTTCCTTGCCAGCTTGTAACAATAAATACTGCGTGTGTGTGCAGCTGCAGCAACAATAGATGGAAAAACAGCAATGGCATCAATTTTTTGTAACATGTTGCCAAACATGGCCCCAGCCACGCCCACCAGGCCACCGCCCATCGCCCATCGCCTAGAGCCTGATATGAGCCACTGATGTTGCTGCTGCGGTGGCCACTTAAATGTCGTTATGTTGTCGGGTCACGCGCCGCCACGCTCCACGAGGACTAGGAAGTGCTCTCCACCCTCCCAGGATCAGGACCAGGACCAGGTCTCGTGTGTCCTTTTCCTTTTCGGACAGAGCAGGGCCGAAGGGCAGAACAGAACAACTTTATTGCCGCAGCAATTATGCGTAGCTAATAAAACTCTGCGGAGAGGTGTTGGCAGTGGGAGTAGCAGCAGCAGCAGCAGCAGCGGGGGGCTTGGAAAAACAGGAGGAAAATCAGCACTCAATTTTCCAGAGGCAGGCAGCAGGCAGCATCGACAGCATCGACGATTTATGCATGCGAGAATAATTAATGCGTTGATTTATTTAAAAACGTGTTCCGGCATTCAAATGAAGGCGCCAAAATTCTAAAGAGCACACCGAACCGTGTTCAATGGCTGTCAGAAATTAACCCATTGCAAAACAATTTGTATTCCAGCTGCAGGAATATATATTATATTTTTCTATATTTTTTGGCAACCAATTTCGGTATATATTCCCCAGCATTAATGGGTTAACATGTGTGAACTGGCGCGCTTTGTCGAAATGCAAATTTATATGCCAGCTTGACAGCAAAAGCAATCCAACAACCAAAGCAAACAAAGGCCAACAAAACGGAAAAAAACAACAAAAACAGCGGGAAAAAACACTCAAAAATGTATTGGGAAAAAGGAAGAAAAATCAAATATGTTAAGCGGCATTTAAGCGCGGCAGCCAGAATCCTGTGAATCCTGCGCCTGCCACATGAGATAATGCCCCCCCGACTTGCGCTGTTTGTATATTTTTCTAAAAATTTGCACGCATTGCATTGTTGTGCTTTTTGTTGTTGTTGCTCGCCTGTTTTTGGGGCTGTTCTCGGTGTGTTTGTTTGTTTGTTTGCTTGTTTTCTTTGTTTGTTTGTCGCACACACATGTGTGCGGTTCCCAGCGGCAGCGGTTCGCCCCCGAAAAGTATGCAAAGCAACAAAAACGAGCAGCGAAATCGGGAAAAAAGTAGGCGGCACACGCCATTACGGGCGGGCGACTGTGTGTGTGCGAGTGTGCGGGTGTGAGGGATGTGGGAAATGTAAACGGAATTGTTTTGCTTCCTCGATGCTGGCTGTGCGAGTGTGGGAAAACGTGCGGGTGTGTATGTGTGACAAAGGGATAATGACTGGCAGCCAGGAGACCCCAACACACACACACTCCGCACACACATCGCGCTGCGTGTCTTATCACCAATGAAGGAAAACACGCACGCCCGCTCAGCCAGCTCAAGGCAAACGACAACGGCAATGGCCACTCGGGCGTATTGACGACGACTAGGATATCCCTTCGCTGTCGCCGTCGCTCTTCCCCCGTTCGTTTGCTCAACGGACCAGCGTCAGCTTATCCTGCAGAGGTTCGAAGTTCGTTGAGGGACAGTGCATTATGCTGAAAGGTGATAGGCTTTATTAGTGCGTATTAGGAAGGGGTTGATGGACTCTCTAATTACTAATTTAATAAGACTCAAGCCTAGAAGCAACCGCAATTGTTGGACAAAGGTGTTCTTAGGTGATAAATTTTGAGTATTGGATGCCTAAAAAATCTGAAGTGGTCTTAGGGGGGGACTCGATTCTCTGAGGAGGAAAAGGTAGCTTAAAGTGACCAAAATCAAACATAAAACAGTAATATTCCTCTTAAAACACTTAAGGCTTCTCACAGCCCTAATTTTAAGCATTAAACCATTCATTTTTAATTTCTTATACTTACCATTTATTCTTTTTATTCTCCAACTTTGAACGTTATCAGCCCGCCTTACTTCAAATTACCCGCCACCTTTCGATACACTCCTGGCACTCACAACGAGCCTTAACATAGTAACCGATTCCTTCCATGTTAGTTAACAGCACTTATGTCTGCTCAGACCATGTTACACCTCTGTTATGTTAAAAACAGTGCTGGTAAACAGTAAGACAACGCTCTTTTACAGCACTAAAATATTTGAATTCAAATTTTGACTAAATTAACTTCAATTTATTTACGATAAACCCTAAATTATCATTACAATTATTCTTCTAATAAGTAATTTGTTCAACAATTTCCATTTTTTCAGCCACGCCCCGTCATGCAGCGGCAACGGCAACAACAACGACTCGATTACACTTTTAATGACTATTGTTCACTGACTCAGTTTGCGCGGGCGTTGGGAGATATATAGGTCGTGGGGCGGGCATTGTGACGTCGTTGTTGATTAACTTAGATAAATTGGGGGCATTAAGCACTAGTTATCACATAGTAAACTTATGGGGTAGGCGATTCCTTTCGATTTCCCTCGATTGCGATTGCATTGACTGACGATGATAAATGGTTATCGGCGATATCCCAGCAGGTATTTGGGCAGGTAGGTGATCGAGGACAGCAGGCTATAGCTATAGTTATTTCAGGAGAAGAAAGAGTTGATGCATAAATGTCTAGACTTATTTTTATTATTCTCTGAAAATTGTTACAGGATGTCTCTTCACCAATATATACCTTAACAAAATATATACAATCCTTAGCCACACCTTAACCACCAACGTTAACAATCACCAAGTCGTAGGGATTGTCGCCATCCTTAGCTGTCTCCTCATCCTCAGAGCTGTGCATTTATTAGTTTTTTTTGCGATTTTTTAGTTGTTGAATGAACCACACCAAGGCAGAGAATAAAATGAGTTCGTTATTAAATTTGTGTTTAAAAAAAAATAAACTAAAAACATAGTGAAACGTGCTACAACATAAAGACTAAAAGCCAGGGTTAATTTAAATGAATCACAAGATTAGTGCAACCGCCACCAGGACAACACGTAACTATCAACGGAATAGAGCTTACGAGTTGGTCAGTCCCCGATAGAACCAAGGACTTCCAGGACTTTGAAGACTCCTGATCGATCTTGGACTCGACCTCGGCACAAAAGTGTTTCCGGTCATGGGAACGTCCACTCTTGCAGTCGCAGATCAACCGCTTCTTGCACTCGGCATCGCAGGTGGGTCGAGCCGGTGAGTTCTTCCAGTAGTACCTGGTTTCGAAAGAATGTTTATTAAATATAAGAAAGTTAAAATCTTTCCTGAGTCAAAACCCACTTGTAGTAAAGCTCAAAGAGCTCCTGATTATTGGTGAGCTCATTGAGCAGATTGTTCCAATCACTGGGCCGCAGGGCCTTCATGTTGTAGGCAGCTCGGGCCGTGTACAGCTTGTACCAGATGGGATAGCCATACAGATTGGCCTCCTTGAGATTCATTATCCAGGACTCGTGGTCAATGACCAGCCGCGTGGTGGAGTCATGGTCGCCATCCACATAGTAGATCCGATAGCCGGGATTCAAGTCGTAGTATGGGGATACAGAAGGTCCTATGTAGGCCACGCTGTTGGGATGATCTGAAAATTTAATTAAAAGTTAAGGCTTGTTTTTGAAGTCACAAGATAATCCCTTACTTAGATCGTGGGGATCGTAGAACATCTCAAACTCATCGTAGTGCGTGTGCCCATAGAACTGAGCTGTTATGGTGCTCTCATAGCGGGCAATGATCTTGTAAAAGTTACGGGACCAGACCTTCAGGCAATCCGAGTGTCCTGGGGGAATGTGTCCGATGACATGAACTTTCTCGTTGGAGAACTCGGCACTCTGGAGCTCGTAAATGAACCTGGTAGATGTTATAAGTTATTCTATGAATTTTTAACCTTAGTTATAGGTAGCTTACCACTGTAGCTCTGTGGCTGGATCTGTGGAGTTCAACAGGAGCCACCAGTTCTTGTTGTTGCAATAGTTCATGTTCATCGAGATGATGCGGAAGCCCGGACGCACAAGCACCGAGTAGAAGGCGCCCCTACGCACCGTGTGGGTCACACTTTGAGGCAGCCAGCGACGCCACTGGACATCCAGCTCATCGTAGAGCCAACTAATCGAAATATCCACCTGGTTGACATAAGGCGGAGGAAAGCTGTTCACAGGAGCACTCTCGTGGTTGCCCAGCGCCGGAAATATGGGCACCCCCGGGAACTTCTCCACCATCTGCTGCACCGTCTCCTTCAAAATGGAGAGATTCTCCTCCTTGGTCTGGTTCCACACATCATGAGGCGGCAGATCGCCGGTCCACAGGATGTAGTCAATGTCCTTGTGGGTCTCTGCGATGTGGGCCAGCATGTGATCCACCGTCCGCTTGGGAGTGTCGCACTTCCTGTAATCACCCCACTTTCCGGCGGCGGCATTCGGCGTGGCAGGTCGTCCGCTGCTGAGACGACAGCACAAAGGCTCATTGCACTCGGCATTGGAGCCCTCCGCGTAGTGGGGATCATAGTGAGTGTCGGAGATGTGCAGGACCTTGAAGAACGGCGCCGCCTCCATGGGTATGGGCAGATCGGCGAGACGCGGCGGCTTGGGCACCGGCGGAAAGATCACCTCCCACTCGTGATACGGATTGTAGACATCCGCACAGCCGTCGCCAATCACGAAGCTGCACAGCTCATCGGGACTGAGATTGACCCGCTTCAGGACGTAGATCAACTCGGTGCCGAAAAGCTGGGCAACTCCCTGGCAGACCCTGGCACTCTGGATGTTCAGATTCGTGCAGTAATCCGTGATCATTTGGATCAAGTCGGCGTCCGTCTTCCCCGACTGGATCTGATGCTGGATCATGCCGGCACCCGCTCGGCAGGCGGTGCACGTTACCTGGGACATCAGGCTGTTCTCCACCTCGAAGGCCACCTGCTTGAGGTTCAGCAGCCTCAAGGCTCGGTCCACGAATGGGGGATACACCAGGCCATCGCCGCCACCCGCATCATTCCAGAGCATGCGTCCAGTGGCCGTCTGGTTGGCCAGTCGCTGGAGAAACTCCGCATCGGAGCTGTCCGAAGCCGAGATCTTGGTGCGATTGGGATGAGGAACCAGTGCCAGGTGCGGCTCAATGCTGCGCGGCTGCTCCTCCACCACCCAGGGCTCCGTTTCCAGCTGCGTCCAGTTTATCTGCGGCCGGAGGTGGGTGAACAGGAAGGGCAGGGCTGTAATTTGGAGAGTTGTATCAGTTAATCATGTCATTGGTGGCTTCTGAATTTCTACTCACCATCCGCCACTGTCAAAGTGGTCAGCAGGGCTATGAGCCAGCTTGGCCACGACAACTGGCTCTGTGTCATAATGTTCCGATATGGGCTACGCCAGGTTCGCTGCTAAAGAGCTTCCACAACTCCAGAGACTCAGAGATCTCCAGGTAGGTCTCCTCCTCAAGTAGCAGCCGGCTTGACCTACATCCGCGGGTTTACCCGAAAAAAAGTAATAAAACAGAGACCGAAAATTGGAGAGTCATTATTTGGTGGAACGAGTTTCATTACGACTCGAATATAAGTAAGAGCATGTGCAGTGGCTCATCATGGTTCGCTTTTGGTTTGTTTTGGTTTTTTAGTATGCAGTTTCTTTTTCCTGTATGATTTATGGCAACTGCCATTAAATATTTATGTAATTGAAAGCATGGAAACATAAACTAAGTGTCTCCTGAGCTGGTAATTTCTGTAAAGCTCACTTAAGGAGAGTAAAGCGTGCTTATTTAATACTTCTCCTCATGGCAACAATAATTTCCTCCAGTCTTCTGCCACATTATGCAGCTTAGAGTCACAAATCCTGTTGCATTAATTTCTATATTCCCCCATCAACCCTTGACCTTTTCCAATTCAAATCCTATGCCCTTAGAAAACCCAACATCTAAATCTAAATTTCAATCGGTGCGTGTATGTTTTTAGGGGGTGCCTGATGCTTTCATCAACATTTGACAGCACTTAAAATCTCGTTAGCTGTAAATGGCAGACATGTTTGCATCCAAGAGCAACATCAGCAGCTACATCAGCGATATATGCAACATCAGCGGCAGTCAGGAACTGTCACCTCCCTCCGATGCATGCCGCTTCAGCATTAGATGGAATTGTTGCAGCGCTTTTATTTGGATTGACAGATACATTTGTAGCTCACTGTGGCGAGTGACTCATGTGTCTTCCTCCCGAGCGATGTTTGCCTTAAGCGGACTGTTAGATATCACGGCCCCAACGGCATCCACTCGTGCGTTTGTTTACTGTTTTTCCAGTTGAGAAGCTGCCTTATCAGCATCTGTCGACGGTTTTTATTTTTATTTATAGCAACTTTAGTTTATTTTTCGATGGCAGTTTTCTATTTACTTTTTTAAGTCCTATCAGAGGGCAGTAAATTAATCAGTGTGAACTATATTCTGAGTTGTGTTATAAAGCTATAAATATAAACTGAAGGAGCTAACACTTTAAAAAAATTAAAGCAAATACTGATAAAGAGACCCTAATTGCTAGACGGGATGATGGGATTCGGTTTTAAAGTAGAGTCTATTCTATTATAAAACACAGCAAATATTTGAGTAGAAAGATTTAAGGCAGCGGTGCCCATTTACGTAAGTAAGAAGTACAACAAGGTTGTCAGATACTAGAATAAAATAACTAACTGTAATTGTTATAATGCACACAAAATTGCTATGATTAAAAAAATAGCTATTTAACTCTACAGGGGCCTAGTTTTAGCCAAAAAAAAAATCAAATTTGATCTCACTAGTGTCTTGCTTACATTTTGAGCTTATTGTGCGTGTGCGGGCAGAGGCTGGACAGAGAAATTTCCTGAGGAGCGAGTCAGAGAAGTGGTCACCACTGATTTAAAGCCATAGAATATCTTTAGCAGGAACCAATTTTGTATTAAATTAAACATAAAACAAACCTATGTTCTATTCATATTTTTGAAAGCTCAAAAAACTCAAGAAAATTATGAATAAGTACAAAAAAATGTTAAAATTCTCAGTACAGAACTCCATAAAATCCTGAATAAATGCTTAAAAGTATAATACTCTCAGTATAAAGTACATAAACCACTGATAGTTCCTGAAAACCTAACCCCTTAATAGTCTTTTCCCTCTTTTTATACCCGGTACCCATAGGGTACAAGGGTATTATAAGTTAGTGCCAATCGAGAATGTATGTAACAGGCAGAAGGAGGCATCTCCGACCCCATAAAGTATATATATTCTTGATCAGCATCACCAGCCGAGTCGATTTAGCCATGTCCGTCTGTCCGTCTGTCCGTCTGTCCGTCTGTCCGTCTGTCCGTCTGTCCGTCTGTCCGTGTGAAACAACAGATCTCAGAGACTATAAGAGCTAGAGTTACCAAATTTGGTGACAACATTGGAATCTGTTGCACGCAGATCAAGTTTGTTTTAAAATTTGGCCACGCCCACTTCCGCCCCCGAAAAGCGTAAAAACTTTATATAAGCTATAGTCGTAATTTTTGGCTTAAAGTAAATAGATAAAATAAATAAGTAGGCATTTGCGGACGTTTTCTGAAAATTTGAGTAAAATCGGATGATAAACATGGAAGTTATTAAATAATAAAGTTTTCTGTCAATGCTTCTTCTTCTTCTGAGCCACAAAGGCAGTAGCGAAAAAAAGTGTTGCGTGCTTTCGAGCGCAGTATTAATTCGTAAGGCAGCTGCTTTCAGCTGCAGAATTTGTCTTTTGAACGTTGCTTAACATGTTTTAAGCAACATTTGTCTTCATTTGTCAACTTTTTGTTTTTTCCATGTTGGTGTGTTATTTAATTTCACGCACAATACTGGGTACCGGGTATCTCACAGTCGGTGACACTCGACTGTAGCTTTCTCACTTGTTTTTCGTACCCTTTGACCCTGACTCATCTCCAGACTCGCAATTGAGGCTCTGGCCAGTCAGTCAATTGCCAGCCATCACATGATACGATGAAGAAAAAAACATAACAATCATGTGCGAGTAAACAAAACAACTAAGCGAATTGATTTGTTTGTGATGGATGGAGTGTGTGTAGTGTGTGGTGTGTGCGGGCTTCATTATGCAGCAAGCTCAATGCCAGCCAATTGGCGTGCCCCCATCATCTATAAGCCACGGACAGACCGGCGGACAGCGGACAAGTGTCGCCAAGGTACATTGGCCTGTGCACGGAGTGAAATCGCCGGCGGCGTCTGGTAATATCCGAGGGTCTCCCGTCTCCGCCTCTTGCACGAACAACAAAAAACTTTTTATTTGCCTTTGCGATTTGAAAATCGAAAGTGCCCACTCTAGGGCGTAGAGTTCAAGAAAAATGCATTATTAACACATTTGACAGGCAGAAAACTCGTTTCGCGCACAAGGTTAACCGAGGACAACACTAATTTCCAGCTGATTGCAGGTCAAGTTACAGCCATCAAAAGCGCCTGAACCCGCCGACGAGAGACATTACAAAACTATCAAAAGCGGCGGCTTTCGTTAAACAGGTTTCGGAGTTATAGCTGCAGCACGTGGGCAGAAAAAAAAATGGATTTTTGGCACACCAACAACAACCTATAACCATCTGCATCCAAGCCAGGTTCTGCCAGGTTCAGCTTTCTCGCTCAGCGTAGGCCCTCCTCCAAAAAGGGCCGCTACGGAAATCGAGGAGGGAAAAAAAATGTTGTACGCGCCCAAAAAAAAACTTTCACTTTCTTTAGAAATTATTTTTGATAATATAATTTTTTCTGGCCGTCCATCGTTGCCTTTGTTATTTCGAAAACACTTTGGGGGCTGCGATGTGCTAAATGGAGCGGCGGCTGCCAGGTCCCACGCCCAGAGAGCTTAAGTCATTCCGTCCAATCTTGTTGGCTTTGTCTTTTAGTGTCTATTGTATAATGGAGCTGCTGCTGCTGCTGCTGCAGTCGGTCACGCTGCATGTAATGTTTTAATGAACATTTCTTGTTTTATAATAATTAGGAAAGAGATGGGGAGTCGTCACACTCACTCTCAAAATGAAAACGAAAGTGTGTTTCTTTTCTTTCTTTTCCCGCAGCTATTTGGCCTATGGAAATTTTCAGAGAGACATCGATTTTAAAGAAAGCTTTAATTACGGAATCAAGGGGAAATATATGTAAGAATTAACCCATTTCATGGAGAGCTTTGCGAGTAAAAAAGATCACACGTCTCGGAGATACGAGTAAGTAGGAAATACTTGCCATTTCAGGCACGTAATCATTAGAAAAGTACGCATAAAATTCAATCAATCTCTTAATCGTACATATCTCAATCTTCTTTGTACTACCAATAATTTCCCCCGATTTTATTATTCATGGTCAGGCTTCTGGAAGGCAGTGCGTGTGCCTTGATTCGCCATTCGTATGTAAGGTATGGTGTGGCCAATGGAACAGCCTCGTCATGACCAAATAGTGGCCTATATTTTTGTTGTTTTTGTGGTCGCAGTGTTTGGTTTTGGTTAGCGGGGGCTAATTAAACATGCAGTCGCCACCGAACCGCCGAACCACTGAACCACTCATCGTACCTCAAATGCCTGGCACGCACAGCGAACTGCACGCAAATAGCAACGGTAGCTATGGTTTGTATAGAATGTATAAAACTGTAGCATATTTAGACCATAGAATACCCTTTACTTAAAATATAATAAATATTTAAGCTGAAAATATTGCTAGATTAAATTTTATCTGATTTACGAGAGTATCTAGAGCTAGAAATATTATTTTTTAGACTTTAAGAGTTTCTGAAGTCTAAAAAGTCCTTCAAACAGTCGAATAAATGAACATATTTATGAACATAATTATTATATTAAATTATGTAAAAGATTTTGGATTTATAAAGGCTTTCTTCTTCCTATTTCCCATTTTTTCACAAACCCTATAAACCCTCAGAACTCTATTATTACTGGGTACCTTCAGAACGCCAAAGACAGCCAACGAAAGCGTAAAGCTGCGTAACCAGAACGAATACATAGAGATATAGACATCGTAAAAAAGAGACAGAGCTCAGGCTATAGAACCTGCTGCACAAAAGTGAAACAAAGTGTGGACAGTTTACAACTTGGCGGCGGCATAACTGCAGATTTTGCAAGCGATTCATAAACTTTTAGTCGCCGCGCATGCGTGACGGTGGCGGAGAGCCGTGAGAGAGCCGCCGAAGTGAAATGCGCAAACGTGTTTTTCCTGACGGCGCCTTCTGACGAAATGTGTAACAGTAAATCACAAAACTACCACAACAGGTTTGACAGAAACTAAAGCCGAAATAAAGCGAATCAAAACGAATCAAATCAAATCAAAATCGAATCAAATGTAGCCAAAATATCGCGGTTATAGTTACCTTTTTTTGAGCCGAACTTTCGTTCTTGACCCACAACGAAGGCTTTTTGTTCTTCGTCGCGTTTCGTTTCGTTTTCTTTTCTTTAATTTGTTGATTTTGTTGTCGTTTCTTGGGCTCTTTCCCTTTTCTTCCACTTTTTCTTTCTTACAGTTACACTATTTATTTATAGACAATATTGTGCCATAATTCGCAGCTCTCCTTCGCCGATTGCCCTCATTTATTTGCGTTTCATTTACGAATTTCTATAATCGCACAATGCGATCCGAACTTATTACTTATTTCTTTGTATTTTTTTGGCGTGCACTCTTCACTTGTTTTTTGTTGTTTCTTTTTTCTTTCGTAGATTTCACCCGCCTTCAGTCACTCTTTTTTCGCGTCTTCTCCGCTGAGAAAATCCAACCGCTCGCCGCGAACCGCCGCCACTAAATGACAGCTTTTGAGTCGAGCTTGCCGCTTGGCAGCTGATAAAAGTTTATGGAAAAGAGAGAGTATTTCTCAGATCTCTGGTGAATGAGAGATGGAAAATAAACAAAGGGAAATAGAGAGTCAGAGAGACTGAGAGAGCTTTTTCCTAACAAGAGAACAACGTTAAACATTTAATTAGTTTGATTTGTATCTCGCTTGAAAATCTGTTCACCATTGTTTCAAAACGGAAGTCAAATGTTTAGTATAGAATCTCGACAACAGATTGGACATTGTTTTGGCAACGATCTGTTGGTTTTATAAAGAATAGACTTTATTAGTCAGGTCAGGTTAATTCTGGGAACCTATTAGCAATTATGAATAGTTAAAATTAATCTAATGTGCGGCTTCTAGTAACAGATTGGTACCTAATTAGCAACTATTTAAAACACTTTAAAACAAGCTTATTAGTCACTCTTATTCCTAAGAAGAACTGGGAATATAGTCAAAATGAGTTAAATTTAGTTAGTCTTGAAAAGGCAAAAATATTTGGCATCTAGTATTAGTATCTGATTCTACACTATTGTAAAAGTTACTACATTACAGTAACAGTAAACAATATTACACTGTGTGTATCGACACAGTAATAAATCACTATAATAAGCACAGAAAAGTATCTGATTAACACCTAAAAGATATTTTTATAACAAGCTTTTTGGTCAGGCAAATTCTTTCAATTCAAGAAGTTTACTTAAATATTTATCACTAGAATAATTAGCCTTATTTAACTTATGATTATTATTAAGATTATTTTTAAATATTACATCAAGTGTATCATATAAATATCTATAAATCCGATGCTACTTATAATTAAATCATAATAAAGATGGAAAACAAACAGATGTTTATTGATTTAAAATCGATCTTGGCATACAAAAACATCGAAGACTTCGATTCTTTTCCAGATCTAGTTAATAATGATGAATAGTCTTAAAAACAAAGAGGTATAACAACAATAAGTTCTGTAATAAATAGGTTTCTAATGACAGAAGTTTCTCAACAACTTTGTATTTGTTAAATCTTTTATTATTTGTTCATTTATTAATTGATTATTCTTTAATTATATTCATGCAATTCTTTGCATACCTTAAGGTATAATAGGTATATAATAACAATTGTTATTTATTAATTAATTATTATCTAATAACTTTCATGCCTGCTCAAATCTCAACAGATGTTAGCTGACTAATTCCATGATTAGCTCCACCTTCTTAACCAAACAAAAAAAATACTCACTATTGTGAGTACTTAGAAAGCCTTAAAAAGAGGCTCAAATGTGGTCTTAATATGTCCGTGTTAATGCCTCAGACCTTCTTGATTTTGACATAGCTTTGCTTAAATGCTTAGTAGCTCCCGACACCCAATCTCTTTATTTCTTTATTCTTCATATTTACACGTTTAATGAGGTACATAATATAGGCGCTTATATGCTACAAAAGGTGATAGGCCCGCCGTGACAAACAGTTTTTGGGGATTGTGGATTTGATTGGAAGGAAGAGGAGGAATGGGGGCTGGATCCATCAATCAAGTTCTGCTAACCGTTGTCCCCCGTATCCGACAACTGCACTCGGGGTGATTTATGGCCATTATGACTCCGGCTATCAGGCTATCAGGGTATCAAGGTATCAGGCGGAGGAGGACTCGATTGACGCACTCGACGAGTCATCGCACTGCTTGTAAATGGTGAACACCTCGCGCTTGAAGCTGAGGAAGCTGATGCGCCGCGGCTGCACTTCACCCGAGGGCTCAGCGGGCAGCTGCAACTCCAAATCCTTTATCTCAATGCCACCTCCTCCTCCCTGCTTCTCCTCTTTGACTAGATGGGGGCAGCGCCAGCTGAAGGTGGGCGCCCTCAGGCCACAGCAGCACCTGCTCCGGTTCACCTGATCCAGCGGCATGGCTGCATCTTGCGCCTTGCCAGTGCTGCAACCAAAGAATCCTCGGATTTTCTGCTTCATCAGCGACACGGTGCGTATGGTCTGGGTGAGGAAGGTGTAGAAAATGGGGTTCAGGGCGCAACTGGACAGGTTGAGGATGCCAAAGCTGAAGTACAGCAGCCAGTCCACGGGCTCCGAGTAGGAGCCATAGAGCCGCATGATCAGGAACACCCAGGCTGGGAGTCGCAGGCAAATGAAGACGGCCATCATCAGCAGGACTACGACTACCATCTTCCGATGCCTGGCCTCCCTGGCCAGGGCAGCAGCCGTGGTCTTCTGCACGGCCTCACGCCGTATGGGATTCTCCGGGGGCAGCGGACCCGCCTTGTCCAGCAGGGCAAAGGGCACAGCCACACCCAAGGCACTGACCAACGTAGAAGGCATCAGGAGATCCCCATTGGCCGACGAGCCCAGCGCCTTGAACTGACCCTCCTTCGGCTCCTGGCGCTGTACCTGCTGCTCCTGGTGGTAGTGCCGGCGCAGCCACAGCTGCCTGGCTATGGTGGCATTCAGCCAGAGGAACGACACAATGCAGGGCAGAAAAATCAGTGCGAAGAGTATGACGTAGTAGAGTCCGACGTCGTGCTGGGGAAAACAAAATATTAATAGAATTGCATAAGTTTATTCACACACGGCGGCGATAAGATAAGCCCGACATTGATTTAACATTTGTCAACTGTCAACGGTTCCCTTAATCGCTGTATTAGCTGCCGCTAATCTCGCTGACTTACGTCCCCGGCCAGGCACATATGGACCAGCTCCAGCTCGGTCACCACCACCTCCTCGGGCATAGCTGTGGTTACTTCGACCTCAGTGTGGTTGCACTCCACCTGCAGCAGATATATCCAGCGGTAGTCGTAGATGCCAAGGAGAGGTCCTGAGGCGCCTATGGAACAGGCCCAGATCAAGAGCATGCAGAGGGCGCTGAAGCGTGTGTCGGGATTCCAGAAACCAAGCACAGGTCGCATTACGGCCAGGTAGCGATCGAGGGCAATGGCTACGAGGGTGAGGCTGCCGGACAGCACCGAAGTTGTGGTGATGAAGGGCACAAACTTGCACATAAAGCCGCCAATGGTCTAAAAAATAAAAATAGCAACCAGAAAAAATTCTTAGAAAATCTACCTTTATCCTAAATCAAAGAAATATTCATAGAGGAAACTATGAAGTAAGTTTTTTTTGTAAAAACTCACCCAAAGCTGCAGATACTCCGCCTGAAACTGCGCCATATAGGACACCGTGCAAAAGACACTGGACACCAGATCGCTGCAGGCCAAGGATATAAGACAGGCTCGGAAGAAGGGTCTTAGCTTCCTTCTCGTATTGACATAAAGAGTGCCCAAATTCCCCGTAAAGGCCAAGACAAACAAGGTGCCAACCACGGCGGAGAAGGCATGCCGCTTAAAGCTATTCAGCTGGCTGAGATCGCCCACAAACACCCCCGGATAGCGGGCAGTCGGGGGCGAGCTCTCGGTGGTCTCGCCATACTTGGTCAGAGCCCACTCCACGTACAGATCCAGTTGCTCCAAGGTATAGTGTAACAGGGCCATTTCCCGTGTCGGCCCGAAAGTATGCCGCGCGAAAACGGTCCGGACCTAAAAGCTTTTGCCACTAAACTGATGCCGGCAGATTTATGGCCAGCGATGGCTACCTGGCTTCCAGTTTCTGGCTTAATGTTTCATTATCGGGGCGCCGCTTATCGTTCAGCGTAGCTTCACCGTTAACCGATGGCTATCCGCTGTCATTATTATGCGCAGCTCGCTGCACACACGCCATGGAGGTGATAATGATGATGGCACAGGCAATCACTCATCATCATCGAGGCTGAACCCCCACCGACATGGTTTGAGAAAATATAGAAACACCTTTAACTTTACGTTTAGCTGTGGTTTCACATTTATTTCTGCGACACTTTCTCCTTTCTATATAGCACACTTTCATTATTGTCCTTCCTCCCTTCGGTTGCATAGGTTTAAGAGCTTAAAAAAATACAACACACACCTACGAGTCTAGTCGTCGGGGTATATCTAAGCTTAATGTACAAAAGAACTACACAAAACTCTTGGTTTAAAGTTAAAACTTAACAGCAAAAGCTTAAGGAACCTAACTTTAATGTTTAAACTAGGAGTGCGGCTAAGGCTAAGGCTCTAAAGTAACTAAAAAATCTATAAAATCTAAAAAACGATTAAGGGGGTTCGGGTAACCAATTAAACATTTTATACAAACATTAACGGCTAGCTAAACATTACAAAAACTATATAGTAGTAAGCACTCGAAAATACTTGGAATCTGTTTTCTTTTGGCAAAAAACACAATCAGAAGTCACACACGCGCACACGCTCACTCGCTCTCTTGCTCTCACACAACATTTGCCACGAACTTGTGTATATATATCGGTATATATCTGTATATCGGTTTATCTGTATATATATGGAGATAGGTGTATAGTCTTTTAACCAGCATAGCATTGGTAGGCTAGTGTAGTAATCGTAGTGGATAAGGTAGCTTTACAACGACGGATAGTTGGGTGCCTTGGCCATTTTGTAGTTTTCGAAAATGCAGCGAAGCTTTTTTTGGGGGAGTTACCATCGACAAACGGAACCGGAAATAGCTCTATTAATCCACCGATAAGTAACTCCTAGTAGAAGGACTCGTGGGAGCCATCCAGACACTGGCTGGCCATGTGCAGGGTGAGCGCCTGGTAGGGCAGCGGCTTGCCCATGCTCAGGTTGGCGGTCACATAAACCAGGTAACTGGAGCCCGGCATCAGGTTGAGAATGGTCTCCGTTTCGATGTTGTCGGGACTGGAAAATAAGTGAATTTTAAAATTTTAATAATAGGAATTAATAAAATAGTTATGCACAAGAAGGAAGGGTATATCCAAGCCTCCCAATGAAAGGATCTCCAACTTTTAAGTCCTCAACTTTTAAAGATTAGAAATTCATATGCTTTTTAGAGTAAAACATCATTTTTAATTAGCTGGTAAGTTATTTTTTAATTCCTATCTTAAACTGGATTGGAAAATATATAATATATATAGAACATTTCTATTAGAAATTAATAACAAATAAGAGAATTAATTATATAAAAATTAATAACAGAAAAGAAAGAAATAGTCAACCCTCTTAACCAAAGGATCTCCAGGTATTAGGTTTCGAACAATGAATGATTAGGAATTTATATGCTTTTTCGATTTGAATATCTTCTAAGATTTTCCTTTAATTTATTTTCATTTAATCCTTATCCTAAACCCACCTCTGTTGTTGCCTTTCCCGGCAGGTCATCCACTCAAAGTTCCTGTACTGCATCACCCGCTTGGGCACAAAGTCCATGCAGTAGTTGGTGGAGTCCACCACGCTGCGATTGCGCTGCGGCAGATTGAACACGATGATGCAGTAGCTACAAAACCGGAAATTGGTATATATAATTTCTGAAAATAATAATCTATAAGTTATGAAAGCCTCACCTCAATTCCCGCTCATCTGGCGAGCCATTCCAGGCTATGGTGGCCCTATTGCATCTCGTTCGCACATTGAAGACGCTGGTGTTCTGCGGCAAATCAGGCAAATCCCGGAACTGGGGTTCGCTGCTCAAGGCCACCTGTGGAAAATACTCCTCCTTAGATTCAAGAAGTTCCAGAATTTTCTAACAAACCCCTACCAACACCTTCTGTGCCCGAAAGGCCTCATCCTCATTGCTCGGCTCGAAGCGCATCAGATAGCGCTCGCCCGGCAGCACGCCCTTCTGCCGAATGTAGGTGGGGCTGTAGAAGGCCTCCGTCCGGCCCACCTCGCTTCTTTGGCGTAGAAGCCTCACACGGATCTCGCTCCCAGAGCAGGGAATGAGAAGATGCCGCACGAAGGGCTCCTCCACTTGCGGCGGCGTTGGCGGCACCTTGAAGCTGTACACCTGCTTGCCATGCTGGCCGCCGATTTTGAGCAGGAGCAGTGCCTGCTGCCGGAGAGCCAATGGCTGCGTCCGATTGAAGCTCACCTGGCTGCTGGCCAAGCGCATGGTTAGGTTCTGCCGCGTCTGATGAACCCCAAAGAGGTCGAGTTGGTAGCTACTCCTTGGGAGCAGGCGACGCAGCATCTGCTGACGGCGCTTCCCCGTGCACACAACATGCAGGTTCTGCCGGGGATTTAATCGCCGCTCCCGCTGCGGGGCAGTGGCCCAAACCAGGTCCAAGGGATTGCCAGAGGAGCAGCTGGGCGCCATGTGACGCTGGTCCACGTAGGCGGACACTGCCTGGCAGAAGTTGACAAAGGAAGTGTTGGGAGAGTCCGACGTGAGGCGCTGGATCACCAGGCAATAGTGCATGGCATGGTAGTCGAACTTGCTGGAACGAGGGCGGATTTTGAAGGGAGATTGAGATATTTATTCCTAAATTATTTTAAATTCCTTTATATTATCTTCGAACTTTCTCCGTTTCCTGCATACTTTTAGGTAGAACTGGCACTCACCTCCTGTCCCACTTGACGATCATCTCACGCTTCCGCACTCGGTTCTGGGTACGGATCCCAATCCGGTGCGTGGCATTGAGCAGCGGCCAGTCCCTCTGCGGATGCTCGGCCAGGGCGTCCACCTTGAGAGCGCCGCTGTGGCGGGCGAGCACAAAGAGATCATAGTGGCCGCGAAGGGCACATGGCAGCACCAGGCTGCCCACAGCCACACCTGGTCCAGGTGGAGCGGCTGCCGGGCGCAGCAGGTTCGCTGCAAGGCGTCAGGAGGTTAATGGCTATAACTGGCTGAGAGGAGGAGATGAGGACTTACCTGTCCGATTGTAGTACATCTTGCGGCCCACGGGCGCCGAAAAGCGAATCGTCAGCGGCGTCGAGGCGTTCAGGTTCAGCACAAATCTGAAAAACGAGATGAAGGCGGCTTTTGAGGGGCGGAGTAAGTGAGCTGTTAACGCCCTGTGTCAAAAATGATGACACTAAATTATCACACGCAATTTGTTTTGGCCGCCTGTCTGGACCAAATGAGTCAGCGGCTTTCGGCTCGAGACACTGGACATACCCTGGCCAAAAAGGTTAACTTGGCTAGTGTATATTTTAAGGCAAAATATAGATCTGAGACTCTGTGATAGTTTATTTATTTTCGTAACTTTTCTTGCTACAAATTTGAATTAAAATATTTTAAATAGATCAGATATATCCTTCTTGATATATTTCTATCCCTGTATTATTTAAAATACTTTGAGAATTTAAGCTTAACCAATTTCCGCTTAATTATTATTTATTAAGGAATAATATTCTTTAACAAGTAAAATAGTTTCTCAAAATCATAGTCTTCTTTTTTATTAAATTCCAAAGAGTATCCCCCATTCGACCTGCCATAAAACCTCTTCCCCGGAACTTTGTTTATCCATATTCTCCCTCTCCCAAAGCTGTTGCAACTTTGTTGCAGCCAAAGATTGAGTCCAAGTCCCTCCTGCCCTCTGGGCCTGAGCTCTGGTGGACTTGCTGAGTTTTGTATTGTAATTAAATGCGAAATTTACGAGCAATTTTTCTAATGACAAATTGCTAAGACAAATGAGCTCGCCGATACACCCACACTAGACTCGAACACACACACAGGACACACGAGGATGTCTAGGATGCACTGGGGCCAAACAAAATGGAGCTTGGAAGCAGGATGGCCATTGCAGCAAATGACTCATTGACTTGGCTTATGGCCGGCCATCTCGAGTTTTATTTTTATGACCGGCTACTTCCGGCCAACGCCATCTCCAGCTCCCAGTTCTCGGCCATCTCCCCCGCAACCGAACAAGTAGTTGGTCGTATTTTTTTGGCCGCCCTGCCAAAAGGTTCCGAATCGGATCGGATTGATGGAGTGTTTTAATGCATTTGCGACCCATTGTTGGCGGCGGCGGCGCCGCGGCGACTGAGCAAATATTTGCTTTAATTTAAGCCTTGCATGTTGCAATGGCGATTGTTTGTCATTGGAACCTCGGGCTGGGACCGGGGCTATCCGGGACATCCTTGTTGTCTGCTCTGCACGATGATGATGACAGCGGCAGTCAATTATACAAGGCAAACATCAGCCAAAGACGAAAGTTTAATGCGCTCTTTGGTCTCGGTCTGGGTCTCGATCTCGGGGAGGCCTTTGATTTAATGGCCTTTTGACTAAGCCCAAAGTATACTTATAAGTGGGTAAGTAGGTGGTAATATTACTGCAGTTATGGCTTAGGGTTTATGATTTCTGCTATTGGAGGAGGTTTCTGTTTAAGTTTATGAAGGGAGTTGAGTTTATTAGAGGTTAATATTATTTTATTTATTATTAATACATTTTATATTAGAAAAAGAGCTTTATTTGTTATATAAAAATTTATTTGGCGCATTTTCTACTTAATAAAAGGTCTAATACCAAGTATAAAAAGGTTGGTAGCTGCTCAATTTATTCATTATTTAAATTCCCAATATTATTTTATGATTTTAAAGGTTATAGATTTTATAATAAAATATTTCTAGCAACCTCAATTGTTTTTATTTAATCTTTTTGACAAGTTTAACTCTTGAAAAATAAAACTTCTGCAATTATTTATCGAAAATAAATACTATAAATATTATAGTAAATATTTTTATAAGTTATACTTGTTAAATAAATATTTCTAGCAACCTAAACAATTTTTATTTTATATTTTTGATAAATTTAGCTCTTGAAAAAGAGGCCATCTGCAATATTTTATGAAAAAAAAAACGTTAAATATTATAATAATTATTTTTACAAGTTATGCTTGTTACCAAACATTTTTAATTTCCCCAAAAACCCAGATGCTCCTCCACCTAAAGGCAGGGCATCCCTCATGTATAACATGCACCACAAATTTCGCACCCGCCGCAGTTAATTCGCAATTGTCCGACCTGACAGACCTGACAATGACACGTAATCACCAAACTGTCATCATACCATTACTCCAGCTCCTGCAGCATGTCCTGGGCATAGTGAATCCCTCGAATGAGACCGCCAACACGGTGATCTACATGCTCCCCGCCAAGGATATTGGCCCGGAGGTGTGGCGGGCCGGAGTCGATTGCCTTGATAGCTTTGCGCAGATCTTCTTCTACCGGAAACCCGCAGAGCGATTCACCAGAGCCTACAACCTGATGCTGACCCATGCCTTTAATCTCTCCAATCCCGCTGACCAGATCCAGGAGGGATTCAGCAAGCGCATCAACGAGGCGGCCACGGATCCTACAGAGCCCCTCAGACAGGAACTCTTCCAGCTGCGAGTGGTCACCGATCACTGGAGCCACGAGAAGAGCAAGAACTTTGGCGCGCTGATCTACGCGGATAACTATGTGATAGTCGTGGACTCGGTGGAGCGACTCCTGAGCCTGATGAGTCGCTTTGTGAGCAAGATGCGCTCCTGGAATCCGGGTGCCCGCTTCCTGGTGCTCTACCACAATCCCCACATGCGGAATAGGCCCTGGACCGTGGCCTCCCAGATCTTCAACGAGCTGATGCATAGTTTTTATGTGCATCGAGTGGCCCTTCTGTATGCCAACTCCTCCATGGACTACAATCTCCTGGTGAATGATTACTACAGCAACGTGGACTGCCGGATTCTGAGTGTCCAGAGCGTGGGTCAGTGTCATGATGGCGAGCTGTTTCCCAGTCACAGTGCCGTGCATGCCTCCATGCAGGACTATGTGGCGGGATTTAGTCCTGCTTTTTGTACCTTCTATGTCTGCGCCTCAATCTCGGCTCCGTTTGTGGAGGCCGACTGCGTGGCGGGCCTGGAGATGAGGATTCTCGGGTTCATGAGGAATCGCATGAAGTTTAATGTGAGTCTGATCAGCCTTCAATCTGTGAAGGGTAACTACCTCTGCATCCCTCTCTCCTTATAGGTAAATCAAACCTGCAGCACTGAATCCCGCGGCGAAATGGACACCGCTGGCATCTGGAATGGTTTGCTGGGAAAGCTCACAGACAACGAGTGCGACTTTATTATTGGGGGCTACTATCCGGACAACGAGGTGGCTGACTTCTTCTGGGGCTCTGATACCTATCTCCAGGATGCCCACACTTGGTACATCAAGGTGGCTGATCGCAGACCCGCCTGGCAGGCCATGGTTGGCATATTTGAGCCCAGCACCTGGATCGCCTTCATCCTGGTGCTAATCCTCAGTTGGTGGGTCTGGTTCGCCTTGGTGAAGCTGCTCCCGGAGCCAAGGTACTACCAACAGTTCAGCCTGACGGCCATCAATGCCCTGGCCGTCTCCATTTGCGTGGCAGTCCAGGAGCGTCCTATCTGCGAGGCCACGCGGCTATTCTTCATGGCTTTGACCCTGTACGGGCTGAATGTGGTGGCCACATATACCTCAAAAATGATAGCCACGTTCCAGGACCCCGGCTACCTCCATCAGCTGGATGAGCTAACAGAGGTCGTGGCCGCGGGCATACCCTACGGCGGCCACGAGGAGAGTCGGGATTGGTTCGAGAACGACGAGGATATGTGGATCTTCAACGGGTACAACACCTCGCCAGAGTTTGCTCCGCAGACCAAGAACCTGGAGGCCGTCAAGTTGGGCCATCGCTGCATCCTCAGCAACCGGATGTACACGCTCCAGAGTCCCCTGGCCGACGACATATACGCCTTCGAGCAGAATGTCTTCAGCAGCCCGCTGCAGATGATCATGAAGGCGGGCTTTCCCTTCCTCTTCGAGATGAACAGCATCATCCGGATGATGCGGGATGTGGGCATCTTCCAGAAGATCGATGCCGACTTTCGGTATAATAATACCTATCTGAATAGGATCCACAAGATGAGGCCAGATTTTGCAGACACGGCCATTGTCCTAACCACAGAACACCTCAAGGGACCCTTTGGCATCCTTGTGGTGGGGGTTTTCTTTGCCGCCCTCACCTTTCTCGGCGAGCTAATGATCCGGCACTGGCGCTGCCAGCTGGTCAGCAAGAAGCGCCAGCAGCAGGACAGGATTAAGCGGAGTAAGAAGAGAAAGGGCAAGGGTAAGAGAAAGACCAAGGGTTTCCTGGGTGGCAGTACCATCCAAGTTCAAGTGGCTCCAGTCGTACGATTTACGCCAGTCAAACGACGCAAAGTTTTCTAGGGACAAACAAGAGCCAGGAGGAAGGAAGCAGCCAGGAGGAAGGAGAAACTAACCCAGAACTAACCCAAACAAACGTCCCATTGCCTGCTGCGATAAAAATTGACTCAATTCACATAAATTTGCAATTGAGAGACACTGACTGTGACTCTGAGACTCCATCTCCGTCTCCGACTCCGACTCCGTCTTGCCCCCTTTGGGGCCCCGTCTGCGTCTGCGTCTGGGTGTTCTTCTGTCTGGCCCGTGGTCTGGTCTAGTCTCTTCTCTGGTCTCTGTTTCTGTTACTTTTCACGCGAAATACTTAAAATCAGAGACGAAATTCTATTTTTGCAACAATCACAGGCGAAGGCAGCAGGCAGGCAGGCAGGTGCCCCTTCCTCTGGGAGGCGACACCCTAGCTGCTGCTGGTGGCTTGCTTTCCGCAAATTGACAATCAGCTTCAGCTTTTCCCAACTGGGGAAAAACTGAGAAAACTCCGGGGCGAAAACAGAGATAAAGAACGAGTTAAGCAGATATTCCCATAAGTGGCGCATTCGCTGATTGCACGGGAAGTTACTGCGAGCCAAACAAATATCGCGCCAATATCAGATGGCACAAGTTTCGGATTTGAAAATATCACAAATGAAATTGGAAGCATATAGGATGCCAGAGGACCAGAGCAGAGACACAAACTTTTTTCGCCGAATTATGTGAGTTACAGGATATAAATTCGCAAATTTCTTTCGGATATCCATTTAATCGCTGGTGCTTTTTGGGAGAAAAATAAAGTTTTAAGCTTCGTAGTTTTTAGTTCTATATAATCTTCTTAACGGTTGGGTGGTAACAGTAAGAGTGAGCTGATTTTTTCCAGGATCATAGTAAAAACTAAGAAATATGTAATAATAATAAGATAAGAAGTGGCTGAAACAGGGAATTGTTGGGAAATTTTCCATCATAAAATTCTTGTAAGTCAACTAAAACTTCCCCATGAAAAATTAAAAATATTTATTGAAATAATTAAACAATTTCTATTTTAAAGTCTAAAAGGTTTTTTCTTTATTTAAAAGGATTTTTGTGAGTAAGAAATATAACTAAGTAGCTAAATATGAAAATATAAATAGCTAATATTTAAGGTAACATTTTAAATTAATTTCTTATACAAAAAACCAGCCACTTAGTTCAAGGAAGTGGCTAGACTTAACCTTAAAATTTTATTGTGACCGAAGTGGTGACTTGTTTACACTCTGTGCATGTTGTGCGTATGTCGTTAGAGGTCAGGCATAGAAATTTGCTTACTTCCGAGTTAAGTCTTTTATAAAACCATTAATTTATTTGTATTACTTTTTATTTTTAACTTTATAAATACTCTTTTTACCTCAAGTTAATTTAAATCGAAGTTATAAATTCCCCTCTAAACCATAATTCATTAAAATTTTTAAAGAACACTTTCTCAAAATATAAGATTGTCGATAAATCAGTTTTCATCTTTGCGAAAATTCGCATTAAATTATGTTTCCCCCATGCCTCAAGCTTCCACAACCTTCCTCAACTTGTTGAAGCCATTTATCATCTGTTTTCATTAATGGATCTTCTGGCCGACATTGAGTGCCGCGAATTACTCATCCGCTGTAAGTGGACTCCTCCGCCCAACGGCTCCTATTTCACTCTTGTGATCCTGGCAACAATTATATTATTATTCGATTCGAGAACTGATTATGCGAAGTGATTCACGCCCAAAACAATGCCCCGTCATAGAAAGACACACTCAATTACTCACACGGCGAGCACTAAGTGTTTGTAATTTGAAAATTGCGTTTTTCCTACTCTCCCTTTAAGAAATTTTAGACTATTGAACTATGGTGGTGCTTTGGGGAGAAGACGACGTCTTGATGCGGTCTGCGTCTGACTAAGAGACCTCAAATCGAGCGACGCCCCTATGTCTGTTCTGTTCTGTTCAGTTCTGTTCTGTCGATTCCGAGTCCCATTCCTTTACGTTTTCTCTGATTCCGATTCCAATTTCAGACTCACAATCAGTCTGCCACCGTCTCGACCGAGTATTTTCGTACTCTGTCAAGTGCTAAAAATATAGATACTATACATTCGTAGGAGAGATCTTTTCTGGCGGCGCAAAAAGCAGAATTGCCGCAAATGATGACGACGCCGGGGCATTGGTCATTGTGCGAAAATTTCGACGCACTGCAAGGTCTGCGTAGTTTTGGTTAAAGCCAAGCCAAAAGCTAAAAGCCAACGGCCAACGTCCAAAAAACCAAAACAGAAACACACACCGAGAATTATGCTCCGCATTTTATGGCAATTTGTTGTAGCCACTGCCGCTGCTGTTGTTGTGGCTCCTTTGATGCGCTTACAAATAAATAGTTTCACGCCATAAAGCCGCACGGGCTGAGGAGGAGACCGCGATGGAGGCGGAGGTGGAGGCGAGTGGCGAGTGGCTGGCCGGGCAATAAAAGTTGTTTACATCGCTTGAGCCTGCGGCGCACATAAAAATGCAACGCCAACAACAATTAAACAACAGCATCAACATATTAACAACATTCCCTATACAAAATGGTGGGAGAGGGTGCTACCAGTATAGGGAGTGAGTATGTGACAAGGGGCTTGGATTTTATTAAATAAAAATAATTTTGAGTCATTCAAATATAAGGTAAAGTTAATAAAAGGGCACGGAATACCCATCTTTAATTATAAATATTTTAATGCACTTCTTCTGCATTAAATCAAGCCTTTTTAATTTTTTCAAAATTAATTTAAGGCTTAAAAAACAAAGGAAAGTTAATAAAAAGGCAAGGAATACTCGTCATTACTTATAAATATGTTAAAGCATATTTTCTGTCGGAAATCAAGCCTTTTTTAAGAGCAAATAAAATATAAACTAGATTTCTGATAAAAACTAAAAATTACAAGCTTAGCTTAGACCTGACATTAAGAGATATCCATCCTTTTAATTAAGACAGCATTGTTAGGAATACAAAAAATTTAAAGTTAGTAGCTCCTCAATTTTATGTAATATTAAATAAATTCCTTTCACTAAATAAATAGTTATTATAAAAACAAAATAATCTTTTGAATACCTCGTTATTTATTTAAAATAAAATATTTATTTAGGTAATAATAGTGAATTTGCTACCAAAACCATTTAAAATTGGCTTTAAATTAATTTCCAAAATAGGTATTAACTCATGCACATTCACCTTTTAGCCAGTATTTTTGGGTTTATTTTGATTTGAGGCCAACGACTGGATGACTTGACGTCCGGCAGACTGCCGGGCAAAACTAGCGAGCGGGTGCCACAGGTGGCAGCCAGTGGCATCCGCGTCCACATTGATCGAGCTGCAAAGGGGAATGCGAATTGGGAACGGGAGCGCATATTGCGCCGTCGAATTAAGTCGTAAAATTAATATTTATGATTTGTTTGTGCAAAAATATTAACGCTTGCGCCTTGATTGGCAGGCCTGCGACTCGGACTGGGACTGGGTGGAAGGATATGCACGGGGCCCACTTCGAATAGGAATGGGAACTGGGAATGGGAATGGGCACTGCTGATTCTAGCGAAACGCTTAATGGCTGCACGCGCCATAAACGCGATATTTGCCATTGCCAACTCGCTCCTTTTCACACGCTCAGCAAAGCTGGGGAAACTCGAGCCAAACGTCACGTACTCTGGCTCTGGCTCTGGCTTTGTGTTCCCCAGATCTTCGGTCTCCGAGTTGGTCACTCGAGATGCAGTTGGGCAATTGGAGCACTCGCTGCTGGGTCGCGCGACTCTACAGCATCATTCATATCGGTGTATAGAAGAAAAACGTACAGAAAGATGGGAAAAAGAACCGAAAAAGGAGTTGACGACAAACCACGACATTAATTTGAATGTTTGCCGGCATTCTATGGCAAATGATCGAGTGTTATACGAGCCTCGGGGCTTATAGTTTCCCTTCTCCGAGTCCCCCCTAGACGGTCGCACGTTCACTGGAGATGATGGAAACTGAAATCCCGGGACCATCACAGCCTAAGCGAAAACGTGACGGGCCGCTTTTGACCCAGGCCCAAGCTGCGGCCCAGCGGAAACCAATGAAAAAGTGGAGGAAAAAAATATTGGGAATGTTACTCATACGCCACGTGCAACGGGAACAGTGGCTCATTGTTGCCGGGGTAGCTTTAAAGCGCGAAATCGGACTTCTCTTTGAGATATTGGAGATTTGAAAATTAAAATAAGTAATAATAATAATAAAAAATATTAATAATGTTGGTTGATCGTTTAAAAAAAGCTAAAATGAAAAACAAAGCTAGGGTAATTCAAAATAAATGCTGAAGTGACACCAGAACGTTCTTGAATTTTTCTCTAAGCTATCAGGTTCCATTTCGGGCTATTCTTTGAGATATATGAGACTTATAGGTCTTAGAGGAGGTTTTGAAAATTAAAAATGTAATTATTTGTTGGTTGATCGTTAAATAAAAGATAAAATGAAAAACAAAGCTAGGGTAATTTACAAAAAATGCTGAACTGACTCCAGAACGTTCTTGAATTTTTCTCTAGGCTATCAGGTTTCCTTTGGGGTTTAATATGTTTCAAATTATATAATGGGTTAATTTTAATAACAAAAATGTTTAAAAAAAACTTGTAAGTCTGTCCTAAAAAATTCGATTCAAATAAAACAAAGATCAGTTTGAATAATAATAAATAAATTAAAGCATTAATCCCTCCCATCTCCTATCTCCTCAGTGCTTCCTTCCTTTATAAGTGCATTAATGGATTAACTTAAGCATTTTCCAAGCACCTAAAAGCATCTTTTATCCCCCTTTCCTGCTCTTCCCTCTATTCTCCAATAGTTTAATAGATTTTGGAAAAGTTTACTATCGAATCAGGAGCCAGTGTGCGATGTGTGGCGGCTGCGGCGGCAGCTGTGATGGCAACAAAAACCCGCACACTAGACAAGAACGGCCAGAAGGAGAGCAGCGGCCAACACACACACACTGCCACGTTTATGGACAACTGTAAAAAATCTCTGGCTCTGGAGAGTTTTTTGTTTGGCCAGCCACACGTCGTGGTTATAAATTATTTTCTTTTCTCTTTTTTTTTTGGTGTGTCCTCGGAGGCGCCCCTAAGTTCGGTTTTGGCCATCTTCCGTATTTGTTTGGCCGTAATTTGATTTGTGTGGCAGGCGGCGTCGCCAGCGCACTTAGCCATATTGCACCGTACTCACCGCTTCTTCTGTCGCTCCGCCAGTGCGATGTGCACGGGCACATCCACATAGAGGTCCTCCACATCGTCGATGTCCTTCAGCATCTTGCGGTAACGCTGCAGCGACGGACATCGCTGCGGTGGCACAGGCGTCGCCCTGGCCGCTGGCACTGTCTCCGCATTGGGATCCCGTTCGGGAAGTTAGGGGCTGCTGTTGGAGGAGCTCCGTGGAGTCCAGGATAATCCGGTTGCTGGCCAGCGGCGAGTGCGAGATCTCGGCTAGGAGCGGCGGGCTGAGCAGCACCAGCAGCAGGAGCTCCACTCCTGGCAGCATGGTTTTTGGTGGTTACACTTCTGGCTGGGGTTTTCTTTATGTTTTTTTAACTTTTCACTTTCCCCTCACGCTGAGAGGTTTTTATTTGGATTTTTAGGTAGAGTTTTTAGTCAGAGTTTTGAGTTTAAGTTTTGAGTTCTTTGGCTGTGTTTTAATGGGTCTAGAGTGGTGGTTAAAATTGCATTAAAATTAAAGAGATTTTTGATAGAAATTCACATGGAATTAGAGGGAATTGTGAAATTAAAGACATCTTCCTCGTAAGTTCTCCTTTAAATATTGTTTAAGATTATTTCTTCTAATATTCTAATATTTCAAGTATTTATTAAATAAGATTATGGATGATTTCTTCTAATGTTTCAAGAATTAAGTGACATTTTAAGATACCTAAACTCTTTCCTTTATTAAGTCCTTATTCTCCAAGTAAAATCACCATAAACTAACTAATAAAAACCACCCCCTTAGCTTGTACTTTACAGCATTTAATTCCCTGATTAAGCTAAGCAAAAGTGCGTCCCGACTTTAAGCCGAAAATCCAGAAATCCGAAACCCTCAACTCCTCCTACGGCGTATTGCGACTCCTGCCAGGCAACAGCGTTTCCAAGCCTCGTGTCTTGCCCTCCGGCCGTAGTCCTCACTCCCTCCTGCTCAGTCCTCTGTACAATTAAGGCCTGTCAAACCTTTGACACACGTCGCCTGCTCAGCTCAAAGCTCCTTTGCCACCCCACAAGAACTTCTTTGATGGCTCTCCTGCCTTCCCCCCCAAAAAAAAAACACAAGAAAAATAAAAAGAAAAACGAAAATACATTTTTTTTTTAGGGGGAGTAACGCTGTCCGTTGTCGGCTCCTCTCTTCTCAGTGAGTTTTTCGGCAATTAATTGGGGGCTGCTGCAGTGAATCGATTCTCGGAACTGTTAGATTTGCTAATTGCGACTGCCCGCCCGCTGACCTTTCCCCAACCCCCAAAGCCCGCAGAAACCGTTTAATTAAGGTTCTGCGAATTTGCGTGTGCCGCAACAATTGGCCTCTGGGCGTAGGGCATTGAGGATTGTGATTCTTGTGAAGGTTTAGGGGCTGTGCCACCACCTGTGGCACACACACGAGCAATTAGCCGAGGGCACACCACACGCACGACGAGAACGACTCTTACGCTTCCACTCAGACTCGAATAAACACTCTTTTTCACCGATTTTTACGCTTATTTTGATTCGAAACAGCGGCACGCATAGTTGGGATACTTTTAGCGGGCTTTTTGCCGGGCTCTTCAGCCGTATTTATTCGCTCTCTCTCCCTCTCAGGCTCACACGCGACACACGGCTGGCTACACGTTTCCCGGGCTCCCGGACACGGCACGGCGCTTTACGGAAGTCTGGCTGCTGTTTCCGTCGTATTTCGTACTTCGTCCGCCTGCCTTGACGTGCGGACGCAAAATGCCGAGAGTCGTGCGCAAAGAAAGCCAAAAAGCCCGAGCGTTGAGAGCAAGAAGCGACTGCGACGGCGACGCAGACGCCAAAGCTGGCCGAGACAGCGACGGCGACGGAGGCAGCGACTGAGGCAGCGACTGAGGCAGCGGCAAGGAACGAAGAAGGCCCCGCTGAAGCCCGAAGACGACACGAAGTCTCCCCCACGCACACACACACTCTCAGAGAAGCGTAAGACAAAAAGTCCTAAAAGAATATTAAGAAGTAAGAAGGCTTCCTAGGGGGTAAAGACTATGTAATACCCTGCAGTCCAGGGTCCTTTTTGAAGTTGAATAAAAAATTAAAATACTATAATAGCTATAATTATATTTATTTCTATTTTAAAAAATAAATGTTTAAGGCTAGGCAATATTTTTGGATTATGTGAATAGTATTTAATCTCACCCCTAAGCCTTATCAGTGAATATATGGTATATACGACGATCTATCTGTGTTAATAAGCTAAGCAGTGCTTAGTAAGCACCTTTGCTGCCTAATTTAAATAAAATTAATAATATAAGTACGTACTTTGATCTCTGGCTTATTAAAGCGATAATTATGTATAAGAAGGTCTCACATAATCTATATAATATTTATTCATCTTTACAGATGCGAATCTAAATTAAACACGGAATAAATAATTATTTTATTACTGGCATAGATTGAGGTATTCGTTATTAACTTCATTAAAAGCTTAATATTTTCCCTAAATGTAAAATAAATAAGTACCAATTGTTTATTAGAAATATCGAATTAATCTCATAAAGAAAAATGGAAAAACAAAGATTTTGGGACTAAAAGAATCAAATAAAAATGAATCGGAAAAATCACAAAAATTCCCTACTTAGCGCTTGCGTTGCCCTAAAATTCCCAATGGAGTCTAGCTGGAAGCTGCTGATATTTGCGCTGTATTTTTATGCTAATTAACATCGTTTACTGATGAGGAAGGGGTGGCATCTTTATCACAGAGTATTATAATAAGTTTCCTTTTTATCTTTATAATTTTATGTGTTTGTACCTAAGTCTCTTTCATATCTCCCTCAAATACCTCATACCCTTCTCTTATACAAATCAAAGGGTATGAAGCTCACACAAACACACCCGATACACTTTTTTTTTTGTTTTGCCTTAATTAATGTTTTTGCTTTGGGCCTGCCCATTGATGGCTGTGTTGGTGTTTTTCTTCTTCGTTTTTTTTGTCGCCCCAACATTTTTGATTTTTGAATTTCGTTTTCAATGAAAACCAGAACAGAACAGAACAGAAAAGAAGAAAGAATCGGAATCAGAACCAGAATCAGTCGAATATCATGATGTGCGTTGGTTTTTTATGTGCGGCACGTGACTTTCAGTGCAAACATTGAGCGCCACTCGGCCGCATCTTGGTTACATGCCCCTCCGGAGATCCCCCCTCTCCCTGGGGATCCGCATGCAAAGTGGCCCCACATGAAATCGGAGCTGGCCGAAACACGGAAGATAAACATTAGATCCAAGTGCCGGCGGTGGGCGGAGGAGCGGAGTGCAGCATGCGATGAGGCGATGCTCTGGCCACGCTTTGACAGGCGATTCGAGTGCATGTCCAGCTGGATTCGGGATTGGGGATTACAGAAGGGGATGAGGGATTTGGGTATTAAATGTGATCCAAGTACTAGAAGCTATTTAAAGCAGACGGTCACTGCAATAGAAACCATTTAAAGAAATGATTTGGAAGGTTAAATATATCGAAATAATAGTTATTAGCAGAATCCTTCATTTTATTTTGGATAAACAAAATAATTAGGCTTTAAAAAATCTAGAAAAATAACTTATACTTTAAATAACCAAAAATTAAGGAAAACGAGAAAGAAAGCTAACTTAAGTAAACCGAAGTTTATATACCCTTGCAGTCAGCAATTGGATCATTAAAAATCGATCCATTTTGGTAATGTAAAAAAAAATGTCAAATTATGTAAATTTTGTAAATTTTACATTTTACATGTAGAATTTTACATTTTTATATAAATCGACCGATCCCTTCTATGGCAGCTATATGATATAGTTGTCCGATCTTAATGAAATTAAAACCGTAATTCTAGAACTATTAAAACGACTATATCTCGAAGTTTATAGAAATTCGTTGAAAACAGAGAAATTAAAATTTTTGTACATTAATTTCGCCATCATTCCTATGGCAGCTATAGGATATAGTGGTCCGATTTCGGCCGTTCCGACATATATACTGCGTGCTAAAGAAATAAGACTATGCTGAAAATTTCAGCCCGATAGCTCAAAACTGAGAGACTAGTTCGCGTAGAAACCGACAGACAGACAGACAGACGGACAGACAGACGGACAGACAGACGGACAGACAGACAGACGGACATGGCTAGATCGACTCGGCTGGTGATGCTGATCAAGAATATATATACTTTATGGGGTCTGAGATGCCTCCTTCACTGCGTTGCAAATATCATGGCAAAATTATAATACCCTCTGCAAGGGTATAAAAAGATAAATTCTGATATTTTCAGACTTCCTGTTTTCCAAAACCCACCAGTTTCCGCTTTAGATTCCACCTTATTCATCAAACTTTACCCGGTAGTTAGTCGTTCCGAGCGAAAAACCTCATAAATGTCAGACGAAATTGTTATGAAATTTTACACCGGCAATGTTTTTGCATTTTTGCTGATTTATATAAATTAGTTGTTGCGGTTCTTTTCCCTCCGTTTTCCCTGTTGACTTTCCTGGACCTCCACCTGCGGTATATCTGTGTTTGTGGCTGTGACGGGGTTTTCCCGGAATTCTGACAGCATAAAGCGAGTGGGGAAAAAAGCATAGCAAAGGCTGAAACAACATTTTTGCCCTGTGTGACAGGAAGGAAATGAGTTGCGTCTGGCCGTAGCGTAGCAACAAATTAACAGCAAATTAGTTAGAAAAGCAGCCAACAATTTTAGTGACTTAATCAGCGGCGGCAGGGAGTCGGATGGAGGCCTGCAACTGGCAGCCGAGATGCTTCTCAAGTTGACAACGGCCAACCTTGAAGGCGCCCCTGCCGCGCATTCCTCAAGGGTTTCAGGTCCCAGGTCCCAGGTTCCAGGTCTCAGGTCCCCCATACCCGATCCTTGGCTCCAATCTCATGCATAATGCAGGACGCTGCCCGCCTGTCAGTGGGCCTCTCTCTGTCCCGGCGTCCAGTCCCTCCGACGCTGATGGTGGCCCCGAGTCGGCGTTGCATTTTCAACAAATTAATTATTGGCGAAGAGGTGGAACAAGTCACTTAGCTGCCGAGCAGAATATATACCCTTGTTTCGAAAAAGATCGGTCTATATAAAGCGCCTTCGGACAAGGATTGAGAGCTTAATTAATCAGAGGTAGTTTTGAAGCCACGCTACTGATTTAGTTTTGAATGAAAATATTACTTTGGCGACTTTAAATGCTTATTAAATATTGAATACATTTGCCTGTGGTTTTATTTGGTTTTATTTTAAATATTTACGACAAATTTATATTGATTTCCTTAAATTGCTGTCATCAGCCCTGTTAAAAGCTGCCTGAATCAAATTGAGTGCATTTCACTGTTGACACAATACTTCAGTTCGCTCCATTTGTGTAACGATAGAGTCAACACGCTGCTCCCGACAATCGATCACCGATTTGTGACTGCCAAACTGGGGGAATTGAGCAACTGAGCAACTGACGCACTGCCACAGTGCCAAAGTGCCGAACTGCCGAACATCCTGGCATCCCGCCCCAGCACCATTGAGGGAACTTATTGGTACAACATTTTTGCCTCACACTCACACTTCATCAACGCAACATGATTGGCATGCCAACGTCAGCCGACACAGGCAGAAGCTATATGGCTATATAGTCGACGAGATGAGGCGATGAGGCGATGCGGAGTGGAGGAGCGGAGGAGTCGAGGAGCAACTGCAGCGGCAGCAACAATAAATGCGGCAACGTTGGCGGCGAAAGCCTCCGACATGTGTAAAGGAATCGTTTAAAATAAATGACAGGCGGGTCCCCGGCCCCCGGACCGCCGGCTTCTGGTCCTGGCCCTGCTCCATACCCTACTCCCGCAAAGAGTCCCCTGTCCCGTCGCTGTCCCCGTCCACGTCCCAGTCCCCTGGCTGCATAATTACCCCCAAAGCAGAGCACACGGCAGATCACAATAATCAATACGGCCAGGCGACTGGTGACGAGGCGGCAGGAGCGAGGCGGAGGGGCTGGGAGCATGGAGCATGGCATGGCCGAGTTTTTGTTTTCTCTTCCCGCTCCTGGACCCGTGCGTGTGTGGTCCGGCTTTTCGCTTTTTACATGTTTTCGGTGGCTTTGGCTTCGTTTGAACTTGGGCGGTGCTTGCTCCTCGCTCCCAGCTCGCCAGCTAGATTATTTGTTTACACGCATCGGCAAATCGAAAGGACTAGGGATGGATGCCAAACATGGCTCTAGAAAATAATTTGGATTTTTACAGGAGCCAGAAATATATATATTAAGTACTGCCTTTTATATTACACATACTACTTACTTGCCAACGTCGTTTCTTAAGACGACGAGAGTTGCCACAAAAATCTATGTTAAAAGCTTTAATAAAGTTGAATAAAAAAAATAATAGGTATAGAATTTTTTAAAATTAATAAAAAACGTCCACTCCTTCGAATTAGATTTCAGTTTACATTTTTTTATTGCCAGTCAACAGTTATGGTGTTTTGACACTACATTGTTCCTTTCCTTAATTGGTTGCTGTACCTGAATTTCAGTTTTTAAATATATATTATACAAATATTTAAATAAAATATATAGAAAATATTGAAGCCTTTATTTATAAATGATTTTTCGACCTGAATTAAACAAATCAAATGTGGCCGTGTCTTCTATACCAAAAAAAAACCCGAAATGTCATATACAGTTATCTCATTCTACGCTGCAATGAAATCTTTAATTGTCACTTTAATCATTGGCAAATAAGACACTGACACAATGTAGTGTCATAGTAACATATTCAGTGGCTAATATTTGTCTCCTCCTTTCAAAGCCTAGGAATCCTTTTTCAATTTATTTTTTTTTTTAGGCTCCAAGAATAATACTTTACCTAGTTTTCAATCTCATGCAAAAAATTTCACCCTAAACATATTTTGTAGCCATAACTTATCCCGAATGTTAGCTTAAGTATGTAATTAAATCACAAAAAATGCAATTTAGAATTTAATAACTAAGCTAAAGTCAAATAACAGCGTAACCAACGTTATAAAACTCCTCAAGACACTCATTAAATACCAATTGAGTGTTCAAATCCAACTGAATATCGCCATTATAATGCAGCCCTCGCTCAGTGAATTACCCTGGCAAGCTGATGGCAGCAGAGGAAAAAAAGGAGCCGCTCAAGTTTTAGCACCTTACAACACCTTTGGATGGGAAAACTTTGCCCCGGGCCGAGGCAGGCACAACACCTGGGATCTCCGAGGCCTGGACAAATTGTAGCCACGCCCCTCCCGCTGCCCCACCGCCCCGCCGCTGATTGACAGCAAACTGAGGGCCGGGCGTGGCTTTGGCGAAATCAAAAACTTGAAAAACTTTCGGCTTATCCCTTATGCCCCAGTGACAGCTCAGTGGAAATTGTCAACTTGGCACGCATTTTATTAAATGAAGGAATTTCCCTTAGCAAAAAGGAGGTGGCTGCTGCTGCTACTGCCTCCACTGTCAAACTTACGCAAAACAAATCGGAAAAGGCCAACTCACACAACTGCCATCAGAGCAGAGGAGCACAAAAAAAAAAGAGAGCACTTTCTGTGTCCCGCCAGCGACAAAGTGAAAATTTTTTAATTGCATTTTTGCCAACTGTCGCAGCGGATTATTGGCAAGCAATTCATTCCAGTGGAAATTGCAGCGTGAAATCTTTTCGCATCGCCAACACAAAAATTGCATTAGGCTTCGTCTCGTTCTCCTTCCCTTTTCCGCTCTCTCCGGGAAAAGTGGAAAGAGGAAAATTTAACGTACAATTGTGCATTTGCCTTAAGCAAACTATTGTTTTCACCATTTCTCCCTTCGTTTTGTTTTCTGTGAGCTCTAAAGGATATTGCTACTTATGCTAATAATGAATCTGGATGAAAGTAGGAGCAAAGTAATGCCTTTTCAGTAACCAGCTTTGGAAATAACTACTCAGGAAAATCAGGAATGAATCTAAAATCCAATTAGGTGTGGAGGGCTATATCCGCTCTTGTCTTTGCCTTCTACATTTCTTTAGGTTTAAATGAATGAAATTGACAAAGGATAGAAAACTTTTCTCACTCTCTAGAAAAAACATGTAAGTGAATTAAAGAGGGTTTATTCACGCACTTTGCACTCTTTTTAAAAAAAATTACTCCCTGTGAAAAATAATTTTCTAATCTTAAAATCCCATCTGTTGTTCCCGGGGCCATCTCGCAGATATTTATGTGCAACTTTACTCTTCTCAAAAAATGTGGTTGTGCAGTTGAAATTGTATCTCGCATCAAAGAAACTTTTGCTTTCATTTCAAGATTACTTTTTCCAAGTTTCGTGCCAAATTAAAACCAAAACACTTGCCAACACACAAAAACTCTTGCCAACGAGACCGAAATAAATACAAATAAAAATAAAAATAAAAAACAAAGACAAGTGGAAAAAGTTTTCTTATCTTTTATTTTTGCCGTTGTCATGCTGACAATGTAAACAATGTAATTCGCTTGTCGTTAATGATATTTCCTGATTGCTGTGGCCATTGCATTGTTTATGTTGTGTGGCATACATATTTTAATTTTAAGTATACACAGTCAGTACCTGTACAAAATCAATACCGAAACCAATTTTTGCCCGTATTTTTTCAGCTTTGTGTGTGTGTTGTTCTTTTTTGTTTCAACTTGTTTACCGCCTTTTTTATTTTTTATTTTTTTTTCTTTGTTTTTGCTTCTTGTCTTAAACGTTTCGGCCGCCTGTCATGCGATGAAAGAGCTTTCTGCCATGTTATGCGTCGCCACCCAGAAGCTCAAGTTTATAAGAGCCTACATATTCCATCATCATCATCATTATCGATGCGGCACCATCGTGATCATCGTCGTAAGTTGTGGCTGCCACGCAACCGATGGACCAAGGGGCAACGATGATCTCGTTCTGCATCCGCATCCTCATGATCATCATCATCATCAACGATCATGATCGATGCGAAGCCTGGCAATAGGAACCAAAAGCTGGCCCAAAGGCTAAACGGCGTCTGCGTTTGATTTGTTTGCTGCCGATGCCGATGCCGCTGACTTGCCTGCCACTGGCCATTAAAAGTACAATGACCAGAGAAAAATAACGTTATTAAGCCATCCGCAGGCACAAACATCAACAAAAGGAAAGCCCGAACCTAAAACACGAAAACCCTTCGGAATCGGGATCAAAACAAAGTGACCGAGAATTGGCCCAGAACACACACGCAAGCTCAATGATTTTATGTAAGGAATATCCAGCATTAATGATTATAGCATTAGGCATATTTATTTCTTAGTTTCTGATATAAATCATACACATTTTGTAGTTTTTCTTTTCCCAAAAACAAGCGATGGTGATATTTTATGAATTGACAGTCGATAGCAATTGTTTTTATTCAAACACCATAAGTTTTACTTAGTTTAAGAGGTCAAAATATATTGAGAATGAATATTTTAGAATAAATACAGGTGATATATAATTTATTTCATTTCAGAGCTCTTAACTAATTGAAATGTAATTTATTTCATATCTTATAATAATTACAATATTATAATAATAAAATTTGTAATAATTGTATATTAATCTTTAATAATCAACCTATTAAAATATAGTTTATTTCAACCTTTTAATAATTTTAAGCGGTTCGAATATATTGACAATAAATATTTTGAATAAATCTAGGTAGCTTAAATTTATTCCAGCTTTCTTTGAAAAAATAAAATAATTTGGTTCCGAAATGGAAAATTTTTTCTGAAGAATGGTTGAGTTTTTAGTACGAAATAATGTTTAAATTATAGTTATTTGTAAACATATTAAATATATAGGCTTTAAGCATTATTAATATAACTCTTACAAGGGTAGAACAAATTCGAATCTCTTTTATAGAGCTATATTTTCTGCACATATATTTCTTTTTATTTTTGTTAGCGTTCAGGCACGATCGAAAGCGAAAACGCCGGACCTCCAGGCTTGCGTAAACAAAACGCAGCAAAGAACAAAGCCTTCGAGTTCGAGCTTCCAATTCAAGCTCGTTTGGATTTTGATTTTATTTTTGCCTGGCCTAACTGTTTATCGCAAGAAAGGTCCGGCTAATTGGCTTGGGGTCTTTTTCGTTTTGAGTTGGGTATTTTTATTAGAGAATTTGATTAGAGAATTGGCCAAATTAACATGGAAAAAACTTTAAATTGCTTAATTGGTGCCTTGGATGAAATTATTGAATTATATGTTTTAAAAAGACTTCCCTCGAGACCTTAAAGTATGCAAAGGAACTAGAGAAGCTTGTCACTCTATTCCCTACTGATAAAACCCCTTTAAAGCCTGTAACCCCCTCGCATAGTTGTGCAGTCAACACAATTTCCATTGAATTTACCAGTTTCCAGTTTGGTAATTGCAGGCAGTCAACTGCGAAACGGCTAAATTGGTTACCCTTATGTCGCTTTGTCTCTGGCTTAAAATTGATTGAAATTATCAGCTTTGGTTTTTGGCATGCCCGTGTCTGTGTCTCTATCTCTGTCTGTGTCGCTGTGTGTCTCCCCTCCTCCCAGAGGACTCTCGGGCCACATTAAATGGGTTAAACGAGGCAATGTGTCGTCGTTGTCGACATTTGGCAAAAAGGCTTACGCTTGTTACTTAATTGGATTTGGTTTAAGCTACAAAATTACAGGCAAACACAGCTCACAATAACAATAAAGTTGTAGTTAAATTGCTGCCATCCAGAGATGTGGCCAGTCCGTCCGTCTGTCTGTCTGTGTGTCGAGTGTGTAATGATGGCCCCCAATCTCCGCCAGCTGCGCTTATCGCAGTCACACACTCGTAGATTTGGCTCTGACTCTGGCTCTGGCTTTGAAGGCTGTCAGAAATCCGGCACTGCACATTGTAATTAGCCATGGCAGCAGACGTATCTCGATATTGCCAAAAATTAAACGCTCTCAACAAAAGCTAAATGAAATGCGGGAATTTATTTTAGACACAACATCAACCATTTAGTTTGACAATTGAAATGACAAATCGCAATTTGACACTAAGGCTTCCAAGTCCTTTGGCTTGTCTTTGGCTTAATAAACATATAAATGATTTATTTTATTTATGTTGAGAGCTTAAAATACACACAAGACATTAAAAGCGTCTTAAGTCTGGTTTTTGATTGGAAAACAGCAGTTTGACATCACTTTTAAGGCTTCGAGACTTCAAGTATCACTTTGACCTTTGGGCAATAAGTAAATAAATAAGCTTTTTAATTATTTCAAGACAGAAACAAGCATTGAACAGTTGACCTGACATTTAAAGCTTTCAAATGTTTTAAGGGAATGTATTTATTTATTTATTGATTGTAAATGTGTCTTCCTAATGCTCTTAGAGCTGTAGGATATTTATTTTCTAAGAAGAAATATGTGGCAGTTGGAAAGATTTTCGCTTAAGCTGTTCAAGAAAAGCCTTATAAATAGATATGCTTGCTAAGCCAGAACTTATGACAAATATTACTTTATAAAGCCACGGGTAACAGTATATATTCTTAATACAAAATTTTTTTTTCTCCTTACTAAGCTCTTGGCGAAATTGATAAATTTCCAACTAAAGTGCTGACCTCACTCTAGTCTTGTCTCAGAACTGGCAAGTGCCTGGTTAGTTAATGGGTCCTGAATTCGAAATACTTCATTCCTGGAATGCTTGCCATTCAAATGGCAAAACTAATGCAGCTTGAAGCAAGCTGGGAACATTTTTGACATGCCTTTTACATTTCCAGCCAGGGGATCTTCGACTCCCTGACTCCCTGACTCCCGACCCGTGTGGTCGCGTGGCCAACTTGGAAGTTTTTGGTCGAAAGGAAGATGAAACAGGAGCAGCATGTTGGCAGCTCTGCCGTCAGTCTGTCATATTTCTAAGACCTATAAAATATATACACACACATTCCTCGAATATATGTATATAAATTTGTGTGTATTTTCTAACTGGGTTCCGTGCTCGCCTTTTGTTTTGTGCGTTTTTTGTTTTTCCTTCGCTGTGGCAACATATTTCACTGCATAATTTCCTAGCTGATGGGACGCCATACCGCTATCGCTCTTTCTCTCTCTCTCTCTGTCTGTCTCTGTCTCTGTCGCAACGCATGCAAATGACAACAGCAACATCACGAGCGGGAAAAACAAGCAACACTAAAAAAGTTGACAAGGGGCAAGCCGCAACAAACGTCTAACTGACAGTTGTCGTTGGGTCCTCCACTATCTATCTATTAGATATTTCAAAAAGGTATATCGAATATTAGAAAAAGGAATTGATTTTGTTTGAAAGTACCATAAATCATGTGATAAAGGGGAATGATAGTGTAGAAAGCGTTTTATTGGTTTACAATGGGTGGAAGTTTTATTAATAAAATGTGATTTAATGAAAAAATAAACCAAAATTAGGTTAATCTTAGATACTAAGGATATCATGTATTTTATTTCATTTTATTATAAAATACATTTTAGGTACAATAAAATCTCTACTAAAAATAGAGAAAATCTGCAAGTAAAGTGCTTTATGATTATAATTAATTTAAGTTTAATCACGATTGATTACGATAATTATTACTATTTATTAGAAAGTAAGGACAATTGCTCGTTGTTAAAGGAAATTAATAATAACTAAGTTAGGAATACTTAAAATTTTAAAAATGTTTATTATTATTTCCTATTTATCACTCACTTCACCTTACAGGATACCAAGCAGTCGCACTTCCTAGAACCACAACCGTCGGTTGGCAACCATTTTTTCTGTTCTGCGCTTGGCTTGTTATCATTTTTTAATAACATTGTTGCGCACAGCGGTAAAATTTGCATAAAACACACAGCGTGGGGCCGACTGACGGGACAACAAACGATGGAGCTGGGCAGGACAGAATAGAAAATAAGGATACAGCGGCAACAGCGGCCAACATGTGGTATGAGTAATTTCTTGCTTAAGCACAAGACAATGACACGAGCGTGGTTTATGATAGCGAGTGTGTGTTTGTGTGAGAATGACGAGATTGAATAAAACAATTTTCATACAAATTCCGTGCATTTGCATAAATTTCATGCACTCCGGACGTGGTGGCGATGTCGTCATTTTCATTCTCATCTACTTAGCAAAGTGAGATGCAACACGCATCCTGCTCCACAGAAGGACATGGGGCAGGTGGTGGCACTAACGAAGGCATCAGAGCATGACATTTTCAGTGACGCGTCGAGTATCTGGCCCTCATCCTATTGCTCCCATTTGCAGGACCTGTCCTCTCCGCTCTCCTCTGCCCTTACAGCCTCACACGCCTGGCAAAGTTTTGCGGGAAACTTTTTTGTCGCTTTGGCAATAATCATAAAATTTCACTGCATATGAAACAAAAAACCATAAAAACTGTACAAAAAAGGAGCAGAAGAAACGTGATTGCAGCATAAAAGCGTAATTTACATGCCGTTGTCGCTGCACTTGCATCACTCTCCAGGCAGCCAAGTGTCCTGGCTGTCGTCCTCCTGGTCCTTTTGCGCATGCGTCACAAACTTTTCCGTTTGCCATTTGCCGCCTCAATAGTTGCCAGTGCCAGGCCCCACGGCTTTATTGAGGTTTTGTTTAAGCTTTTAGCGTAGTTTCCACTTTTCGGGTGAATTTTTTCGGGGGTTCGGGTTGCCATTCCATTCCATTTGGCCAGAAAAAAAGTTTTTCTCGGTGTGAGTGTGTGTGTGTTTGGCCGGCAGCATTTTTGCAATTAGGCAACTGTTCTATGCCAGAGAGTGTATTTCTTTTTTACTTTTTCCCTTAGTTTGGCAAATGCAATGGAACTTTTCATTTTCGGCCACAGTTGCAGAGAGTTTTCATTGCTAACAGCATTCGACACACACACACTCACACAGGGACAGAAATTGGTGCGTAATTGAGACCGAATGTAAAGCGAAGGCCATAACAGCTTTTCCGGATCCTCTTCTTGATTTTTTTTAATATTTTTTTGTAGAGCAATTTGAAGAGGAATATTTATTAAATTATGAGTGGGGAATATATTTTTTAATTGGATATGCTATTTTTTCATGAGAGTTTCAATCGAGGTTCATGTTTCAGTGGAGGAAAAAATGTAATGGACTTGCATTTTGAGGAATTAAACAAATAGCAACCTCTTTGCATTTTATAAACATTAATTTTTAATGATAAGAGGTTGAATGAGAAAAGGTAATGGGATATTTTTGTGAAATTTATCATATACAACTTGCTATAAATTTTTGTAAAGACTTTAAAAAAGATTTCTGTAAATTTAGGCTAGAAATATCAATTTTATATTCCTCTCCCTTAACTTCACCTGCCCTTAACGCGTATCAGAAGCGTATAATCTATTTGCTTGTTGAACTTGTGTTTGTCACTTCATTCCATTTAGCGCCAAGCAAGCGGAAGCCTCATCAATATGATGGTCGTGTCGCATTATCAAACGTATTTATTTGGCAAACAGCTAGAGATATAAGCAGAAACAAGACGCCGGCAAAGCCGAGACATAAAGATAAACTAAGACGCTCTCTTATCGCCGGAGATGAAAGCAAGAAAAATGGCCAAGGAATTGCCAAAGATACACGCACGCACAGCCAGGCCAGGATAAACAGGACTAGAAGAGGGACAAAACGGCACGTGGGCCGAAAGGACGGGGCAGGACAACATTGTGGATACGAAAATATTGCCCACGTTGACAGCTTAACGTACATAATTAATGTGACAATCTAACGGAATGCGTGTGTCCGCGTGTGTGTGTGCGGACATTAATATATGGGCATTGGGCCAGATAAACATGTTGCCAAAATGATCACAAACACACGCATCTGACGAGGCTGGCATTAATTACAGGCCGGGGATGCTCAACTTAAACCGCCAACTCATTAAAGGAGCGCCAACTGGGCGTATGCGTGACGCGTGCTCAACAAAATTGAGAGACAAACAACAAACATTAAAAGTTTTTATTGTCCAAATGCGTTCTCACCAAAAATATATAACTGAGCACATCCGCAGACGCACACCCAGGACAGCAGGACAGGGCAGCGTCGGCAACAAAAAGCATTAAATTACTTTATAATCCGTTTATAGCTTTGCCCGGAAGTGGTCCAGACACACACACAAACAAACAAGTGCCGGCAAACACTCACGCTCAGGCACTCTGAAGCGCCCCTCGGGAAGGCAGCTCAACAGCATAATCAAATCAAAGATTACGTTGAAACATTGAAATTACGTTCCGAGCAGAAAGCACTCATAGTCATAGACACTACCACACAAACCAGGACACAAACACACACAAACGAACACACACTCGCCGACAGGCAGACATGGGCCGCCGCTCTTCTTTCCTCGTCCGTGTTGGCCAAAAATGAAATGGCTTTTATCCGGCTGCACTCACAACTTTTTGATACTCGGGTCAGATGATAATTCTATCAGCAATAAATTTTGGCAGCTCATCAGGGTTTATTTTGTAGAGGAGATTCGTTAATAAAATTAAAAAACAAACTGTTGGAGATTTTGATCAATACAAATATTTAGTAAATTAATAAAGTAAATAAAAAGCGTTGTAAATAATAATTTCTTTTGATAATTATAGGTTTAATGTTATATGTTAATGTTATTAAAAATGGTTATGATAATTGGAAAAGTATTAATAGTGAAATTTCGTTTTTTTTTTAAATTTGTTTAGGCTCTTTTTTTTAATAATCAAGGTTGCTTCAATCCTTAATTTTTAGGTAAAATTTAAAATGTTTCAAAACGAAAAACTTATTTTAAGAGCAAATTTTTACGGGGATCCGATTAATTCCTTTCATTTAGTAAATTATTTATCAATTCTCAATCAATTACAAAACAATTACTTACTGTTTTATACAGACCTCCCTTAAAAACCTTAACCTAACATCAACAATACCTTATAAACATTGAAATAATTAATTTAAATCACGTATACGAAAGTAAGAATCTTCAATTAATTTACATATTCCCCACCTAAACCATTTTCTATTAAATATTAATTTAATGATAGTTTTAAAGCCGCTTTTCCCTTAAAAAATTGCTTCCAATTAATTACTGCTTTTAGTATAAAATCCCCAAGACCCCCCCTTTAAGTTGCCAAACGCTTTAACTGGAAATAACTTTTTAAAATTAATTACTTTTCACAGGACCCAATGAATCCCCTCCTTTTTTCTGGAAGACCCCAAAACAATGCCGAAATATTTGCCAGGCTAACGTGAGGCGACGCCCGGCTGGGGCGCAAACAATTACAAACATAAAGCGAAAGGCTGTACAACTTTGACCCTGGGAAACGTAAACAGCAAGAACTACGGAACTATGGGGCTCAAAACAAAAAAAGAAAACAACAAAAACTACAACTAAAAGCGGGGAAAGCGTAATAACTTTACTTCATTCATGCACACAAGGTGATTCATGTGCCTCGGCCTGCCAACGCAACCTGCGCACTCTCTCTTTCGCTCGGCTCTGGCTTTTTCTCTCCCTCTCTTTCGCTCGGCATCCAGCCGTCTCGCTCTCCTCGCAAAGGGTGGCAACTCCGAAAAGTCGAAGCTGGCTGAGGCAGAAGCCACGGCTTTTATCAGTTGGCTCGCCGACTTTGGCCTGTGAACGTCGTCGCCGCGCTGCGAATTTTCCCCACATTTTCCGAGATTTTTCCCCCGTCATTGGTGTGAGTGTGCGGCGTGTGTGCGTGTGCGTGAGCAAGGGCGCCAAGTTTTCGGTGAGACTTTAACCACCAGTAAACAACAACAGAACCGAACAGAGACATCCAGAAAAAAAAGAGAGAAAAACCAAACCATAAACCAACAACCAAAAAAAAAAAGGAAAGGGCAAAAGCAAACACAGCCGCCGGCAGGGGGAAGTTGTCACAAAAAACCGCAATCAAAAATAGTAAACAAACTCGGGGAATTCGATAAAAATCAACAAGGAGAACGGAAGACGACGCCGCCAAGTAGGCAACAATCAAGCTGCTGGCCAACATGGAAATGGACGTTAATCGCCCGACTGGCCGCCATGGCAACCTAATGACCATATCCGCCCGCTGCTCCAACAACAACTCGGGCCACCCGGCCACGACAGGAAGCGGAGCCGTAGCCGGATGTGAGCCAACTTCCGGCGCCTCGCCGCCCAGCGGCTGCTGCGGCATCTTGAGCCGCCTCTTTTGCGTGAGTCGCCACAAGGCCACCCAGTCGGTGGCAGGCAGTGATTTGCCCCTGGCCCAGCTGCAACTGCAGCAGCAGCAGCACCAACAATGCAAAGGTGCAACATCCGGCTGTGCTGCGGTTTCCGGACAGCGACGGCGCCGAACGCCACAGGAAATCTACTTCGAGAGCCGCGGCAAGTCATGCAAGAAGCTATTGAAATTCAATGGTAATTCCAACAAGGTGAGTGGCTCTATATTTCGGCACTGAAAGAAATATAAGAATATAATTTAAGAAGAATATTTTTGGGTATTGAGAGAAATTAATATTAAAATTTTTAAAACAGAGAGATCTTGAGGGAGTTATGTTCTTCAGTCGAGAAAGGAAAGCTTATTTTTCTTGATTTCAGAGGTGACTTCTAACTCTTTTTTGCCTGTACTTTGATTTGATTTCCCTGATTTTTTTAGTTCTCTTGGCTTTCAGTAAGTTTTCCAGCACAAGAGAAATGATGATGATTCTGCAAGATTTATTTAAAATCCTTGTTCGCGCTTCCCTTTTCATTGAGAATTCAGTGTGCTGAAGTGAAATAATCAAGTTTATTTTAGGATTTAGGATTGCATTACTTGGGAAGTAGGTTTAACTAACAATTTTTCCAAGCTTAAGGGACTCTTGAGCACTTGAAAAAGAATAATATAAAAAGCTGGGAATTATAAGGGATTTATTAAGCAATAAAAATATATACAAATATTTAAGAAACCTTGAAACCCAATTAATTCCAACCGGAGCCAGTGCAGCTTGCAATACTTCAAGGAGACCCCGTAATACAATACTTTCTTGTATATAGCTGAGAACACCTTAAGAGGAATCCCCAATGCTTATCGCATAATGGAACAATTCCCCTTTCGAGCACATTGCAAACAATCCTAAAAGTGCATAAATTTTACAGTCTCCTGGTTACATTGTCATCCATTGCGAGGCAAAGACCCCAAAGCCGAGGCTCTGGCGCCAAAGTGCCAGGAGCCATGAGCCATGAGCCACTCAACCGTAAGGTAGCCAATACCCGTGGGTCCTCAGGCCCCCTTAGATCCCCTCTACCCCTCCTGCACAATTATGCATGTGTGTGTGCGGGGCCTTTGTTATAAATTTTGGAAAATTTGTAGCCAAAGCTGTGGAGTGAAGTTCGCTCGATTGCTACCGGCTTGTTTGGCCTAGGTAAAAGGCAACAACACGGCATAGGAAATCGGGTAGAAATCGGGGGGAAATCGGGGAAAATCAGAGGAATATCGGGGAGGGAATTCAAGGGGAAATAGGGGCCAACGCACACACATAGAGGAGCATGCTTATGCCACTTTGCATATAAATCATTTGGCATTGTGGCCAGAGCGCAATGCGCTTATGAAATATTTCGTTTGTTTAATGCGCCAAAGGACAAACATTCCATTCTGCAGACCCACATTCTGCCCCACCAGATCTCTTTTCGAAATACCCACTAATTAAAAACGTGCAAAAAGAAAAGCCAATCAAACAGGTCGATGCACAACAATGGCCGTGTGTGCCTCTCTCTTGTATTTCCCGAAAAACGAAAATGTTCAAATAACAAAAGTGCACGGAGGAAAAATTCAGTTGAATGTAGAAAAAATATTTCTTTGATTCTAAATAGCTTTCTACTTTTTTTAAAATTTTTTTTATATAATATTTGTATAGGAAAAAAATTACAAGTAAATCAAAACATTACCACCATTAAACATTAGTACCATGTTTGGCGACTGACCTCAACATTTATTAAATAATATATATTAAAAATATATACATATTTATATAAGGCATATTTTGTTCAGGATTTATTTAAATTCAATGTAAAAATATATAGAAGTAATATTAAATGCTCTAAAAAATAATAAGAATCTTTTAAATAAGGTCTTATGGCTAAAAACTATTTTAATAAATTAAAATAATGACCTTTTTACCAATATCTTAACTGTTACTATTTATTACCTCTACAAGACTTAAATAAATTGCTTTAGAGTATCTAAGTCATGTTTTCTGAATCAGATTCAAGTCCAAATGCCTCAAAAAGGCCTCCTCGAAGCATTTCAACCTCTTTCTAATTTTTCCCGTGCATATTTGCGTATTTGTACATCTCCGTTTTTGTGAATCAAATGCACATTTCACACACACACCTACTCCGATACCCACTCCCACACTCCACGGCCACTTGGAGTGTGCAATCTGCCGACCATCACGCACTGGAGCGCAAGCAACAGGATGAATTTGTTAAACAACACGAGCACCAAGGATATGCAGGAGCTTGGGAATTGGGAACAGGAACGGGTGCAGGCGGGATGCGAGAAGTGAAAAGTGAAAAACCCATTCGCCCTATCAAGTGACATCATCAATTTCAGTCTATTTTGCACACAGTCGACTTGTGGCCCCCGTCGGTCCGAGCAGTGCAACAATGCCAAAGGACATTAACACCCAACCGGAGGAGAGGGCGTTGTGGGGCTTCCCGTAAAATTCAATTCGAAAAGCTTTAGTCGGTCATTGAATCAAGCGCGTTGAGCGGAAGGACCAAAGAGAACCAAGAACCCGCTTCCTTTGATAATCAATCTCATTACCCTCCTAGCTCGCACAATCAAGGGGTAGTTTGCACTCCTTCTGCTACTCCGCTGTGTCCTGCTGCCGTCATCGATTTTATAATGAAGCTATAGCTATAGCTTAGTTAAAACAAAAAACTGTTTGTTTGCGGGGTGTGAGGACGCGCACAGGATAAATTGTATCCACTTGCAACCACCCAACCCCTCCACCCGAACCACCCGAAACAAAAAACGGAAATCAACCCTCAGACGGATGTACATATTTTTACGGATAACGTTGCAATGGAAATCTGTCGAGTGAAGTTTACCCTCTTAACCAAATGCGATAATACCGTAAGATATATTTACATTAACAGCAGAGTTCGTTGGGTGGAAGGTGAAAGGTGAGGCAGGGTAGAGCCAGGCATAGGCGAATGAGTGAGGAGTATCTATATCCTGTATCCCTTTACCCAATTACCAATGCCACTATCCTATCCTTTGCCATATTTAATTCAGAGCCGCCTCTCCTTTTTGCCACATAATTAGCTAGACTTGCACAAAGGCCTTGGCAATCAAGGACTGTGCGAGCTCAAGCAGCGGAAAGAGTATTATGAAAAAATGAAGGACCTTTTGCGAGAGCAAGGCGGAAGTGACTAGCCAGTGGCCTCCGCCCCCTTTCTGCCACCCTGCCAGGTTCCTGTAAGCTGCTGCTGATGCTGCTGTCTGTCTGTGTGAGCCGTGTGTGTGCCTGTGCATACATATGCATAAAAAGGAAGAAAATGCCATCAACATTGCAACGTTGTAATTGCCAACAGGCAATGAAGAGCCGCAGCCAAAAAGGATCGTGGGGGGGGGCAGGCGAGGGAAAGCGCAGCAAACTGCCAACTGCCACATGTCCTGCCAGCTCGGCTCGAACAAAAAAGGAGTCCTCAGCCCGGTCAGTCACCAGCAACGAGGGGTGCTAGTAAAGTACATAGTTAAAGACAGCCTAATGGAGATTTGGGAACTTGAAAAATATGCAAGAACATTTTATTTAAGCTCAAAATTCTTTGACGTAATCAACACCTTTTTTTAGATAAATTTTAAATTATATTATAGAAATTAAAATGGGAAAAATGCCTTCCTTTAGGTGCAGCATTTCATGATGTTATGCTTAGGCAGCCAAACCTTCCTCTTTCTGCCTAAAGTAGGTTTCATCAGTCCTGAAATACTCAATTAATAAAGAACTATATTTTTCTACTGCCTTAAACTCTAAAGATTTAACTTTTGTGTCAAATTGGGATTAATTTTTAGTTTAAAAATAAATAAAATAATTTTTCTCGAAGCTCTCTTAACTAGGCCATCAAGTTTCAATCTCTCCTCTCAATGGACATGTGCGTTGGGCCGACTGTGCGACATTTTTAGCACACGGCTAATGTGTTTTGGCCGACGCTGATGCTGCAGCAGCTCCCAGCTCTCCACTCTCAGCTTTCGGGGAGGCAGAAACAGGAGGCGGAGCCTGTGACATGGAGATGGAGATGGAATAACGAGAGGATTGCGGTCCACTCCAAACTAGGAACTGCACTGGCGCTGACTGATGTCGCCCGGTTTGCTGTTTGCCGATTCGGCCAGCCCCAAACTCTATTCATTATAATCAGGCCTGATTATGTCTGGGCCGAAAGTTAAGCGGGCCAAGTCAATTCGAGAGTGTATTTATTTAACTGGCAAACAAACTGGAGAGCAAAAAGGATGTGTATAAAATAAAAAGTCATAAAAATGGACCGTTAATCCAAGTAGTTGAAACGAGACCCTTTTTATTTTTGCTTCGCCTTTTTTTGGGGCCAAGCAGATGAAGCGGTTGCCTTTATTTTGTTCGTTTCCCACCCTCCTCGCCGATGACGATGACAAGGGTGCTTTGCCGCCTCACTGACTAAATAAAATTGGAATTTATTATCATGATTTGTAGCAAGAAGAGGCAGAAGAGGCGCCGCCAAGAGACAGCGGCAGAATGGCGGGCATAAAAAGAGCAGCCGGAGCCAGAAGCCAGAAACCCTCCCCGGCGGTCCATTCCTTCTCATCAGATCCCAAACTCTGTGACTCATCCGAGTCCCGAACGCCTAACCCAAAGTCATAGACTTAGATAAGTAACCGGAGCATTCTTAAATTTATATTCCCTGGCAGAGATTTAAATCGTTCTGGTCAAAGTTGAAGTCGCCGCCCACTAGAGGGAATGCCAGTAGGCGTGGCAGTGGCAGTGGCAGAAGGCAGCGGCAGAAGGCTTAACTGTGCAGCTTCTTGCTTCTGGTTTATTAGGGTTTTCCCGCAAGCTGCTAAGGCGATTTGCTGCTATTCAAGCTGATGCAGCTTGCCCATGGACCACGGGGCGTATGCGCGATTTTGCTGACTAGTCCTGGTTGGCGCTTTTGTGGTAAGTGGCAACGGCCAACTGGCAACTGGCAACTGGAACCTGAAACTGGAAACTAGAAACCAGCAAGTGGCACTGGCAGCTTAAAGCTATCAATGGGCAAGTGAGTGGCAGGTTTTCTAATTGCAGCGACCGCAACATGAGCGTAAAGATTTATGAGTCAGGCAGGGGCGAAATAAAGCTGATTTTAAAGGGTTTTTAAACAGATTTTAAACCGATTTTAGCTTGGTTCTTAGCTGCTACCAATTTTGTTATATTTAGCTTAATAAATATGTAAGATTTGGGCATCTCAACATATTTTATGGGCTAAATCTTTGAAGTTTGTGTAATTTAATATAGATATGTTTGAAGAGATAAAGTCTATAAAACGGGAATAAGTAAAAGTAACTTTATACCTTTTTCGGGTTTTTAATTAATATTCATTTTACTTTTCTCCTTTATTAGAATACAATTTCTTCCTTACAAGTTTATAATAAATATTAAAACCTTAACCTTTCCTTCCTTTAAATTGTTGTTAAATAACCAAACAGATTTTTCCCTTTGAGCTGCCAAATCCTGTTTGTCATATTTTATTCCATTTAATTCTATAAATACAAGGCAATAGCTCAGAGCTATAAATTTCCCAAAATGACAATACCCTGAGAGTCATGCATATTTCCAAATTAAAATCTTTCATCAATCGCCAAAGCCACACCCTTGTCCCTAAGCCATGGCTTACACTTGGAGTTGAATTTGAGAAACTATCTCCCGCCTCAAGCTCGGCCCCAGCCTGGCCATTATGGTTAAGCTTCCTTCAGAGGCTTACCTGCCAGGTATTTCTTGCTTAAACCACAACGAACTACAAGTGGGAAATGGCAGGGGAAAATTCGTAGGTATATTTGTATATATTTGTGGTTGTCAATGTTTTTTGTGGAATTTTTCATTTTCATACCAGCCAGCAGGCAGCAGCCAGCAGCCAGCAGCAACAGCCTTGTATTCAAAGTTGTGGCTTGGGGATAAGCTAAAGTTGAAGTGGAAGTAAAAGTATAAAATGTTGCCAAAGAATGTGTAAATGCAGCCCACGCAATTTCATTTCACCTGTCAGCTCAGTGTTCTATCTGCTGTTGCATAAAAAATGGAAAATAAATATACAAAAAACACTCTTACATATAAGCAAAAATGTTTTCCTTTTCTCCCTAGGGGAGGGGCAAGTGAGGGCAGAGATGGCAAAGTTTTGGAAGCTGGCTAAGCTGTCGGCTCTCTGGTGTCTGCTCTGCTGTGACAAATTGCGTTAATGCCAAGTTAAGCTGCCGGCAGGAGGGGGTCGAGAGGCGGCTGGCTGCTCGACCTTTCCACTTTCCTGGTTTTCCCTCCTCTCCAACCCAAGCCATCTGCCTCCAGCTTGATGCAGTTAATTATTGTTGCATCTATTTAGCCCATCTGTCTGGCCCTGAAAAGTATGCTTTAGCTCTCCACCAAGCCAGGCTTTGGGCTAATGCTGGGATAGATGAGATAAATTGAGCTCTATTTTAAGTAAATTTTAGCCTGGTTTAAGCTTGATTATTTAATTGGGTTTATAACATAGAAGGAAGGCTAAAAAACTGTTTGAAAAGTAGAGGTTTCAGGTCTTAAATTAAGCTTTGACTTTGGCTGGCTCTATCTCTATTCTTGGCACACAGCTGACGCTTGATTAGCCTCCCTCCTAAAATACAAAAAAAAAACAAGCAATTTCTCTCCCACATATGTGCCGCATGTGCTGTCAACAATATCTTGGCTCTGGCCATGGAATTGCCATATTGAGCCGAGCCAGCCACCTACAACGAGATGCAGCCACTTGAAGGCAAAAAATAGAAGAATTAAAAAGACATTTGGGCCAAAAATTAAATGAATTTCTCCTTTGGCTAGGGCCAACATCAGGCCCCCACAATTTCCCTGCACATCAATTTAATTCAATTTATTATCACCGCTCCAGTGTGTGTGTGTTCCGAGCTAATTCAATGAAGTAGACAACAAAATAAGTTAAAATTTCATGCCCTGCAAAGTATCGCCTTTAAAAGTCATGGCAGGAATGAGGAGCGGAACGGGGAACAAATTTTGACGGAGTCACTTGCAGGGCCATCAGGGACCCGGAGCCAGGAGTCGGGACTCGAAGCACGCGAAAGGCTCGCGTGGGACGCGCTATATTTGATGGATGGCAGAGCATCGGTGATATGCTAACGTGCTGGCAGCCAAACAGAATGCGAATGCCAGCAAGGAGCAAGGAGCACAGAGCAAGGACACCCAGTCCGAGGCAGCCTGCCTTTGATGTCGGAGCACTCACATCACATCACGTCGCACAATGGGACAACTGGGTCGCTGGCAGACAATGGGAACGAGCATTTAGGCTGGTGGCAAACAATGATAGGGGCTTTCAAGTCTGTGATTGGAAATATGTAGCTGGGACCTCTTTTCAATTGAACTTTTCGCGGGGTTTTCTGGTATTTCACTCATCCTTCAAGGGGTTAATAATAAAATTTAAACAAGGAAATTCTTTAGACTTCCTTAAGACAGCTTCTTGCCTATATAAAAATATTACCCATTTTGTTTTAAATCTCCCCCGTTTCCACTTCTATAAGTTAATATAATTTTCACCACTCCCAGACCGGAGATTCTAGCTGCGTAATGGGTTAATACCCAGGAGCTGGAAAGACAATATCTCGGGGTCTTTAAAGCAGTCTCAAATAAAATTCTATTTTATGTTAGGCATGCTCCGGAAATGAAGCACAAAAGGCAAGGAGCAGATATCGGGTAGAGGAAACGTACCCGGTTTTTATGTGCCGCCATATAAATTCGGTTTGCCGGGGACTCTGGCATCCCTGACATCAGAGTACTTGAGGCTCCGCATTACGTTTATGGCTGCCTAAATTAAACACAAGAAGCCAGCCAAAGACGCCAAAGTGGCAGGGCCCCAAGGGGGTGGTGGCCCAACCAAGGGCGACGGGATGGAAAAGGACCTGAGAGCGAGGGAAATTGCTACAAGTTGCTTTATTTTATGCGCATATTTGCGCATATTACTCATACGCCCGGCTGGCATACATCTTCATTTAAAGCAAACGTCTTTCGGCTCCGAGCACGGTCGGGCGGCATCTCCAGCAGGCCCAAGTCGTATACTTTTATTTTATTAAATTTTCATTTCATTTCGTCTGTTAGACATTGCCATACATTACACGCTCAACATGTTGCATGCCGCCGCTGCCAGAAATTCGTGAACATTTCCCGCCCGCTTTAAGAGATGATGGCGGAGAAAGTGGGCAGAGGGCGGAAATTCTCAACAGGCGTCGTCTCTCATTAAAAATAACTGAAAGAAACATTTCCTCGCTGATTCGCTGATTGCCAATGAAAAGCGCAGATGTGGGAGATTTATGCGCTCGAAAGGGGATTCGCCTGCCTTGGCCCCCAACTCGGCATCTCGACCTGATTTATGTGGCTCTGTATGAATGGCAAAGTGAATAAAACTGGGCTCACCGTTTTGCAGCCGCCAGGATATCTCCGGCTTCGGCTCAAAGCTGTTTCCGATTCCCAGTGGGTAAGGTCGTGCCCTGGACCTCCTCCTTCCTATCGCACAAATGGGTTATTGATGAGCTATTCTGCTCGGTGACTCTGACTCGGCACAGTGGCAAAGTTTTCAACTCGGTCTTAGGCCCACTTTGTGAATTGAAGCGTGACTGGGACCACTGAGACTGTGCCCGTGCCCGTGCCCCTAATGAGACAATCCCAAGGATACACACAGCTGCTCTTGTATTCGAGTCGCTAGTTGCCAGATCAAAGACAGACGCCTGCTTACCTCTGACTTGCAAACTTGTCGCAACTTTTAAGCGGCGGAGAGCACATCCTCCAGATCCTGCCAGATTCGATGTCATTTTTGGTCTCGCGATTGCCTGGCAGCTGCAACAGCGGCAGCTCAAATTTCATTAGCGCTCAACTTTAAAATTGTGGCACATGCGTGGCTCTTATCCTCGGTCTCGGGGACAGCAGGGAAATCCTTCTCGCTCCGGCTACTGCTCCTGCACTCCTCCGCGTTGTCTCCTCTGCTGATGTCGCACTTGTCACATAAATGTGCTTAATCTTTTACACCGGCGAAACCCCATCCTAAGAGCCTGACAGTGTGTGTCCCGGAGTGAAATCTTGCTGGATGGTGAATGTTCCAGCAACTTTTGTGATGGCAAAATGCTGTAACATTTCGGAGAATTAAATTTAATTTGATGAGAAAGTTTCGCTGTCCCTTAACAAATAAATAAAGATATTTTTTCTAAAGGAGATTAAAAGTTTTCTCAAGAATGTGCTGAAGCTGCAGGAGGGGAGACTTTCGATGGGACTAAAATAATAAACTTATAAGAAGAATGTTTAAGAAAATAAATCAAAAGCAGCAGGTAATAAGCCTTAAAATATTTTTAGATATTGAAAATATATTATAATTTCATAGAGAATTATATAAAAGTATAAAAAACAATATCTTTGGTTATTGTAAAAGCTAAAAAGAAAAAGTTTTCCTAAACAATTTGATAAAATTATAATTTAAAAATGGTTTTCTAAGTAATATGGGGTCTTATTAAATATTTAATTTCATTCCCAATATTTCGCACATATTCTCGGTTACCAAATCCCCTAATAAACGACGACATTTACATGGCTGAACTAAAAGCAATATCTATATTTCCGCTTGCATTAACCCCGGCAACTCTGGCATTGCCAGTATTTCCTCCTGCGCTTCCTTCCTTCCACAAAGTTTGCCAGCATTTATCGCCCATGGTGCAGGGACTGGGACTGGGGGAATGCAAGTGGATTGCCATACCCAGACCCACAGCCACTCCCGATCCCCTCGAGCAGCCGGGACTTGTCTAACATATCAAATTTGTAGCTACGCATATCCTTGTGCGACTCAACATGTCAACTAGCGCAGAGGACGAAACTTTTAGCCGCCACTGCCTCGTGTAGTTTGGCAAAGAACTTTAATTTGTGCATTACTTGCGACGCCACAAGGACTCGTGTTCGGAGGAGGCAGGAAGAAACTTTCGCATATATAAGTTTACACCGAGTTGTGGCCGAGTAGGAGAAGGCGGAAGGTGGCAGCCTAGAGGCGGCTCCTACGCCTCCCTCTTTAAGCTGCTCGTAATACAACTCATTAAATTTAGAAAATACGAGTACTCGCGGCGAAAGTTGAAGGCAAGGAAGAAAAGTTTCACTGTTCCCAGGCCCATCCGTTGACATCTACATTTACAGAGCAGCCAACAGCCAGCAGCCAGCAGCAGCCATAAACTTGGCCAAGATGGAGGGCCAAGATCCTGGCCGCCAGCGGCGATGCCTAACCCGGAAATTTAAGTTCTCCCTTTGCAGTTTAATTGCAACGGATGTTGGCGTGTAAATTATTTTGTCTGCCTGCCGCAACGCTGGCCTCATTTTCTGTGCTAATGAGCAACTTATTAAAAGTTTTGCCAGCCCCAGACCAGGCCAGCTACTCACCTCCGACCTCGGATCCCAGGACTCCTTTCTCCTTATTCCCAATCCCAGTCCTGGACAAAAGGATGCGGATAGTGAAGCGCGTGAGGCGAATAATGAAATACAAACAGAAAATAACTGATACAATTGGCACTGGCAATTGAAAACAAAGCCGTTGCCCGGAGTCGGAGCCAACAGATAAGTTTTACAATCAGCCAGAAACTCATTTACGCTTTTCGAAAAAGCACGGAAAATGAACGAATCGAAGGAAAACTTCAATTTCCTCCCGAGCTGGTGGAATGCTTTTCCGTACACGTAAGAATGGCATAAAGAACTCGAGGGGAAGTTTGCTCAAAGCGTGCTTTTCAGCGGCTGAAACAAAGGCTTCAGGTCTGTGGAAGGAAACGAAATCTCTAATTTATATCGTTCAGATATATGAAGGTTTTTTGTAGGTAATTAAAGCTAGAAAATAAAATATATAAAAATGATATAATGAATTAAGGTTCTTGTTGTAAGGTTAAGAAATCATAGGTTCTAAAAGTTTCCAGAAAACTCCCTAAATATCTTAAGCATCTTTCCCATAATAGAACTCATCCCTAAATTATTTCCCCTAATAGATTTCAAATATCTCCAATCAAAACTGATACTTTTCGAACTTCAAAATGAACCTTAAGATGCCTGGAATGTCTGTAATCTGACGAATAGCTTCCTTTCATCATCCTTTTTCCTAAGCCCCTCCCACGAAGCTCAGCGGAAAACTCGCAAGTTTCTCATCGGTGAAGATGAGTTCATAAAAAGGGGGTTACCGCCAGCGGCCTTTGAGTGGAGTTGCGTGCCAGGATGGATGGATGGCCTGGTCTGGCCCGTCGGATGGGTGAGAGTGGAAGAGTGCTCCTCAAGTGCTTAGACAATCGTGTTGAAGCTTTGATTTTCGAGCTTATGCTGGATTTGGTGGCGCAAGATTGTGCTGGGCTCCTTGGCATCTGTAGTACGCTTATGAGGGCGGGTAATTAAGTTGAAGTGCCCAGAGATATATATATATGTATATGTAAGCACACAAACACAAAGACAATTTGCCTAAGTAATGCCTGGAGTCGATGACAGACGGACAGAGGGGCAGACTGACTGAAGGACCAACTGACTGACTGACTGGTAAAAGTGTTGAAATGTCTGCGGCAGCACTTAATTAATTAATGTCGAGCGAGGCGAAACGGGGGCTAGCGAAATGAGAAAAGTTTCTGTGCCCCGAACTCAGGGCTCCTGGTTCTTCTCGGGGAAACTTGGCAGCTATTTGTTAAGTTGCAGCCGTTCAATATTTGTCACTGAACTCATTAAGCAAATTAATAGACAAAGTTGCCAATTGCTGACAATAGGGGTTTGCCCTCAGTTGGCGTTCGCTTCGGTTCGGCTCGGTCCCGGGTATTGGCATTTTATTTACCAAGAAGCCAAGCCAAGCCAAGTTACTGGAAACTCGAGACTTGTGGTGGCAATAAAATGGCACGCAATAAAAAACCCAAAGTCAACAAACAATTCCACGAGAAGATGCTACGTACTGGCTGTGGCAGTCGCAGAAATCGATTATGGACGCCTCAAGCAGCAGGAGAGCCCAGGCAATCGTCGTCGACGACCCAGTCTTGGCCACGTTTTCGATTTCGCCATTCGGCATTCGCCACCTGATGCCCGGTTGCCAATGCCCACGGACCACCGCTCCCCTTCTTGGCATCCCATTTATCTCCCACCCTTGGCTGGGAAATTGCCAACGTTGCAGCTCAAAAGCGGAAGTGATTTTCCAACGTGTACGTGTCTCCCCCACTGCGTTCGCGAGAGACTGTGTGCGTGAGTTGATGTGGGCGTGAGTGTTGAGAGGAAAACTGCTACTTTGGAAGGGATATATTAAGATATTAAGAAAAGAGTATAGGTAAAAAATCTAGACCTTATTTATCAACATTAGTTCTGAAAATATCCTTAATTTTTTCTTTCTAAAAATATAATATTTTTCCTTTAAAACTTTTCAACAATTTCCCATCACCGTGATCTCTTCACCATCATCAGTGACTTCTAGGCCAACTCCAGCGAGTCCCACCAATATGTGTGTGCTCAGCTCTCCCCCAAAAAGGGAGAAAACGCGACGCAAGGATGGCAGTGAAGGATTTTATGACCCTTGATAGTGGCAAACGATTTGTTGCGTGCATTGCTGGCTGCCGTTGCATTTTCAATTTTGCAGCGCGCACTTTTGGCATCTTTCTTTGAATAATGCAATGGCAATCGGGGTCGGAAGCGCCATTTGGCCCGATGCAGCAGCCCATCATCATCCCAGTATCTACCTGTCTTCGCTGAGCTTATTTCTGGCAGCTTATTAGGCGGTGGCCGCCACTCTCTCTCTGGTTTTGTTCCGCATTTATAATTTCCAAACACGAGCTGGCAATTTCGTGGGAAAGCCAAAAATCGCATCATGTGGGGCAAGTTGACAAATATGCAGCACGTGCTCCTGGTTCTGGCTTACCGAAAAAGGGCAGTTGGTGGTGGAGAAAAGACCCCCAATTGATGGGACATTTATGCAATGAGACAGAAGCGGCAAAATTAGATTTTCCGCTTTTGAATTATTCAGAGAAGCAAGAAGAAAAATTATAAAACAATAAAGGGGAAAGTACAACCAACTAGCGGGGTATTAATCATAGGAAATTCCGAATTAAGCCGCTCTTTTCGAATCATTATCAATTGATCACCTCTTTTCCTATGAAATCCCCACACAATTGACCCATTTATAAGTTAAATACCATTTCAAGACCATCAAGTATTTATCCAGAGCACTTTCACGCACAGCCAGCCTATAGCCTTGCGAAAATCGTTCAATACTCATTAATGCCACTAGGGATTTCCATTGGCAGCTTAATGTGCCGTGGCCGGCCAAACACTCCAACGCATGGCAACCATTCTCATTGTTTTCGGTCAGTTTCCGAGTTGAGCGCAAATAAAAGGTAAATGGATGCATTCTTAAGCGCTTTTCCTGCTGCTGCCTCTGCTATGCATTAATTTTAAACAATTTACCTGAGGGAAACGCCGCCAAACCCCGACTTCTGAGGCATATGCGAAATTTTTATTTTAAAGTCAGGCGCAGAGAACAAAGGCGAAGCTGGGAACTGGAACCCGGAACCCTGGGGCGAGCTTCCTTGTGGCTGCTACAGCTGCAGCCACTTCAATTTCAAAAGCATCAGCTCCTGGTCCCGGGCCATGGTCCTGCGGTGGCCATTGGCCGCCAGCAAGTCCACCAGAATTGGCTTTTCCCTCCGCTGTGTGAGCCACGGCGGGCTGCCTCATTTCAATTTCTGCTGAAGTTTTCTTTGGGAGTTTTCCGAGAGCAGTGCCAGTGATTTTTACCCACCAGTGCGCCTCCGGCTGGGGCTGGCTTTAAGCCAAGTTCAATGTTTGATTAGCCCGGCGCCCTCTTTTCGCCCGTTTCTGTTTGCTGGCCGCTTATTAAGCATACGCCTCGTTGTGCGCAAATATTTGAAATGTCTGGCATTTAGCGACTGTGAAATGTATTAATTATGGAAGACCTGCGTGCGTTGACCGCAAAAGCCGCATACAAAATCGGTAAATGAAATTGAAGCCAAATGGAGGCCGAGCCTTCGCCTGGCATTTTGGCAATGATAAACTAACTAACGAATTTCATTTATGGCCAACTGCAGTGGCAGCAGCAGCAGCAGCAGCAGTTGCGGTTGCAGTGGCAGTTGCGAAAAATTGTCAGTTCTGTATGAAATGGAAATAATAAAAACGATAAAGCAGAACCAACGCAAATTAACAGGAGAGATTGGGGTGAAAAAGATATCTCTTGGGTATTTGAATGAACCCTAAAAAGGTGACTAAAAGTATGCTATGATACTTTTTATGCTGGTTTTCTATTGAAATTCTTTTTAGAATTCATTTTTATGTTATTTAAATGGGAATTTCTGTGGCTAACACATAATTTTTAGTTTAAAATATATTTTACACAAAGAAAAATCCTTTCCAAGTAACTTTAGTAAAGATTTCTCTCATTGACATCGAAAGTACATCAGATTTTCAACCAAAAAAGAGAAATTCATATCCAATAAATAGTCCTCCATAGCCAGTCTCCCCTGTTCCCATTTTAAAAATGTCAAAAGCAATTTCATGTTAATTGAATGCCAATTTAATTTGACCAAATTAAGCGTGTTTAACAATAATTGCCCACTTAATGATAAACACTACGCACTGGACACTGGACACTGTCCATTGGACACTGGACTTGATTAAGGTGCAGAGCCATGGCAACATGGAATCGGATGACAAATCCTGGCTAAACAATCTGCACGATTTTAATTACGATTTTCAATTAAAGCGCGACACAGAAAAGCAATTTGCGATTGGCTCCGATTCCCTGAAAATCTCCATATTCAATAGCCAATGGCCAATGGCCAGTCATCAGTGGCTCCTTACTCATCCCCCTTCTTGCCTTTTCAGATATTGCTGTATCCGGAGGAGGGTTGGGCGCGGACCGCCTCGTCCAGCTACTGGACCATCACGCCCTGCTGGTGGCAACCGAATCGCTGTCGCATCGTCGAGTGCTCCGGCACCCAGAGGCGGGCGACGAAGGCACGGATGTTGCCCTGGAGCAGCAGGGTTCGCTACTGATTGCCGGACACTTTCGTCGGACAACGCCTGCTCCGGGCACTGGAGCCGGGGCTCCGGGGGCAACGGGAGCAGGTTCGGGGAGCCTGGCTGGAACACCAACGTCGGCGACACCTGCAACAACGGCCGCAGCCGCAGCAGCAGCAATCCGGACGCGAGCATTGGGTTGTGACAAGTCACTGGCCGGGGCGTGGAACGACGAGTTCAAGCTGTATCTGACATCGAACATCTCGATGGAGGACTACAACATGGGCTACTGCCTCACCGGGTTCGTGGAGCGCCGCTGCCAGGTGACAAACACCTTTCAGATGACACACTTTGCCGTCATCAAGCGGCAGTGGCCACCTTCGCCGTCCAATCTGAGCAACTCCTAAGGCTACCCTTACTTACTCTCTCCCAACAACTTTTGTAAATGTGATCCGATCTATTGTTTCGAAATGGAAACACACAGAAATATAATCGTAATTAGAGGACTTTTTCAGGATTTACTTTCAAGGATTTTGATACAATTTGTATTTATTTTTAAAGAAAGAAAGAAGAAATTTTACTGTGCTTCTTCTAAATATTTTTAAAATATTTTTAAATGCCATAAAAATCTCTAAGGATTAAAGATGATTTAATTAAGTGTCTAAAAGTATGCAGTAATTTATTTTTTACCTTGGCTTGAGCAAAATACCAACTACAGTTGTCAAAAAAATTATTTAAATATAACATTTGAACTCTAGGCGCTCTTTAAGATATATATTTAGATTTTTAAAATCACCTTAAACATATTCATATATTTATCCATATTTAAATTAAACAAAACCCCTTGAAAGTAAATCCTGAAAAATCCCCATATATACTATTTAAGTTCTTAGACTTTAAGTAGATCAAAATTTCTGTTGTGCAATCTTGAACTAAAATCAAAAGAATTTGGAAAATCTATAAGAGGATGTACCATAACACTGCTAGTTCTTAAATGTTGACAACTTATTGACACAAAACGATCTTTAGCTGACAATTTACAAAGCAAATTCTGTGCATGTTTAGTGCGTAAATTGTAAGTTTAACTAAAAGTTAAAGAGAAATTCGAAACAAAACCAAAAAAAAAAAGCAAAACAAGAACTAGGAAACCAAAACAAAAACTTTACGTGTGCTTTCAGTGTTGTGTAATATGAAAAACGGAAACGAATAAAAGAAAAACAAAGTACTAGTAACTGTTAAATGCTAAATGCAGCTAAACCGCTTTTCCAACTTGTACACACACCCACACACACACCCTGAAGCGCACTCACACACTCGCACACTTAAGCTCGGGCGGCTACTTAATGCTTCAAAAAAGTGCAACAAATTGAAACTTGTGCTTGTCGAAGCATGTGATTGTGAGTGCTCCACTATAAGCGGCTATACTACAATCCCAAGAGGGTGTGTGTGTGAAGGGAATGTGTGTGCGTGTGTGCGAGCTGGTGCTCTCTTCTACTACATACAAATATGTACTTTAACGGCCATGTTTGCGAAACCTATTGCCTTTAAGCTTTAAAATATAAGCACAACTCAGCGCAGGCAAAAGCAAGTCAACAGCTTCGAGCGCTGGCCACTGCCACTAAACGTCATTCGAAGTTATGAAGTGAGAAACAATTTTTAAAACTACTTTTAAATTAAAAATTTAGTTTAATAAGCTGTTTAACCAAAACAAAACTTTGTTTGAGACTTGTTTTAATAGTTTCCGCATGTTTTATAAAGTTCTGCGAGTAGCAGGGCCACACTAAGCCTCAACTAAGCTTCATACACAAGCTTGGTCACACTGCTCAGAACGAAACGCTGTACAGATTGTCTGGTCGCACTCCTGATTAAATTATTTTCAAGATTTCTTCATTTTACATTTAATATTTTTATTTCTTAAGTAACTTTATATCGAACAAAATCGAAAACCGTTTAGTGACAGCTGTCATTTAGCTGTCTAGTCCAAAAAACTGAGATTGCCTCGCTAACTCTAACGCTAATCTAGGGAACTAAGCCACTAACTCCCTCTATCTCTCTCACACTAACACACTAACTCACCCACTGACCCCCCCACTCATGCTACGGCTCTGTCCCTCTCATTCACTCTCTTTGAGCATGATACGCAACGTATATCAACAATTCGTCCAATAATTGGAGACTTCCGGCGCCACAAATTGCCAAGTGTGAAGTTGGCAAGGCCGAGGCTCCAATTGCCAAAAACCCTAAGTGTTAAAAAAGAATGAAACCAAAACGTAAAGAAAACCAAAGCTAAGTCGAAACTCAACGTAGGTTAAGTGACAGTTTGAAAATCAATATTTACAAGCTAGAATATGAATCTATATATATATTATATCTATATATTTGTGTGTAGGCTGAACATTTTTGCGTATATATATATATATATATCGGTGTATTTATATATAACTGTATTGCGAATACGTATACAATAACATTTTTGCTGTAGTTCGCATAGCTCGCTTTTAGGCGCTTTTACACGCAAGCGAATAAGGCAGACGTCCTCTCGAATCCGAATCCTTTATTTGCTTCAGACCGCAGACCGATCTCCCCTGCCACTTTACTCCTAAACTAATTGATATTTAAGTATCAGGTACCTGCCAGAATCAACAACAACAACAAGAACAACCAAGTAAACAAGTTTAAATATAAATATACATAAATATTTATTGAGCCATTATGTCTGTGCAAATATTTGTGTCCATTTTGATTAGAATACGAGCGGAATAAAAATATTAAAGTCATTATTTTTTAGAAAAACACAGAATAATCCCAATACAAACACACACACTTGATGTCGTCGTCTCCCTGAATTGTATAAATGTTTAAAATTAGTGTGAGATTCCCTCTCTCTATCTCTCTGTGTGTAGCAAGTTTTTTCTGCGCCTCTGCTTAAAATAAACAAACAACAGACACGAGTTCAGCTTCAAGCCGAATGTACAACACTTTAAAACAAAAATTGAACAAAATCACGCAATGAGCTTTTTTGTAGTCGAATCGATGATATTTCTATCAAAAAAACAAAACTTTTTAAATAGCGAAAAAACCAGTCAACAGTATAAGTCCATGCCACGAGAGCCATGGTAATTAGTTAATATTAAGCTTCTACCGATATAAGCGATGTAAAAGCAGTAAGATAAAAGAAAAAAGGATGGAAATGCAAATGAAAATATTAATTGAAATCAAACATGTTGATAAACACAAGTAAATCAAATGGAAAAAAGGATGAAGGACAACAAATGCAATTTGAGCCGACGTAGATGGAAATGTGTAATGAAAATAAATAACCCAAGGCTGGGGAAAATTAAAAATGGGATTTATCAGAAATCAAAACATTAAAAATAAAGAAAGAAAGCAGATAATGTGGGTTTTTATATCTGTGGGAATTAAATAGAGTGTGGATTAAATAAATCAGGTAATAAAGGTAGTTTTTTTCAGTAAATCTATGAAAATAGTAAGCAAAAACTTCTCTATTGGATATATATATTATAAATCTATAACCCTGAATCTCTTCCACTATCTCCCCTTATAAATCAATCGCTGGAATATGCTTTTGTGCATATTTAATCATTTAACTCGGCACTCGTTAATCCTCTGCTGCAACCCTCAGCCATTTGCCAGCGAATCAAAGCAAGATCTAACCCCTGAAGTGCAGCAAGCCATTAACTTTTATCTCTGAGCGCGATTCACGCTTCAGTCTTGTTTCGTTTACTCAGCCAAGGACGAGTGGACACTTCAGCTCACCTGAACCAGCTCCCAGTACCTGCACCTGCATCTGCACCCGCTGCTCGTGCCCGGCGGCATAAATCGCGCCCTCAGTTCCAACTTTCAACAAAGATGTAAGCCAAGTTAATTGCTTTTTGTTGCCTTTTTTCCAGCTCGCTTTTGCTGCTGTTGCCGTTGCCGTTGCCTCTGCAATGTCAACAATGAAACTAACGTCAGCCAGGCTACCGTTTCTCCTAAACACTCTCCGGGCATATCCTTCACCTGCAGGACCCCAGGACCTGCTGCTGCTGCTGTTGTTTTTGCTGCTCCGTTGCTTATTTGAACAGCTCTTCACAAGCGAGAAGTTGGCAACATGGAAGCATTTACGAGTCGCATTTCGCGCTACCATTTTGTTGTCCTGGCAGACAAACGGCTCGGCACTCGGCGGTGCTCCCATCAGGACCTGGCCTAAACCTTGAGCACAGAAGGGCCGAGAGTCAAGGAAACCGGAGACAAATCAGGAAATGGAAATTCTAGAATATGCTTTCGTTAAAATATACAGAGGCTGCAAAGTGCTGCAGACACTCGAATTGTTATTCAGTTATACTTTGAGTTTTAGCATAACATCTAAATTGGATTTTATATATATATATATTTATTTGTAAAGCCTCTTAATAGAAATTCAGAATATTTAACAAAAACTAAAAATAAAACAAGCCACTACCAGAATTCCACCTTTAATATTTCTGCCAAGTAAGCCATCAAAGTCACCCATCTTAAGGACCAAAAATACATTTTATCTGACAGTCAAAATCGCTTGCCTTGAAGAATTTATGCCCAGACCCAGAGGCCAGAGGCAGAGGCAGCCACTATTATTAATGATAAATAACAGAGCATTGAAGGGACAAAGCAAAATTGGAAGATTTTCGCTTGGGTCCTCAATCAATTTACAATTCATGGTGTAAGCCCAGAAAAAGCCGACGCTAGAAATCGAAATCAGTCGACTGTGAATATTGCAAAATGAGCTTCCGCCCTTCGCCTTGGCTCCAACTTCCGGCAACAATTTCCGTTTCCTCATTACCTTATTTTTTCATCGCCGAAGTCAGGACTTTGTGAAGAGGCCTTGGTTCCCGAACGGGGGCGTGTTTCTGCCTCCTGCCATATGACAATTTATTACGCTCGGAGCTTCGATTTAAATTGCTTGACAATTATTACACAATGACGAAGGCAACGGTGGCGAGGACGACGACGACGAGGACGAGGACGACAAATGAAAAATTGTTCCCGTTCGACAATTTACCAGGCGGCACGGCGGCACACTCCTCCCCGGATCTCTCTTCATTTGCCCCCGCCCCAGAATTAATGATGGCAAATTTGCAAAGTTCACAAATTTCTTATTAGTAGTCCATGGCGCTGAGGAAGCTGGGGGTTTCCCGCCAGCAGCAGCAGCAGCACCCTCATCACCGTTCTGCGCCTTGGGTTCATATTTCATTTTAGGCAGTTAGTTTTCCAGCTGAGGAAAATGCTGAGGAAGAGGTGGTGAATGGTGCACCTCCCTGCGGTTTTAAGTTTTCGCACTTTTGCCACCAGGCAGAGCGGAATTTCCCAAGCGCTCTAATTTGAATTTTAATTGAGGTTCTCTTTGTGGTTTCCTTGCATTTTTTTCTCCTGTTTGTTTGGTTGGTTGCTTGCTTTGAAAATTAACAATAATTATAAATAATTAATATGCCGAGCAGGTTTTCTTTCGGGTCGGAAATACGTGACTGAGATTACTTGGGAAAAGGAAGAAAGAATGCCAAATCATGATTATGATTTATTTATTATAAAAAATGCTTTAAGAATTCACCCAAATTTACCTTTATGACTTGGTAAGTGCTCTCTTTTAGTCTGGCGGCCTTTATCCCTCAATTGAAGCCCCTTTGTGAATGTCTGACAGCGGCAATAAATGAAAAATAAATGTTTGTCCAATGCAAAATCAAATCATAGTGAAAATCTTTTATATATTTTTATATATCTCGAAAAAAAAAACAATCGGACATGTAAATCATAAAAAAAGAAGCAGCATTCATCGACGGTGGCAAATAAATAAAAAATCAAATGAATATGCAAATGTAAAACAAATAAAAAATCGGTTTTCTCTGTCAAGGCAAAAGGCGGCCCGGCCCGGATTGCATCGTATATATCTCTGGTCTGATTTATCAGCCAACTGGCGCGCGTATGAAACATGGCTGTAAATATAAATTTAATTGCACGAAACAAAATATACAAAAGATCCTTCCGCTATTGAATCCATAACGTGTTCACTGCGGGGCAGATGCAATTATTCCAATGGCAGCCATAGAAATTGCAAATTGAAATGCAAACGCTTTTTGCTCTTACTTTTTCATTATGCGAAGCCCGGCAAGGATAACAACAAGTGTAGGCAGCGCTCGGTTTAATATGATTGAAAACTTTTGAGTTGCTCGGTAAATCAACATCATAAACATTGCATGAATTAATATATTAAAGGTTTAATACAATAACGTTTTACGTGATGAAGTTTGAGCTCTTAATTATTCAACACAAATATTCAATTATTAAATGAGTGTTTAAGCTTTTAATCAGCTAGTTAATAGTCTTAAAAATATATAGTGGTAGCTTAATCATTCTGTCTAGTCCAGCAAGTGCGGAATTAATTAAAAATGCCTTCCCATCCTCATTAAATAATGAAATGCAGTTTCCCCAAAGACCAAATGCCAGACAACAGAGACATAAGCTTCGTCTCACCTGCTCGTCGTCCCTCACCTTCAATCTCGCATTTCACCTGACCAGAACAGACAACAGTCTGTGCCTTAAATGATGAAGACGACGTTGATGATGACATTATCTCATGCTCATTGAACGCAAATGTGGCGTGCTTGTTGCACATCATAAAGGAGCCAGCAAAAACTGGCCACGAAGGGTGGAGAAAAATGTGTGTGAATTGTAAATAGAGGGAAATTGAATACCCTTTGTTTTATTATTTATGAGAAATATTAATTTAAGAATATATAAATTTAACATAAAGTCCCAAAAGTCGTAATCTGTTTAAGTAGAAACGGTTTTTTTTCCTCTCTTGTAATTCCGCTCAATTATAATCCATAAGAAATGTGATAAGCTCTCAGAGGGAAGCTAAAAAAATTTGTACTTTCGCTACTGAATGATATTTATATGCTTTTGTTGCTACTTTGCTTGTACATTGCAACAAAGTGTAGAAAAAAGACCATTTCAAGCGAGAGGCCAAAAGAAAAAAGAGAATCTTTCGATTTCTTCTCCTGTGAACTTTTAGTGAAACGAAACTCCTCATAAAATATATCCAAGATTGTCTTAGAGGTTTTAAATATTTATTTATTATCTTTTATAGGTCAGAAAAGGGTATTAAAAAGTCTGCTTTCAGAAAAACAAATAAAAAGACGTACATGCAAAAATGTTTGACGAGTGAACGGCTCATTCATTCGCCTCGACTCAACCCGCTCTCTCCCTTTACCGAGTTGTCACTCATTGTGCTGAGAATTGTTTTGAAAGGCTTTTGTATTTCGCAATGCAATGAAAGTGGAGCTCTACTTGTGGTTTTTTAATGGGAGAATATTGCTGTTCCTCAAAACAGGTGAGTATGTTAATTTCAGAGATGAAATCTGGATAGTTCAGTGACCTGGCTTTGCTTCCTTTTCTTTCGGGCATCGAATTAAGTTAAAGCGCTTAAGGCGCGTTTAAATTAACTTTAATGGCGGGGCCCATTCAGGAGCACCGGCAGCGGCAGCGGCCTCCCAATCCCAAAACCCCAAGCCCCAGGAAGAGCTTGGCCCCTCGAAAAGCCACATTTACGCCAAGTACTTAACAACTTTAATGAGCGGGGGATAGAGCGGGCGAGCGAGCGAGCAAACGAGCTAAGGAGAGAAAGAAGCGGGGAAAAAACCTGGTACATCGGGGGTGGATCCCCCAAGTAGCCAACGCGCACTTAATACTAATGGCTGTCATTATCCTTTATCCTTTTGGCTGTCGCAACAACTGTCTGCCGCACTCACTCGCTCCTATCTGGCCTTTTGTTTGCACGCACATTTATTAGGCAAACCAAAGCGCAAACTTCCCGCTGCCAAAAAACAGAAAACTTGGTAAAAACAAAGAAAAAATTAACTTAACTCAATTTACAAAAAACTTTTTATTTCTATTATTTTTTTCCTCTTCCTTTTTGGCTTTGTTTGCTGTTGACAAAACAGCAAAAAAAAATAACAGAGAAAAAACGAATTAAGCGCCAAGCCAAACCGAGCCAAGGCAAACTTTAAGTAGCTTTTGTGCGAGAAAGTATTAAAATCGCTTTTTCCCAAGGAGGCGGACAGGGAATCTGTGCACAAAAGTAAGTGGCCAAAGGGATTCCACAGCGAGTCAAGTGTCCTTGAATCATATTTACTTAACTCGACGCCAGCCACCCTCTGGCAGCACTCTTTCAAGGTTTCCTTCTTGATTTTATTCTCATTTGGCAGGAATTCTCCCTCTTGTTCGGCCAGCAAATGAATTTCCATAACTCTCGAGCGCGCAAGTAAACCAATTTCGCTTTTTTGAAACGCTTAATATGTGATGAGATCCATTTCAACAATGTTCGCAAAGTTTTGCGGTTTCGGGTCAACTTGAGATTCAGTTTTAATGTCTGCAGATTATCCGAGTCAAACTTTAGGTAAGAGTAAGCCAGGGAAGGAGTTTTTTATCAAGAGGCTGCAGATGGAAAAGTTTGCTAAGGGAAACACTTGATATTATTCAATTGGGATTGGTGAGGCTTTTAAATTATTTTATTAGAGGTTTATAGGTAGTTTTCTTATTTTTTAGAATTTAATTCGAACCTTAGGTAACATTTTTCCTTTTAAAATTATTTAAATCTAATCTAGATTAAATCCCTTTTAAAGTAAGACTTTATTATACCAATAAATTATATAAAAATTTTTTTGTATTGGTTTTTGTTTTTAAATCTACATTTTAAACTTCAATTGTTAACTAGTAAACCCTCATTTATTGCCAGTACACCGCAAAAACATTGTAAAATGAACCAATGAATGAACGATAGCCATTAAACCTTCGCGTTTCGTTGACCAAAACTAGAATGGTCATTCAGCTGACCACACTCCTTAATTGCCTTCCCTCCCAATGGCAGCCGAGACAAGCCACAGCAGCTCCCCCCGATCTGCAAATTATTGAGGGAGACGGGAATATGGAAGGGAACCCTACTCCTCTCACTTCTATATCGCTGTATATGCTGTGTAATAATTTCACACGCTCTGTGTCGCGGTCGTTTTAATTAGCACGATTGCATTTTCAACACGTCCAAGCCATTCAGATTGTAAATCACATAGGCAGCCGCCCCAACATGTGCTGTCCACTGTCAGTCACTCAGGCGGTCGGGTCGGAGGTATAGAGTGTAATACATGATATATACTCGGCGTACATATTTGATTTCCTCTCCGCCGTATGCATTGTGCAGCGGCAGATTGCGGTTTGGCGCTCATCATTTCGCTGCCGGTGCCCATGGCAACAATATAGAGCTAAATCGGCGAAAAGCTGAGAGTAAATTAATGCAGCTAATTAGGACATAAGGCCATAGGGTCCCATCTCCAGCTCAGTAATATTAAGATGGACTGGTGGTAATGAATGGAACTTAAGGCACTAATACATTTTCAAAGCAAGTTGAAGAGATATGATTGGATTATTTAATTATCATAAAAGGTAATAAATCTTTTATATACTTTATATAAATAATTTACAGAACATATATTTATGTAGAATATACACTGTATATAATTATTTCATAAATATCAAGCCAGTAAGCCACTTAACCATTTGGGGCACTCACAAAAAATATGAAAAAACTGCATATTTTAACGTTTCTAGGCCAGCCACCTTCGCTTGTATGTAAGGTGTCATCAATTGTGTGACGAGGCATGTAAACAAAATGTTGAAAATGTATTTATTTATAGCTTCCATTCACAGTAGTTGTTCTATAGTTATGAATACCAGCCGGGCCACATTGCGTATACGCAAAAAAAACACAAAAACTGCCCGCGAAGGCACCGCCAGCGGCAGTTGCCGTTCGAACGTCACGTAACCACAATCATGTCTTAAAGCCCGTACCAAAAATCTTAAAATGAAGCTCAGCCCGGTCTATATAGTAGTGATCGGTTGGATATATTTAATTGCGGGACAGCCCTCGCCGCTGATCGATTCCGTGTGCCAGGCGGTGCAGCGTCAGCGGCTTCAGTGCCAAGTGCATCGCGTGGAGACCGCCGATGGTTATCGCTTGAGTGTGCATCGCTTGCCGGCGCCACGAAATCCCCGGTGTGCCCAGCGCCAGCTGCGCCCCTTCCTGCTCATGCACGGCCTCCTCGGCTCCGCCGGGGACTTTGTGTCGGGGGGCAGGGGCAGATCACTGGCCCTGGAGCTGCACTCGCGCTGCTTCGATGTCTGGATGGGCAATGCCAGGGGCACCACCTACTCCCGCGGGCATCGCAGCCTAGCGACAACGGATGCGCGCTTCTGGCAGTTCAGCTGGCATGAGATTGGCATCTACGACCTGCCCGCCACCGTGGACTACGTGCTGGCGCGGACGGGGCAGAGGCAGTTGCACTACGTCGGCCACTCGCAGGGGACAACGGTGCTGCTGGTGCTGCTGTCACAGCGGCCTGAGTACAATGCGCGGTTCGCCAGTGCGGCGCTGATGGCTCCGGTGGCCTTCTCAAGCACCTGAGCAGTCCGCCACTGCGATTGCTGGCCAGCGACAGTTCCGGCGTCACAGTGCGTATGCTTGATGGGATTGGTTAAAGAGTGGACACGAAGGCGGTGGAGCAGTGATAAGCTGGGGGCACTGGGAAAAATAGCAATGAAAGGTCCCTGAGGCAATAAGCTACTTAATAAAATTAGTAAGGGTTTTGAAGAAGCTAAATGAATATCTTGATCTCTTAAAAACATCTCATAAATAACTCCAAGCTGCATATTTTTGTATAACAAAAAATTAGTGGCACGTTGACGGCTGAAAATTATTTTAAAGCTTTACTACCATATGTAGAGTCAATATTTGGACAATCTCAAAATTATTTATTGTTATCTGTAAAGGGAAAATTGGGTACAATTCATAATACTCGACGTTTAGATACAATCTCTAAGAAAAAAGATATTTTTGTCAGTCCCTCTTTTAGTTTTTTAATTTAAAAATATGAATAAATATATTCTATTAACATTTTCTTAAGAACTACAGAAGTTAAGGTCTTAAATTAGGTATTTTTTGATAAGAAACAAAATATTTATGTTGTGTTTCTATGAATTCTAGAATATTTCACAATTAGTAAGACAGTTATTACCTTCATTTAAATTATTTTAGAAAGGAATTCCTTTTAAGATAATTTTAGCATTTAAACATTAAATAGAATCCAGATTTGATATCACTATTAAAAATCTATCTTGCTCTCTCCGTGCAGATGCTGTTAAACACACTTGGCCTCCACGAACTGCTGCCGGCAACGGCACTGACCCAGGTGGGCAGCCAGTTCTTCTGCAGCGCCACCCTGCCCACCTACGCCCTCTGCACCCTGTTCACCTCCCTGTACGTGGGCTTCAGCGACTATCCATTGGATCGTGTGAGTACGATTATAAATGCGGGCCATAATTTAGCCAACAAAGCGCCCCGAAAACTTTTTTCCTGTTGTATGCAAAAGTTTTTATTGCACTCTGGAGTGAGCCCCCCGCGCTCCAGCCTGGGCCCACCCACAAAAAACTCACAGAAACAGACAAACACAGGCAGCAGCGGGCAGCGGGGGCATGGGCCTTAGTTTCGGTAATAAAAGTTATTTGAATTTAAATGCGTAAACGAGCTGCTCTTGCCGGGCAAAGCTTCCTGGTTGGAAGTCAGGCCAGAACTATTGTGGATGGCAGAGCAGAGCTTGCAAAAGGGTAACACTTTGAAGCAAAAAAGGGGTAATAGGTTAAGGTACACAACTTGTCAATTAGAGGGAATATGTTTAGGATTTAAATAGGCTTTAAATTAATATTTGAGGCATCTTTATTAAAGGGTTAAATTAATAATAATTATAAATACAAATTTCTATCAAACATTAATACCTATCAAGCTTAAATTGCCAGAAAAAATAAGTTCTTTGTACCCTTGAAGTTTATTTAATATTTGTTATAATAGTTACTGTTAGAAATTAAATGTTGAAGCTAGAAAAGCCATGCGAATTAAAGAAATTAATAGTTAGAGGAGTTTATTCTTATAAATTCAACTTAATATTGGTGGAAATTTTAAAATAATGGCACAAAATATATTAAAAAAATTATTATAATATCTCTAAGAGCATCTTTGAATCAACACCGGGGAATCCACAATTCCTGATGTAATGTGCAACCAAAAGGTATGCTCAACTTTACCCCCAGCCCCTCTGAACAACAACTTCAATTCCGCTCTACACTCCCCACTCCCCTCGCTCCCCCCTCTAAACTCCCGCCCCAGCTGGCGGCGGCTAACTAGAGTATAACACACATTACGTATACGCCACGCTGCCTTAAACACTTTTTGTTTCCCGCGCACAGCACACGGCACCCGGCACACGGTACACGGGGTACACGGTACATTTAAATTTTGTTTTGCCGTGAAATATGGCAAATAAATCGCGCTCGTGTAACGAAAGCAGAAAAACTTTATGGCTTATCTGTGTGTCCGGAGTGTTTCGGGGGCGCGTGCTCAAAAGGCTTACCAACTAAAGAGAGAGTTGAGGGGTCGAGGGGAAGTTAGGCACCCGGCGCCCAGGCGCCAAGTGCCGCTTGTAAGTTATTAAAGTGGGGGCTTTGGCCAATTGGCTGCGGCCCTGGACACACTCTCTGTGCCGAAACTGGAATTGAACTTTTTATAGTTGCCTCTAAGGGGGAAGGGGCCTGGGAAAAAGGTTAAAAAGTTCTCCAGGTTATAGTTCTTAAATCTTTTCGCATATGCAGCCATAAATAAGCATTTCCCGCCGCTGAATAATCCAAGGGGTTGGCCATTCGGGCTTTGAGACCTTTAATAAATGTTGTAAATAAGCATTTGCACAGCCCGTGAAATAAAGGAGAGCTTATCTTATCATTTAAGGTATTTTTCCACATATGACCCCAAAGTGTTGCATACTCTTAAAGGCTTAACTAGAATAGCTAAAAATTGCACAGTAAATTCTATTTTTCAACACCCAATGTCAGCCATGGGCATGGGGCAAGTGAATAGCAAATTTTTTGGTAGCTACTGCCACTCAACACGAGTGTCAGGCGAGTGCAAGCGCGTGTTATATCTGTGTTAGCGTTCATAACTCCCATAAAAAGTCAACAAACCAGAGCCAGCAGCGAGAAATTGTTAGGCAAATATACAGTAAAAAGACGCTGAGCTTGAGCAAATGGAGCGAGGCGGCGATGCTGGCGATGCTGGCGATGCTGGCGATACTGGCGATACTGGCGATACTCGGCGACAACTGCCGAACTTGCCACCACACCAGCACACAGCTAGAGACGTCCGAATAAATATTTGTGCATATTTAGTAACCTCCGTAGCCTTCCCACGACCCTCGAAAAGTTCAACACTCTTGGCAAACTGCACTGCGTCGAATAAGATTCGAGCTGGAATAAATGCAAGGGAAGCCCAGCGAAACGGGACGCCAGGAAAAGAAAAACTCGGGGAAACACAAACAAGCTGGCGGCACAAAATTGCCAGTATTCGCCACAAGTTGCTGGCTGGCAGTAAAAAAAATAAGAAAAGAAGGAATAAAAAGAAAAACAAAACAAAGAAAAAATGCGAAATGCAACGGCCAGGCGGAAAATCAAATAAACATCAAAACAAAAAAATATGTCGCCGCAGGACGACGCATGCAACGTTTCAATGGCTTGTCATGGCAATTTAAAGTCGCAGCGATTTACATAAAATTCTATAACTGAAGAGGTCCCCTCTGTGCCCAGTCTCCCGAAAAAAAATGGCAAACATCAGCACATCCGCCAAAAGTTGAGGGGCTTTTGTCGGATATTGTGTTTAAACGAGGATTCTCTGATTTAAACGGAATACCGCAAAGAGGCCATCAGGAAATCGCATAGATTTTCAAAAGTTAAACCGACAAGTCCCTCTTTTATTTAAGGTAAACAGTGGACTGGGAATGTTTATCAGCTTATAAATATTTAAGGAAAATTCAGTTTACTTCTTTGATGTGGAAAAGAGCTTACAATACAATATTTATCTTAAGTTGTAAAACCCATCAGCTCAATTAAATTAAAAAATAACAATAAAATAAGTGGATATCAAGCCAAAGCTTTTTATCTTTGTTTTCCTTAAATCAACTTCATGCTGAGGATTTTTAAAAGGTTTTTATTAAGCTGCAATAGAATTCCTTAATATATTTTCCAAGAAAAGCATCGAAAAAGAAAATCATAGGCAGTTCTTAAGTTATTCCCGGAAGAACTACTTCCCCCTCACCATTTCTTTTACAAAACAACTCTATTTAGTTTAGCTTGAAAGCCTCTCTTGTTCAAATCTGCTTTACAATTTCAATCAGCCTCCATTCACCTAAGGCAATAGCAATATCAATATCAATCTCAATATAGAATGGAAAATTGAAAAGCTCATTGCACTTACCTTAATCAGAGCAGAGGCTGAGGCGGAGCCAACAAATAAGCAGCTAATTTCAAAACAAATACCCGCAATATAAATTCAACTCCCCAGGCCGAGGCATCAAAGCAAGGACCTCTTGGCCTTTGGCCTGAGACCTCGCTCCTGTGCCCGCTCATGTGTGATTTTTACGGGGTGTGTACGAGTGTGTGTGTGTGCTTGTGTGCACTTCCGTGTATGCTTTGTGTCGCAATGAAACGGAAATAGCAGCCTGAGCACACACCGATACACCGACACCGACTCAAACACATGAATGACCAGGCGGCGGCGGAGGTGAAGAGGTCCTGTTTCCGGCTGTTGCTCATAAAATTTAAGCGTTTTGGGAGTTTAAGCCTAACAAAATGGTTTCTCGTCTGTTGCCAGAACATCTTGCCACGCATCCTGGAGACGACGCCGGCGGGCATATCGCGCGGCCAGCTGCAGCACTTCGGACAGCTCATCAATAGCGGTAAGTCGGACATGGGACATATGCACAGGTGCACACTGAGAGAGGAATAACAAAGGGAATGTCCTGTATGTCCTATTAAAGTTTGAGTAATTTCATTCTTATTGTAATTTTTATTTTTCTTAGAACTTTGAGTAAGTTTTCCTGAGTTATTTTCACATTTCTCTCTTAGCTATTCTATAAAGTTAAGAATAAATACCAAATTGTTACAGAAATTGCTCAGATTTTGTTCTCCGTGCCTGCCTCCAGCTAGGCAAGGATAAACGTGGAGGCGAAATTACCATTGATGTTCTTTGTTTTGTCCACAGGCCAATTCCAGCAGTACGACTACCGTTCGACGAGACTCAATACGCTGCGATATGGACAGGCCACGCCTCCCTCGTATCAGTTGGCCAATGTTCGCCTGCAGCTGCAGATCTTTCACGGTACCCGGGACGTGCTGTCCAGCCAGGCGGATGTGCAGCGCCTGGTCAGGGAACTGCGGCACAGTCGAACACAGCTGTATCAGGTGCCCGGCTATAATCACATTGACTTTCTGTTTGCCGTCACCGCGCCACCAATTGTCTACGAGCGAATTATTCAGCAGGCCTGGCAGTTGGACGCGACATCAACATCATCGGTGGCGCTTCAAGGCAGATGATGATTTATGGCACAAAAAGGGGAGGCCGAAAATTATGCATTTTGGGCTCAAAAACGGGGTTTGGTGTTTCATCAAACTTGCGAACTGACACGCCTTGCCCTTTATTCAAATATTCGGAGCTTGCTTTGCTTTGCTTTACACATAAATGTATGTATATATTTTGTTAAAAGAGAAAACAAACTCAAACGAATACAAAGAAAAACTTTAGATAAACAGAGACCTCATAAGCTTCATACTTTACACTAAGCAATTACGTTAATCATAATGTACAATGTTTTGTAAATTAACTGGAATAGTTGCACCGCCTCCTGCCAGGTGGGATTCCATTTTTGGGGGCTGTGGTTGTGGATATGTTTCTGGTTTCCTGCGGGTTCGACAGATTAACTAAGTTCAAAGCCAGCGTTGGACTGTATGGCATAGAGCAGCTTTTCACGCATTTGTTCCACACTGTTAAAGGGGGGAAGCTTCAGCAGATTGGTGCAGGTGCTGGCCGTGGGCAGGCGTTCCATGTCGCCAGCATTTTGGATGAAGAACGGTGGATCCAGATCCTGTTAAAATAGTTCAAATGAGTTTCTTCTCAAAATATGAATATATAGGCTTACCTTAAAACCCAACAACGGCGGCCTGGAGCAGCTGGTGACGAACCTCAGCAGATTCCGGCGCTGCATGTCATCAAATCCCTCCAGAGCCGCCCAGAATGCCACAATCGAGGGGTGTTCGGGGTGAATTCGCCGCCGTACTTGCAATGCTTCTTGAGATCCTCCAGGTCGATGGGTATCTCAGCGCCCGAAATGAGTATTTGCAGCTCCTTGTTGCTGAACATGTACAGCCATTCGATGGGCAGGACGTTGGACAGACCCTTGCGGAAGGCGTTGCAGTGGCGGCGTATCTGCACGTTGAGCTTGTAGTCCGCAATTAGTTGCAGATACTCGATGCGATTCGAATTGGTCACCGGTATGCTCTGGCCCTGCGGCTTCAGCTCGACGATCTGTGTCTGCCCCAGCGAGCTGCTGGCCACAGTGAAGTCTAGGTTCAGTTCACTCACATCGCCCGTGTAGTCCTTCAAGTACAGCAGATTCCGATACAGCTCCGGATCGAGCGAGGCCAACTGATGGATGTCCACGTCGGAGTATTTGCCAGCCAGCTTGGTGAGGAAGAACTCGGCCAGCGGCAGCTCCACCAGCAGGTTCTCATAGATGGCCTTGCCGAGGATTCGACCAATAAAATAGTAGTGCTTTTCATACTCCTCGCAAATGTCCTCCACATTTGGATTCGGGTAAAGCTTGTTGTCGGTTGTTACCCTGGAAAGATAAAGCTATAAGTAACACTATCTTTTGTGATATTTGTGATAAACTTACATAAAGTAACCCCGATTCGGATCAAATGAAGTCTTGATAAGTTCCGACAGAAATTCGCGAAAAACACCGCCACCATCGATGCCCGCCTCATCGAGACCCAGCCGGGAAATGAACTGGATGCGGAACTTGAAGCGCAGATCGGGTTCTGGGAAGGATTAAAGGTTACTAAGAGTAAGGCACTCTCTTTAAAGTAAACTCTTACCATTTTCCGGCCTTAGCTTGTCGTAGGCATCCTCGTACAAATGCGACCGCCTCACCGTGATCATTATGGAGGGCCCCTGCAGGAAGGCCTGAAGATTGCCCTGCACCCGCATCTTGTTGGCCGCCACCAGGCCTTGGAGGATGCTCACCCGCTTGCTAAAGGCCACCACAAAGGGAATCTCGCGCAGAATGGTTATGGAGCGAATCTGTTTGGTGGACATGGGCGGGCCATTCTCAAAGTCCTCGCGTGTAAAATCTCTAATAGGTTGGAAGGGTCGGATGCCACGCAGGCGACTGCTATGGGTTAGGGGCAGATCTGTGGGCCTATCCAGAGGCAAGTCGAGCCGACTGACTGTCCAGTGAGCCTCCGGGCAGAAGCCCAAACGCAAGTCACGCGTGTAGATCTGGTTGAGCACAAAGACCACCACGTTGAGCAGATTGGCCCAGATCTGCTTCTGATGGCGCAGCTTCTTGTCATCGGCATCCGTGTGCCCCAGGACACTGCGATAGTTGGCCAAATTGCTGCGCGTCTCGGGAAAGGCAAGCTCCACGAGGCCCATGCTGATGTCCTTCAAGGTCTTGGACATTTGCACGATTTCCGCAATAGAAAAGGGCATGAGCTGGACATGCTCAACGGTGGCCTGGGTCTGCAGCAACAGCTTGTTCTCCACGAACTCCACATCATGCAGGGTGGGCAGGAGGCGGCCAAAGAGCATGCAGAAGGTGGCCAGCAGGGGAATAGTACGATCCACGCCTTGTTGTTTGGCTGAAGGAATCATATTCTCATTACAAAAAGAAGTTTTGATTGTTTTCCAAAGGATACTCACGCACTACGCCCTTGGAAATGAGGGTTAGGGGAGCCGAGAAGCCTAGTTGAGTGGATTCCGCAGCCAGCTTGAACCAAACCGAGCGGATGAACTTGGGGGTGAAGGCCAAAGTGTAGACTAACCTAAAAGGATAAAGGGATTAGTATAGATTCAAATTGCAAAGGCTTTACGGTCTTACTTGTATTCGAAGACCGCATGCTTGTTGTAGATCATCAGGTTGTGACAAATCTCGCAGAGCGCATAGATCAGCTGGCTATTATCGATGAGCGGATCCAGCTGCTGGACAATAAAGTCCACCCTCTCCGATTCGTTTAGTATGGCAATAGATTCTAGCAGGCAGTCGCGTTCCTTGCCACTCAGTTCCTCGACTGCCCGGCAAGGCTGCTCCATGTCATAGTCCAAGGCGCTGGCCGACGGCTGATCCTCCTCCTCGTCAGAGTCCTCGGACTCATCATCGCTATCCCTGTGGCGATGCGGGGCATTGGCATGGCTGCGCAGCGTGGACTTGGGCAGCTGCAGGATATTGGGCATCATTTCCGCGATGAGGCGGACGTAGACTACCAGCAAAGAGCTCTGCTGTAAGGTGGCTGTAAAAGGAATTAAGATTAATTTATAACTCTCGGTTATAGGGTAACCTCCACTATCACTCACCCAATTGCCTGCGATCCAGCACCAGCAGAGAGTTAAGTAGAAACGAAGAAAACAAGGCCTCCATGGCCTGCGCCTGTGCCTTCTGCCCAGTTTCCGTTCCATGATAAAGGAAGCTGCGCCGGCTGGCCAAGTTATCCCCAGAATCCACAGGCACTGCCACGGTCTCCAAGGCATTGAAAGCGAATGCATCAGCAAATCAAAGGGGAACTCGGCACTTTCCGCCAAGCAGGGCAGCACGAAATAGCGCACGGGATCCGTGTGCGGCTTGGCCAAGATGTCCGCAATGAAGTTTCGAAAGACGGCCACTGACATGGGCGACACCTGGCCCCCGGCTGAGGCCCGCCTGGCCACCGCCAGCGGTCGCAGCAGTAGCTGGAGCAGAGCATCGGCCAGGGGACTGGGTGCATGCAGCGTCTCTCCGTCCAGCGGCGGGCACTTCTCGTCCAGCAACTGACGCAGGCGCAAGAAGTAGTTTCGAGCAATGAGGAAGCCAAACACGCGCTCCAGATACTTAAAGAGCTCCGCCTCATTCTGCATGTGGCGCTGGACTGCAGAAACGGTGGTGAAGGTCTCCAGCATTCGCAAGGGAATGGCCTGGGCCGTATGCGACAGCGACAGTTGGAGCAGGCAAGTGTCCAGCAGCCTGCAGACCCTGAGCAGCCACATGGAATCCTGCGCAGAGTGCAGCAGCAGGCGTCCCGGCTGTCGCAGGATTTGCTGGCACACCTCGATCTAGGGAGGTATAAAAAGGAAGGAACTTGGCTTAGAGGGAAAAAACCTTTTAATTCGCAGAAAGCACTCACCAATCGCTCGCCATCCTTGGCCTCCCGGCTGCTGTAGAAGAAGTTGAGGCGCCGCAGTAGGAACGTCAGGCTCTCGTCCTCCGTAATGCTATTCTTGCGGGCCAGCAGGAAGGCATCGAAGGCCTCTCGCTCGGCCCGCTTGCGCCGCTGGCGATAGATGAAGGAGCGGGCGTACGACTGCAGCACCACCGCTCCATTCTCCTTCTGGCGCAGCTCGTTCCGCTTTGGCGCTCCTGGGCCGCCTTCCGTATCACAGTGTCCCGATCGCAGGTGTGCGAGGCTCCGCCCAGACTTTGCACTGGTCGGCGGCGGTACTCCCCGTCGAACCCGAACATGACGCTGCACTCTTGTGTGTTGTTGTGGTGTCGCTCGCAGATGAAGGTGCCTCAGGGCGGAGTGGTGTGTGGTGGTGTGTAGTGAAGTGGTGTGTGACAGCTGATCCGATCCGCTGCTCGTTCCACCAGCCTTCTGTTGGCAACTGCTCTCAGGCAATGCTGCTCCTCATGCTTCGCAGGACAATGGGGTCGTGGCGGAGCGCTGCGATTCCGCGGTGGCTGTGGCGCAGATCCTCGCTGGTCGAAATTTTCGACTTTCACGCACTGCTCCTCGGTCTGTGTACAAATGAAAAGTGCGTAAATCCTAATTTGCGAGTGATTTGTGTATTTTTCTTGTATATTCCGATAGCAATTTATCGACATCGAGGCCACCACTAATAAATGGAATGACTGGCACCTTGCTCACCCCCAGCCGAGGAAGACGCGTTCCCGATTTCAGATTCGCTCAAATTCGGCTCAATTCGAAGATTCAAGAATTCGTTGTGAATATTTTTCGATTTTTATTTCATGAATCATATTTTAGTAAAAGCATTTTTTTTCAACTTGAACATATTTGTCAACTGTCGATTTTGTTCCTCCAAAAATTACAAAGTAACTGTCATTTTTTTAAATTTAGAAGACCTATCGATCTCAAAACAAACAAGTAAGTTTTTTTGTTTTTAAATTACGTGGAAGCATTTAAAAAAGTGTTAAATAAATGGTTGATCTTGTAAAAAATAAAGAAGAGTTTTGAAAAACATATTTATATATATTTATATGATATTTTATATATTTGAACACTGATCAAGTTTAAAACTAGTTCAAAAACTATAAACATTGCAGTGCCAATAAATATTAAATTAGCTTTATTAAGAAACATGTCTAATTTCAGTTGAGTTTTTAATGTATTCCAGCAATTGCATCATTCAGTCAATGCATTGCATCTACTTCAGTTCTGAGCTTAAATTAAAAGCTTTCTTATTACTATACCTTTAGGCTAATGAGTCATTCTTATCTCATTTTCTGAAATTATAAAGATAATCCCACGATACAGTTTTCCTTTGTTTACCAAAAATTTCAAACTAAAAACTGATTGTTTTTCGTTTTTGCAAAGCACAACGTTGTCTTTAATATACAATGATTTTGAGTACATTCATTCGTAAAGATGAGTAAAATGGCTAAGCCTAAACCACTTAATTAGTAGCTTCTGTTGTTTTCAGTTAGCAACCACGTTCCTGCTAATGAGAGAGCAGGAACGGGGCTCCGAGTACTTTTCAGACCGCGTACACCTCCCTTTCGCCCCGCGCTCAAAGCGAGCTCTGCTTGGCGGCTTGCAGGTTCATCTGGTGCTGCTTCTCGATGAGGCCGAGCAGTTTCCTGGGCACATCCATGGTCTGATCATCCACGAGGACTATGTCGAAGGTGTCCATGTACTTATCCATGTTGGCCTCAACGTGATCGAAGAGGAAGCCAATCTTCATGATGTGCGAAGAGGCTGGAACGCCAGCCGCCATGTCAGCATCGCCCAGGGAGTCGCCCATTACGATGATGTGGTCCCTGGTGTGCACCAGGTCGTAGTACTCGCTGCCATCGAGCACGGTCTCGTTCTTGTTGAAGGTGTGAATCATCGGCAGCTGGAAGCCGTCTAGCAGTCCGTCGCGGAACTGCAGGAAATTGGAGACCACCTTCACGTTGGGGTGCATCACATTGGCCTGGCGCAGCACCGATACCACCGAGTTGCCCAGTCCAGCGGAGAAGACGAGCGTGGGAATGCCCAGGCGCTGCAGGTCCGCGAAGAACTCGTGTGTGCGGTCACGTAGCGCATGCTTGTACTTTCCGGCTATCTGATCTATTTCCGACTGGTCGAAGGCGAAGCCGCTCGTCAGCTCCCCGGACTTGGTCCACCACTCGATCATGTACTGCATTTTCTCCGAGATGGGCATGTGCGGATCGATCTCGATGGGTCGGTACTTGTGGTACAGCTTGTCCGTCTCCGCCTTGAAGTTCTCCGGCAGCGACTGGCAGGCATTGAAGATGCCAAAGCTGCTGGGCACTGCGCCGCCATCCTCCGTCCGCTGCTTGGTGATGGTGTAGTCGAAGTCCGAGACGATTTGCATGCGCTCTGGCCCGCCCAGGACGAACTCGTTGATGATGCGCTCCACCTTGGCCGGGTCCCGCATGCGGCAGTGGTCCTGCGTCAGCTCTGGTATGTCCTTTATGCGCAGCATTCCGCCCGCCGGCTCCCTCTTCTCGTCACAGCCCATCTTCAGTAGGTTTCTCAGCGTCCAGCAGCTCAAAGGTAGTCTTCCCCAGCTCACGATACTTCGGAATCTGCACCAGCGGTCGCCGAGCAAGCGGCGATCGAAGAAAATGCGCTGAGCTTTCGGGAGCGATATCTGCAAATATTGTTTAGGCAAGCGAATTAGTGTCGTCGTCGCCTATATATTCCCGATCGCCCCGTCTGTGTGTGCTTGTCCCCGTATTGGTAGTTATATATCTTTCTGCATATAATGCTGACCTTGGACGTGTGTTTTGGATTTGCCAATTTTGTTCGTTGCCGCGCTGGACGACGGGTGCGGGTGCTTATCAGCCGACTATCAAAGCTCTATAGATTCCACAAGCTTTTTCTTTATAAATAAATAAAACTACAATAATGCCAAAATTTGTGCGGAAAACGGCGCTGCGTAAACATTGGCTTTACTTGGTGCTGTTCCTGCTTTCCAACATTCCATTCTGCTTCCGCGTTCTATGGGAAAGACAGCTGTGCGCGCGTGGAACGCCGCGGAGTTGGAACAGCCAAACGGCTGATGCGTGGCGCCATTATTATCCGTTTGAATTTAATTTATAAATCCGATAAATATTTTCTGCAATTAATTGCAGTTCTTTTATTTAATACAACATTTTAAATTTGAATGATATCTATAATCGACATTTATGTTTTCGGAATGCTCACATCAAGAGAAATATTTTTTTTTAACTCAAAATAAACATGTTTCTTGTAGCATAGCAAGCTTAACATTTTGAAATATCTAAGTTTTTGACATCGATGTATATTATTTTGTTATATTTTGTGTTACAACCTCTTTAAGCCTAAAACGAGTTGGAGAAAAACATTATTTTTTACGAAAATTAAACATTTTTAACTCAGAATGGTTTAAAATCTTAATAAATCTTTGTCTCTGAAACTGAGCTGTAATAATGGTTCTTTAACAAAGTAATCACAAAATACCTTTACGAAAACGAAAAAATAAACGCCGGTTACTTAATATTTCAGCATCAGTGCTAATACGTTTATGTAGTTGTGTATAATTAAAAAATTCGTAATGATAAACAAAACTCGAAAAGAGCATTTGATGGTGCTAGGCCTAGAATCTTAAGCTAAACAGCTTACATATTTATAATATGTATCCGGATAACGGGAGTGTACGTGTGGGTTTTCCTTAAAAACTACGGGTTTGTGTGATGAGAAATGGGCCAACAGCTCCCCTCTATTGATTTTTAATCTTCGATGATAATGGCGGCCGGGTTCTGCTGCTTGTTAGATGGCACATGAGAGTCAGTCGCCGGGGGCTTAACCAAGGACACCTGCTGCTGCTGTGGCCTGGTCGTCTGTTTCAGCGGGAGAAACTTCCAATCAGCTGGCAGTAGGGATCTAAACTCGGGATTCTTTCGCCAGGTGGCTGTAATATAAGCAACCAGAATTAGCATTTAGATTTAAACAAATTTAATTTATAAACTCACCGATTGAGAAAACAACTGGCGGCCATGAAGGACTTGAAACGCAGGACGTCGACGTCGGGTATCTTGACTATAATGTCAGAACCCATCACCTTGACTCGATAGCGAGGTAATCCCTTGGCACCCATGACGCCGTAGCAGAACTCCTTGCTCTGAGCTGTTGGTGAGGCTGAGGCTGCAGCAGCCTGATCTGGACGAACTGCTGCCATGGCGGGGGGCTTGGGAGTAATTTTAACGGGCAGGGACTGGCGTTGCGTCGGCAGCGTTTCGCTGGTGGTCAACAATTTGCTGTTGGGCAGCGAGAGGCGTGCGGATGCTTCACCTGTTGCCACTGGCAGTTTTGTGGTGGCCACTGGCGTGGCAACCATCGGTTTGGTGGGCAGGGATTGTCGTGGCGTCACCGCCCTGACCACTGGAGTTGCATTTCCTGGCATCGATTGACGCTGGGCTGGATTACTTGGTCTGGGATATATCTTCACGCCTGCAGTGGGCCCCACCGCTGCCACATTTGCTCCCAATGCCTGTTGCCTGGGTGCCCGGACCGTTGGAATCCCCTTGGCCATGGGTGTTAATGACGCGGGCTTCTTGAGGACGGAGGCTCCGGCTGCAGGGCCTGCTCCTGTCGTTGGTGCTGGCACGGCTTTTGGCGCTGGCTGCTTGGCAATTCCGGACACGCTGCGCTTGCTGCCAATCTTGACGGCCTCGTTGTTCGGATGTCCCTTGGTGTCCCTTCCTTGTCCGTCCATCTTTGTGATGGTTATTCCGCCAGGAGTGACAGTGTTGCCACTGCTAAGCAGCTCCTGCAGAGACTCGTTGATCTTGTTGAGCGGCGTCGACAAGCGACTGATCTTGGCTGCTGGCGGATGCGCCGAGGAACTGGCGTCGGACGACGACTTGGTGAGCTGCACTTGTAGCGTCAGGTATTGTGGGGTGGTGGTGGCTGCCGCCGGCTCACCCTCCTTAGCGGGCACCTTGGCAATGAACGGCATGAAGCCGCCAGTTAGCTGGCACGTGGTCACATCCTTGGGCGGACTTGGTGATGGAGCCGCAGCTTCGGCGGCCGTGATCTGCAGGAGCCCGCAGTTGGGCACAGCCTGAATGGTGAAGTTCATTCTGGGATTGGATTCCTGCTTGATCGCTGTAACTGTTAGCTGGTCCTCCATTGGTTCATCCGTCGGCTCGTTCTCCTGCTCGTCTTCCTCCTCATCGCTGTCGATGATCACCACCGCCGGCGGGAGAGCTGCCACCGCTGGCTGCTCTTCCTCCTTTGCCAGTTCCACAGACAGCTGAGAGGGTATTTTTATGGCCTGGAGACCTTGTGCCTCCTCCAGCCTGGCCGTCGCCTCGTCTTCGATCTCAAAGTGCACCTGGCCGTTCAGGTGTAGCACCCAAAAGGCCATGCTCCGGCGATGGCGCTGGACAGGAATGCCGTGCTCCTTCTGGTATGCCTCGCGCGTCATCATCTTCCTGTCGACGCTCTGCAGCAACAGCAGCACCGGCGGCGGCATGTCCAGCTGCAGCGGTCCGAAGTAGATCTTCTTCTTGGAGGAGGGCGTCACGAAGGCGTCGTAGGGAGCATTGGGGAAGAACTGCAGCCGCACTACCTTCTGCGACTCGGCGGACATCCGCATCACGGTGTGGATCCGCGTCAGCGAGATCATGTCGCCGCACGAGGGCACGTAGATGTGCGAGAAGTCATCGAAGATGTCGAGCACCACCCAGCGGTGGTCGGTGTTGTGCAGCTCAGGGATCTGTAGCTCGTCCACGTCGCTGTGAGTGACCTTCCGGAACTCCAGGTTGCTGTGGCCAATACTGTTAGACTTTCGCCCGGGTGGAGGAGCAACGGGAGGAGTGGGCCGAGCAACGGCAGCTGAAGAGGAAGTGGCTTCAGGGGCAGGTGGCTCTGGCTCCGAGGAAACCTTTTCCAAAGCCGTCTTCAGTTTTGGGTGAGTCTCCCGCATGCGCTTGATCGGCGACTGCTGCTGCTGCTGCTGAGCCTCTGGCACTGGAGACGTGCTTGTGGACGACACCTCTCCGCCGCCCTGCTGCATCTTCCGCTGATGCTCCCGTATGCGCTGCTTGACGAGGAGCGAGCACAGCACATTGATCTTTTTGGTGAGCAACGGATGCGTCTGCGGCGTTGGCTTGGTGCAGGCATTGCCCTCCATGTGTCGCAGGAAGCCCTTGACGAGCCAGTAGCTCTGCCTGCCCTGCATCACGACGGCCAGGCGGTTGGTGTTGTCGTTCCGCTTGCCCTGGATCAGCAGCGTGGCCATCAGAGGCAGCGTCTTCTGATCCGGGGCAAACCGGGTGTTCACCACGGCGATGGCTCCCGCACACCGAGGGCATCTGGTTGGTGGTGGTGGCCGCCAGGAAGGTATGTGTCTTCATCTGCACAATCCATATGTAGACGAAGCCGGACTCGAAGGCGGCCAGGAAGTTGGTCCACTTGATGATGCAGAGAATCTCCTCGTTGGGGGCCGGAATGATCTTGCTTTCCGCGCTGCAGCGCCAGGTCAATGTCCTGCATCTTCTTGCTAACTAGAGTGTTCATGTTCTTCACCACCTCGTTGTAGAAGGATCGGAAGTTGGGCGAGTCCGTTTCGTTGGGATTATTGACAGATCTGGCCACTGCGGAGGCATTGTTGGCCATTCCGGAGCCCAAAACGTCCACAGAGGCGGCATTCAGCGAGTAGCAGGCAGCGATGCGGGGCACCTGGATGTCCGAGGTCCGCGAGCTCTCCGGCTCCTCTTCCTGGAGTTTCAGGCGCTTGCTGGGCTTCTGGCCCTTGGTGGGCTTCGCGGCGAGCCTCTTCAGCAGCAGGCTGCTGCCCTCACCTCCATCGGAGTCGTCGCGGACCTCTATGACGGGGGCTTGGCTGCCTTGCTTCCTTCCCAGCTCCCGCTTCCGTTGCCTGTCGATCTCCTTGCGGTAGTGGGTAATGGCGCCCGAAATGCGACTCTTGAGCAGCTCCTTGGTTTCGGGCGTCTCCTGGCGCAGCGTATACTGACGCACTCGTTCCGCCCGGCGTTGATTGAGCCGCTGATAGGAGTTCTTTGGCACGGATATGGCTCGCCGGCAGATGTGAGGACGCGAGCGGAAGTAGCTGAATATCGTGTCTAACTCGATGGATCGCTGTACAGGGGACTCATCGAGGAAGTAGTTGCTGGGCGGTTCTTTCACCTTCTCTTTCGGTTTTGTCTCTTCTTTGGTTTCAGTCTTAGCCGGAGTGGTAGTCTCCGTGATTTCAGGCTTGGGATTCTCCGGCTCCGGCTCGGTCTTCGGCTTCTGCTCCTGCTTAGCCTTGAGCTTCTTCTCCTTGCCCTTCTTCTTCGCTGGCAACTCCTCCGGTTGCCGCTCAAAGCTGTAGTGCGCTCTGGTGGCCAGTTCGGGATTGAAGTGGGCCACCGGCGCGTTCCACTGCTCCTTCTCGATGACCACAGGCTTGCCCTCGTTTGAGTCTCCGCCGCAGAAGCACTTGTACAGCTGGTGGGTCATGCAGAAGGTGGCCAGGTTGTCGATGTCTGTCAGCCGGCGCAGACCCACCGAGCAATGCTTCAGCTGGGCCAGATCCGTGTCGTTGACAGTGCAGCGCTCCTTGAGGACAGGCGACGCCATCTTGGCACTGGCAGCGGCGGCGGCAGCAGCAGCAGCTGCAGCAGCGGCTGCGGCAGCCGCAGCAGCAGCCTGCTTCTTTTGCTTCTTCGACGAGGGCGACACCTTATCGATTTCTTCCTCCTCGAACATATCCGTGTCGTCGAAGTCCTCATAGCGCTTTGGGGCCTTGGTGCAGCGACGCTTCTTGTCGCCCTGCGACTCGTTGATCAGCAATGTCTCGTTATCGCAGAGCACTAGGGTTGAAGTGAAATCCTTCTCCATCTTGGCAAGACGTGCAGTGGCCTTGCGTCGCAGGTTGAAGGCATCTTCATTGGAAATGCCGTGGCCCTAAAATCGAACAAGAGGTAGAAATAAGTTGGGAAATTTAGGAAAGCCTTGCTATAAACCTTACATCAGCCGCCTCTACGCGCATGACTCGCGCCTGATCCGCACCCAGGCAGCGGCACTCCAAAACGCACTCTGCCCTTCCGCAGTGATCCCGCACAGGTAGCTCCGTACCTGCCAGGCTGCTGCAGAGGCAGCCCAGCTGGCAGTAATCCTTGCTGCAGGGTTTGTTGGCTGGAAAAGAGAGGAGAAAGCGTTTATTGATTACCTTTCTTTGTCTTGATCTAGGGATTAGGATTTAGAGCAAGGCGGGGCATAAAATTTCAACCTGGGAGCTCGACCACAACGATGTGCACTCTTAGAGCCATGGTTAGGAAAGAATTTGCGAATTAAAAGCTAAGTAAACGACAGATTCCGATTACGTGGACACCAAAGGCTTTGATTGCGACGATCCGTCCTCGTCTGGGAGAAGCAAGACTTGTTTATAATAAACAAACGATTTCCTTTTGTTTACAACAATAATTGCTCATTATCTTTCAAAAGGGCAAACAAACATCGATATTAAATTATTCTTTTGCTTTAACTTAGCAATTCGCAACTTTTCTTATATAATAACCATGTTTTAAAGTAAATATCAACTCACCATCGGCATTCCTGGCAGCGGCATCTATAATAGTTGCATTTAATCGACGCAACTCGAGGGCCAAGACGCTTTTGCTTATTCGGCAGTCGCTTTGTCTTGCCGCCCAACTTCTCCGTTTCCTTGCCAGCTTCCTCCTTCATCGAACCCAGCTCTGAGGACCGCTCCTGAGCAATCGTCGCATCGGGATCCTCGCTGATGAAGCTGTTTTCACTGCAGCTAATGGCCACCGTGTTGATCATATCGTTGATCATATCGGCACAGGCTAGCAGCTCCGAATCTGGTTTTGCTGTCAGCTCCGACCGGAAGGTGAACTCCTGCAGCTTCTCAGGCGCCTCGTTAAAGCTAGAGTCCAGCTGCTCCGATCGATCTACCACACGCCGCACCAGAATGTGATTTCGATCGTTCAGGTAGGGAATGACAAAGGTGAAACTCTTGCGACGGCCAGCTGGTGTTTGGGAAGCCTGCTCCTCGGCATCCTTCATGCAGGCAGGAGGCTGCTGCAGCGTTGACACGCTGAACTCTGCCCATTCCCGTGTAATGTCGTGATGGGGCAGAATGTGCTGCAGATACCGCTTGGCGATCTCGTCCAGAGGCCGGCCCACTTCGGGCATCACGTCCAGCTGGACGTTCGGCATGCTGACAACTGCCATGCTGCCGCCGGCGAGCAGCAACGCTGCCGTATCGTCGTCCAGCGGCCGCTGCAGCGGTTTCTTAGACAGCGGGCAGGGTCGAAAAATGGCGGGTAGGGGGAACTGATTGAGGATCTTGGGATTCCTCGGTGAAGCCGCTTTAGTGGGAATCACCGTCAACTCGTCACAGATGCGGGCATCCAGGCACTGGTCGCTGCATTTTATTTCGGCCCGTTCCTTGCGAGTCAGACTGCTCAAGTAGGGACTCTTTTCGCGCTGCAGATTGTTGCCCCGAGCGCCGGGCAGACGCACCATTTCACCATCAACCTGCATCACCTGGAAAGGAATTTGAATTTGATTAGTATTTCGATATTGACAGAGAATTTCATCGTCTTAATACCAACCTGATAGTAGTACTTGGAATTCTCGGTGGCCACATAGCTAGCCGCCTGCCAGCCCTGCCGCGTGAAGGGCATCTGAGAGTCCGGTGCCTGCAGCGACTGCATGGCGCCGATCTTCACCTTGCGCTGCCGCTGCTTGCGCTGCAGCTCCCTGTAAATGTTGGCCTCGTTGTTGATGATGGCCATCTTCTGGTTCTTGCAGCGCTGCAGGTACTGTCGCCGCTCCGCCACTGTTCGCAGGCGTTGGAGAGCCTCTGGAACGGCGGGCATGTCCATCGGCGGCGGCATGCTATGCGACGTCACCTGTCCGTCATGGCCCATCGGCTCCAGCAGCTTGTCCTTGTCCTCCTGGGAGAGGGACACAGCCCCGACTCATTGGTGTAGTGCTCCAGCATGTAGGCGTCCAGGGTGTCGCTGACAAAGGCGGAGTTCCTGTCCACTGTCTTGCAGTTCTGCGGCACCAGCGGCGTGAGCAGCATTCCCGGCTGATGGACGCTCTCGTCGAAGCCCACGAAGTCCTCGCTACCATCGTCCTCGGAGATGACGGGAAGGGTCGTCCCGCAGACTTCCGAGGCCTCTGAGGGGATGTTTTCCTCGCGCGCAAAGGTCTTCACTCGCACCTTGCTGATGAGCATGTCCAGGAACTTGCTGCCGCCGGCCTTCTCCGATTTTTCCGGCTTCTCGGCACTGGAGCAGGTGCTGGTCTGGCTGCTCTGCTCCTTGCTGGGTGTGGGCGGGGTGGGTGCGTCATCCTGAGCTGCGCTTTGGGCGGACGACTTTGTTGGCGTCTTTTCTGCCGCCGCCTTAGAGCTGGCGAGCTCTGAATCCATGGGTTCAGTGGCTTCCGATTCTTCCTCCACCTCGAGAGTGTCCTCGGTTGCCTCAATCTGTTCGTCTGCCTTTTCAGCTACGATCTCCACGTTTCGATTGGCGTCTTCCATAAAGGAGAGACCCCGCTTGCCGCTCTTGAGCAGCTCCAGTTGCTCCTTCATCTGCTTGGAAACCTCCTCGGCGCCCAGCGGCTCAGGCACACTGTACAGCTCCGTCTCCTCGTACTCCTCGATCCTGCCCATCTTTCTGTAGTGACCGACCAGACTTGTGGACCACTGGCGCACGTTTTGCATACGGTGCTTGATCATCCGCTTCATCCGCGGATCGAAGAGGTAGATGCGGGCGCGTCGCACCAGACGGACACGATTGGACCGCCTGTGCCGCCAGGCATACGTCCTGATGATGCAGCGGGCTCTGAGGGCGTAGCTTATGAAGCGCTTGGCATTCCACCAATTGCTGTGCATAAAAGCCTGGGACACAGGATATTTGCGCTTGAGGTGGCGGTATTTGATCAGTTCTTTGCCCTTCAATATGATTGGAGGCAGTTCGTTAGTCATGCTGCAAGAAAAACACGAAAAATCATTATTACGCCGCAGAAAACTTTAACCTCAAAACCTAGGAAGATATTCAGTGTTGACAGTGTTGAAAAATATTGACAGTTAGCAACACTGGCCGGAAAAAGAAGGGATCACTTTTTTCCAGCACTACAAATTCGCATGGCCTTGTCAAAAATATGACACATGAAGTTGATAAATATCGTTCACCAAAGGACGAAAACGTTTTTAACTAAATATTTAGTACAAGAAACTGGAACTGCATAGGCAACACTGCACACCTAACAGCAGATACACACAAAAGACGGGATAAGCCTGTTCTATAACAAATAATTGTACATGTTGCACACACAGACGGACAATTAATTTACCATTCGCATTATTAACCATTTATTACGCACTTTTGCAAACAAACCCAGTATCACAGAAACTGTAAATGCAGGCAACGGCAGCGATTGCTGGTGTGGGTTTAGCGCCTTTTCACGCCGCACACAGGCAAAACCCGAACGATGCGAAGAGCACCAGCAGCAGCAGCGGGTCAAAACATTGCTTTGCTTTTCCGCACCAATGCTGACTGCGAACAACTGCCGAAATATGTTGCACCGGGCGCCGCCACAATTAAACACAATTCGCGGAAAAAAAAATCGACAGCGAGTTAATTTGAAGACGCGTGCGAATTTGCGATCAGATCACAAAACGTCCAGATTCCGACTCACAGCTTGCGTGTATGTGAGCGTGAGCCCTGGGCCCTCTTCATTCCAGGCATTTCCGCGGAACGGTTGGGAATGAGCTAGCGGCTGTTGTTATTGCACTAGCAAGTGTAAGCGAGAGGGGTGCGGTGTGGAGCACGTGCGCGCTTCGATGACCGATAAATTACGTAAACGCAAGAAAAGGGAACTTCGAGAAAAAGTCCTTATTTTGCAACACTGAGGATGCGCAGTCAAGTGTTCACAAGGGTCTAATTTTTAGCATTACGCGAATTAAAAAACGATCTAGGCCGTGAAGAAACAAACATTTTCTAAACTCTTAATTTACATAAAAAATATACTGAATAGTATTTAAATCAGGCAATACGGGAATATATGAAGTTTTTACGAAATGTCCTTCATTACCAACACTGCTTATAAGCCGTGTATTATTTAGTCATTATGTGTACCAGAAACCTATAAATACAAAAAATAAAGTCTTTTTCTTTTGTAGCACAAAATATACTAAATAATATATAATTACAAATAGATATAAAGCAGTCTCACAACCATACAGTAGTTTATCAACACTGACAATGCGTGGTTAGTGTTAGAAAGGGCTTAATATTGACCACGTGCACCTGCACGATCTAATTACTAATGAAGCACAATTAAATATGTTCCACCACTCAATTATGCAATTAAAAGATGCTGCGTTCAGTAAATATCTGAGAATTTATCACATTTGCTTACAGAACACATGTAAAATGTTTTTTGCGAAACCCAAGCCATGCTCTTTTGCGGAAAACTAATCAATAACCTCAAAACTGAAATCCAACATGGCGTCGCAATAGATACATACACAAACGATCGCATGCGTCACCTTAAAGCACCCTCTCGACTCCACAAAAATTCCCGTCGCCGGTAATGTCCTGACTGAGTTATTAAAAACACCCTTGAGGCCACATACCTGCACTTAAACTGTCAATTATCCGCTTGCTAGTTCTTTGAGAGTGGCAAATCCGTATCTGCGTCGCAATCGTTGAAGTTATTTTAACAATTCACAACTCGCAGCTCGCGTTGACGACGCGTCGAAAAAAGCATAGCCGAATACATACACAAATAGTGACAGACAAACATACTGCGATTAATCCAACATGGCGACCGATTGGCAACGCGCCAAGGGATGATGGAATGAAACGCAGAGCTGCACAGGCGAAAATTTCGTGGATATATTCGTTTGACAAAAAACGTGTTTAACAACTTGCAAAGTGCGTCTCACGATCGAATAACGAAAATAATATTCAGGTTCATTTATTGTTGCCTCTTGCACTTAGAAATAAGGTCAAGTTTGTGTTTACAAACCAACGGCCGTCCATCTGCTGTTCTTCTTCTTCCACTCTTGTTTTCGGCATCCCTGGCAAACTATTGCCGCCAAAAAGGCTGACCAGAGAATTCTGCTACAGTTTTAGGTTATACACACGCATGACCTAATCCCACCAAATAAATATCACGTGTTTTGTGTTTACTTTTATTTACGTTCGCAGGTCAAGACAAAAAATAAATTTCAATCGGAATGTTTTGAGCGGTACTGTACCTGGAAATGCAGAAAAAATATAAAATAAATAAGGACGTACGGGTACATGCAAAATATAGTAAAATTATTTATATATTCAGCAGGACCTAATTTAGAGGATTGTTTTTGTTGCGGTTAATGTGAAATCATTACACATTTTCAGCATTCCTTTCACATCATCTAATTATGTACTGAAGAATATGAATCGACAAAGGAAACCAACCTTTCTTTCTGTAAAAATGTGCCGAAATCTGCGAAAATGTTGTCGGGGGACTGAAAGGGAGGAATACATTTACTTTGATTAGTTGTTGTGTTAATTAAATCAACGCGTTTTTTATGTATTAAGAGTTGTCAGTAGGACCTATTGGAGTAGGGTTTTGTTGCGGTTAATGTGAAAATCATGCCACATATTTCAGCTTTCCATTTTCATCATTAGATATAAATAATATTAAAAAATTATTATACAATAATTACCTTGGTCTACATAAACATGCCTTTCCATCATCTGTAAGATTTAGAAAAATATTTGATTTTAGCTAATAGTTTTAATATATTTTAAAATATTATGCATAAGGAAAAGTTCAGTAAGACCAATCTCGCATTCAACAGGAGAAGTTTCAATTTCAGATAGGGGCGAAAGTTTAACACTCATCAGTATAGGATTTTAGACTTTTGTTTCAGATAGATATTTACCTTTTAACTGTGGATTTCAATCCTTATTAAGATCATCTATAACGAAGTAATCTGTAAGATAAATAAAAATATTTATTAAGTAAGAGTCTTAAAAAATGTATTAGTTTGGTTTAATGAGTATAAATTTCAGTAAGACCAATCTCGCATTCAACAGGAGAAGTTTCAATTTTCAGATAGGGGCGAAAGTTAATACTCATCATGGAAAATGTAATTTCTAATTACAAAACTGTTATCTTACCTTGACTTTGTTGCTTCCAGACACTAGTTAATAGCCTCTCCATAAATACCAACTGCAAATAAGAATAGGAAATTCCTTGTTAGCTTTATTACATTTAAAATACTAAATCAATATATCTTTGTAATATTTTCAGTAAGACCAATCTCGCATTCAACAAGAGAAGTTTCAATTTTCAGATAGGGGCGAAAGTTAATACTCATCAGAAGAATTGAATAACCTTATAAATACACTCAAATTCACACTCACCTTATTTATTCAGTTGAGTCCTTTCTTTCCTTTGAGTTACACCCAAGCTGTAATAGAAAAATGATTTACATTATTTTAGTCAAATAAATATTAGAAAATATCTCAAATGCGTTTGTTTGCTTTAAATTCAGTAAGACCAATCTCGCATTCAACAAGAGAAGTTTCAATTTTCAGATAGGGCGAAAGTTAATACTCATCAGAAGAATTGAATAACTTAATAAATACACTCAAATTCACACTCACCTTATTTATTCAGTTGACTCCTTTCTTTCCTTTGAGTTACACCCAAGCTAAAAATAATAGAAAATTGATTTACATTATTATTTTAGTCAAATAAATATTAGAAAATATCTCAAATGAGTTTGTTTGCTTTAAATTCAGTAAGACCAATCTCGCATTCAACAAGAGAAGTTTCAATTTTCAGATAGGGGCGAAAGTTAATACTCATCAGAGAGAAAGCAAGCATAAACAGCATTTAAGGAATCTTAAGGAAATGGAATATAAACTCACCTTTTAATTAAGTTGGCCCTGGCTAACAACTGAAAATCTAAATAGAACTAATCTCAAAAACTAGGAAATGATTTTGTACAATAAAATTTACAGTTTATTGCATTGCGAATGTCACTTAAATGCATCTGAAATCTAGTTTTTGCATTTTACACATAAAAACACTCTTAAGCTTAATAACTATGAAAATTTGTAGGTGTCTTCCTCTACAAAAAAGTAGAGTTCTCTACTAAAAACCTAAACCTATAGAAACTTTTTATTCCTGAGCTTCTCTGTCCCTATCCTTATCCTTCTTCTTCTTCTTTTTCTTCTCCTTCTCCACTGGCTCCGCCTCGCCAGAAGCCTCCTCCTCAGCAGCTGGGGCCCTCGTCGCCCTTGTGCTTCTTCTTCTTCTTCTTTTTGTCCTTGGCTGGCGTCTCTTCGGACGCTGCGGGTGCCGCCGATTCCTCAACACTTGAGGTGCTCAGCTTGCGCTGCACGGAGGGATGGAAATTTGCTATCAGTAAAAAGATTAAGATGGAGAAAATGTGGAATTCCTACCTTTGTGGGTTCAGTGGAGCCATTCGTGGGAGTTGTCTCAGCCGCCTTCTTCTTGGCATTGTAGTCCACGAACCCGGTCAGCCACTCCTTGGGAGTGTTTTCGTTGGGCCTGCCGAACTTGTCCAGCTTGCCGGCGGCAATGAGCGCCTTCTTGGCCGAAGCCTTCGGGCCCAAGCCCCACTTGCGTGGGTATGTGTCGCGCTCCATGATCACACGCTTGATCTTGGCCACCACACCATGGTCGCACGACGACATGGTGGCTGTGGTCATCAGGGCAATAGCCAGGCAAATAGCCTCACCCTTGGTGGTGCAAATGACGATCTCCTGATCGATTTCAATGCCATCCTCATAACGCAGTACACCGGGCAACATAATCTTGGCACCATAGCACACGGCATTCACCTGGGGAAGAACAGGAAGAATTGTTGGGTCAAATTCAGTAAGAGATTATCGTCCAGAGAATCTGGATTTTGTAGGTGCGAATGTCGTCTGAAATTTCTTTGTCGAACGCGCAGAGCAAGCGCTGCCCAACATACACACATCAGTGGCGGTTGCTGTTCCCAATCATAGTCACAGGCGCTCGTGGGGATTGCAAGCACCTGCCGGCTTAATATCATGGGGTAAAGCTAGCGAAATCTGGCACCCAAACTCACCGAACTGTCCTTCATGATGATACGCTTGTGGTTGACCAGCAGACCCTCCAGTGGCTTGATCACTCGCCGCAGCATAGTCTCGTCCTTGTGGTTCTCGTACAGCCACATGGCGTCCAGAACGTCGTGCATGGTCACCATGCCATCGCGCTCAGACTGAATGCCTGAGCGGACGCGACGCAGTTCCAGCATCTGGCCACCGACGCCCAGGACCAGGCCCAGATGGACGCACATGGTACGAATGTAGGAGCCGGCCTCGCAACTAACCCAAAAAACACCTAAACACGTCAGTAGGCAGCCATGGAGGAGAGAAAGAGACACGGTTTTAACATACAAAATGTGCATTTGCGTCGTTTGGCAAATACTGGTGTTTTTGATTAAAGTTAGACGAAGGCCAGGCTGCACGCCAGCCGGACAAACACACTCCGGCAGCAACACAGCGGCTCCACAAAACCACAGGATAATGAAAGTGGGAACTCACCCATATTGCGGCTCTCATCGTAGTCCAACAGCTTGCTGTCGTACACTGTACGCACTCGCAGCTGACGCTTCACGGCCGAGATAAGGGGCGGACGCTGGAAGAGAGCACCGCGCAACTTCTCCAGGCCCTGGCGCACCTTGGCCACAGATTCGACGGCGCCGTGGAGCTTGAAAATGGCCACGTACTCCTTGCCAGCACTCTGTTGCGACTTCACCAGGCGAGTGGCTCGGTCGATGCAAACAATCAGACAACCTGCCGAGCACGCGGTTGCACATTGAGGTTAGGTTAGGTCCGGATGGTAAAAAAAAACTCGCGCATCTTGTGGCGCCGCAGACTGACTTACCCGTGACTTTGGGATCGAGCGTGCCTGAGTGGCCCGTCTTCTCAACCTTCAGGATCTTCTTGATCCAGGCCACCACCTCGTGCGAGCTGGGATTCGAAGGTTTGTCCAGGTTGATGAAGCCAGTCTTCATGTACTCCCTGATGTCGCGGTTCAGCGGCGAGGAGCCGTGCGCCAGCGGCGTGTAGTGGTTGGAGCGGATGTTAAGCTTGTCGAAGTTCTTCAGCAGCAGCGGCCACTGAGAGGTGTCCAGCTCCGCGATCTTGGACGAGGGCTTGATATGGAAGTTGCCCTGCTTCTGCAGCGTGCCAATGTCATCGCCGTCCACGGGCTCCTCCTTGATCTTCTTCTTTTTCTTCTCCTTGCGCACCTCTGCGAAAAGACAGTCCTTGTAGTTCCAGCCCCATCTTCATTCATCAGTCCCAGCCACTTACCAACGTCGGCCATTTTGATGCGGTTGTCTGGTAGCGAGAGGAAAAATTAAAGACTTGTGCGCACGTGTTGCGCGCTAAACGAAAAGGAAAACACGTGGAATCGGTTACCGATGGCAGTAAGAACGATACTGCAATCGACTAGTCGATTACTAATCGTAAAATCGACTAAATCGAACGTGATTAATCGTGATTAGTCCTGACGATTCCACTTTAATTTTATTTTTGTCTCAAATCATAGTAGAATAGGGGTGTTGGATTTTAAAAAAATATCGTATTGATGGTATTTGCTGTTTGAAAAATATCAGACGATGATATTAAAATATATCATAAAAATATCGATATATCGATTTTTTTTTATATATTTTAATGTTCAGCTAAATTTGAATAAAGGTTTCCTGTTGCTGTAAATTTGGTTCTTTTATAGGCCTAAGAATATGTATATTTAAAAAAAACTTTATAATATTGAATTTCATCAACCATGAGCTGCAAATATGAGACATTTGAGACACAATAGAATATTTTTTATTTAAAAAGTGAACTTAAAAAAAACAAATATTATACCCACTCTCAAGCAACTTTTATTTACGTTCTTTGATATAAAAAATAATAACAAAATTATTAAGGATATGGTATAGAGCACAGCCCATTGTGTTTAATTTTATTTACAATGATAATGATTAAATATTAATTCATGAAATACATATGTACTTATTGCTTTTAATTATTAATTCGAAAACAAATCTGTTTTTAATGATTTTAGAAAAACTCGTTCGGTTACATGCTGGTCTGTATCAGGCAACTTAATGCCACCTTCGCTAGCATGGGCATAGTTGATTTTTGTAAGATCCAGAAATCCAAAGGATTTGTCTCCCAACTTCAAAATGGCATACTAAGTAAAAGCTTCACACAGAGTCTCGGACCACAGAGTATCGGAGTTCTATGGTCCTGTTGCGCAGATCCAGAAGAGATTCCTTTACGCTTAAAGCGAACATGTCCTGTTCTCCGCAATCCATGTCTCCTTTAGAAGAAGGCAGTATTTCGATTGCTTATTTTCAACCATCTGCTTTATGATTTCATCAGTGACATTTTTTACGTGAAGAGGCATATCGAAATAAATTTTTTAAAATCGAGGATCAAGCATAGTGGCTTTCATTAATATGTTATTCTGCAGCAAACAACTTAATGGCTTTTGTGATATTTTTAGAAGGGTAACTTTTGTTAGGATGCCCTCCGCGGTAACCTTATTAGCTTCTTTTAATATTTTATTAATCATAGAAATCATAGGAATCACTAAGCTGACGGTCACGTAAAAAATCGGAAATATAAAAAAATATCAATAACGCCTTTTTTGCCCAAAATATATCGCTATGATAATATTTTTTTAAAGAGAAAAATATCGATATATCGATATTTTGATATATTTCCGACATCCCTAATTTGAAATGAAATATTCGATATACACTTTTATCGACCAAAAGAAAAACAATCTCAAATTAAGTTTTTAGAAATTGTTAATTAAAATAATACAAAGCCATGTCCAGGAAAGGATTACTGCTGATGGGCCAGTGCATGCCCTGCATCAAACAGAATGCCTCGAAAATCCGCATTCGCCGCATGGAGATGGACAAGAACCTGAATATGGTGAGAACTCAGCACCCACTACCGTGTCACAAGGAATTAATCAGTTCTTTCGCCGTTTCCTTAATAGTATTTCAAGAAGGACGAGTTCTACTTCGCCCATGATCCCCAGAAGGTGTGCAAGACCGGCGACGTGGTCCTGATACGGGAACTGCCCGAGCGACTCACCCGCCTCATCACGCACGCCGTGGAAAAAGTCGTCTATCCGCTGGGTGACATAACCGACCCGCTCACCGGCAAGAAAGTGGTTGTGGGCAAGTACCGTGAGGACATCGAGATGGCCAACCAGCTGTTTGGCAAGTCCTCGAAAGCCTTTGACTATGAGAAGGCTCCGCCGCGCGGTAGACTGGAGGGAACGAAGGATTTCACGCACGGCGAGACGTACATCAAGTACCATGAGGATGGCAAGGACCAGCCGTTCGCTGTGTAGTGCAGGTTTTTGTCCTCTAACTGTTAAGTTTCTTATTTGTTTAAATAGTAAAGTGCATTAATTTGTCATAGATGAAAAAGTGACCTTTTTAGGTGATCCTGGGGTAATTCATCACTGCTGTTGAGGCGAAAGAGTATGTAGATGGTGCCTTAAATATTTTCCTAATGATTTTAAAGGTTCCACTCACGTTTGATGAACACTTTCATCTAATCTTCCCGTTTTCCGCCCACTAAAACACCTGCGTACACGATTTCTCTACATATTTTATTTAAATGGTCGATAATTGTTTTGCATTTATTAATGATTTGTTTTTCTTTACGTATAAATGTATTCATTTCAACTTCCGCTCGCTGATCAACAGTTTTATGTTTTCTCCTTCTCATTTTCCTAATTTAAACGAGTTTTCCGTGTGTTGTGGGGTGTGCCAGGACAGGACATTGCCGCCAACATTCATTTTTGGAGTTCAGATTCGATCCATCCGTGCCATAAATTAAGCTGTAAACTAATCACAATCTCTTACGATCCTAAAGTTGTACTGGAGTATGGGGTTCGCCAGGTGAGCGCTGTCATCGCAAAGTTTTTGCTGCAACTGAGAATGTTGAAGGATCACTGAGGGAGTCGCTTTGATGGCATTGAAACCCACCTGTTCGAGGTCCTGGCTGGCGCGCAGCATAAAGTCGCGCAGGAAGTAGCCGCGGGCGGGCAGGTCCAATGCCAGGATGAGTTTGTTGTTGCCCAGCTGCTTGACGATCTTCACCCCGCTGGTCACCGGGGCCTCGTCATCCTCGTTGAGCTGTGCATTGGCATTGGCCTTGGCCTGATCCTCATCGATGCAGATGGACCACTGCAGCGGCTTGTTGGAGCTATCAACAGAAATGTCTTAAATTCAATGCGATAGAGGTTTCGGACACAAACCTCAAGTGGAGTTCCAAGCTACTGGCCTGGAGGTAACGCGACACCGGAACTATGTAGCTTATGTTGAGGGAACTGCCCGTGCTGGGACAGAACTGCTCTACGTCGATGGAGTGGTTGTACTGGGCGGCCAGCACGCAACTGGCCACGCTCCAGCAGTCCAGCTGGAAGGGCGGCAGCACCGTCTCATCCGCCTTGGGCAGCTGCTCCTGGGCGGTGGCACCCTGGACCAAGCGATAGACGGGATCTTCCTTGCTCACTTGCGCCGCCTCCGCCTCCTGGGGGAATTTCTTGGCCAGGGCATCGGTGCTGTGCGAGTTCTTGCCCAGGAATTCGGTTTCATTGCCTGCGGCTACTACGCTGGCCACTGGCTGGGCCTCAATAATATCAGGATCCGGTTCCTGCTCCTCTGCAGACTGCAGATCGTCCTCCACATGCTGCTCCTTGACATTGGCATCCACATTGTCCGGCTGAGGCTGAGTCGGTGGCAGTTCCTCGAAGCAAACGGACTGGAAAGATTCGTTGTAAGTTAAAGATGGAGCTAAGAATGGAGCTATCCTCACCTGACAATTGTCGCTGACGGATTCATCCCCATTGCATTCTGCCGGCTGGCCAAAGAGCGGCGTCTTCATGTTCTTCTGCCTGATCCACTCCAGGCTTCGCTGGCTCGCCGAACGCCTGCCCAGGTTGGATTCCCTCAAACTCGCTCCCTGGTACTCGAAGCCGTACACCCTGTGATAGGATTATCCACAGACTCGTTGGTGTTGCTCAGGTTCTGCAGATCCAGGGCATCCGGATTGTCGCTGCTGTTGCGCACGGGCAGCGCCGGCGGCGGCACATCAAAGGCCTGGAAGAGCGGACTCTGGGCAGGCTCGGTGCTCACCTTGTTGGTGGTCAGGGCCAGATTGGCCGTTGGTGGCGACACCGTCTTGTACACGTTGGTGTACACGGCTCCCGTGTTGAACTTGCGGATGGAATGGCTCGCCACAGCTGTTGGAGGATCGGAGTCGGACGATGGCTCGGAGGCGGGACTGGCAATGGTGCCCACCACCACGATGTGCTCGTCCAGCTTCAGCTGCGACTGCTTCTGCTGCTGTTGCTGGGCATCAATGTCGATGGAGTTATTCTCAAAGTCCTGCGGCAAGGGAATGGCCTGCGGTGGCTTTTCCGTGGAGGCCACCGTGTCGTTGAGAGCTGGTGGAGGCAGAGTTTTCGCTGGCGCAGGTGGCACATGGACAGCCGGCGCCTGGAGCAACTTCTGACCCGCCGCCTGACGCAGCGTCTCTTGGGAGATGGGCCACTTGGTCTTTTGCTGTTGATGGTCTTGTTGCTGAAGCGAGGAGCCGTTGTCGTGAAGGAAGCATGCTTGAGGCTCTGCTGCTGGGCACCGGGCACCTGTGGCTTCGTCATTACCGCCGCCAGCTCCTCCGTCTCCTCCTCACCGGGGCGATATCCAGGCGGACGCGTGGTGCTCGTGCCGTAAATGCGACTGGTCCAGGATCCGTTGGTCTTGTTCCGGAAGAGCGTGTGCAGGTTATGGAAGTAGTGGCGATCCTCGTCGCTCAGGTGCGACGTCCCCGGCTCCGGACGGAAAATGTGGCCGTTGCCAAAGAGCTGGTAACCGTCCATCTGCTGCTGTTTGTTGTGCTCCACGAAGTACAGAGTGGACACCGCCGCCAGGCTGAAATTTAATTCAATTAAAATCCTTCAAGGGAGATATTATTGAGATACTCACCAAGCAGCCATGACGATGATCAGCAGGAAGATTACGATCTGCAGGGATCGGCTGGAGCACACCTCGTATCCATCCCGCCGGCTGCTGTAGGGTGTCAGGGCTCCCCGCTCCGGCAGCAAGCAGCGCGGCTCCAGCAGATCCTTGGCACGCAGTTGTTGGCTGTTGTGGCCATTCTTGGCATGTTCCAGGTGCTCGATGCGCGTCTCCAGCGATCCCATGACCTTACTCAGCTCCTTCACGGCCCCGATGTTCTCCATTAGGATGCGATCCTGCCACAGGGATTAGGTATTTAGTTAGAGGGTTTAGCTGACGAGAGAGATCCCTTCCTCACCTTGTTGACCAGCAGGAAGTTCTCGATAACCTCTCCGTTGGGCAGCACCACGCTGCCAGCCTCTTGCACCGCATCGGGGATCACCTCGCGCACCTCCTGGGCAATCACTCCGGTGTCGACGATCTCCCTAGTGTCGCTCAGACGCCGCAGTCCCGAGTGGAGGGCGAACTCCGGCTCATAGCGGTAGCGCACGATCCGTATCTTTTGGAGATTGCGGAGCTGCACAGATGTGTCCAGCTCACCGATCTCCTGCTTGGCGCGACTGTCGCTGGGCTGGACAATGTGGCCGGACACCTTGAGGTTGCCATGCACCACCAGGCTCTCGTCTGGCCGATCGGTGTTGATGCCCACCCGGCCGGCATGGAACACCGACTCCTGGGTGAGTCCGCGTTGCCAGCAGAGATCCACATCGGATTCAAACTGACCCGGATTGGAGGCGCGCACAATGATCTTTTCGCTGCCGTGACTCACCACCGGAAAGTTGCCGGAGATGGTGTGAACATGCAGGCCCACCACAAGCTGGAAGAAGCGCTGCTCCGGGTTAGGACGACCCTTCTTGCGCATGTTGTTGTTTGTCGTCTCGGAGAAGTGCAGTCGACCGACGGTGATCTTGCTGACGATGTGCTTCTGGAGATCGATGCTGCAGGAAGAAATTCAAGGAAAATGAAATTCTAAAAAAAGGTGCTTAAAATTCTCAATTAGTTTGTTGGGAACCTAAAACTTAACTTTTATCTTTAGTTTTTCGAGTAAGTAAAGTTAAACATCATTTTGGGATCATAATTTCAGTAAAATCCTTCAAATTTCCATGAAATTCTTTAATTTAGAGATTAAAATTCCCAACTTGTTTTTGGGAACCTATAACCTAACTTTTATCTTTAGTTTTTTAAGTAAGTAAAGTGTAACACAATTTTGGGATCATATACTCAGTAATATCTTGAAATTTCCACGCAATTCTTCAAATTTGTGCTTAAAATTCCGAACGAGCTTGTTTGAAACATAAAACCTAACCTTTTTCTTTAGTTTCTTGAACATTTTTCCTTTATTTTATCATTCAGTTTATCCTTATTTTTTAGTAAAAAATATATCTACTCACGGTACAGGATAGAAGGCCTTCTTGGAGCGATCGGACTGGCTCTGCTCCACGCGGATGGTCTGGTTGGGCGCCTCGAACTTGACGCCGTAGAAATGCAAGTGGAAGGATTTGATTTTCTCGAAACCGGACGGTGTCTTCACGAATTTGGCATCGCCCTGGAGGCGCGCATGGCAAGTAACCTGGAAGTGGTTCTTCTTCTGGCACACGTACGCGTCGTCCGAGACGCTAAAGTTGAATCCCTTGTCCGCGTCCACGCGGTAGTAGATCACAGACAGCTCCTGGAGGCTCTGGTCGAACAGCTTGTGCCAGTTCTCCGGCTGGAAGGAATTGAACCGGATGCACTGTCCCCCCGCCGGATCGCCAGCTTCGCTCCCCGAACCAGAGCCGGAACCCGAACCCAGAGCCACTCCGCCACTCGACTGTCCGTCAGGCTGTTGTCCGCCTGCGAGTGCACGGCGGACAAGGCTGGCGACACGGAGGCGGAGCAGTGCGAGGGCGCCGGAGTCGTTGCTGTCGTTGGCGTGGGCGTGGCCAGCGAGTGGTGGGAGGCGCGCAGGGGACTCATCCGCAGGCCGGCGTCCACCTTGGGCGTCGGCGCAAACTCCGGACAGTCGAGCTGCGTGGACATCTTGCGCTTGCGCGACAGCGAGTGCACGGGCGTGGAGGGAGCGGAGACACGATTCAGCGACAGCTGGCTTGTGCCGATCACCTGGACCCGGTCACCCAGTCCCAGGGCGGAGGTCAGCGTGCAGGTGGACAGGTTCTGGTAGCTCCCAGCCGCGTACATTCCCGCTGCTCCCACTCCATTGTCGTAGTAGAGCATCTGGTCCTGGCCCAGATCCTGGAGGTGTTGCAGATGCTGTTGCTGGTGTGAAACGAACTGTTGCTCGTTGAGTTGCTGCTGGTGATGCTGCTGCTGTTGCTGCTGGGAGAGCAGGTTCCCCGGGTTCATGATGAGCCCGGACTCGTGCTTCACCCGCACATCGGTTTGCGGAGTGGCAAAGTGATGTTGCTGGTGCTGCTGCTGCTGCGGGGTGATGCGTACTGGCCTAGATCTGTCTGCAGTAGGTTCCCCTGGTGCTGCATGGGCGTCAGACCCGGATAGATAAGCTCCCGCCCCGGCATAGCCATGCCATGTGCTTCACCCAGCGGACTGTAGGCGGGCTGCGAGTCTGGCGGACTCTCCGGCAACTGTGGATGGACGTGCGCCTGCGCCTGCGTCGACAAGGGCGTGCTCAGTCCCATCCGCCCAGAGTCCAGGCCGTTCATGGGCGGTGTGTGGGGGGAGTCCATGTGCGAGCCACCACCGGGGGCCAGGTGCCCGTTGTGGTCATTGTGCCCCAATTGGATGCTGTCGTCGAGGGCTCCCTGCATCAACAGATCCAGATTGTCTATCCCTTCATTGTGTATGTCATCCAGATCTTGGGGGGCTGTAAAAGGAAGGATTTGAGATTTTATTTAAGATTTTAATAATTAGATCTGAGCTTAAATAAAGGATTTTATATAGTGGAGATCTGAGAAACCTTAAAATAAGTGAATTTTAAAGCATTTTAAAGATCTAGGAATGCACGTAACAATTAGATATTAAAGAGTATATATGTATATTAATTAAACTCCCTACTTAATTCAACAAATACGCTTTTATATTGTTAATTACTAAAGAATTTATAAATCTCTACAACTCTTAATTTATTTAAGTAAATATTAAGTTAGTTATATTGAAGTTGAACTTGGAAACTCAAAGAAAAAATCGTTCTGTTATTGTATATAAATTTGTGTGATATTAAATAGCTTATAGATAACCTAAATATCCTTTAAAGAATATATGTATCTATACTTTGCATAAACTGAAATATTTCTGTAATGATTTGACAATTTATAAACTTATTATACCTTTTATTTATAAACTTAAACAGTAAAACAGTTACATTGAAAAGGCTTACTAGAATTTATAACAATCCTATTCAATCTCCAATTTAAACTACTTTTCCCAACTAAACAATAAATAATAAATATATATTTTATATTTCGTCAAGTTCAGAAATTCGATAAACACTGCCACGTAAGTAAAATCTAAATATAGGCAAACAATTCTTTATTATCATCCAAAGTAGAGCAGAGTCCGGGAATCGACTCAGACCAGCGAAACATTTCAGTTTCCAGTTATAGAGAAATTAAATATCGCACATTTTTGTGGGGCGTTTACCATACATAGGCAGAGATAATAATTGCAGTTGAATATAAAAAACAGATTCGGGGCACTAAAAAACACAAAACACAACACTGATAAGCCCTGAAAATCCCGAGTCTGTTTGATCGATAAAGCCAAGCCAGGCAGCGAATTTGTTGACGTGCCAAATAAATTGTTGTGTAATTTATGCATTGGCCCTTAGAGGGAGGATGGGGAGGAATATGTTAACATTTACTTTTACCATTCAGCGTCTTGGGGTAGTCCATAATTAATTTGTTGGTTCGAAATTCACAGGAGGAGTCGTGGAGGAGTCAATAAGGACTCCGTTCGGCGCGAGCGGCTCGCGGCGTCTTGGCCGAAACGAATCGCACTGATGGCCAAGTTAGCAGCTGGCTGCCAGCATCCATGGAAACACAAATGGGGTTTTTTATTTTTAAGTTTTTTTTCCAGTTACTGTTGCTGCTGCTGCTGCTGATGCATTTTGTATCTTGTATCTGAGCAAAACAATTATCTAACGCACGTATGAGCGAGCATACGGTTGATGCACTCTTCACAACTCGCTGAGCAGCGAAAATGCAACGGGGGCGGGTACTCGGAGTGATTAAAAAATTAAAAGCTTAACTGAATAACCGAGCTGGGACTAAGGCTTAGCTTATGGAGGCCCTCGCATCGGCATGGTAACCAATGAAAGCGAAGATGAAAACGAAACCAAATTGCTGGAATTAAAAATAAGAGCCCGTGACAGCAGCAGCAGCAGCAGCAGCAGGGCCTCGGATTCAAATCAAAGTACAGGCTATTGTTTACACAATTGTTCTTTCTCCCTGTGCTCTGGCATATGTAAATAAATATAGAAATATTGTTACAAATGCATCCCTCCCAGGTTATCCGCGAAGAAAACTGTTTTCACAATCTCAAATGCTGGCTGGTGTAACTTGTAACTCTGCAGCTCCCTATGATTATTTGGTTAGTCACTGGGCGGTACGTCGGATGCGGATAGAAAATATCTGAGCACTGACTGAGTGAGGGCAGCGGCAGCTCGGTATCATAACCAGTGTGCAAATATTTGGGCTTCCGTCCCGCCGCCAGCAGTCGGTCGTGTTATTGATCAAACAACCTGCTCGTTTCGTGTGCCGCACAAGTGGCATGCAAATCCCACGGAGGGAGTCGCGCGGAGCAGGCCGCTCAGAAATATATTAAACGATTCCCCAGCTATCATATATCCTGATTGTCTCATTCCGCAGAAATATCCGTATTTTGTGTGCGGGTGTTTGAGATGCAGAGCCTTAGGCAGGGGTTCCGCAGCCCAAGACTGCGTCGGATACCCTAACGAGAGAGAGGGCTCTGGAATAACTTGGGATTATGTTGGGTTAACTTGGGTATTCCTGTCTTTTAACACTGATTTTCAAGGGGAAACTGGAAAATAAACAGGAAACATTTTTTCAACACAGAATATATAAAACAATCCAAGAATATATGATAACATTCAAGTCTTCCTCAATACCATTTTTAAGCTCTTAATTTTTCGGCTTAAAAAGATCCTTCCTATCCTTAAATATATTTAAGATATTCAGAATTTTCTCTTTCAAGTTCAGAACAATATATAATAAAAACAAAAAGAAAATGGTATGATTCAAACATATTTCTATTATAAATAGTAAGTCCTTAAGCTATAATAAGGGTATTATACGCCTCAGATGGGCTTCTACGCTGTTATATCTATTTTCGGTAGCCACTTTGGTTGTCAATGACGAGGCGAGTCGGCCTAGCCTTCGACGGGGCCACAGCAAGGACCCCATTTGAATTTGAATTTGTTATCCTTGCCAAAAATATGCACATAAACACTTGTGTCGAATAGCATTCGCTTGTTTTGGTTGTACTTACAGAGTTCAAAGAAATCAAGGTCCATATTCAAGTCACTTCAGATGCATCCTGTCCAAGTTACTTTCTACAGCATGACTGGTGACGGACCTACAAAAGAAATATAGAGAGAGAGAGATGTATCCAAGGTCAAGTTGCTGCTTCAAATTTCAAATGCCATCGAAGCAAACTTTGCTGGAAATTTTGCAATTCGAATATAAGTTGGCTTATCGCCTTCATTAACTAGAACGAGTGTGTGGTTCTTTCTTATATTTCAGCGTTCTTATGAAATTATAAGTTTGCTTGTGTTTATTTTGGAGAGAAGAGTTATTATGTTAAAAGAAATGGTTTTTGTTTGCTGTTCAGCGATAAGAACTCGCAAATATTCTCATTTAAATTAGATATAAATTATATATTATATATATTGCGGCGATAATAAATTGTCAAAAAATCCCAAACAAAGTTAAAGATAATAGATTTTATTCTTTTTCTACTTATGCTGGTTTTAAGCTATAAATATTTGAGGAACAACATATTATTTAGCTATCCTATGAGTGGATATTCTCACAAAAATGAAATATTAACTCCATTTATTTTCTCCTACTAAATGTTTCTATTTTTCCACAAAACCTCTTTTAATTCCGCATCCAAAAATGTCATTCATATTTGCATACATATTCTCGGAACTTATATCTATATGTCTGGCTTCGGAACAACGCAAAAAATAAGAGAGAAAACACAAACATAAATGCCAGATAAGTGAATCGCGCTTCCAACTGGAACTTGCGGCGTCTGGGAAGCTGGGCTTTATCCGCTTGGAGCCGGGGGTCACAAAACAACACGATTCCAAGCGATGTGATGTGCAGCAATAACTAATTTGCATTGAAACCAACACTACACGTGACACTTGACAGGCAATAAAATGTAAAATGAAAATACAGCCAACTGGTGAGTTATTTTGTAATGCAAATTAATGTTGAATGCCAGCATGGAATGCTGGCCCACATACCCTCTTAAGTATGCAACAAAAATGGTAGATTTACTACAATTATAAAGGAACACATTTTGTTTTAAGATTCTAAATAGATTTTAGACATTTTATATTTATTAAAATGGGTTAAAAAAAAAGTTTGTTAAAATACACTTTTTGAAAGCCTGCAACATCAAAGAAGGCTATTGTTTAAACTAATTACATAGTTTTTAAGAATTTCCGGTAATTTTTTAATGAAAAGTTCTTTTTGAGATCCAAATAAAAATATTTTTGGTATTAAAGTTAACACAGAGACTAAATTTATCAATTTATAATAATCTATCGTCCCACATGACGTATGCTTAATGCCAATCGAAAGAATTCTATGATGATATAAAATATCTTCTTCTTTGTTTTGATGTCTTAATAAATCGGAACCAACCTTGGTTCGATTTTAGCTCATCCCTTTAGGCGATCGGCCCAAGCTGAGATTACTGAAAGTGATTTTTTGAAGACAGACTTTGCCTCCGCTTTGTCATGGCTGTTTTGTCGCAATGATTTTGATTGAATTAACGCCCTGGCTTTCACATACATGTACTATACAGATATACATATATATCTCCTGGGGCTGCTCGCGCGTCAGATAAAGAACGTTTCCTCTTATAATAATATAATGAAATGCTCAAGTGATTTGATTTAGTCGGACGCCGCAGCGGCAGGGAAACTAAAAATAAACCGAAAAAGCAAGCCAAAAACCAGACTCATGCTCGTGACGAGAGTTTCACTTGAAGATGCTGCCAAGACGGCAGAAAACAAAAATAAAATAAATAAAAAATAAAAACAAAACCTGTAGTTGTCGGCTATTGATTGTTGTTTGCCGTTTCTATTACGGAGTCGGAAGTTAATTTCTGTTTGCTGATACTCCGACTTGCAGGGCGCTTGACTTCTTTAACTTTGACTTTGGCGTGGCCAAAGCTCATCCTTGAGGCCGTGGCTTTTGCCGTCTCATGCCAAGGCATTTAGCGTTTTATTAGCATTTCAATAAATCCGCTAAAGTCCACAGATATCCACAGAGACCATATTGTACGACATCTCGCGCGCTCTCGCATGGCGTGCGGCTGCTCGAAAAAAAAACACGATATTAAATGCCAAAACCACCACAGATTGCACGTAAGCAACAATCAAATTGAGCCATAAATATGAATAAATTTTACTACAAGTATTTGTTGTTGCTTTTATTGCTACCAGAGCAGTGCTAATTGCTGCTGGCATGGGATTCACTCAGCCAAACAAGTCAATTACGCTTAGAGGTACTCTCTTTGGCCAAGCCAACCAGCCAGTCAGGCATTCAGGCAGTCAGTCAGCCAGGCCAGAATTGGTTATCAAGTTATCGTTGAACCCATGACTTTAATTTGGCCAAAAAGCCAAGCCCAAAACCGAGTTTAGACATCAAGATGTTTGGCAAAGGCGTCAGCAGGCTGGCGATTATCAATTGAATTAGCACACAGGGACTAACTATATCGCCAAATATCTGAGCCGAGTGATCGAACCCTAAGCCATATGGATTTCGCAAAAATATCGGGCAGGTTTATGGCCCGTTTCTGATCTCTCTGGGGTCTAGACGGAAGTGCGTCACATAAAGATGAGTCAAAGAGAGTGTCCATTGGTATTTTAGGTAATTTCAATAATGGCAGCTGCCAAAAGATAAGCTTTTGCTGTTAGGATTTAATTTAAATTGTAAATTTAACGGATGCGAGCGAAAAGAAAGTCTTCGCAAGCGCGCCAAGGAATGGAATATTCCATTTGTTATTGATCGCATATTTAGCATCTTTCGGGTTTCCAGCTAAACGGATCCAAGCTGCCCCCAGTACGAGCTTCAGTCCGGCTACCCCTGGGGCTCCCGCCGCCCCCGCCTATTAGCGAAAAAATAAACTATGCTAAACAGCTTTCAGCCTCGAGTGGCCGCTTCTTCGCCATCTAGATTGTTATTTATAAGTATCTTTGGCGTTTTTGCATTGGCTTTTTTTTTCTCTCTCAGCTTTTACATATTATTGCCGCCGCCGCCGCAGCCGCTACAAGGCGAGTTGTTACTGTTGCTGGTGCTGGTGCTGGTGCTGGTGCTGGTAGCTGCTGCTCGAAACCAAACCGACCGGTTGACTTTTATGTCTTTGCCTGATGCTGCTCGCTGTGTTGTGAGCGTCTTTTTGGGCTATGGGACACGTTTTTGCTTTTTGCCTTTATTTTTTACCCCGTTTTTCTTTATACGCTAACGGAAGGGGGTGTTAGCTATAGAGGAAGGGAGGTTTCCCTGATGCAAGGTAGATATAGAGGTGATTCTTATTTTTGTTTCTAAGAAACTCTTCTTGTAACTCCATTTATATTACTTTTTGTGTGTTTCAGTAATGAAATAAAAATCTAAGGACTGTCAGGGCACTTCTAATCAACAGTTAAACATGAATTTGATAATTATCTTCGAATTTCCCTTATTTTTAAACATTTAATTAATTAATAAATGCGTTTGCTTTGTTAAATTAACGCAATTTATTTGTAAAATAACTAAATTCCGTGGAAATTAAAGGAAATTAGGGAAAATAAAATCTGTGCGGATTTTTTGGAAGTAAAAACTGGAAGAGGTGTGGGAAATAATGTCCATGAGTCTTTTTTGGGAGTATAAAAAATTGGAACAGGCCTGCAGCTCTAAGAGAGATGCCAGATTCTTAAATGTAACGATTAAAATCCTTTCTTAATATTGGTTTAGGAATATTATTTAGATTATTCCTTTTAAATCACTTCCTATAATGCTTTTAGCGCCATTTTATTTAAAATTTTTTATTATTATATCATAAAGCTGCCTTAGAAATGATCTGATTCGACCTAAATCTTAAATTTAGTTAAGAGAACACTTAAACCTCATAGATACTTTTTTCAGGTCAACGATTAAGGTATTCCCGGCTTCGATCATAAAACCAAGCCTCCGTTTCTCGTTTGTTTTTGTTTTTATTTATTTTTTTATTTTGGTTTAGCGCTTGGCACAGGTTGAGACGAGAAAAAGAAGTGGAAGAAGCGGCGGCGGGCTAACTGGCCAAGATCGGAGTGGCGGACCCGTAATCTCCGGCTTGTCTGCTGGCCGGATCGAACTAATGAAATGAAGACGTGCAGCGCGACGGCAAAAACAAAGCACTCACACTCACAAACACACTCGACAACAAAATAAATAAATAGTGTAGGTGCAAAAACAACAAACACAAAAAAAGCGAAGCAGAAACTCCTCGCTATGTGCCGCATTCTTCTGGCCGAATGTTATTGTTATTGGCTGAATGGAAAGGTGAACTACGTTCAGTTTTGTGTTTTTATTTGATTTTATTTTTGTGTTTTTGGTGGGAGACTATTGGGCTATTGTTCCCGCGATTCTTTACAGATTTGACAAGATTCGGCGTTACGTATACGCCACCTAATCACTCGTTTTGCACTTTGTTACTGTTGCTGGATTTAAATCAGAACTTGCTTAGTTATATCCAGTTTTTTCACACATTTCGTTATTGCGCGACGGGGGCTGTGGATTTCCCCTGAATTTCGTTAATAAAGTCTTATTTTTACTAAAGTCGCGTTTAAATTAGTCGCACACTCACGCACACTGACACACTCGCTGGCACTTACACTCGCACAAAACGCCGTTACTTTGATTGTTTACGAATTTGTTGCTGCTGCTGCTGCTGCTGCTGCACTCTCGCCGCTGTCTACTTTTGTTGTGTCGTTTGTGTTTCACGCTTCGTATACGCGATGCAACTGTTACTAAGTTCGCGGTTTACGATTTACGGCGCCTCTCGCTTGCTCCGCTTCGCGTTTGGTTTCGGTTTCTGTTTTTATTTCTCCTCGATTTGTCACTCTCGCAGCCGGAGCAACAATATCCAAATCCGTTGGAGTATAGACAGCAACTGGCTGAGCCGATCGGGCACTCCAGAGCCGCTCAGCCGGCTCTCTAGCAAATCTTTGCTCTGATCAATGAAGCGCGGCTTTTGCGGGTTGCCACTACGTTGGAAAATCTTTAAAATTATTCAAAATAATCAGGAGAAATGTGTTAAATGTATTATTTATATATCATATAGGTTATCTTTGAGAATATTTCATGTTTAGATATATTTAGTATCGATCTGGTTGACCTAACAACTTCCTTTTTCAGATCTATACAAAATGAACTCGTTATCTGATCTGAATGGATTTTAAATGATTTAAAACCTTTTGAATTTCTGAAAAAAAAAAAAAACAAAATAAGGATTATACTTAGTTATGAGTTTAAAGTTTTCCATTCATTTGTATGTAATCTTTGACATTAAATTCATGTTCTTTCCTTAATTATGTTATCTTTCACTCAACCTCCACTTGACTTAAGATCAATTCCTAATGGAAATTTCTTGTTTTATTCGAATTTTATTATTACTTCAGAAGGACCAAATCCATAATGAAAATTGTCGTTTTAAATTTACTTATCAATTTGCCTGAGATTCGGAAGTTCTATAATTAAATTAAGAACCTTCTTTTCAGTTTGAATTAGGCTAAAAATTTTAATTTATTCATTATCATCTTTTCATTTTATTACCAATTTTAACTGTGTTTTAACTATCTAACCTTAAAAACGATGAATATATTTATTTGTGTATCCAAGACTAATCTAAAATGTAAATGACGGATATCTTGACACTTAAATTATATTTTCTATAGAAATGAAAGGTCAGAACTTTAATAAATAAGGTGTACTGTGTTTTACTTAATGTATTATTATATCTTATTTATAATTCTCTATTTAAATATGAATTCTGCAGATGAAGCTTTACGAACGCCAACCCATGTGGCAACCCTGCCCGAATGCCGCTCTCGGGGGCTTCTCTCGCCACGAGAAATTGGATAAATCACAGCGAGCGTTTGTTAAGAAAAATGTAAATTAAATTATAACTAGCAGCAGAGCAACAATGGAGCTTAAGTAAACCCCGGAGGCCCCTGGGCTTAGTGCAGCTCTCACGCAATTAGCGTACCGCCGCAGCCCGCACAGCTCTTGCCGAGATTCTCGCTGGGATTGGGGGCTGCTGCGGCTGCGGCTGCCGGCTTGTGCTCGCATTACACCCCCTCCGGCGGCGCTGGGGGATGGGATCTTCCCTCCTTCGGCGGGGTGTCGCTGTAATGATATGCATGCGTGTGCGTGTCCCCCGACTGATCAACGCTTTCAACTTAACGTCGCTTAATGGAGTTGTTGTTCTTGGTGCGAGAACCCATTTTAGGTGGCTTCGCAGATTGAATTAATCCGCTGATTTATGTAAATTACACTAATTCATATTACTCAATTTGTTATTCAATATTCATTCGCCCGACAGGCAGGCTGGCGACCAAGAACGGTTTGCTTGCTCAAGTGGTCTTTCTGCATTTCAAATTAATGCCGATACTAAGCTCAAATCTGACCATACCTCGTCGCTGTGAGTCATGTGATTGAGAAATTCCCAAAGTAGCGTAACTAATACGCTCCGAATCCAAAGAACCATACCATTTTTTTCGCTGGCGTAACTAATATCCATACCATTTAATCTGATACCAATAACAAATCCATTCCGCATTCTGTTTAACATCTTTTACAACCTCCATGTATTTGTAGAGTTTTCTGATTTTTGAGCTAACAATTTGAAGCAACATAAGTACATTTAAACTTGAAACATTAAGAGAGTTTAGAGCACGTTAAAGATACGCCTTCGAGAGCTTATCCAGCACCGCCGAGTTCTGGTTGGGCCAGTTTTTAATGTCGCTTAAAATAGATGTTGCCACTGGTAAAAAGAGAGAGAGAAATGCATTCCATAACAAGATGTTAGTTAAAATTATATATACTTTCATACATTTCTTCTCCTCCGCTGACATGAGCATGGCCAAAATTGTGAATTCGTCGTTTTTGCTGATCTCTAGAAGAATAGCCGCTGTGGTTGGCTCTTTATTTGGTACGTAAAAGTCTTGAATGGTGCGCAGCAGATCCGTGAATGTGGCCGAGTCAAAGCCAGCTCCCAGGATCTTACACAGATTGGCTATTTCGATGGACTTCAAATACTGGTATTTCTGTGAGGGAGTTAGCTCCTTCCAGGTCACATGGAACTGAGCGGTTCCCGAAGGTGGTGGAGGTACTGAACGCTAAGAACAGAGGTTAAATTACTTGTCAAGTCTCAGATATATATAGTATCTCACCTCCATTGGACTGGCTGTGTCTTTAATAATCTCAACAGATGGTTCAACCATTTCAGTTTTCTGTTGATTTTCCTTTACTTTTGCCGCCTTGACGTCTATGCTGTGACTTCGAGCCGGCTTTGGCGGGGAAGCTGTGATCTGTATTTTGGGGGTCTCGACAACAGCTGGCTCTGCTTTGACCGGACTTTTGGTTTCCTTTCTCTTCTCTTCCTCGGCAGCCTCAACCACTGGGTGGACTGCTGCCTTGGGGGGACTATTCTTTGTGTCCTTCTTCGTTTCCTTGGGAATCTCAACAATAGGGGCATCTTTGGGGGCACTGGGTGGTGTATCCTTCTGCTTTACATCTGGCTTTTTCACCTGTTCGAATGCACCGCAGTTACTGTTGAAGATCTTGTCAATGTCCTCGTCTGAGATGCGCAAGTTCTTGGTCTCATCACTACCGACTCGAGGTGAAATTATATCCACAATGGGTACACGACGCATGGATTGCTTGGAGCGCTTATAGACGGGCTTTTCGAGAGGCAAGATGTCAATGAGGTCAGGACGGTCTGGGGTGAAGTTTGGACCGCTCTTGGTAGCTGAAATCGAAGGAATCATTAATAATAAGGTCTAGGGATAAAGGTCATAATTTACAGAGTGAAAAATCAATTACCATTCTTGCGCAGACGTTCATTTATGCGAGCTAGGCTCTTCTTAGCCTCCAGGTTCTTCGGTTCTATTGCCAGCACTGTCGTGCAATCCTTGAGAGCTTCCATATTGTTTCCCAGAGATTCGTTGGCCTGCATTCGCCGGTAGTAGGCCTTCACGCAGAGCTTATCTAGCTCGATGGCCGCCTCGCAATCCTCCACGCAGTTGTCATAGCTGCAAAAAGGCAGAGGATGTAGGGAAATCTCTGAAGAAATTAACTTTTCCTACCGCTCCTGTTTGATGTAGCACAAAGCTCGGTTTATATAGTATATGGGATCGTAGGGATACACGGCAACGGCCTCTGTGTAGGCCTCAATGGCTTGGTCGTACTTCGCCAGCTTTACGTAATTGTTGCCGCGGTCCTTGATGTCGTTGGCCTTCTTGTGCTGCTGGGCCACCGGATCCACTGGCAGATCCTGCTTCTCCGTCGGCGTGCTGGCCGCCGAGCTGACCGGGCTCCCCTTTCCCGCCTTGCCCGGCGCCTCCTGGACATGGCTACGCACAGGAAGGTTCTGGAACAAAGGATCATGTGTGTGTGAGCATGACTGGGAGCAAGCGCCGCGCACGAGTGTGCGGCAAATTCAAGCTCTCACCTTGGCGACCACAGCGGCTGGCGACTTCTTGAGCTCCTGCTCCTTGTTCTTGATGTCCCGCTCCCACGAGTACAGGTCCTTTACCGAGCTCTCGTACTCCCGCGCGTTCTGCCGCACCTGGCGCTGCAATTCAAAGGCCTTTTCCATGGTCGTTTTGCGAGCGTTCGAACAAATAAAAACACAAATGCCCAGTGTTGCCAAATATATTTGGGTCAAACTACCGATTGTTTGCAGCACTGGTTGGTAAACAGTGTGCCCGCCTGGTTTCCCAGCAACAGTGCTGACGATACATCGATTCTTACAAATCGGTATTAATATACTCGATATACTTTTTCAAAAGTATCGATGTTGAAATTGATTTTGTCTCATTTGAAAATTAAAAAGATTATTTAATTGGCAAATAGCTTAGGCCTGAAATATACCAAATATTAAACAAATAGCTTATTTTAGAAACAAATGTATTGGTAACTTAACGAAATATTTTATAAAAGTATATGTTTCGCAGTATTAATACGGCTGTTTTGATTTTAGGTACGCATCAGAAATACGGTGGATATACGTTATGGCAAATTCGTAAAAAGTATGAATAAGCTCCTATTTTCCATTACTAATATGTTGCGAACCAAACAAAATTGATAAGATATACATATGTACACTTAATGTATTTATGAGATATATAATTTAAATATTTTTATATATCAAATATTGATTATTTAGAATCTTACATGGATAAAAATCATCAAATTAAATGGGAACACATTGATGATACTGTAAAATTTTTGGCAAAGATCACAGCTAAAAAGACGCTTGAAACAATAAGCCGAAGATGAACATGATTTTAGTCAAATTACAATAATATAAACCAAATTTTGCACCCACATGAATACTTCAAATTAAATATTAAGCATAAGGTTGGTTATTTTTTTTTACATTTTTTAAACATTTTAATATAATGTGGCAACTCTCTAATTAGTGTTGGATAGCTCCCAAGAAAGCAGCTGCCAAGAACAGCTGTTCTTAGTTGCCGTTTCGCAATTTGTTTTGTTTTGGAATCTCTCAAAATTATGCTTCTTTCAACACAATAAAACTTACAATATACCTACAGTTACGATGCTGAGGCTCGTAATTTCGCCCCGTGCCGGTGGCCCCTTGATGCGTAAGTAAGGACTCGCTGGCAGCATGGTGTTATGTAAAATTAATGTCTGTTTATTGCGCAGTTTCTCCCACGAAAAGTCGAAAAAGAGAGAAACGCACTATGAGGTGCTGAACATAAGCAACGACTGCAGCAGCCGAGATGTCCGCAACGCCTTTGTCAAGCTCTCCAAGCTGGTAGGTTCCTCTAACAGTTCCCACTTCCAAGCATCCACTAACTTCCTTCGCTTTCAGTACCATCCCGACGTGCTGAGCAATGCAACTAGTCCCGAACGCACGGCCCGATTCGTCCAGATATCCGAGGCGTACAGGACCCTGATTAAGCCGCAGATGAGGCGCGACTACGATGACAGCCTCCTGTGGCAGCCAGAGCGCTCCGATCGCAGTCCCGTGGGCGAGGATAGCAGCAATCCCCGCCCGACGTGGGAAGTGAAGCCCAATTACGATCCAAATCCGGGACCATACTATGGCATCAAGGGACTGAAGAGGGTCTCCAATTTGCAGGTGGCCTTGGTACTGATGGTCTTCGGGGTGATTGGCGCCGTCTTTGGCTTTACATCTGTCAAGTGAGTTTTACTTCCTGTAGAAAATCAGCCATGGACTTGACGCTTGTTTTTGCTTCTTTCCTATAGGCACTCCTTCCATCTGAGTCGCCAGATGCAGGACGAAATCTCGGCAGAAGCCGTATCCCACCATGCCGCTGTCGTGGCCGATGCCCAGAAGTATGGCAACGAGGAGCAGGTGCGCCGCATGATGGACCGCATATCACGGAACCCATTCAGCCAGTCGGCGGCTAAGTAACGCACAATTCTTTGTTTTGGCCAAACAATCAAATTAAACGTGAAAGCAGAAGGTAGATATTTTTGATACTTTAGTTTTGGTTCAAGGCAAAGCAAATGCTTCCAGTGTTTAGCTAAATTTAAACAATTTCGTCGGCCTTCGCCAGCGATTTGCAAACTGTGCAAACAAACGCGGCGACTATTTAAGAGCTCCCACAGAGTCCATCGAAGCATATTCCAAGCTTAACCAAACTCCCATCAACATGAAGTCAATTGTTTTGATCAGCGTCATCGCTCTGGTGGTCCTCTGCTGCTGGCTGGATGTTTCGCAGGCGCAGAACTCTTCAAGCGCCACCAACACCGCTACTAGCGCTACTGGCAACCCCAAGACGGTGAGAGTCTCCAATTTGCAATATACGGCTGTGAGGAGAATCCGCGTCGGGTCCACGACCACCAGCACTAGTACTCGCAGCTCCCGCTCCAGGAGCAACCGGAACCTGCGCGCCAGGCGCACCAAGGCCAGGAGAGCAACCGCCAGCCGCAGGCAGAACTCCCGCCGCGTCCGAGGCTAAGGCCAGGATTAGAGACAATGGTTTTCATTTATTTTTGAGCTCTTTCTAAACACGAAACACTTAATTAAATTAGATAAATACGTAACTTGTACTGGTTGTTTATGCTACTACTACTTTGAATTGAAAGTGGAGACACTTGACATGGAACTACCTGGAACCCGCCACCGAACTACTAACTAAAGAATCACATAGTACAAAATCCAAAGGAGCGTGGATCGCTGCCGCTCGTCTAAAGCTTCGTTTGCGCCACCTTCGCCACGCCCAGCTCCTTGGCCATCACCTGGATGCCGACGTGCGGCAGCGCCGGCTTGAAGACCACCTCTCCCTGGGGCTTGTAGTCCGCGAACTGCAAGCTGAACACCTCGTGGAAGCCCAGCTTCTCCATCACTCGGGCGGAATAGTGGCTGGAGCAGAGAACGTGATAGACATTGATCCCGTTCTCGCGCATATACTCGTAGGCCCGCTCGGTGAGGCGACCGGCGATGCCCAGGCCCCGGTAGTTTGTGTCCACCGACAGGATCTTGCCGTCCAGGATCAGCTCTCGTTGGGATATAGATCAAAGATGTTGAACTTCTCCTCCACATGATCCATCAGGGAGAGGATCTTCTTGAATTTGGGGTGATCGCACGAATCAGCTGCCTTTTCGGCCACGTCGTCGGGAGACTGTTGGAATTATAAGATAAAATCGAATTAGATTTAAAGAGAAACTCCAAAGGACTCCAAACTCACCGGACGTCGCATCAATCCGTTGAGGAAAATGCCTATGATCTCGCCCTTCTTGTTGACGGCCTTGTATGAGCAGTTGTCGGTGAGGGGCTTCAGGGAATACTTCTCCAGCTCCTTGCACTCGCCGAGATCGAGAAAGGTGTTCAGGGGTTCATCCTGTAAGGCAGATTAGGCGCTCAGTTCGTGCAGCAATTTGTACCCATTATCCCACCCCAAATGATCAGCAATCTGGCGATCTTTAGGAGCCATTAAACAGCTAAACAAATTACCGCCGTAATTACGATTTGTGACACGATCTTGGAATTGATCGGATCGCTGTGGCGTTTCAAATGATTAATGCACGCATTCGCTGGATCGAGATTTTTCTAATAATTTATAGAGACACTTTGTGAATTGCGAGCGAACGGAACTCGATTTGCATATTGCCAGAGGGCGGCGGCACGTTGGGGCGTGGCTAGAATATTAATTCGCTTTGGCCATTATATACTATTAAATATAGGTCTTGATTATCCAATGGGTCTTTGGTCTGGCAGAGAGGGCGCCTTCTCATTGGCGGGGGAAACCAGAACAAGTCCAAGATCAACTGATATTGATTTCAGATCGTCGCCAAGAGTCGTGATGCAAGACCAGCTGGAAAGAGTTAGCCGTGACATGGATCAGGCCTCACGACAGCCGAATAATGTACTCCGGTTCACATGAAACCACATCAATATTCCCGACATCTAGGCGGGAGAGAGATCCAAGGTCTGGATAAGCAATAACTTAATTAATTCAACTTTTACTGTGCGAATTTCGAGCTGAAATCAAAGCCTAATTAAGTCGATCGTCAAAGCACGCGGTCGCCGCTAATTGAAATTCTTTGGAAACATTATTTAAATTGACTTTTTCGCAGGCATAATGTTTGAAATAAAGTCGCAGCTCCCGAATTGGCACCCAGCTGCCAGGTGTTCAGCTTGATTAACTCCCATGATATGCAAGCGAATTGCGAATAGAATTTCCCCAAAACGAATTCAATGCAAATCAAATGTGGGAATTACTTACCTTAAAGAAAAAGGTCTTGAGCATGCCTATCACAGCATCGCCATCCTCGGGCCGTATCAGCTCTATGGTGTAGGGGCAGTCCGTATCCTTATCCTTCCCAGACACATTAAGTGATCCCTCCATTTTCTGTGTCAGCCGGGCAATCGGATATAAGTCGTTTAGCTGCAAAATGTGGAAGGCAGACACAACAAAACGTTTAGAAGTGGATGAGGCTGAGGCTGGGGGCTTAGGTGGGGCAAAAGCGTACGACGACGCTATAGAAAACATTATTATTTATGGCTCTTAGATGAAAGGCATTTTAATTTGTTTTGTATATTTTTGTAGCACATGTACACATGACGACGCTATCCCTGTGCATTTCCATTTCCAATTTCCACGGAGCAATATTTTTTGCAAATTTTCTGTTTTCATGTTTGCCACCGACAGGAGCCATAAATTATACAACTGAAACTGAGGTCGTTCGCAGTCTACCCCTAAAAACTGTGCGGCTTTTTTTCGTCATCATCTCTTTAAACAAAAATATTAAATTATTGTCCGTAAGTCATGTGCTTTTTGTTTAATAAAAATATCTAACAGCCTTGAGATAAGTACTTTGCTTATAATTTTTGGTTGTTGTTAGTTATAAGACGAGATAAGTTAGTTAAATACCTTTTTAACAGCTTTTCTCGTTCTTAAAATAAAATATATTAAATAAAACAAAACAACATCGATTGATTGCATGTTAGTTCATCGATAGCTATGATTACTTTCCATAGAGCTGACAGAATGTCGATGCTTTCTTCGATAACTTGGAATCCTTTTTAGCTCTACTAATAAACTGAGATCTTTCTAAAGGATTTTGGTATCACAAAAATATATATTTGGAGAATATATTATAATTTTGTGCATCAATTAAGATCAATTAATTATTTTGTCCTATTTCGCTCAGTGCCAATTCTTTTGGGGCGCCTTGGGGAATGAAAAAATAGTCTGATATAAAATCACGTTTCATTGACTTATCTGCCATAAATGCCAGCCGGGAATGGCAGAACTAGCAGACGGGGCAATAAAGGCGATCGAGCAAATATTTGGAAAATTCGCACATGCTAAATTACAGAGTCGCAGCTGCCGCAGCGGCTGCCTTCGCCTTTTGTTTACTCTCCCACTTAACGCGGGACCTCACCCGAATATCCGAGCATTATCTATTATTGGGTGCACCACTTGTATTTATAGACCTTTTCCCTGGCAAACAGGTGAGCCGTGGGTGGTGGAGGTCAGGGGCGCCGGACTTACCCCACATCTGGAGTCGAACGAGATGCTCGATAGCCGAGCCTGATCGGGAAGATTCTGCACTTCCATGTTGAATTTGTGGGTTCTTTGTTTATTGCAAAAATGTCGATGCTGCTCTGCTGCTGCTGCTTTCTTTTGTTCTACGTAAGGAAATGGGAAAATTTATGGCGAATTTTTCCCTTCTTCTTGAAGTTTTTTGGCTTTGGCGCACGTTTCGCGATGTTTTGTTTATCTCGCTGCTGCCGACGAACGATCTTTTGTTTGTATTTGGCGCTGTTTGGTTTTAAATTTTACTTTGCTTTGATAAACAGTAGAGTACACACAGTCGCGAAAGAGCACAAACACACGCAGACACGGAGAGTCTGGGACTGGGATGAATGGGCGAATAAAACAGGGTCTAAATGGAATATCCTTTCTTTCCTGCTGGCGAGGAGTTGAGTTGCCTGCAATGAGCAAACAATGAATGCCAGACGTCGGCCCCGTTTTCTGTTTATATAGCCAACGCGGATCGAGATGGAAGTGCGCGGCGTGGCGAGAGAATATATCGCATCGGATCGAATCCGCACCGCCGGCTGTTTGTTCGCGACTGAGAGTGGCGAGAAGCGCTGGATAAAGCCAACCGCTGCCGGTCGATCGAATGGCTATATGGGATATATTTGCCTACACTGGCAGTTTGTCTCTCTGCCGAAGAGAAAGAGAGAGAAACGTGACTGGTTTCCTCTTGGTGACAAACAAATCAAGTTTACAGCAGTTTCCTGTACTTTCCACGATGGGCCTTTCCCTTCCGCCACTTCCGCTGTACTCGGGCGGAATGTTTGCGGTCTACGCTCTTTGATTTGCGGTTTTTGACATTTTCCTTTTATTGATTTAAACAAAAATATACAAAAATTCAGCCACAAAGTGCCACAGAAACAGGTTCGAAATTAGTGCAGTGATGTTATGGCTTCAAATGTGCTAACTATCAAGGTCAGTTAGCCAGGTGATGGGGTTAAGCAATTAAAGCATTTAAATCCTGGAAAGCTATACAGAGCTTTACATACATTTTGTGTTGTAAAGAATTGTGTGTTTTTTTGTTGAATTTTTTTTTTTTAATATTTCATATTCAAATAAAACCTCAGCGGATTTACTATTTCAGAATTTCCAAGTGAGCTTAGCTCCAAACTGGGAAGTTTTTATCACGATTCTATTGTAATAATTATAATTTGCAGCAAACTAAGTAATTTTTATTCAGATTCTATCCTAATAATTATAATTTTGTATTTAATGTGCATTTAATATTCAATCTAAGCCCACTCTGCGTATGAGTGATATGAGCAGATACATATTTTCGCAGTAAAAGGGTGAGGCTAGTGCCAAAACCCATAGCTGTAAATAAGAACTATGATCCATTAAATTCCCTTGGAGTAACCCAAGAAGCACAGCGCTCAAGAGGCACGTTTCCTTTTCAAGAAATCCCACACGGCGTATGAGTATTGTGAATGATTTTCCCATAGAGGGCTCGCCTCGGCAAGCCTCGCGCCGCGTCTCGTCGCGTCCCGTTTTGTTTTTGTTTACTTTCCGCTCGCAGCTGTCGCTTATTTTGGCCGTGCAAACGGAGCGCACGCCGCTGGCTCAATTAATATGCGACAAAAGAAAGAAACACACATCGCCATAGTGTGGAGGTCTCTCCCCCGCAAAATATACCGAAGGGGAAACGGGTCTGAGAAACGGATCGGGGCGAGGAACATTTTATTTACATTCTTCGTAGCGGGCGCTCTTCGAAACGATTTGTTTAATTTGGCGTGCGCGCTCTCGGGCCAATTATCAGCCAATAATGCGGGGATCTCGCCGGGAAATTAACTCCCCCTGGCTTGCCTATCCGAATCTCGAATCTCTGCGGTTTGATTTGGAATATTTTAAATATTTTGTTTATGGATTGTTCAACCGAAAACCGCCGCAATTAGCAGTCAACAACAACAAGAAAATAAATGCAAATTGTCACCCGAAAAGTGTTTATCATGCACAATCACTGGAAACTTTTCATGGGTAATTCTGTTTAATTCTGTTTCGCCCTCTCACTGGGTCTGGTTTTTTTGTTTGTGGTTTCGGGTAACTTGTTTCTGGTCAGCTGATCTGGTCCAGTCGAGGAGAGGGAGCTCTAAATTTAACTTAGCCTCGTCGAGTCGCGCCTCTTTTCATTGTCCAGGTTGTGCTCGTAAGAATTCCCTTCCTTGGGTCAGATGAATCAACTGTCATTGGTTTCCCATTTAAGGTTTGGGTTGCAGGTGTGCAATTATTGTTTTATAATTATAATTTAAGCCAGCTTTTATATTCGGCGGAGTGAGTAAAACTGATACAAAAGAAGTCGGTTCCCTAATTAAGGAAGCCTTATACAATCATGTGTCATTGCACTTCTATATATTTTGAATCTAGTAAATATTTTGCAGTTGGCATTCTGCCTGGTCATCTGTCTAATGATCCTCAATAAATCACTTGAAAGTCAACCGCATATTGAGCTGCCAAAATTGTCGAACGCTTGCCAAAACGGGTTCCAGCACAGGCTTCTGTGGGGTCCGCGGGATTATGCAAACTCGATATCGGGACTAATTGACACTTACAAATGTTTAACGACACCATAACTTAAATTAACATATGCTTAATAGTTGACCACTCACAATTATTAATGAACAGGCAGTCAAGAAAGTATTTAAGCGAATCAAATGTGTGCTTAAATCATTTGTAAGCGTTCAAAGTTTATTAAAATAAGGTATTTTGAATGGGAAATGACAGTAGTAAAAGCGTTTCTTAGTAAACAATTTAATGAGCGAAAAGTTATTGCATTTTTAAACAGATTTTTGTGGTGTAAACTCTTGTTTTGTTAGTTTTCTTGGTCAAACTGTAGTATGTGTGCCTGCACGAGTGAGTTTCTGGTGCGATTAACGACTTCAAAGTGCTGAAGCAGGCCGCGCCGTCATCGCCTCGTTGCGATTCTGTTTGCATACGGATAATTAAAATCACATTAACGCCGCGCTAGCTGGCAATTTGTAAATGAAATCAAAATGATTGAATGTTTTGCTAAACGCTCTGCTGACTTGAGTAAACGCCACCAAACTCCGATTTGTTTTTGACGTCTCACTGGCGTTATCTCTTGTCTTATCATATAATCGAATGTTGAAAATTATTGGGAACCATGTTTATCTCTGCCAAGTTCAATCGTTTAAAGTTAAACTAGTTTCGAGCAAGGCCCCACCATGCAAGTCCATCAGGTGTCAGCACCGCGGTCGTTTATCATGATTAATATAATTTACATGTATTCGCGTGGATTAAGTTTACAATCATTTAAAGAAAATGTCCGGTCAATTAAGATTGCTATCACGAGTAGGCGTCCGCCTATCAATTTAAAATGCTAAATAACCTATGCAAACTAGTTGGATATTTGGGAATTGTAGAAGTATTATTACTCTAACACTTGAAGTATTAAAACTATTTAATTTTGTCATGTTATGATACCCAATGTGTGAGCTATTAAACGCCCTATGTGTGAGGTATTAAACACCCTATGTGTGAGTTATTACCGTTATACTATGTGTGCTAAACCTGAGCAAATTCGATAACATCGATACATCACCAAGGCTGTTACTTAACATGCTCCTGGCCTAGCATCAATCTCTGTTGCATTTCGTTAAATTACATTTTTAATAGCTAGTTCTTCACCTTTTTGTACTATTATAATTCTTAATTTGTATAAACACCAGTAAAAGTATATTTAAATCGGTACATAAACTTTTAATTATTAAATCCACACCTTATGTGAGTAGTTATCACACAACATCGGCGTAGCATAATTTTCTGGTGCATTTCATGTTAAATAACATTTTTAAAAGCTAGTTCTTCACCTTTTTGTACTATTATAATTCTTAATTTGTATAAACACCAGTTAAAGTATATTTATATCGGTTCACAAACACTTAATTATTAAATCCTTAGAAATCGATTCGACACAGCTACATGCGTTCCAGATTCAGTTGTTACACGTGTCAGTATTACTTTGCATATGCAAATAGAGAATGTAAATATATTTTTCTCCAGCTAGAAAGGAACTGTGACATACCCAACAATTAGTTACTGCTATCATATAAATAACTAAATTTGCATTTGCCATAAATCATTGCATAAATCATTTCACAATCGCCTCATTCTGGAAACTGAACTCAAATGAACTATAAAGCGATCAGAAATGAATAGTTTTGGATGTGGTTTGGGCCATAAACTCTCTAGCAAGCAAAGTGAATGTTTGTCACAGGCTTTTCCGACAGCTAAGCCACAAAAGCCGGAATTGATTTCTGTCGGCGGCAACGGCGCCTTGGACAAATGGTCCACGGCCAGCGTACGGAGCTGGGAGCTGGACAACTGTGGCCAGATCGGCTTGAGAGCCGAACGTGACTTGAAATCGAAAGCCCACATCCGATATGCAAGTGTGATGGGTGCAGCAGGTGGAGGAGGTGTCGGAGGCGGAGGTTGAGACATTGAAACTTTGCCTCAGCTTAATAGAGTTCCAAAGTTCGTCTAATCGAATTAGCCAATGGAGGCACCTCCCAGCCCACCCCACTTCGCCACTCCACGGCCAAGGTCTGTGGCAGCTCCGGTTGGCTGTCTGTCTTGACTTAGACAGGGGATTCGGATTTGTATCCGATGTTGCACTGTCGGTGAGGCTTTAGTTACTGATTCAAGGGTATGCTCTATTTGAGCTTAGAATAACCAGCAAAAGGCACTTAAGGCGGAGTAACTTTAATAAGACAAATAGTTATAATATAAAATAGGATATATTAGAAACAGTTTATTTATATAAGGAATAAGCTTTTTGGGGAGTACTATTCTTGGATATTATGGTGATATACTGATTATATTATACTAGGTATTCTAAAACTATTTAAAATAATGATGTATTAAAAGAATTATTAAACATCTGTGTTAAAAATGAATATATGAATTTAAAGCTTTTTATCATTCAAAAACCACTTAAATTCTTGAAAATATTAAGTAAATTCAGATAGATCAGAAGTTTAAAGGGGTATCTACTTGCCTTACTATTAAGAACTAAACCTGTTAGATGTTAACAGGAAAAACTCAATTATTCACATCATATTTCTGACATTTAACATATGGCATACTTTTAGGCCTTTCCCTGAGCAAACTTAATTTCCCGAAGTACTCAGTAGTCGTTGCTTTGGTTCACCCCTTTAAATCCGCTTCTTAGCTTGGCTAATGTTGCATTAAGGCCTTAAGTGCTATTAAAGTACTCTTATCTCGACTTTTGCACGAGCTCTAAACACCAAAGTAGAAACGGAAACCAAATTATATTATAAACTGCGACAAAAAGGTTATTTACACCAGCAGCAGCTTCGACCGTTCAGCATTCCAATTCAATGCAAATTGACCGCTTAATTCAACATCGGATATGGCATGGTGGCGATGCAATTCGTTTCACCCCGAATGGTGGCGGTTCCATCTGCAAATTATCCATTTAAGTTTTAAATTGCATTTTCCTCATTCGAAATTCGTTGAGCCACCGAGCGAACTTCATCTAAATTCATCACTGCCGAAGGCAATTTCCTCGCCCTGAATTTCCATTTGCATTCGTTTGGCCAGAGCTGAAAGGGATAGCGGCCAACCCCCTTACCATTACCATTTTCAATCTGGGCTAGTTACCAGTGAAATATGCAAAAATCGCTGCAAGGCAACAGATAATTTCAGCCATATGCCAGGAGGACAAACACAATGGGAAAAAGGAGGAGGAAGAACGGGATTGTGGATGTGTCTGTGGATGTGTTATTGTTGCAAGCAAACAGTGAACAATAAAGTCTGCCGTCATCTAATCTGGCTGGCGCATACGTTGCCATCCGCCATTCCGCCATCCGCAATCCCATTCCCATTCTCACTTCCTCGCAAAGGCAACGGATGCAGCTTCCCTGACAACGACACATTGCGCATTCGCCGTGTATGCCATGCTGAGCACACACTGACACTGAGAAATGCAATTGAGTCATTAAATGTTTGCTTATCAATGGGCTACCTAAACAAACTTTTCATTGTGACATAACTCACAATATTTGGGATTTAATAAAAATGTACAAACGGTAATATAAAGAATATAAAGATAATAAATATTTAAAGGAGATGAATTATAAAAAATAAATTATATCCGAATTATACTTATGGATCACATGGAGTAGAAACTTTAATTTCTTTATTTTATCTATAAAAATTAAACTTATTAAAAGTTAGTTAACTTCTTTATCCCTAATAAATGATATTAAATTAATAAAAAAATAGATTCCAGTGCATACAGAACGCACGGCAGCGCAAATTGCTGGCAGGAAGCCAAGCGAATGCCTTGCACCAGTGGGCATCCTCATCGTCATTATGATCATCAGCGGCATTCGCATCCTCATCCCAATCCTCTGCCTCACCGCCAACCTCCTGCTTGCCGTGTCATCCTCCTCATCCTCATTATGGCCATTGCCGCTCGGCTGCCTGCAGCAACAGAAGCGGCAGCAACAAGCTGACACTCTGACAATGTTGGCGCCATTTTGCTGTTTGTCTTTCCTCTTGTAATAAAACGAGATCCGACTCTCTCACACACACAGCCACTGAGGATGAGGATGAGGATGGTTGGTAATGGGATTGGGCTTCGGTGGCCGCCCTTCTGCTGAAGGGTGTTTTAAATACTTCAGAGACTTGAACGAGGCAGGCGGCGCGCTGCTCCTTCCCAACGCCATCATCGCCATGGCGACGGCTTTAGAAAGGCACGTAGTCAGGACGCTTTGTCAGTTTCCCGGGGCGTCGTCCGTCTCCTGCCTTTCCCCCTCGTTGTCTGTTGTCAGCACTTTGCTCGACTTTTGTTGACAGATTGATTTTGATGTGTTTTCATTGTTATTGTTTGGCTGAGGGTCCTTTAAGGGACGGAGTTGGGGCGCCGCTGTTGGGTTGTGCTTTTACGCGCTGATTTGAGGGATTCAACGGCGCTTGAAGAGGCAACAAACATTTTACCCTAATTGGTTGGCTCTTAAAGCGCTTTGACTAATTGACAGAGGCTCCTAACGAGGCCTACGAGGCCTAATGAATAAAGTTAGGCCAGACCAGGCTGGTGCTGCTCTCTGGGCATTCTGAATGGGTCTCTAGACCTGAAATATTCATGCACTTTCATTAATTTAATTGGATGAGAAACGGACCTCCATAACTCAGTCAGCATACACACACAGCAGCACAAATGACTCGGAGCCGAAAGGGAAATGCGAAAACTTTTCTGCCTTCGTTGCAGCTAAATCGGGGATATTTTTCGTGTTGTAACAAATCCTTTTACCCGAGTTTTTACTTATTGGTGGTTTGCCCTGCTGGGTCAGTTACAGTCGAACTTCTCTAGCACGAATTTCCGCAACTTGAACTTTTTATACTCTGAAATAAGTTTTCAAACTCGAACTTCCTAAGCTCAAAGTTTTGTAATAAAAACAAAATCAAAGAGTAATTGAAGGAAATGTTGTTGAGTCTTTAGATATCAGTTAAAGTTTGAGGAGAATTCTTATTAAATTTAAGTTTATAACATTCCCTTCTCTTATATATATTTTTTTAACAATTTCTCGACAATAAGAAGAGCCTTTAAAGCTTAATATCCTTCATCAGAAGTGTTGGGGACTTCAATTCAATTTTAATAGTGTTCAAAAGTATGCAACAAAATGTTTATCTTACAAAATGAAAACAAATTTGCAATGATTTCGTGGTTTATTTGCTAATTGTGAATTCTTTTCCAAAATGCTTAATGTTTATGGTTACTTCCAAAGTCCTTTCTGTATAAATGAAAGTCAAGGTCCAATTAAGGCTACTTTGATGCACATAACAGTTCGATTTAAGGTAGCCTGTCTGTAATTAAATCCAATTAACTCGGATTCTGCTTGGATTCAGAGTCAGCTTTATTGGAGCGTGTTAAAAAGCCACAAACCCACACGGCAGCAGCATCAAATGGAATGAAATCCAATCAAATCGATACAAAATACTGTATATAAAGGCTTGGGATTGAGGGAGCAGGAGCAAGGAGCCTCTGTCAGATTCCTGCTGCCCGATTCCGATTGCGATGCCAGGAATTTCCGCCTTCTTTGTGGCTCTCCCTGCCTCTGGCATTGCTCATACGCCACGTTGCCCCCCAAATCAATTGAAATAAATAGGATACACATGTGCCCCCGAATGCGTGTGTGTGCGAGGCCGGGGTCGTGGAAGAAGTTATTTTCCACATATTTGCGCAAGGACCGTGATTTTCATTGCCCGTGTGCAGTTTCCCGGCGAGTTTGCCTGTATATTTACTTGTCTGCTTGTTATTGGCAGCTTAACTCGTGCGTGCGGGCCACGATTAAGTTTGGACCGTTGTCACGCCCTCGGTCAGCGATGGAGGAGCCTTTTTGGGGATGGATTGGGGTGCAGAATGGACACAAACCTTAAAGTCGCGCCGCCTTGACAACCGGTTAAGTAACAAACATATTCCTGGATCGATTTGGAAAACATACCACTTCTGGTTAATACTATCTCAAGCGGGCTATTGCCAGCAGTATTGCGCTATTCGATAAGGAGGCCCGATGTCTATTTGTTCGTAGCGATAAGGAAAATATCTTATCTTTTGGTGTGCCTAAACTTCAATATAATATATTAACCCAATAGACTTTAAGTGGAAGCAAATTGATGAGAATAGCTAAAATGGAGCACTGGGAAAGGAACTTTTCTTATCACATCTTGTTTTTATCAAGAACTACACCTAAACCTATTCAAAGCAAACGTAAACATCTTCCTCTTGTGATATAGTTTCGACAATTTGAATAATTTGATTTGGTCGCCTGCCAAAAAGTCGCGTCTTCTGCGGCATTAGGCGCTTAAGTTTTCGTTGTTCGCATTTAATTAGGACGTGTGTGCCGCTGGGGAAACACTGCCAATGTCCAATGTCCGACAAATAAATACATATATAAGTTTTAATAGTGAAATGTGTTTTGTGTTTTATTCTCGACGAACTTGAAATGGAAAAGACTTGGGGCGGCAAAGTGGATGACTTGTGTTGTTTCTATAATTAAAGGCGAAAATAAAAATGTATTTTCGTTGGCAACTTACGCGTGAAATTAGCTAATAAGTAGGCCCTAATACGCCGTCTCCTTTGGTTTGGATGGATATATGTTCTTTTATTTTCCGCTAAATCCGTTGATTTTCCCGATTCCTTTGAGTTTCACGCACTTTTTTTTAACAAATTGAACTTGTCTTGCAGCGATATATTTTTCGTAATTTTTGTCCCACTAATTTCCTTTCAGATCCCGCTGACTTCCGTGTTATTTTTTAATGGGGAACGAAAACAGATTGAAATGCAATACAAGCGAGCGTTGCTTAAATAGAATTTTAGTTCGCCGGTCAAACTCGGTCTCTCCCGATTTCTCTCTCAATCTGTGTTCTTCTCATCCATTGAGTGAGTTCAGCCAGTGGCCGTCGCTCTCAAGTTCCATGGAGAAAGCACTCAGTTTTAACAGTGAATACAGTCGCATTTAACAGTGAATGTATTCGAATTAATTGGGATATTATTATAATAGTTTTTTGAAAGAGCTAAGAACATTGAGAAAATATGCAGTTCTGTGTGGATGGAATCATCGTTCAACCTTTACTTAAAATTGAGTTTTAGTCCCTATAAAATAAAATATTTAAAAATAAAGGGTTTTACTCTAAATTAGATAGTTTTTACTTTAAAAAAAAGCTGAAATATAAAAAAATATTACAGCTTAATTCATAATCTGTTTATTTTGATTAATATTATACTTCAAATGTACCTAAAATTGGTAAAACTTTCTCCAAAACCTTTCCTAAAACGCGAATTCATCCTCTGTTATTTCGAAAATTCCTCACTGCAAGTTAACATGAGTGCCCAACAGAACTCGAATTGAGTAAAATCGCGAAAAACAAGGGAGAATTGAGGAGCCATTGGCCCAAATAGAGAGAAAGAGAGATTTGGGAAGAGCGAACAGCGAGTGAAAGTAAATCCCGCGCTTGGTGTAAACAAACCAATTCAACCCCTCGAGTGTTTTTTTTGGATACTTGTATCATTCAGCGAGGCGACGACGGACAACCCCAAAAACCGTGGGGCGGGCGCCCAGTTAATCCGGAGTGAAAGCGCGAGCGAGCTTTTCCGCTTTGAGTTTTGAGACCACACACGATAAGAGGTGCTGATAAGATTGTCGCGTTCCCCTTCGGTTCATGGCATTTTTTCGAGCATAGCGATAAGAATTTTAGTGGTTAAATACGAAATAAAGCTCCCGACTTGTGTCCGTCTTTTATCGGCTCCGACACTGTTCTGATGGGTTCTGCTGGTCGTGTGGCCCATGGAAAACGCTGGCTTGCACTTTCATTCAATTGGTTTAGTTAATGAGCTTGCCCGCCAGTCCATTGAACCAGCCTTCCTGTTTATTCCTATTTTCACCTGACTCAGCATTTGAATTTCGTAACAGTTGTAACGTCTAGACAGTGTTAACAGTAACAGGAAGCTGTTAAGCTAGGGCTGTAAAAAGCTTGCAGACTTGGCGCGAAAATTAAATGACCATCGCTAAAATCTTGTAGAGTTGGCGCGCAAATTAAATGACCATCGCTAAGATCGATAGTTTAACTGGTTCATAAAATAGATTTATCAACAAGCTTTTGGCAAATCTGACATGAATTTTAATAGACAATTGAAAAGTTAACAGGATTTTATTTTTTATTATTGTTTGATTCCTCCGTTTACCAGCACTGGCTGACTTGGTTGTTTTGCAGCACTGATATACTAAAGCGTTTAACAACACAATTATTCTGGCAAATTTTTTTTGGTTTAATATATTATAATTTATAAATAAAAGGCAGCTTTAATCGTGTCGAGTCATAGATTGGCCGGCCGACTAACGCTAACAGAAGACACAGCCAGTGACTTTGAGCGGCTGCACGGAGCAGATAACCATGAACGGAAGGTGAGGCAGGCGAGCACCGGTGTGGTGATTCTCGGGTTCCTTCTATAAGTATATTAATACCTCCCCAGCAGCGTTACGGATCCGGCCGACTTCCAGGCGGCCACAGCAGCCGCCGCCGCGGCTGCACGTGCCAGCAGCTCCGAGCAGGACGAGTGGAGCGTGGGCGAATGTGGGTTCCTCGATCCGGAGGTGCAGCGCACCATGCGGAGCGGCAGTGCCGCCGAGGACATCACCCAGTACCCAATCCACGGCTGGGTGGATGTCACCCGGGAGTTCCACGACGCCTGCACCGAACTTCAGCCGGGGGAGCTGGCCCAGGACATGCTCTTTGGCCTGTTCGAGGCCATGTCTGCGATTGAGATAATGGACCCCAAGATGGACGTGGGCATGGGCTTCGATAAGCAGGACCTGCCGCCGCCCTCCTTCGAGGCTGCCATTGCGGTAAGGCTACGAATTAGAATGTAAAATTGCCTTACTAACGAGGATTCTTTTAAAGACTGGCGCCATCAAGCTGGAAGATCTCACGCCCGCTGAACTGATCGGCATCTTCGATGCTCTCTTCTCCTGCATTGTGTCCTGGCTGGAGGGCAACTCCATGGACCAGGTGCTATTCACCTGCCTCTACCTCCATGCTCCCTCCCAGATCAAGGACCGGTGCCTGCGCGTCTTCTGCACGGCCGTGCGCAATCTCATCGTGGTCATTAAGAATATTATTTCCGTGGCTGCCGTCAACGAGGAGGAGGACTTCCAGCTGTATGGAAACTCTGCCTTGCTGGCCGCCGAGAAGGCCCATCCCGCCGCTGTCTACAGTTCACTCAAGGACGTTGAGGACGAGGTGGTGCGCAGGTGCAAGAAGCTGACGGCCACAGAGGATTGGATGGCCGTGGTAAACAGGCTGCGCTTCATGCGCAACCTCTTCCAGGTTATATACCAAGTGGAGCAGATGGCAAATGCCGATACCGCGGATGAGTCCATCAATGAGATCCACAAGAACCTTAAGGTGGCCATGGAGTTGCTGCCGCTCATCAGGAAGACCATGGATCGGGGCGTACAACCGGAGAAGGGCTGTAAGTGATCATTGAGTCTGCCATTGTGTCAGTATTAACCCCTTTCTTTTCCCCAGCTGAGGCGCCCGAATCCCATGGGCTTCTCGCCACGCATTCATGACCGCAGCCAACCGCCCGCCTTTCCGCGCAGCATCAAGATCAGGGATCGTCCGGCCAGCTATCAGTTTGTGGAGGAGATGATCTCGCGCTTCAAGTACGCCTGCAAAGTCATCAAGCACAAGGACTACTACTCGGCTCTGGTAGGATAAGAATTTAAATTTAGGAAAAACGTTTTAATTCAAATTTTTTTTCAGAACTTCTTTATCGAGTACAGCAAAAAGTCTGGCCAATGCATCCTCTCCAGAAGTGTCCTGCAGAGCCTGTTTAGCTCCAACATCCGGATGGTGCATGGAAAGCTCCCCATGAAGCAATTCCTGCGCCATTCGGTGCAGATCTTCAATTCGCCGCCCGTGCTCAATGCCAAGCACCCGGTGGCCGCCGATCCCAAGGTGCAGCAGCACCTGGAGAACTTCTTCCGCTACTGCATCAACATGAACACGTTCACGCAGTTTATCCGCATCTGTGGCTTCAATCGCGCCAGGCAGCGAGATAAGCTCGCGCGTCTGATCGAGAACTTTGATACGATTCAGGTGGATGCTGCGCGTCTGGACTCGCTGATGAACCAGCTGGCCAATGAGCGGGCCATGGAGGGCAATGAGTCGATGGCCACCGCTCTAAAACACAGCACCCACTTCTCCACCTGGGTGCTTTACAACTGCTTCCGTGCAATGCTGATCTTCCTGATGTCCGGCTTCGAGCTGGAGCTGTATGCTGTTCACGAGTTCCTCTACATATACTGGTATCCGTATGAGTTCCTCATTGGCTTCCTGGTGTCTGCGCTGACTCGCACGGAGAATATTCTGCTGGCCCAGGAAGAGTACGCCGAACACCAGAGCAGGCTCCAATCTGGCGGCTCTGGGGCGGGCAAGAATCGCAAGGCTGCCAAGCCCAAGAAGAACAAGAAGCAACAGCGCCCGTATCGCGGCGAGATTGTCTACTACCACGCCCTGCTCAGCCTCTGCGGCGGCATGTACAAGGCAATGGGTGCATTGACCAAAGACGGACGCGTGCGCCTGCCGCTGTCCCAGTTCGACAACGAGGAGATTCGCTACAATCGTCGCTTCCTGCCCTTCGCCACGCTCACCAGCCCGCCGCCTGTTTCGTATGCAGAGTTTAGGAACATAAGGGAGCATATGATGGAGCCCAGCGTCGAGGATCTGTACACCTATGCGGGCAAGCACTTCAACCAGGCGCGCAATGTGCTGGAGAGCATTCAGAATCCCGACCAGGAGGTAAGTAAGGTCTGTAAATTATATAATATCTAATCGGAGAGAAATTCTTTCTGACAGATGTTGGATCTCCTGCAAATTGCGCGCACCAATTTTGTGGTGATGAATGTCCTCGCCCGAGGCCACCAGAAGGAATTGAAGCGCCAGCCAGAGTTCGACTTCTCCAAGCACAGCTACTTCCCCATCATCAAGCTTAAGTAGACCGTGTTCGTGTGTTCGTGTGTTCCGCAATTGACAAAAATTACAAATTTATATGTATGCATTTTAACTGTGTCAACTTTGCTCTTCCGCTACAATGTCCTGCTTGATCAGCAGCTCCTCCGCATATCCTTCGATGGGACAGCTCTTGGCACATGTGTAGACCGCCAGCACGCCCCAATCGAGGTTCTCGTCGTCTAGCAACGTCAGGGTCTGGGGCATAATCTGGAACTCGAATTGACGCGCTCCTCCGCAGGTGCCACAGTTGGGCAGCGACTGCAGTTGATCCGCCACCGTCTTGGCGGTGTCTGTAATCCATAGAGGCTGGCCACCACGCTTGTAGCGAACAATCTGCTCGGGTTCCGCCGCCGTTTGTTTTTTAAACTGTCGGAAGGTCTTGTCATCGGCGGCAGCTGTGTTTCCAAAGTATTTATCCATCTCCGCCTCCGACACGTTACTCAAATCGCCAGTCTTGCCACTGGCTTCCAGCTCCTGAAACTCTGCCAAACGGGCATCATCGTCCTTGTCGTCTTCCGAAGCCTTTGTAGGATTATTGTCCATCACGATCTCGAATTCGGGAAACTCGATTTTGCTGAGCGGTTCCCTGGTAGTTTCTGCTGAGGATCCGCAGTTCGCCTTGTGGCGTGGCCAGTGCGCCCGCTGATGCTCCGCTGAGCAATAGTGTATGGCTTTGCACTTGCTGCAGGCGTGAGGTGCATGGCAACCGCAGGCGGCGCACAATTTCTTCAGACAAGGAATAGCCGGCTGGAAGGAATACAGTGAGTAATTGGGAGGCTTAAGCTTATGTAGGTATCCTACCAGAGGATCGCCTTCGTCATCCGGATCTTCCTCCGAATAGAACTTGTTCTTCAGCGGCAACTGGGATCTGAGCACTGTGAAGTTGCTGTAATGGTAGAAAATCCACCTTTAGTTAGTCACATTTCGCTGGAAAGTCTCGCTGTTACTTACCCCGCACTCTGGGCCTGCTGGCACTCCGGATTCCGGCATAGAAACACGTATATTGAACGATGGAAGTTGAACTCATTTTCGTAAGGAGCATAGAGTTGGGCCAGGAAGGATTTGGGCGCCTTGCACGTGCTGCACTGCAGCTGCGATGTGGGTGGCAAACGGTCCAGTTCCAGCCATGCGGGATGACCGCCCAACTTGCTGGGAAAGTAGCGGTTACTCAGCCATTCAGGATCGTCCCTCTTTTCCGCGAATCCCAAGTCGATGTCCATTTATTTCCTCTATTTTTACCTTTTTAACGATAGTGTGCCCGCCGGCTTTTTCGCAAATTCGGATTTCCCCTCATGACATTGGCGTTGCCAGACTGTGCAAGGAAATTCGCGCTTTTCTTCATGTTCCGCGCTCAGCATCTCTTGCCATGGTTAAATACCCTCGTGATGGATCCGGGCCCGGGGAGAATGCGGGGGAAAAAGGTTTTCTGCAGAAAAGTGCAGGAAAACACTCAAGTTAAGCTTGAGAACGACTTTTGAACCAGAGTTGCCACTTTCTGTATTCGATTGCACCGGCCAGAAACCCATCGATATACCCGATAGTGTTATCGATGTATGCCATCTCTAGGTCGATAACGAATGCACAGTGTCATCGAGGACTTTCCATCACTACCGATAACACAAAAGTACGAGAAATAAAACAACGCGTTAAAAATATTTAAGGAAACCATAAAAACAATAGCGCGTGTGCCGCGACAGCATATTTTCGCGCATTATCAACGGTTCGGCGGACGTGAAAACGTGGGGGCGGGAATATTTCGTACCTCGAATTTCGAGTGAATAGAGCCATAATATTCAGCCTCCATTCGTTCGGTTAAGTTATTATTGCAAATTTCGTAGCACACACACACAGAAACGGGCGCGTTGCGAGCGAGGGGAATGCGAGTGTGCCAGTAAATATAGTGAAGCACCCATACTGGAGCAGCGACTAAATTAAAGTTAATTAAACGCCTAGTGGTATTTCATTTAATGCAATTTGTGAAATAATACAGTCGAGGGAGGGAGACGAGACGAGACGTCGCATCTCCTCCTCCGGTACCTTTCCCTCTCTACCCTGCAGCATGCGTGAGGGGCGTATGTATGTGTGTGCGAGAGAGTAAGCGAGACATGTGCGTGTGAGGTGCAGCAGCAGCAGCAGCAGCAACAACAACTGTAACAAAACAGTTTTTCGGGTGAGTTTTTTTGTGAATATATTTTGCCTACCTGCGAATTTGTGGGAATTGAGAGATCCCAGTATACCTTTCGGGCTGGGTTCTGTGCGCTCGTACATACGAACATGCATTAACCCATTATCTCGGCAGTGAATTTATTATTAATACCCGATTTCTATTTGTTATCTTGCCATTTGCAGCGTGTAATAACCAGCAAATCGCTGTTATTAGTTATATATCTATATATGCGTGTGCAATGACAAGCAGCAGTAGCGGCAGCAGCAGCAACAACAATTGCAACTATCAAGGCTACCGAAACGGCAACAACAGCACTTGCAGTCGCTACCTTCGGCAATGAAATTACTATTTCTTGCCGCCTTCACCTGCTCCTCCTCCTCCTGCTCCGCCTCCGCTTCCTGCTCCACCTCCTCCTCGGCTGCTTCTATTCCTCTGTTGTCCGCCGACCCAACAACAACAAACATGAGCGCGTCGCGTAATTGTCGTATAAATAAATAAACAAAATACAAAATAAATCCATTTATTTTTCTATACAAACCCAAACAATACCAAACAAAAGTCGGAAATTATGAATAAATTGGATTATCCACGTCGCAATGGTACACACAAAGTTCGAATAACGAGTAAGTAGTTTATTGCACTTTTGCTGTTTGTCTAAAATAAATTCTAATAATTTATTGCCTTTATTTTTGCAGTATTGTGTGCTAGAAACTTGGCTCGCAAGGATTTATTTCGTGAGTATTTCTTACCTCTAAATCAGTCATTATAATCGGTGTAATGTTTGCTATGGTTCTATTTTTAGGGAGATTTAGAACTTGATGAATTTTAGTATCATTAAAGGGCAGAAAACTATATTCAGTCACTAAAACTAAATCAAAACATTTTTATTAAGCCTGGATTTAGATTTTTATCCCTGATCTTGCCATGTTATTACAAAAACAACAACCTTAGAAGTACCTAAGCTAATTGTAGGAAAACTCCTAAACTAATGGGATTAACTTGAAACTTTTAGGGTATTCTAACAATAAGTAAAGCTTTAACCAAAGCCCAAAATATACAAATTACTACTCTTAATTTACTCATGTGATTGCACGCCGCGATTAGGTCCGACATTTTGGGAATTCGTTCGACTGATTGAGGGGCCTAATTACTTGATTTGATTCACTTTTTCCGTTAATTATAACGTGGAAACTTTTTGGGGGCATTTCTAGAGAATTTCCCCTCCACCAAAGTTTTGTTTCACGTTTCGTTTTTTTCCTTAAAACCCATCAATTACGCACCTGTTTAGCCATCCAATCAAAACACACTTTTGCGGTAAATTAAAGTTTTTGTTTTATTTTCCGCGGCCTTTGCCAGCGGTAGCGGCTTCGTCTTCTTCTTCGCCATCATCTTCGCATTTATCTATGCATATGAGGGGGTATCGCTAAAATTAGCACTTCCTTTTGTCTACTTTCATTTTTATACAAATTGCGGAAAAGGGGTGTGATTGTGTGTGCGTGTGTCAGTGGTGTGTGTGCGCCTCCATATCTGAGCTCTTTTTCCATATTTTGTTTAGATATAACAAAAGTGATTATTACTAATTTGCTTTCATTGCGGCTCACTCACTCACTCGCCCGCTCACACAGTGGCAGAAATACAAACAGAAACAGTAACGGCCACAACTCACACACGGCATAATTTTTCTTTCCCTGTATTTTTTATTTATTATTTTCTATTTCTTTTTTTTCTCCACTTCTTGTCCATTTTTTACACTTGGCTGCACTTAAATCACGCGCTAGGCATTGCCCAATATGCTGACCTAAAAACTACAAACTATATTTGATATATGCGCTGATGATATATGCGAGATTCCGTTTTAGGGGATCTCTGGGCTACCAGAAATGGCTGTCACTTTCGATATGGAAATGGCATATTAATGCTAATGTCTAGGTAGAGTGACATTACTTTGATTTCCATATAGAAGAAGATATAGAAGTAAACATCACAATATATCGAGTGACTAATAACTATACGTTTAAAGACCCAAATGGAAAACCGTATCACCTGGTGGCATACTAATACTCATGTTTAAAGCAGCCAAGTTGTGTACGACTGTGAATTCCAGTAGGTAAACCTATATTCTATAGATATTGCACAGTTTTTACTTGCTTTTGGCATTTTCCAATTTTTTCCTATACATATAGTTTTTTCTTCACATTTTATCGGCTCTTTTGACTCTTTTTGATTAGATTTGAGTTATTTACCAGGCGCCGTGTACCGTCATGGCAATGGGAAAGTCCAAGCTCCGCATGGGTTGGATTTTCGGTTCTATTGCGATGTTATAAATAGATCGTTTAGGACTCACACACATTTATTTTATTACTGTGAGTAATGACTGCATAATGGGTTTTCCTCGTATCATACATCTTGATCACAGTAGGCTTAGGCATTTCCTATCATCGGAAAACAAGTTAATACTCAAATGAGAATTCAGAACAACCGGATATAGACGACAATATGATATCTTTGCTGCTGCGTCGACGCCTTTTCGCCGATTACAAGACATTTTTGGGACCCATTCGAGGTGGACGACGATGCCTGTCGGAAGTTAAGAAGCTCAAAGATGACCGCAAGTCCGCTGATAACTCGGGGATTATAAACTATGTTCCGGGACCAGAGGAAGTAAAATATGTGAAGATTAACAAGCAGCTCTACGCGGTGTGCGCCTCCATCGATGATGTTAATGATGATCTGCTGTCTTCCGAGCAACGAAGCATCAAGCGGGAGAATCAAGAAGCCAACAACAAGGCGGATTCCCTCAAGTTTCCACTAACACGTCCGCAACCCACAATGAAATTTCCCGTAAATGAAAATGCGGACAAGTTTCTGGAACAAACTGAAGTCAAGGAACTGCAGGAGAAATTATTAAAAAGCCTCAAGGATAAGGCTAGGGAAAGGAATTCGAAGCTGGTGAAAAGAATTGAAAACATTAAAGAGGAATACACAAATACTGATACAAAGATTGAACCTAATGAAGAAAAAAAACAAGCCCAGCAACCCACAAAGCCTACGGGATCCAAGCCACCTACTGCCCCTCCTCCACCGCCGCCTAAGGGAGCTAATCCGCCACCAAAGGGAGGTGCACCACCGCCGAAAGGTGGCCCGCCCCCACCCAAAGGACCGCCGCCTGGGACACCGCCACCGCAGACGAAAACCACCTTTGGTCCTCTTGCAGATGCGGATCGCATCTTCACCAACTTATACGGACGCCACGATTGGCGCTTGAAGGGGGCCATGAAACGCGGGGACTGGTTCAAGACCAAGGAGATCCTGGACAAGGGTGACAAGTGGATCGTGAACGAGATCAAGACTTCGGGGCTGCGAGGACGCGGTGGCGCCGGTTTCCCCAGCGGTTTGAAGTGGTCCTTCATGCACCAACCGCCCGATGGCAGGCCCAAGTTCCTGCTGGTCAACGCGGACGAAGGGGAGCCGGGCACCTGCAAGGATCGTGAAATCCTTCGCCACGATCCGCACAAGCTCGTGGAGGGGTGCCTCATCGCAGGCCGGGCCATGGGCGCCACCACTGGATTTGTGTATATCCGTGGAGAGTTTTACAACGAGGCCTGCAACTTTCAGTATGCCATCATAGAGGCCTACAAGGCGGGTTTCCTGGGCAAGAATGCCTGCGGATCCGGCTTCGATTTTGATCTGTACGTCCAACGTGGGGCTGGTGCCTATGTCTGTGGCGAGGAAACATCGCTAATTGAATCGCTGGAGGGCAAGGCTGGGAAGCCGCGGAACAAGCCACCCTTTCCCGCAAATATCGGTGTCTTTGGCTGCCCCTCAACGGTGGCCAATGTGGAAACGGTGGCCGTGGCGCCGACCATCTGCCGCAGAGGTGGCAACTGGTTTGCCAGCTTCGGGCGCACCCGGAACTCGGGCACCAAGCTGTTCTGTATCTCGGGTCACGTTAACAAACCCTGCACCTTTGAGGAGGAGATGTCGATGCCCACCAAAGAGCTGATTGAACGCCACGCTGGCGGAGTGATTGGCGGCTGGGACAACCTGTTGGCCATCATCCCGGGCGGCTCCTCGACTCCCTGTATTCCCAAGAAGGTGGCTGAGACTTCTATCCATGACTATGACGGCCTAATGGCAGTGCAATCGTCCTTGGGCACTGGCGCCATAACAGTGATGACCAAGGACACGGACATCATTAAGGCCATTGCCCGACTGGCTGCCTTCTACAAGCACGAGAGCTGTGGACAGTGCACTCCGTGCCGCGAGGGCCTCCACTGGGTAAACATGATTATGCAGAGATTGGTGATGGGCCAGGCCAAGATCGCTGAGATCGACATGCTGTGGGAGCTGACCAAGCAGATCGAGGGCCACACCATCTGTGCCCTGGGTGATGGCGCCGCCTGGCCGCCGCAAGGACTCATTCGTCACTTCCGGCCGCTGATCGAGCAGCGGATCAAGGAGCGTGAGGCCTGTGATAAGGCCGAAGCTGATGCCGCTGCCGCTGCGGCCGATCCTTGCCGAAAGATCTCTTCGTCTTCAAAATAAAGCGTGTGCCAAGAGTGCAGTGACACACCACCATACACTCGGCTCTGTACTCTTCCGCCAGCGGTGGCATGCGGCTGGCTTCATGCTCCGCTGGCTGTCGGCTTCCGTCCGAGTGAAAGTGCAGCCAGTCGTTAACTTCCTCGCCTTGCCGATTGGGCCACGAAATTGTGCCACGTAGCGTTAAGCCAAAGGGGTTGAACATACTGACAGTGCCGCCATGCCGCCATGCTGGTCCAAAAGCCGGCGGCGGGTCTGTTGGTCGCCAATCCAAAAGAGGGCTTTCTTTCATTATGTCTCTCTCACTTTTCGGGCAGTTCAGCCGTGAAGAGAGTGGTGAGGAATCGCGGCTTGGTTGGGCTTTGGGATTGTGTAATTTAGGGGATTATTCTGGGAGATACTGTAGGTATTTCCTTATAGAATTCCGGGTATTACAAGGCTTTTAAGGGTTAGCTTTGCTTAAGTTGATGTCTCAACTTGTGCTTGTGTCAGTTCCTACAAGTTCCTCTGATTACGACGACGATTTTTCAGACAAACTGCTGCCATTGACACATATTTCCATATCCGCCCGACTTTGTATCAGCTAAACCCTAAAAGACTTCATAAATTCTGTTCCTAGGAATCCAAAGTGTTGGCATTAAGTCATTCCGAGAGAACTCTTTACAGAGTCTCTCCTTCTTTGTCTGCAACTTGTGTAAACCTTTTACTTCCTTATAGAGAGTGTGCCTTAGTGGTTCCTGCTACCTACCTTCAACTCCCTTACCCTCCTGCCCACACTTGTGTGTGTTCTGTCTTGCATAAAATCAATCAACAGCTGCCTGGCGACGACACAGACGCTGCTGCAGTGTAGCCTACTCAAGTTACCTGGCCAAGACAAACAGGTCGGATCGGGTGCGGTGTGTCCTCCTCGCCAGCTGATGGCAGGCCAGTGCTCGTGGCCCTAGCCCTGACAACAGCGGCCGGCCACCACAGCCTTGAGATAACGATTCACGCATAGATATAGATATAGATACAAATATGGAGTCAGAAGCTGTCGAACCGCGAGCCAAGGACTGGTTGGGTCTGGTCTGCTGGTCTAGTGGTCTGTGTAAATCATCCGTGTGCCCAACCAACTCGATAGTTCTTAATTGTTTAATTCGGGCGGAATGCCGTGCGCTTAATTTGTCAAGATTCGAGGCATTATCGGTGGGGCCTCCTAAGACGATAAGCGATGAAGCGGCGGCGGGGGTTCCTACAATATATTTCAATTCTGATAGCGGAGATTGGCAGATGGATTCCCCCGTTCCGCACTTGACTCCCTTCCGTCTCTCCTCCGGACTGCGAGCACATTTGTTTCCATATCTCTATCTCTGACTAATGACACTTGACCGCATTCACCGTTCGGTGCTCGGATGTAAACATTTTCATTGAAGCATTGTTCAGATTTAATTGACATTTCTTGCCCTTACGCTAAAAAGCCACAAGACTTGCCCCAGTTTGGACGAGAAGTTCGAATTTGAATCTCTAAATTTAGAAAATCTATTTTCTACACAATTTGGGGACACATTTTAATATGCCGAATGATTGGAAATATTCTCTGGAAATTCCTTAAAATAGCTTTGGGTAAAGTGGAAGTTCTGTTCTTGTTTTTTTTATTGTAGAATAAATATTTATTTATTAACCGTAGGGATTAAAAGGTGGTGTGCCGGGAATCTTCGGCATTGGTCCTGATCGTGGACCCCAGCCCCTGCGGCGGCCCTCGTCGAAGGGAAATGGTTCTCCTGCAGCCAGGGTGACGAACAGGATGACGGCCATGAGTGCCAGCAGGTGAATCCAAGTACTAGAAGCCATTGCTGATTATTTGCTTGTGATGCTCACTGACTGGGAGTGGCTGTGCTTATATAGGTCCCCAGCCCAGCTGGGGTACTGTCCCCCCGAGAATAGCGATAAGCCACAACTGAAACGGGAACTCACACAATCGGGGGAACTTCTCCTCTGAGATGTGTTTAATCTGCTTCTACTTCTGCTTCTGCGTTGTTTACCCTCTCCAAGGAAGAGAATGTTATAGTCGGCTCTGTTGGAGCTTCGGTGTACTGCTGCGGCACCTGCAGGCAGCCGGGTTTTATCTGCAGCCGTTGGGCGAAGCCAGGATGCTGATGGATATAAACAGCGAGGGTTCTGTACAAATCGAGCAACATCATCAGCGTGAAAATCACCAGAAACTTGCAGCGCTCCATGTTGGATAGGGAACTAAAAAGCAAAGATAAAACTGAAAACTTAAATAGGTTTATAGTTCGTGTTCATTAATAGTTTGTAGATCAAATGTAACACTTTAAAACCGCAAATTGCAGCGAAAAATAGACTAATTTTTCCAATCAAATGCTGTTTAATGATTCCATGATTAAAACGAACAAAGGGGTGAATGTTTACAGAGAACAATATCTAGTTATTAAGTTATTCAAAAGAAAAGCTTAATTCTATATAAATATCGCTATTAAATCACATATAATAACTCTTAATTGGTATTTTTTATTCCCTTAACAGGTCTACCCGATCCCTTTGCCAAGGTTCAAGTAGATGGCACTGGCCAGGTGTACTCAACCGAGATAAGCAAGTCCTCGCTGGATCCCAAATGGAACGCACACTACGATTTGTTTCTGGGCATTGGGGATGCCATCACGATAACCGTGTGGAATCAGCGCAAGATACACAAGGGCAGTGGCTTCCTGGGATGCGTGAGGATACCTGCTTTCAACATACAAAGCCTCAAGGGAGCGGGATGTAAGTTAACCTTAATTTTCCCAAAATAAGCCACCATTCTAATCTCTTCCACCCGAAACAGTTCAACGCTTGGACCTGGGCAAACTGTCACCGGATGACGATGAGCTGGTGCGCGGTCAGATCATCATCTCGCTGCTCTCGAAGGATGGACCCGGCAGTGGCAATCCTTTGGCCATTGTCGGACCCAGTGGCGATGTCCGGGGCCCTCGGAGGATGACTCGTCGGAGGATAGCTTGCCGGAGGGCTGGGAAGAGCGTCGCACGGACAACGGACGCATCTACTATGTGAACCATGCCACCAAGTCCACGCAGTGGGACAGGCCCAGGCATCCGGTAAGCGCCACGTCGCCGCAGCAACGCCACAACACACAATGGCAACAACGGTGATCGACAGGCGCCGGCGGGTCCCACGCGTTCCACCACCTGCACCAATCTGCTCAATGGCGGCAATCGCAATCGGGACTTGGCGGTGACGGCTAACGATGAACGGCGTCACTCCACGGAGATACTGTCCAGCGTGGGCAAGGAGAACACCAGCCCCACAACGCCCGTGTCGGCCACTACAACGCCTGGCAAGAAATCCTCCTCCGGGAACTCCTCGTCGTCGGGAGGAGGCCGCACTCTTGAGCAACGTCCCACAAACGAACCGGCAACGCCCACGAGCAGCACGACCACGACGACATCGACGCCGGGTCGCCTGCTCAGCAACGACAATCATGTGAAAACGCCAAAGCACCAAACGAATGGCCATGCTCAGCCAGAGGCCACGCCCACATCGCCAACGGGACAGCAGAACTATGTGAACGGGAATGCTCAGAGTGGAAGTAACAGTGGAAGCGGAAGTGGCCAGGCGGCGCAGCCCCAGAGCGCCAGCAATGGATGGACGCAGGAGGATGTCACTGCGGCACCTACGACGACTGCAACGGCGACAACCACTCCTCCCAGGCATAGCCAGAGTCCGTCAACTCCAAATGCATCGCCGCCAGCTCCTGTCACGCCCTCAGCCAATGGGAATGTGCACAGCCCGAATGCGAACAGCACATCGGCGGGTGGTGGTGCCAATGGAAGCGGTGGAGGAGGAAGCAGATCCTATACTGCTGCCACGCCCGGTCAGCGTTCGCAGCGTCGCAGTTCACGGCAGCAGGGCGAGGAGTCCTCCACGAGGCGACGCTCCTCGCGAGGAACTCGCAACGGAGGCGGCACCTCTGGCGGAGGAGGAGGATCGAGCCAGCGCTATGCATCGGCGGCCATTGCTGCCGCCAATCAGGCAGCGCGTCCGTTTCTGGATCTACCGCCGGGCTATGAGATGCGAACCACGCAACAGGGCCAGGTGTACTTCTTCCACATACCGACGGGTGTGTCCACGTGGCACGATCCCCGCATACCCCGTGACTTTGATACCCAGCACCTGACGCTGGATGCGATCGGACCGCTGCCCAGTGGCTGGGAGCAGCGGAAGACGGCCTCGGGCAGAGTGTACTTTGTGGACCACAACAATCGAACGACCCAGTTTACAGATCCTCGCCTCAGCGGCAGCATTCTGAGCATGATACGACGCGGAGCCGGAGGCAATGCAGCTGCGCCCGCTCCCCCGGCTGCCGCCCCAGCAACTGCCGTGCAATCAGCAGCGACACCTGCAGTTCCAGCGAACGCCACAACGACCACATCCACGACGTCGACGACGACTTCGACTACAACTAACACCCCACACCGCGTGCCGGATCTGCCGCAGGGATTGCTCGAGAGCGCCGACCTTCTGCCCAAGTACCGCCGCGATTTGGTGGGCAAGCTCCGAGCTCTGCGCACCGAGCTGCAAACGATGCAGCCCCAATCCGGCCACTGCCGTCTGGAGGTGTCGCGCAACGAGATTTTCGAGGAGAGCTATAGACTGATTATGAAGATGCGGGGCAAGGACATGCGCAAGCGCCTAATGGTCAAGTTCAAGGGCGAGGAGGGCCTGGACTATGGCGGCGTGGCTCGCGAGTGGCTGCACCTGCTCTCCCGCGAGATGCTCAACCCGCAGTACGGCCTGTTCCAATACAGTCGCGACGACCACTATACGCTGCAGATCAATCCGGACTCTGGCGTGAATCCCGATCACTTGTCCTACTTCCATTTCGTGGGACGCACGCTGGGCATTGCCGTGTTCCATGGCCATTGCCTGGATGGTGGCTTCACCACGCCCTTCTACAAGCAGCTGCTGAACAAACCCATTACGTTGGGCGACATCGAGGGCGTGGATCCGGAGCTGCATCGCAGCCTCACCTGGATGCTGTAAGTTTGGGATTTAAGTAGTTTTGGGGAAGGTACTCATTGTTTCTTTCATTTCAGGGAGAGCAACATCAGCGGCATCATCGAGTCCACTTTCAGTGTGGAGAACAATAGCTTTGGCGCTCTGGTGGTGCACGAACTGAAGCCAGGAGGCGCCTCCATTCCCGTGACTGAGGAGAACAAGCGGGAGTATGTAAAGCTCTATGTGAACTATCGATTCATGCGCGGCATCGAACAGCAGTTTCTGGCTCTGCAGAAAGGTAAGCCTTTTGGGAACATAAATTGTTTATATAAATGTAATCATAAAATATTTTATAGGATTTTGTGAGCTCATACCCAGCCCGCTGTTGAGACCGTTTGACGAGCGCGAACTGGAATTGGTCATTGGTGGCATCTCCAGCATTGATGTCAACGACTGGCGCAACAATACGAGACTGAAGCACTGTACGAATGAGACCACGCAGGTGTTGTGGTTCTGGCAGGTGTGTAAAGCTCTGTTTGCCTTTAGGCAGGCTTTGGTTCTTGGGAGATAATATAACTCTATTCCCCCCTCCCAGGTGGTCGAGTCGTACAGCTCCGAGATGCGAGCTCGCCTGCTGCAGTTCGTGACGGGATCGTCGCGTGCCGCTGCAGGGATTCCGGGCTTTGCAGGGCTCTACGGGTGCGGTGGGACCACGACTGTTCACCATTCACCTAACCGCCGATGTGCCCACACAGAACCTGCCCAAGGCGCACACCTGCTTTAATCGGATCGATTTGCCGCCTTACGAGACGTATCAGCTGCTCTGCGACAAGCTGACGCAGGCCGTTGAGGAGACCTGCGGCTTTGCCGTGGAGTAGGGACCACATGAGAGACCCAAGACCGGAGACCCGCACCCGCACCCGATCCACGCATATGCATATACATAGACACCTTTACAAATATATAATATATATAGTGCGCGTAATACAGAACCCGATATATATCAAGGCGATTTGAAATCAAAATTCGAGATGATAGGTTTTATAATTTTTATTTGTTTGTTAATAAAACTGCACCCCGCAGCCCTGTTTAATCTTGTGTGTGCTGCGCATTTTGCAGTTAAAAAATTTAATTATTTAGCAACGTATGTTAGTTACCAAGTGCATATATATTTGAATATATACACACCCCACACACATCTATATATCGATCTATATCCTGGCCCCTGTTTGTTTACGTCGTGGCGTGGCGTGTTATAAATTGTAGTTTTAAATATATATCTATTACGAAACCAATTATACAAATACAATTATTATTATACAAGATTATACACATATATCATATAGTTGATAATTAGGCATAAAACGAAATTTTTAACAATTGTAGGCATCGGACCGGCAATTTTCTTGTGCTTTTTTGTTTAGTTTAATTAATACATTTTTGATGTTTATTAATTACATTTTGTACATTTTATAAAAACCAATCGAACGATATAACTCACTGCTAAGTTTTTAATTATTGTTTAAATTCGTCCTTAAACCACACACACACACACCTTACATACACACTCATCGATCGAGAGACACCCTCACTTGCATATTTTATTAGTAAGTAAGAGAAACGCCTACCCCAAAAAGGAATGCAAACAAGATAAGAGAAGAGACGAGAAGAAAGAGCAAAACATAAGAACACTTGAAAAATTACTCAATTATTAAATTAGTTATTTTTTAACTCTTTTAAATAAATGCAAATTATTTAAATTACCCTCTTATGTTTCTTTTAATTTCGTACCCAGCCGCACATCGCCAAAATCAAAACTCTTAAGGATCAAATTTCATATATATAAATATACACATCAGTTAAAACGAGAATACGAATTGGACAAATTTCTAGAAGGTGATATTAGTGAAAATTTTTAATCTGACTTTAATTCAAACGAAACGAATTGGTAGATATCTAAGAGCCCCCAAACCCCAATCTCCCACCCAGCCGCCCCCCAAAATGTAGTGCATATGTGAAAGATCTATTGATTTTTAATTGCGAACTTACGCAGATAGCAGCAACACAAAAATACAACACAAATCGATCGTTAACTCTTTAGCTTTAGCGAGATCTAGGAATCGAATGACGAATGACTAAGAATTCGGGGCAGTAATCCTGCGCACATTGACAAGGACTCTGCTATATTAACCAAAAGGGTTTAATAAATAAATGAGCCTTACAATAAAAGTGTTTCAATGTGGAGTAAAATTGCTGGGAATTTTTCCACAATACAATTGTTTACAGCATATTATTTAATGCGCCCTGAATGACTACTTTTCTTATTTAATACACGCAGTGGTGCATTACTACAACTCATCCACAATGCAGCCGGGAGAGCCTGATCCTCTCCAGAAACTGGCCATTTACAGCCGGCAGAGCCTAATCTTTTGCAGAAACTGGCCATTTCCAGCCGGCAGCGACGGATTCTGTTCAGAAACTGGCCATTTACACCGGTGCACCCTGATCGCCTCCAGAAACTGGCCATTTACAGCCGGCAGAGCCTGATCCTCTCCTTAAACTGGCCATTTATTGCCGACAGAAACTGATCCTCTATAGAAAATGGCCATTTTTGGCCGGTAGGGACTGATCCTCTCCAGAAACTGGCCATTTACAGCCGGCAGGGACTTATCGTTTCCAGAATTTGGCCATTTACAGCCGACAGAGCCAGATCTTCTCCAGAAACTGCACATTTTCATTAGAATTATTTGTTGAGGGCTTATACTTCTAATTAATACGAAATTAACGGGGCGAATACGTGATTTACTGTTTATCAACAAAGCTTGAAAACTTTGATGAGATCAAGCAGTGCAAGCAGTTTTCATATGTTTTTGGCAAGCAGTTGAATACTGAAACTGCTTTCCAAGTAGTTCACTGCATTGCTTTGATGAACTACCTTATCGATTCACTATGTTACCGACCCACGTTGTTACCGACGCCGAAATATTCTAACGGGCAGGGTGAGGAGGGGTGGCATTTAGTGGAAAAGACTCATTTAGAACGATGAGATTCACGTGCTGCGGTGTCCGAGTGGTTAAGGAGATGGACTTGAAATCCATTGGGTTCTACCCGCACAGGTTCGAGTCCTGTCCGCAGCGATTTAAAGTTATTTTTAAAAAATTTTTTTTTTCTTGTTGCGAACCACATTAAAAAATACAATTATTAATTTCTTGGTTGTTTTACAATTTGTTTGCGAACTGAAGAAATTAGCTCCGAATGAGACGATGCACAAGGGAGCAACTAATCTCCTGGAATGAAAGAACCGTTTCTTTAATATCTTCTTGAATCTTGAAATGATAAAGGAAATGATATTTAGTTTAATTAAATTACTTTATTTTGCCGTTCTGCAGTGATCTCACAATATAACAATATATAGAGCGTGGAGCATTTTTCTCTTAGTTTTGATACAATACGACATTAAGCTTAGTCTAGGAATTCATATTTGAAGTTCTGCCTCTCGAAAGACACATACAGATCATAATTATACGAAAGGGACATTGGGTTTGCTTTTGTATTCGTTTTTTAAATTTTAGTTCTTAGCAGCTAGGATAAAATCATAATCGCATTGATTCTTGAATAAATGTATATCACCGAATTCGTTAGCGGCTCTCCTACCGCTTACAATTTGGCGCGCTTTGGCACGCCGATGGCCTCTAGGACGCCGCAGATATCCAGATGATGGAACAACGTCTCCAGATATTCATCCCGATGCTTCATGTAGTGAGCGGCATGCTGCGATCTCTCCCAGCGCTTGAACGTACACTTGATGTCCGCCCGCTCCCAATTATCGCGCACCGCCTGATTGGAGGACGGGGGGCCAATGGAATCGTTGTCGGACACAAAGAACAGCGCCGGGGCCTTGAGCAGAGTGGAGTGGAACATCTGGCTGGAGCGCATGTAGTGGATGGTGGCCTGGTTGTGGAATGTCTTCAAGTGGTACAACGTATAATTGCGCAGGGCGCTCTGCATTCGTTCATTCTTGGGGAAAATCGACTTGGGCACGCCCACAGGAATCTCGGTGATGTCGGCGGCACTGTCCCAGACCTGGCAGACGAAACGATCCAGGATGCTGCCATAGCGATCCATATCGCGCGACATTTGCAGCATAATCTCGCCCATTTGGTAGGCGCCCACAGAGAATCCATGCATCACGATCGGCTCATACGACTTGTTGTTCTCCAGAAAACGCAGAGTCTCAGCGGCCACCACCTGATTAGGGATTAAGGGGAATTATTACTTTATCGGATACAAAATGTATTCAGAAGAAAAGTTACCTGGGTTCCCTTGACCGGCCACAGAAGCTGCCACGGTGTGATGTGCACCACCACAACATCGAATCCCATTTCCGTGTAAATCTGGGCGTACTTCTTAAGGTGCTTCTGCTTGGCCATTAGCCAGGCCATCATCAGGACCAGAGGATTGCCCGTGGGCTTCTTAAAGGCCAGCGTCTTGGGATCCACCTCGACACGTGTCTTATTATTGGTGTACAGAGTCATGTTCTTGGTGATATCCTGCGAGGATATATGCCGGCGATTCTTCAAGGGGTCCATGGCGCTCTGCGTTCAATAGAATTACAATTATTAACGCATGTTTTTAGCACAGCTGATAAAAGATATGATTAGTGGGGTTAGGGGGAATCAATAAAGTAAATAAACACAGCTGCAATTTGCACATTTACATATAAAACACATACAATTTCGATTCGCTTCGAGTGCAAGTGTTTAATAAGCTGTTTTACCGTCTAGACTAACACGAATATATAGAGTAATCTGTGGGAGGCAATCCAAAGTTTGGATAGGTCGAGTAACTACTGAGTAACTAATCGCAACCGATTAGATAAGAAATTCTCGAGTGTTTAAAATAATGGCCTGATCGGGTGATCCCACCGAAATCCATGCAAATTATGGGGCATATTTGATAATGCTTTGATTTATCCTCGGCAACAGGTGGTGACCTTGAGAAAGCGTGATGATAAGCGCCTGTTCCCGATAAGACTAATGGGCAGGTGTGCGTGCGTTTCGACATTTTATGGGAATTGTAAGTGTTACTGAGGAAGATATTGTATTACTTTGATCACTTTGTGACTATATCAGGCGACTAATAACATGATACGTAGGAAGACTATTTACTGCACCCATATAATATATGTATACCGTTTGCTTCCGTATAATTGCTTTAGGATTTCAATTATCAAGAGTCTCTTTGAGCAAGCGACAAATTGGCACGAAGGCGAAAGAACGACTGAATGTGCAAAGGTTTTGGGTTCTTTTCTTTTCTACATTTTAGCAAGGCTAAGCTGATAGCCAGACATGGATTCAAAGATAGCCACGCGAAGTCCAACGATAAGGAGTTGCAATTTAGATTAGTGGAGGGCAAGCGGAATGGTTCCCGCATAAATTCGTTATGGCAAAAAAACATGATCAATTGAGGCACTGAAAGATGACACAATAAGAGCGACAGAGAGAGGCTGGCTGGAAGGGACTTTCACTTTAGTTTGACACTTTTGCTCTTGAACCGCCGCGAGTTCACGGCCACTCACACGCTTCGCATGACGATAGATTTTTAGCAGTATAACCGCCAATAGGAGCAGCAGTGCTATCTCAATGAGGAAGTCCATGGTTATAGATAAAACTAAGCAGGTGCATCGACTTTGACTAACTGACTGATCCACAAAGTAACCTATATCCAGCGATCCAGTGGAACGATCGTGGATAGTTGAGCGGAATTGAGGCGAGCTTACAGTCCCCATAGAAACTATAGTTATAGTTATTTTAGCTGGTGGGTGTTCGTGTGTGTGTGTAAGTATGTATATATGGGAAGAATATGCTTTTTCTGCTTTTTGCGGCATGGGTTTAAATTACATACACTGCGACACTGGAAGCCACAGTCCCCTTTGTAAAAATTAACTAAAGTGTCTCGACTAGAAAAACTATTTGATTATAAATCAGAATCTATTATAGAGTCTGCATACCAAAATGTACGTTTATAAAAGGAATAGATCCTGAGATCTTAGAATTTACTTTTAGGACAATTAAGTTTTATAATATTTTTATCTTATTATAAAAGTAAACACTAAAGAAATCTGCATACCAAAAATTTTACCTATAAGGCAACTAGATCCTGAGATTTTTAATCTAATAATATAAACTAAAATGTCTTATTAGTTTATATTTTTGTATAACGTATAAAATGAATCCAATATACCCCTGCTTCAGGTATAATCAGCTTGTGCGCCTGGAAATGAAGAGAGAACCCGTACGAACACTTTGGGGGCTCGGGCGAAAGCTTGGCATTGGGGCGCCATTATAGTTTGAATCATGACAAAAAGCTGTGCCACATGTTTCGCTCAATTGAGCTTGCTTCTAGCGAGGGTAGCTCCATAAATACGGCCAAGGATACATGGATTGCAGTTCAATAACAAACGATATCAGTGATATCAAAGACTTTTAATGTACTCTACCATTTACTGGTAAGTTCAAGCGGTTAATGAGCCCGTACTAATTGCAGGCAACAACAATCATTAAAAATGTTAATGGGTTTCTAAAAAATATATGTACAGAAGAGTAGGCAGAGATAATCTAAACAAATCAATGGAGGCAGAGTTGGAGAGGTATGGAGAGATAGAGCGCCGAAATCATTTGCCGGGTTCAAAGTACATACATACGTGAAATACAAATTATTCAAGCATGCAAATTTCAAAAGTCACAAACTACAAATGGCACAAAATGAAGAAGCAGAAATTAAAAATAAATTAGCATAAGTTCAATCACAGATCAATTGATATGCAAAAAAGCTACAATAAGTGCTTCGATTACAACACGACTGGGAGGGCTCTTTATAGATTAATCGTTATCTTAGGTTAAATATGACGAATGAACCAGACTCTAGACAGACCTGACTTAAACTTGAAAATCTTATTGATTTGTTTAGCAAAAAGCAGTAATATGTAACTTAAAAAACAATTAAGTAAATAAGCCGGAATTCAAAGGTCCGTCACATTATTCTATCGTCTTATTGAATCTATAAAAACTGAACAGGTGTTTTTATTATATCTCTTCGCATAGTAAAGGTCTTTTTTATAATCTTTAGTTCATCTTGGCACTTCTGGGTTATCTTATCGTTAAAGAGTAGGTTTGCTGAAATAATTTATAGGAACTCTACCGTTCTAATAGAGATACGTTTTTGTAATTTTAAACGTTTAAAGTGTATGTGCTTATATAGAAATTTTTGAAAAAAAAAAAATGTCTATAGCGACTTGAAATATAATATAAACAATGAATCCAAATAAAGCTGAGAGTGTTTACTTTTAAAAAGGTTTATGGACTTTGCTTGGGAATATGCCTCTCTTAATGGAAAGATAATAAAAGTTATGATAATTGGCAGTCTTACGGAATATAGAATAAGTGTCTGTAGAGTCTAGACTAGTCATAAATATAAATACTAATGGAAAGTGTGATTTATTAACTACGATTTTAGTTTTGGAAAGCGTTAAGCAATTTTGAATTTAGAAAACGTGTTAGAACTTTAAAAGGGAGCAAAATAAGTGTGAAATAAGGGGATTTGTCCCCAAAATGGATTAGATTTCTGATCCTTCTGCTGAAATGCATCCAAAAACTGAATATGCTTACATTTTGAAGCGGCTGCTGCAACAGCTGGTTGCTCAGGCTCGAGAAGTTCCGGATGAGCGGTGCCTGGATCTGGATCTTGCGGATCTCGCCCATCGGACGCTGCAGCAGTCCCGGCGACTGGCAGCCGCCAAAGAAGCTATCCGCGTAGACATTCTCGTACGGCACAGTGCTGCGGCTATTTTGCGCTGTTTGGGATCGGGGATTGGGGGCAGGTGATGTACAGATGCATGTGGCGATGTGGTGGTGATGTAAAGGGTAGAATGAAAGCGGATCGAAAACAATTATAAATAAACGTGAGCTAGGAGCGGAGAATGAGGCAACAATTACCACCAAAGGAAAGGCCCACGGCTAATGTTGCGGCTGTCCGGCCGGCGGCGAAGGGCAGGCTCATCGATTTTCTCGCCGCCGTTGCGTAAAATGCAGTGCGAAAGAAGTGCGCAGCCATCGTGATGCGAATTTGCCGGGGAACACAGAAATACTTTCACAAAAAGCGCTTGGACACAGACTGTAAAAATTCGTTTTCATATATAGCACACCTTCTCCCTCGCACCCACACGCACATGCACAACACAGGCGAATGCACACGGATCGAACTTTGTACCCGCTGCAGACGAGTCTCAATTTTCATTAAATTGATAAATTCTTCCCGAGATTCGTCTCTGTCTTCTGCGTGTGCGGCTGGCTGGGAGTGTGTGTGGACTGGACGTGAGTGTGTGTGTGGACTGCTGATGACTGTTTAATTGTTCCGAATTGGATCGATCGCGGTGTGTGCCACTTACGCTAACGTTCGTGCTCCCGTGTTTGGTTTTATTTGAAAATAATGCAATTCCTCCCCCGACTTTGTTTGCTGTGGAAACTAGAGGTGGAGAAACATCGATGTCATCGATGTTTTCAAAACATCGCTAACATCGATGTTTGGCAGGGAATCATCGATGAGCAATAACATATCCTCCACACAGCCTAACAGCACTTTCAAGTCCCACATGTCCCACCTAGAATCCACAACTCTCTCGCTCTCCCACTCTCTTACATCATGGCTATGAATTTGGGAATGAATTCGATGTTTTGGGAATGAATTCGACAGTTCGTTGGCGAGACGGAAATCACTTCGAAACTTCGGAAATTGAGCGGGCGTCGAGAGAGAGAGAGAGCGAGAGCCAGAGAGCGCTGTTGTTAGCAGACTGCGGATTTCTAGCTGTTAGCCACACTGCCACACTTAACAGATTCCCGCTTTATTTGAATTCATGATGCTCTTAAAGCGAATTTTATTTAAAAATGGACGAACGAAATTTTCACAATGATATTAATAGGTAGAGGTGGAAAAACAAGATACCCTTTCGTGTTTGAAGAACAAAAAGGGCATTATTCGGTGAACTACGTCTGGACACACTGTAAGTAAACAAAAACGTAAGAGTTTTTAACGTAAGGAATATGCGTCGAGACCTACAACGATCAAAATAACCTTGAAAACACCATGGGATAGCTTATTAAAAAAATGTATGGGCAATGCAATGAAACAATTAGCTGAAAAAGGAGAATCGTAATCAAACAACGTTACGTGATCAGAAACGTAGAATTCATATTTTAGTAGGACCGTACGGTGTATAATACTAAATAAACAACAAATTGGGGTTTTAGTATTTTTGTCAGCTGTTGTAAACACATTGTTTTTTATTTTGTAAATAAGGTGTGTAATTCTTCTATTAAACCATATAAATTCTGAAATATTTGCTAATTATTCGCTTTTTAAGTGAAAGAATTTAGTCTGCTTGGATTCCACACATAAAGCGAAATGGACCACGCGGTGGCTGTTTCTGGAGAGGATTCGCCCTCGGATCTGGTCAAATCCAGTGCCCCATTGAAGCCCTCTGCCAACACGGCCATTAAATGCCTCAAGTGCGAAAAAGTGTACATATTTCCCGCCGACAAGGATGAGTGCCTGGCACACTTGTATCTGGAGCACCGCCTGGTCATAGCCGATGAGAAGGAAATAGCGTTGCTGGAGGAGTATCTGCAGTACTGGGAGAAGGAGTTTCAGGGTGCGTATCACTCTTATCCTTAAAGGAGTAATTAATTGACATTCCTTGTGTTTAGCCCACGAATTCGAGCAGTACTGCACCACGATGTTTCTGGACCAACTGCCCGATGGAAAATACTCGAAAAACGAAAAGTACTACCTGCTGTGTGATATCCTGCCACAGGACTTCGAATTGCGCCGAAGATTAAAGGAGCAGCGCTTAAGCAAAGCCTTGGAACGTCACCAATTCGAGCTCACCGACCGGAACTTCTCCAAGGAGTGTCTCTTCTGCAGAACCGTGATCAAGGGACTGAGGGCGGATTACCTGGATCACCTGTTCGACAAGCACTTCCTACTGGTGGGCAAACCGGAGAAGCTAGTGTATGTGGACGAGCTACTGGATCACCTGGAGGAGAACCTGAACAAGTTGGTGTGCCTGTACTGCGAGAAGATCTTCAAGGATCGGCCGACGCTCAAGGAGCACATGCGGAAAAAGGGACACAAGCGGATAAATCCAAATCGCAGGGAGTACGACAAGTACTTCCTCATCAACTACAATCGTGCACCTGCGGCTCCAACTCCCCGGAAACAGCACCACCAAAAGCGAAGACAGGCTTCCGCATCCGTGTCCACATCCGTCGATCTGGAAACCGCCAGCGTTGACTTCGACAAGCACTTTGCCCGCCCCGATTCGGATGGCGAAAACGACTCGGATTGGTCTGATTGGGCGGGCGATGGAGAACCGAGTTCCATCAAGTGTCTCTTCTGTTCCCATCTGGGTGACACCTTCGCTGACCTCAAGGATCACATGAATCAGGCTCATCATTTGGATTTTGATCGTGCCACCAGCTCCCTGAACTTCTATCAGCGGGTGAAGGTGGTGAATTACCTGCGGCGGCAGATCTGCATGCTGCGCTGCGTCACCTGTGACCTCCAATTCGATGAGCAGGAGCTGCTGGCGGAGCACATGGCCCAGGAGTCGCACTGTGGCATCGGAAATAAGGCTAGCTGGGACAAGCCGGAGTTTTTCTTCCCCTACATGGAGAATGATGGGCTGTTGTGTGTCCTCGACGATTCCACCGGCGATGAACCGGACGCTGATGTGGTGCGCATCATCTCCGAGGACAGTCTGGCGCAGATCAACAAGGATGCGGAGTCCCTATCTCTTGAGAATTTTAAGCTGTAATGTTTTGAATCGATTTAGTTTAGATGGAACTAAGAATATAGACATCATATAATACATTTAATACGTTTTCAATTTAAAGGTAACGTAAACAGCGCGGCGTTGCCACACTTTTTGAGTCTAGCTAGAAATAGCTCCACTTCAACTAGTGTGTACACACAGGATGGTATATTTTAACAGTCCATCTGCGGTCACACCGGGCCTGACATCATTCCAATAGAAAAAAAAAAACAAAACAAAGAGAAATCCTGCGATAATGGAAGCCCTGGACATCATGGAGAAGCGCATTGACGCCCTGACGCGAGTCCTGGGACCCCTGCCCGACGCGCCGGAGGCGGGCGAGGGCGTGGTGGACGCCCTGTGCTCGGCCCATGCACTTCTGGGTGAAGCCACCACGGGAAGTGTTCCCCTGCAGCAATGCGTGAAGCGGGCTCCCGAACTGGAGAAATACCTGGATCCCAACTTCCTGGAGGAGCAGCAGCAGGTGCGCTCCAAGGAGGTTACCTGCACGCCGTGGCGCCTGAACTACATACTCAGGCCGAGCAGCTGGAGAAGATCAAGCAGCTGGAACCGGCCCTGGGCGCGGAGTACTTCCGCAGCATTCCCAGTGAGTGCCTGGATCAGCTGAAGCAGATCACGCAGAACAACGGCGAGTACGCCCAGCAGAGCGAGCTCATCGAGGAGAGCCTTGTGCTGGCCATGAAGCGGTACGGCGAAATCCAGTCGGGATTGCTCAGTTCTCTGGACGCGATGAGCGAGCGACTGGACCAGGTGGAGCAGCGCATGGAGGAGAAGAAGTGGGCGGAGCTAAACAAGGACGTGCCGCCCAAGGATTGAGCGTGTTCCCAGAGAGACTGCTGAAAGTATTTTATACGCTCATGTTTTCGGAGATATTCCATGTCGAATCTGGCCTTGGATATTGCTTTAAAAATGAACAAAGCTTTGTGTAAGTTTTCCATAAATTAAATATTCCTTTTAGTTTAATGGAAAGCTGAGATTTAAGCAATTCTAAATCCAATTTGATTGGAATCGAATGTGAATATGGGAATATTAGATTTTTAAACCATTTTTTGTTACAACAAACAGTGGCTTTTGATGCTCTTTCATTTGTAAGTTTCCTTTTTAAACATTATTTAATGCTAGCACAATAAAAGACTACCAAATTATATCTAGCTTGAATTCATATTACATTTTATAACCATTCCTATTGAGATTGCTGCAGATATAGTATTTCAACTATGATTCACACGTTCATTCCCCAAAAATTGAAACAAGTTCATAGAAATAGAATACTTAGAAAGCTTAAAACGAAAACATTTTTCAATAATAGTTTTCCTTGTTTAAACATTATTTTATTGCAATCAAAATAAGCAACTTTACCAAATTAAAACTAGCGGAAATTCGGATTGAATGCAACCGGAATCCATTTAACTAATATACATAGGTATATATTGGGCACAGTCTTGACTTCTCCTCGTCGCAAGAGAAGCCTGGCTCCTAGAAGCGCAGTTCGTTCCTCTGGATCCTCTCGTAAACGGATGAGGTGAGTGGAGCGTACACGCCACCCGGCTGGGAATAGTAAAGTTCATCCTCTACAGTGTCCGGATTGAAGCCCTGCTGCTGGAGCTCTACCTTGCGCAGCTTGAAGGTGCCCGTGAGGTCGATTCTTCGCAGGAACCTCAGGAACTGCGGTCTCGCATAGGCGGGCAGTGCCTTTGCGAGTTCCACGCCAACGGACCGACCTGAACCTCGCGACTGGGATCGTAGATGGCCGCCATTCCGGCTTTGCCTTCGGTGTGGGGTATGCTGACACCGTAGACAATCACATCCTTGTAGCCAGCCAGATTGCTCAGCTGGGCCTCCACTTCACTGGTGGACACATTTCGCCCTTCCAGCGGAAGGTGTCGCCTGTGCGATCCCTGAAGTAAAGATAGCCACGCTCATCGGAAACCAGAAGATCGCCCGAGATGAAGGCCATGTCGCCCTTGGAGAAGACATCGTGCACTACCTTCTTGGAGGAGGCCTTCTGGTCCACATAGCCCAGGAACTCCCGGCAGGGATTGCCCCTCACAATCTTTCCGATAAACACGCCCGGTTCATCGGGCCCACACCGCTCGCAGAGGCCTTTGCTATTTCTCAAAGGCTCTCCCGTGTGAGGATCTGCCTTAATGATTGATATGGGATAGATCTGTGGCATGATTCGGGAGACGAAGCCAATGGCTCCCACGGTGCTGTCGTTGTTCATGATGTTTGCATTGCCCTCGGTGGCTCCGTAGAACTCGCCCACCTTTCCGATCCCGAAACGCTCCACAAATTGTGGCCAAATTTGTGGTCGCAACCCATTGCCAAACACCATGCGCACTTGGTGCTTTCGGTCATGAGGAGCCGATGGTGTGGCTAGGATATAGCGAGCCATTTCTCCAATGTACTGGCCAATCTGGAGGAGATTCAACATAAGGTAAGGTATATTACGACTTTGGGTGGAGAAAACGCATCTTACCGTGCACTGAAACCGGGCGCAGTCGGTGAAATATCCAGAGGCGCTGAACTTTTTCCTAATGACCACCGTGGAGCCAAAGAGGAGAGCCTGTCCCATGCTCATCACTCCGCCAGCAGTGTGATATAATGGTAATGGCGTATAGAAGACATCCTGATCCTTAAAACCAAGCGTAAAATGAATGCCAGCGGAAATGAAGAAATATCTGAAAGGGACAAGTGCTTGATGTGAGTTTGGGATTAAGAAATGGTGTAAATGCCTTAGGGTCTTCGGTGCATTGTCTGCTTTATACAAAAATTCTTAGAAAATAGCCCCAACTCACCTTGAATGCGTAATAACGGCTGCCTTGGGCAAACCCGTTGTTCCCGAAGTATAAATGTACACAAGCTTATCATGATGATCAGGTCTGGAAGCTCCAGCCGCCACTTTATCCTTGGCAGCGGTTTCCAGGAGACCATTCAGCTGTTGGGCCAATCCTTGGCTTAGTCCCTCCGAAGCCACAATTTCCTGGTTGGCCTCATCGTTGAACTGATACAGGCCGACGTGGGCGGGCAGATCCTTGGCTATGTCCATCACTGCCGATCGGAAGCTGGCCCCGTAAATGAGAGCCGTGCACTGACCCACCGTTATGCTGTGCTGGAGGGATGCTCCTCGGAGATTCGTGTTTATCAGCGGGGTGATCACTCCGATCTTGGACAAACCCAGCCAGGTGGCCACGAACTCGGCCCGGTTCTCCAGCAGGAGTCCCACTACGTCGCCCTTCTTGTAGCCATGGCTATGGAAGACGTTGGCCACGCGATTGGAATGCTCATTCAGCTGTCGAAAGGTCCACTGCTGGGTCTCGCTGACGATGGCTAACTTGTCCGGGTGACGGGCCACATTCGCCTCGAAGATGTCACCGATGTTTACGTTCTTTCTTTCCTGCCGTTTTATGAACAGCAAGACACGGATGTAGGCGAAGAGAGCTCTGGAGAGGGGAAATTAATACAAATAAAATCAGAAAACAATTAAGTTTTTTGGTTAATTTCTAGTTTAAGCTAATTTTTAACAAACTACAAATGAAGATCCGGTTTTTTAAACGAAGCAAAGCGTACTAATCCATCATTGATAAAGCAAATTTATTCACTACATTTCAAACTATCATATTTCTTAGAAGATGGATCGATTTTATGATAAAACTACTTTCCAGTCTTTGTATTTGTCTCTTTTCTAATAAATAGAAACAAATTGCAACAAAATATTTTAAAGAAACTACATTACTTTCCTGTATCAAGGTTATTTCTTTAACTCACTTAGTATCTCGGGGAGTAGTAACCATTGCTATATAGAACCATCGCCAACCAGGACGAACCAGCAGGGCTGCTACCAAGCTCACATAGAAGGTGGCCAAACCATACCAAGGTCCTTGGTAATAAAGGATCAACCCAGTGGCTGCGGTGAGAATAGGTGCCAAGATCCACTGAAGATGTCCCCGCCAACTGGTCTTTTCGGGTTTGAGAACTTCCAGGGGATCAATGTCAATTGTTACCTTAAAAAGCAAGTGATGTTTAATGAAATATACATTATTATTCATTAAAAACTAATTCAAAAGTTATATACAAAAAGTTGGACATTTCCTAAGCTAAAATGTCTGCTAAAAAATGAAAGGAACACCGCCCGCATCACTCATACGCCGCGTAAGCCCACTCAATGCGGGTGCTTAAAAATCAATGTAATAACGCCCGACCCCTCCCAGTGACGTTGATTCAAAGCTTTTCCTGATCTTCGGCTAATTGCTAGTTGTTTAATTTGCACTCCCGCCCGTGGAGCTGCCACATACATAACTAATTCCGCATCTCAATCATTTAGCACTTTATTTAAACAATTTGCAAGCAAACAAACCAAAAAGAAAAAATAGCGATAGACAAACATTAAAAAATATAGAGTGGATAAACAGAGGTTACTGGCCAAATAGGTGGCCCCTACGCCCGGAGGAGAGCTCGCGGAAGTGATTCAAAGCCTTTAGCTCGGCATCGGCGGTCAATCGATTGGACAGTCGGATCAGTACGCAGATGGTCAGAGCCGAGAACAGTCCCAGCACAAAGAAGACAATCTAGTGGCGGGTACACCGATATACAAATATATAGATATATGGGGGAATGGTACTGGGACTCCCGATTACCTTGTGCCAAATGGTCAGGCGGCGCTGGGCTTCGGTCAGACCTTCCTCCTCCAGCAGAGACTCGATGTCGGTGCCTGTCATCATGCTCTGGGCAAATCTTTGCTTAAATCTTTTCACCCTTGACGCTTGGTTGGAACTCAATCGTATTTCTGTTTATTTTGATTTTTCCGTATTTAACTGACAGTTTTATCCGGGGAAGTGTTATACCACTGAATTTACTCTCTAGGTGTGTTGTTTAGTATTTAACTTAATAATGAAGTGATAATATTTTAAGGGAATATGCCTTATATTTTTCGCCTGACTTATTTTTAACGTTTTCTTAAGTCAAGGTTTATTATTTTGTCCCCACTTAATTATTTCTTAATGGCCTTAAACTTGACGTTCGCTTCACTTTTGTTGGCCTGGAAAACTCATTATTAAAATATGTCTGGGTCTTCTAACTTTTTCTTGTAAAGGGTTTATGTTTTAAAGGTTTCCTCTTTCTAAATTAAATCTGATAATGATTTTCAAACAAAGAATTATAATTACCTTTAGATTGGCTTTAAATTTACCCTATAATAACTTAATAAGAACCTATCTACATATCTTTATGCAACCAAACATGTTCTTTTGAAGTATTCTCTGCTTCTCTAATATATAAAAAACTACTAGCCATTTTCAGCCAAATTAAGTAAATAAAGACTACGCTTATAAGTACTGTTCCTAACAGACTTAATCACATAATTGAATGCATTAAAACTGGTTCTTATAACCATAATAAAACCTCGTTTAATTACAATTTAGCAGATACCATGATCTTGACTTTCAAACTATTTCAGATCAACCCAATAAAAAGCCATCATTTTGGTTGCATTAATCTTTTATTTTAAACCTGATCATAAGCCTCATACGAACATATTGACCGATCGCATAATACTCGAGACCCAGACCTAGTCCCGGTTAAAATCAGTGAGCCAAAAAGTAAACTGGTTTCGCTCGACTTTTTCTGCGGCTTGTTTTTAGTTGTATTTTTTTTTCTGCTGATGGCAACGCGAGTATTATTTGTTGTCAGATAAGGTTTTTTATATGGCTAGGGAGGGGGAAGAGCTCCAGGGGAGTCACCATCAAAACAACAAAAGCGAATCAAGCGCGAACCAAAAAATATGTATGTTGGTCGCCGTACATTCGTGCGAGTCATCTGTCTGTGATATTTACCTGAGTGGCGCTGGGGTTCAAGGCCGTCGAACTTGGGGCTGTGGTATTGGCATCCGATGTTTCGGCGGCAGCTCCACCTGTAGTAGCTCCAGCATCATCCGCAGCAGCAGTAGCTGTTGCAGCTGCAGCAGCAGCGCCAGCGGTGCACATTTTATTTATTTTCGATCTTAACACCGCATCTACAGAGGCCAAGCGAAGTGAGTCGGATTATCAGCTCAGCTCAGTTTGGTCTTCAATTAACTTTGGTCGGTTTAGGTGGTTTTTATTGTGGTTTCTGAGGGGCTACACCTGGAAAAATAGCAAGAAAATGGGTAATTTATGAGGAATTTTATTTATCAGATGAATATTTTATAAAGTAGCTTTATTAATATTATACCTTAGGAATAATGTTACATGCTCTTGACTAAATAATTTGTAAAGGATCAAGTATTTGGCTTTTCTAGTAATGTAACGTTTATTGAAAGGAATAAATAATAATTTAACTTCTAGAAATTTCTTATTAAAGATATTTAAAATAAGAAAAATCTTCTTGCGGTCTCTTGGTCTACCCTACTTGATTTAAAATTAGAAACTCCCATTTATATATGTACATATATAATGAATATAGTTCAAATGCATTTTCTGTGAGTGCACTTTCGACAAAATAATGGGTAATTAGGCGTCGACCGACAGTCGTCGGAAGGGGCAGACCACCAGATCACCAGGCAAAAAGAGAAATGGCGCAAAAGTGAAGAAAAAAGCTGTGGAAAAACAAGACACTGCGATGCGGGGAATTTGCAATTGTAGTGCACAAGTGACACCGACAGCGGAGAAGATGGAGAAAAATTGTGTTTTTCTTAACGTGGCTTGAATGATGCTGCGCGACGCTTTTTAGTTCAGGTGTGCCTCTCGGCTCAAGGTGACTTTTGGGGTCTGCCGCGGTTGTTTATGCGCGACGAATGGCTAAGAGCCAAGTTAAGTGAAGCTACAGGTGGGTCATAAAACCCGTTAATGTATGGTAAACTCATTTAATGCCAAAGACAATTAAACCCAATTTATCGTTGAGGAAGTCAGCTGGGGTTTGGGGATAGCATTTAAATGGGAAACGGGTCTAGTAAGAAGGAAATAATAATGTATAGTAAGGACACCTGGCCCAACCTTTTGTTTAAGTTTTTTACTTAGAAAAACCTTCGATTTCTTAGAATTCAGGGTAACCATATTTAACAAAAGCATTATTGTTAAAAAATGAAGGTGAAACTTGAGTATTTATTTGATTTTAAAGAGACAACTTTAAAAATAGATTATTGAGTGCCTTTGAAACCACAACTTGGAGTCATTAGGCAGCTAAATGTGGCACTGTGTTGGACCTTTGAATGAGGCTAAAGAATATAAGCTAATAACTTAACTATATTACGATTTATAACAATTTTAAAGAAAAGAAACTAACAACTAATGTATTTGTAAAAGAAACTAAGGAAATAATATAATATTCAGAGTCCGCTGTAAAAGTTTCCTAATATTTCGTATTTAATCATTTAAACTTTTTAAATTCAAAGGAATATATTATTAGATATAATAAAAATAATGTATTTTAACTGATTAGTTTTACATAATCATTTAACTTGTTTTTTTTTTGTAGTTATTTAACCCTTTAACCTTTTCCTATCTACTCATTTGGCAAAATGCATAAACTTTGGCCTGAGGCTGACTCAAAACTTAAATTCCGGTCCTCTGGCAGTAAATTATTTGTGTGTATTTTTTTTTACAACATTTTGCGCATGCAAACATTTAGTTAACTGCGGTGTTGTTATTGTTTCTCCATTGTTGTGGCTGTGGTGGCCCACTTATATGCATATATTTCTGTGTATATATGTTAAGGCACATGTGATCTCTGCCGATCATTAAGAGATGCGGATGTTGGCGACGCTTCATCACTTTCACTGAAATCTTCTTCTGCTTTCCTTTGTTGGATTTCTTTGCCTTTTGTGGGTCCCCACAACTCGAGCTTGGAATTTTCAGGGGGATTAAGAGATACAAGATACGCGATGAGTTGCGATTGTGGCGATGAGCTCAAATTGTGGCTGAAATTGCTGTGCACTCTATTAACTTGATGGATTTATTGCACGCACAGAGGGAGTCAGATATATGATTGTTTTAGAACTGGTATTGTGAGGTCTGTATTTTGTATAACATTGTAGTACTCATTGTGTACTCAAGCTTTTTTAATTTTATTTGACAGTTTAATTTATTAAGAATACATTAAGGAATTAACGATCAATCAATTTTTATAGAAATGTCCCTATGATTGCTCTGGCAGTCCTGTTAAATATTTATAGATAAATCTTCAAAAACAGCACTTAATCCACTTTTGCACTTTGTTTTAATAAGAGTTCCCGTTTAGACATTGATAAATAAGAAAAATATCTTCGAATAACTAATATTTGATATAGCCAATTTATTTATAATAGGTAAATTACACTTATTGTTTATTGCACGTTGTTTAAATAAAATGTTCCTTTAAAAACGATACATAAGAAGTTTGTCTTCGAAGATATAACTTTTTATCTATAATATTTGTGATAATTCCCATATAATCTTCACCTTTACACTTTATTTTTCGGTCATTTACTTTTTAATTTGGTCTGCTGTTAACTTTTCAAGTGGGAGTTTAAGCCGGAGTTTGAGCCCGTCGCGTCTTTCGGCCAACAGCTTCGTTCATCAACTGCGACCAAAAAAGCTAACAGTCGCTGTCGCTGCCGACGTTGCTGTCGCAGCCGAAGCTCTGCCGACGTCGTGGCAACAGGTCGCCGTCGCACACAGATACACACCTATACTAGAGCAGGCAAAGCCAAGCTTCGGGTCGAAGCTCTGCACCTGAGCAGCAAGTTAACAACGTGTTGCTGCTGCCGCTGCTCCGCTCAAATTGCCAGTTGCGATTCTGATTTTGTCTGTTTGCACGTGATTATGCCGCACATGCAGCATGTGCATTGTTTTATATTTTTTTTATTATTATTCTCCTGCGAGTGCTGTTTCCTTTGCGGCCATTAAAATGTCAACAACCACACAGCGTCAAGAATGCGGCTCTAACGGTGAGAGGGAGAGGGTGTAGTGGGTGGATGGACTGGGTCGTGGTGCATGGAGAAGGTTGCCTGGAAGGGGAGCGAGCACGCATTTAATTCAAAACACGTGTCTTTCTCTTTGTGGCTGTTGCCCTCCGTTTCAGCGATTTCTGTTTTGCAATTTTCTTCCTTGCCTTTCTTTCTATGCATGTGAGCACTGAGAGAAAAACCAAGGAAATTAAAATGATAAAAATATAAATATTCAAAGAACTTAGAAGATCTAGAAATTCCTTAAAATATTTCACGTACCAATTTTAAGTCACTTTCTGAGCTCGCTAAAAGTGTGCAACATTTTATTTTCTTAGTATTTATTTCATATTTATATGTATCATTTTTCCAGTAATTTATTTTATGAATAATTTCTACTCAAAATAAAATAAACTAATATTAAAAGAGCAATTGATGCGTGTTACCCCTCTCAAAGCCCCTCACCTCAAGCAACTCCCCAGCAAGTGCAACGCAAACCTCTTATTATTTATAATTTTGCATGTTGATTTGCGTTGTGGCTTCGATCGCTCGCCATGACTCTGCTAAATTGTTATAAACAGTCTGAGAGACGGAGATGGAGCTATATAAACATTAAGCCTTTGGGCCCGGGGGACTGGATCAGAGGAACTGGGTCAATTGGGCGTTGCAAAATAAATCGGTAGTTCGCCGTGGTGAAGGTTTGATGGCTAAAAATATCTGTTTTACTTTTAACATCACTTCAGCAACTCGGTTTAATTAATATTCGTGCCGGGAAAATCGAACTTTTCTCATTGACGGATGCCAGAGACTAACTGACCTAAGATTTCTATAGGTTTCAACCCCAATGAAGCTTTTTTATAGTGTGAGTTGATATTAAGCGGTACTTTAACCTCAAAACCCACTTGACAGGTTAAGAATGCTAACTTATATGCGTTTTGAAAGCTCTTCTAGGGGCAATTATTGATGGAGCTTTGTCGCCGACACAATAATAAATGAATCACGATAATTGCAGGGCGCCTTTAGAGTTCAGATCTGTAGATTTGTGCATGAATGTGTAATTAAGAAAATTACAGATCCGATTAAACACGTTGAGGGGTTAAAAAGGGCTTCAGAAAGTATAGGTTTAGGATTTAGAACTTTACTAATAAAGGAAAATTACCGAATTAATTGTTTGTGGGATAATAAATTTAGGTCTTTCACTTTCCCCTAGTTTCTGTGAAAAGCCGACAAGTGCTCTTTACAATCTTGCCACATTCGAGGCATCCAAAATTTCCAAACACATTTATTTACCTGTTCAGCATAATTCGTGTCTGTCAACAGAAACTTTCAATGGCATTTTCATGGCTGTTTCTGCTCTAACAATTTTTATAGTCCCTGCCAATCAACAGATCGACTCGTTCACTCCCTTCGAGCCTCCCTCCTCCCGAGAACCATGCCCAATAACAAGGCTCCAAAGATATGCCCCGACATCCAATGGTCTTTTTCACACATATATCCCACCAGACATAAAGTGTCTGTGCAAAAAATGCAGGCACACATCTCCCCGACTTATATATACTCCCGGGTCTTTTATATATAGTTTTGAATATATGTTTGGTCTACCCTTCGGAGGCCCTCCTGCCCTTCCAGCACTTGAGAAGGAAAGGGAAGGGAACTTGCCCCGTTGTGGATTTTGTCAAGTGGATTTTTGTCGAGTTTTGAGATCATTAAAACAACATCGTTAGTGCGTCCATAATGAAGTACTAAAGAGGAACCCAAGAAGCAATCCCTCGAGAGCGGGACTAAGTCCCGTAGTGAAAGAATTCAATTTCAAGGCGATATTTTATGGGTCCCATGATTAGTTCTAGAGACGCTCTGTCGCCTTGCGCAGCTCAGACTAACGCCAAATCCGGAGAGCTGTGTGTGTGTGCATACTTTCTCATCCGACTTTATATGGCGTATTGTGTTGCGGCCGGATTGATGGATGCGACCGTGAAAAGCGCGGCGTGGAAAACTATCTGCTCAACATCGACATCAATGTACATATCCATCAGCGGTGGCATAAATAATTATTACTTTGTGGGATTTCTTTGGGGTATATTGGACTATTTGGAGGGTGGGAAAGTATATTAATGGGTGAATTAAATATTAACTTATAAATGAATAATATTATAAGACTAAAATTAAATAAATTAAATTTATATTTATGTTAAAGAGATTATGAATCTTTTTTGACAAACTTTTCTGAGCTGCATGGTTATTATATGTATATTAAATTAAATTGAAGATAAATAAAAGAAAGATCTAGGCACATGGTTTTCGTTCATTAATAATATTTGGGTTGATTTTTCAATTATGTTTATATTATTTGAAGTTTTATATTTAACATTTTGATAATTTTAAGGGAATATGTATTTTAGACTTCTTTATAGTTTTTTAATGTAAATTATAATACCATAAATAATTATCCTAGTACAATTTTGAGCTCCATTCAACTTTACAGGGAAACTTTATCTTCCAGATCCCTGACATCTCATAGTTTTTTGTCTTTTTGCCGCCATTGAATCTTGCTCATCGCAGTGTACATATGAATATGTATGGCCGCCTTTGGGGACGCTCCCGCGCTGTCAGAAATTAATCTTTTCCCTTTCGCCAGATGTTGTCTTCAGCCGGCTGCGGTTGGCCAAAGGGAAAATCTTGGTGAGGGATGAGGAGCTGGCGGCAAAGACGAGATCCGAGCGCAAAGTGTCAAGCGTTTACATCAGAGACGATTATGATGATAATGATGATGATGATCGCTGTTCCCAGAACAAGGAATTCACCATTTTGCTGCTTTTGATATCCCGTCTTCGGTCTTTTGTTTTCCCTTTGCTGTGGCATTAAACGATTTTCATTTGCACGCAGAGAAAATGTAATTTAATAAGAAGAAAATAATTAACCTTATCTATGTTACAATACTTGCGAATTAATTTTATAATAATTTTTAATTGATTTACGATGTTGAGAAAATAAATATGGTTACCTGGAAAAATTATTATTTTAAAGAAATTAAGGATACATTTTAAAGGCAATTCTTATTGAGATGTATCTTAAGTTATGTATCTTAAGTTATTTAAATTGAAAATATTGAGTTAAAATATTCATAGAGATCATAAAAAGATTAATAACAACTTGTTATACATCTTAAAAGAGCAATTCAATATTAATTTAGAATAAACATTAGTAATATCAAATAGTAAAGATAGATTTATGTATTTTTAATTCAATAAAAATCCTTGAATTCCATATAAACTAAAATTGCAAAATTCGGAAATATACGAATATCAGTTGATCTTTGACATATATCGGCCTGATCTTTGATCTCATTTTTGGTTCCTGTGCAGTGGAAAAAACGTTTTAGTTACTTCCTGACTGTTAAAAGGGCGGCCAGCCAATGGAGGCGGAGAAGAAGTCAACAGTTTTTGCCTGCGGGCCAAGTCACTAAAATGTTTTTGTGTAAATAAACAAAAGTTTGGTTTGGTTTGGTTTTCCTTCTCTGCTTTTGTTGCTCCTGTAGTTGCTGTTGCTGCTGCTGTTGATGCTCCTTTTTGGATGTCGACCGCCGTCGCTGTTGGGCTTTTTTATGGATTGTTTTTTGTTTATAGACAACTACAATCGGCTGTGTACGCGGGCCGCGTTGCTTTTTATGTGCTGCGCGCATCTTCGGCTGAAAAAATATAAAAGCAAAATATTTATGCGACCGTCCGTCCGGAATTGGATCCCCGTTCAGCAATGGCAACGGGGCGGATGAGTGTGCGAGAGCAAGTGAGAGCCAGCTAGTGTGTGAGAGGGACGAAGCTGGTAGCGATCGCTGCTGTCTGCTGCTGCCCCTTTTTTTCGCGCCTCCAAGCAATTACTTCCAGTCGAAAATACCCTGTAAGTGGCAGTGATATCTGGTGGGGTATATATGGTTCAAATATTGCTGAAAAAAAGCTTAGAGAATTCTTATGCGTTTTTAGCAGAGAGAACAATGTATCATGTACATGAAATCTATGAGGAAGGGTACTCTTGACACTGATTAGTAACGCGTTTTTAGGATCATATTGCTAACAAACTTATTAATTAAATATTAAACAGAATATTACAAAAATAAATGTATATCTTAAAGTTCCATCTTAGTTGTATTTACCTTTGTTTTAAGTTCTAAATATTAAAGAATCAAAGACAGAAACCTCATCAATAGGTAAGCCAAAGTCTAAACTCCTTAAAAACCATCACCATTCACTTGTCTTTTTATGAACTTCCACGCACACCCACAACTGCCTCATAAACAAACATATAGAACTTGTTCGCTCACATCAATATATACGTATATGTATCTTGTAGATGCACATTCAGTACATTAGGCGGGCTTTTTGTTATTGTTGCTGATGGACAGATCGGCCGACTTCATCATCGGTGGCCATTAGTCAGCACAGCCTCCGCCCTGCCTTTAGGTCCCTCTGAGTTCAGTTTGTCTATGGACTTTGATCGCTGATTGATTGGCCAAATGCACTCGAAAATGCAGGCAGCACCTCCGTGAACGAATGCGCGGTATATCGATGATTTTAATTACTTCACCCGTTGAGCGCAGTTTGCATATTTGGTTGTCGGTGGCATCGTTGCGTGAACCAGATGTTTTTGGCCCCGAATAGGGGTTTGTATGGGAGGACAGGGGGATGCTGACATGGGTGCAGAAAGGGGTTAGATTTTAAGTAATTCACACATATTTAAACTGTATTCTTTGTTAATTTTAGATAATAAGTATGTCCAAAGGGCTTAAATTTAAAAAATGTTCAACATTTTTTCGTTTTCTTACCTATTTATATTTTCTTTTCATTCTACCATTTAATTAAAAATTAAATAACTTTAAAAATGAATATTTTGCAACGGAATTAAATTTTTTATATATATTTTTATTAGTCTTCTCTCCTTTAAAAATAATTCCTTCTACCCCCATGCATCCAGGACTGGGCTGGGCTGGGCGGGACACAAATGAGTCTGCGAATGGGTCACAACAATGCATTGCGATCTCCATCGTCTCCATCTCCTCCACCGAGTGGCCAGCAAACGCTTCCGTTTCGCTCTCGACCCCTCTGCCTGGCTGTCTGTCTTGCCTTACTTTGAAATCGGAAACGCTTCGTATAATTTTTGGACACACCGTTTTGACTTTAACATGGACACGGACACGGCCATCTGCTCATCTGGGAATGGCTAAAGGGAATCCGTATCCGAATGGGAATTGTAATATTCGCAGCTCGGTTGATCACATTTCAGCATTCGCAAGGAGTTCATTGGAATAATAAAAGTTGTTTGTCTCGAGTTTTGATGAAATTTATTTATTTTACTTATGGTTTATTTTTACAAAAGGATTTTGAGAGGAGCAATTGTTAGTATTTAAGGTTAAAGGCATAGGGTGCAAGAATCAGGAGATTAAAGAAATGATTTGCCTTTAAAAAATATGTAAGCTACGTGTAAATATTCAGCTATTAACGAAAATGTTCTAGTTTAGTGATTTAAATAATTTTAATAATTTTATTTACTCTTTGTTGAGGCATACGTTATTTTAAAACTCTCTATTAAAATTTGTATTTATGAAAAGATCTAACTTTAAATGTTTCTTTTGGTTAAAACAAGAAAATCTACAAAATGATCCGTTCTTTAAATGTGTGAAATCTTTCTTAATTATATCAACCAATCCACTTACTTTTTAATGATTCTAATTAAGCTTTAATGAAGTGATTTTAAAGTCGAAGAAATATATTTTCGGAAGACCCCATCAAACATGATTTATGTCTTGGTTTTATCAATATGTTATTAACTCACTGAACCACATCCTCTGTCAATATTTGTCCTACGAATGCACTTGAAATTTTGCCCTTCCCCTGCTCCAAAATATTTTCCCCTCTAACATTGGATGCCGGATTCAGAAAAATCCCTTGGAAAACTGAAGCGGAAAGTCAAAGAACAAGTCGCCTTTTCCACTGTATTAGTTTCAGTGGCTGCAATTACCGCATAGAATTTCCACCGAACACTGTTTTAGTTCAGCCCCCCAAAGGAAAATCCGTATAATATCTCCATGTAGATCCAAGAAGGGGATTTAATGTGGGATCGGTACTCGTAGCTACCTAAAAATGGGAGACGCTCAACTGTCAACGCCCCCTCTCTTTTTTCCAATATTATCCTTAGGGGTTCTTAAAAAAAAGAAGAAAATCGGTACTGGAAGAGCGGCTCGAATGACGAGGGATAGTCATAAATCCCGATGCTAAATTTAGAACACGCAGAGAGCTGGGCTAGCATCCCCGCAGGACGAAGGACGCAGGACGAGTGCTTCTTTATGTGTGATCTCAAGTAAGTTGCTTTTTTTTTCGCAAGGCCAATTCCCACACATGGTAATCAATGGCATGTGCTATGCGCCTAAGGACTGCCAATCTCGCTGCAGGCAAAAGGACCTCATGCCGGGGGACAAACCGATTTCCTATTATTTTCCCAACATATGTGTGTGGGCGAGAGCGACTCGAGTCGACTCTCGTAAATGAAATGAAAACAATGCCAGGCGACACGGCCACGATTTTTCCGGCCCTCGCTGACTCCTCTGCGACGAAGGATATATAGGCGCCGGGATCCTAGGGACTGGGATGTGTGATCCTCGATCCAAACTATGCAGATTCATTCATCAGGCAGCACCGAAAAAGGGGCGTTCTGGCAACCAATACTCGTGCATAAATCAATTGTTCTCGAAAACCTACTCTGTCCCGCTCGTTTCTCATTTTCGCTTAGTTTGCCGCCTTAATTAGATGTGGAAATTCCAAGGAAATTCTCCGTTTTCTATACGATTATTGCCGGGAAAAATAAAATGGTGATTGCGCCGCCGGCCGGGTTTATTGATTTGGCTGGCCAGCTAAACATTTTCCTCGATTAAAAAGAGAATTTAGACAAACACGTGAGAGGAGATTCCCACAAATGCAGAAGACTTTAATTAATTATTTTTATAGTTAATGATTTTTAGGTAAATCTTGATTTTAATTCTGAATTTGGTATTAAATATATTGAAATATCCTTTGAGCATAATTATATATATTTTATTTAAGGGAAAGAAAAGGAAACCTATTAATTATCTTCAGATTTATAAGGTATTCGAAGCCATTTACTATATAAACTAAGCATTCATATATCCTATAGATCCTTAGATCTTATACACTTTTTTTTAATTACAATTTTATACAGAATTATTTTAAGCTTTAAAGTTGAATTCCTGAATAACTAGATGTATTTCAAGTAGAAACCCCCTAGCAAAGAATTTGCCCAACAATTCCTCAAAAGCAATTAAAATGAGAATTACATTATTCGCAGTTTATATAAATTTTCAATGAAAACAAAGAAGATCAATCGGCAAACGAATAAATCAAGATTTATTAACATCATATACTGAGGCGTGAATTGATCAAATAGAGAAAAAATTCCTTCTAAGTGGATATATAAGTATTTGTTGATCACCAACACCTTTTATTTAGCCTCAAGTGGGGAAGTTAATCCACGATAATCCTCCCTTATTTCCATGCTCTCCACTAACATAATTCTAATATTTAAAGCAGAAGAGTTCTCCTTCTCTCCGTTCCCAAAACCAACGACAACCTGTCAACATGCATGCGATATGCCAATTTAAGCACATCTAAATACAAATCTAATTTTGTATCTGCACGAAACGAGTGCGCAGCGATCTTTCAGATGCGTATCCGAGAAATAAGCAGCCGTTCGCAATGTATATAGAGCGGAGAGCACTACTTTCTGCTGTCATTTAAAAAGCAATTAAGTCAACAGATATGAACGAGAGCGATCGGTGCGCGATCCGCCTGCCTTTGCCTTTGATGAGGCGGAGTCCAGTTCCAGTTCCAGCTGCAGTTTCGGTTCCATTCGCCGTCAAGGCGACCAAGACTAAACTATCTGACTGAGCTAATTATGAGCGTTTTAAATACGCATTTTGGCGACATAAATACTTTGTTCTTCTTCTGTTATACTTTGTAAACAGTTTTTATGCTTTCGAACATAAATCAACCGGATGTGGATGTGGATGTCGGGGTGCTACGCTCCTCTCCCATGTCATATATGGTGCAGTATGTGTGTGAGTATCTCGCAGATACACACAGTCCATCTGTCGGCGGAATGACGTTACGCTCTAAGTATGTCGACGTCGCTCCGATTGTCTCCGCAATATAAGACAAAAAGTCCAATTCCAATTCCAAGTCCGGGAACTGGCAACTGGCAAGTGGGAACTGGGAACTGGGATCCGACCCCCCCAACGAAGACATTTTCGCGCCCAATTTAGTGGAGGGAAGATCCGCCCGAGAGAGATCCGACAGATCCCAAAGATACAAAAGATCCCACAGAGAAATATATAATTGAATACAAAATGGCGTCTGGTTTTGTTCATGGCGTTTTCTTTGTTTCTTGGCTTTGTTTCGTGTTTTTTTGTGTTTCTTTACAATTAATTTAGTTTAGACTATGTAATTAAATAGGCTTTTTAACGTAAGTTTAGGCTTAGACATCTAATCGACACACATATGCGTATATGGAAAGAGTGACAGAGACTTGAAGAGTGAGCGCGGCTAGGGCTCTGGAATTCACACGATTGTTGCTGCAGCTGGAAGCCCCTTCTGGATCCGTAAACTTAGCTAGAGGCTAATACATCTATATAGGCGCACGATCCGCTGCTATGCCTTCTGGTGCTGGGCATCGCCCTCCATGCGCCACACCCCGAACAGGTAACTCAGCTTCTCGGGCGGGATGATGGGTGCTCCATTGGCCTTTCGCAGGCACTTGAGATCGGCCTCCGCCCCATTGGCGGCGGCACTCAGCAGCGAGGCGGCGGCCGATCCGTAGCCCGTGGGAGATCCCTGAGCCTCCAACGCCTTCAGCAGGGATATATCACTCGAGCTGAGCATGCGGCACAGGAAGTCAATGTATCTGCAAGGAGAAAATGGAGAAGTTTGGGTTTAATAAGGGGGTAAGACGAGGGAGCTTAAAAAATATAAAATAAATGAGATTGAGCAAGGAAAACCTTCTATAAGATCTGTTAAGCTGTATTAGAAATAATTGTAGAGCTAGAGTATTTTTTTAAGGAAATTTTAAGATTAATTTCAAAGATTTTAATTATATTAGGTGTTGTGTAAAAACTTTACCTTATAAGTTTTCCGAAGACCAAAATTTAAAACCACGAAATGAACACCATTTTTTATACGTCTTTGCTACAGACAATAATTATCTAATGACATTTTCATATTCAATAGAAAATGATTATTAAACCTTAAAATTTAAGACAAACTCTATAAAAAGATCAACTCTAAGAGAGACTATCCTGTTTTAACACCGAAAAATATATGAAAATTTGTGAAGATAAGCTTCTTTTGAATTTATAAAAGTTATTGTAGGAAACATGAATGAAATATGATAAATATAAAATAAAATTGTTATTCTCCTCATTATAAAAATAATTAAGTTCAAGTCTCTTTAAAATATGCAAATTGATACGACTTTCCATGAACTTTTTAAATTAAAATTTGTTTAAATATTTTTTTTCAGAAATTTAGCATTGTAAAGTGTTAATTTTTTGCTTAATGTTGGAGCTTTTTCCAGGGATTTTGAAGAACTTCTTACCTTGTGGCCAGTTTAAGGGTCTGGATCTTGCTAAGCTTGTCGCTGGGCAGCGTCGGTATGATCTGCTGCAGCGCCTTGAAGGCATCGTTAAGGCTCTGGGTGCGTTGCCGTTCCCGGACATTGGCCATCACCCGCTGGTTGCTGAACTCATCCGTTTCCTCCGTCTTGCTGGGCTTTCGCTTCAGCCGCCGTCTTGGTTTCCGGAAGGCCTTGCCGCCGGCATCCGATCCGTCCAGCAGACTCCCGGCACTGCCATCGTCCGCCAAACAGGCGGGTGACATGACTCCACCTCCATTTAGATCATTTACAGAACTCAGGGCCGTGTGACGGGCATACTCCATGTCGTCCCTATCCGAGCTGGAGTAGGCACTGCCGTTCAAGGAGTTGGCCGGCTCATAGCCCTCGAAGCTCTGTCTGTAGGCCGACTGGAAGTGCATCTGGGAGTGGTTCTGTTGGGTCTGCTGTTGGGTCACCTGCTGGCCCTGCTGCTGCTGCTGCTGGTTGCTGTAGAGCGGCAGGAAGACTTGGGCTTTGTGCTCCGTCAGCTCCTCGTCGGCGAACTCGAAGTGCGAGTGCGGAGAGTTGCAGGTGCTCTGGGCTCCTGGACACGACTGGGCCGAGGCCACCTCGTCCACGGTGGTGGGCAGGTAATCCACGTAGATGTGATGTTGCTGTTGCTGTTGCTGATGCTGCTGCTGCTGCTGATGGATGAGCTTCTTGTGCTCGGGCTGCATGGCCAGGGATCCTCCAGTCTGGCAGTCATAGTCCCCGCTGCTCCTGGCTCGCTTGCCATGCTCATTCCACGAGGAGCCGGAGGTCTCAAAAACCGTGGGATTGCCATTGGCGTTGCTGTTCCTGCTGGTGGTGTTGGTCGTGGTATTGTTGTTGTTCAGCTCCAGGCTGTTACTCTGGGCACTGTGGTTGCTGCTGGTGCTGAGTACCTCGTTGCTGGGTATGTTGTAGTCCTGATCCTCCAGCTCCGTGAGGCCATAGGCCGCATACTCCGAGGGCAGGGGAGCATACTGAGGTTGCTGGGACAGATTTAGCTGCTGCTGCTGGGAGAGATTGTGCTGCTGCTGTTGCTGCTGCTGCGGGGTCAGGTGATGCTGCTGGTAGCCCGACGACTGCATGTAGGCCTGCTGCTCCACCTGGATGAGCTTGATCACATTGTGCTGCAGCTCCATGATGTTGGGCAGCGTGGGCTTGTAGCTAATGTCCAGCAGCACTTTGGGCGACACCGAGCGAGCGCTCATCATTTGTATAGGATTTTCTGGGATTTACTTGGCTCACACACAGTTTTGATAAATAATTATATATAATCGGTGATATATCTAATTTATATAGTACGTTTTGGTTCGCCCCGAAAGAGATCTGCTCGCACGCACTGACGGAACGCAACTGACGCACGATCCTTGTGGCCATTGCTCAAATTGACATTTTGCGGCTGCTCGACGGCCATTCGCTGCCGCCGCCCATATATTCGTCTCGCTCGCCCTCTCTCGCTGTGCTCTATGGCCATCCCGCTCTGGCTCAATGGCGGATGCTGCGGTGCCGCAGGTATGACGTCAGTCGGCGGGGTATTTTTCATTGCATTTTTCTCCAGCAGCGGCTGCCATCCGCTCGGAAAAAGAGAGCCTTGACTCTGGCCCGCTCTTGGGTTATTCTTCGCCGGGTTTTCTCGCCGTTTTGGGAAAATGTCACGGGGAAAATGGCACGGGGAAATGGCTGGGTATCGATCGCTCGGTCGGACGGTCGGGGAAAATGTGCCGACAATTTTTAAGATGTTCTTACTTGTTGATTCGAAAATGTAAATAACTGAAGTGCAGCAATGCATTGGAAAGTGCAGTTTTTCGATTATCAATTAAAATTATTTATTGGAAAGCTTCACATCAATTAAAAACAATTAAAGATAGTAAATTTAAGGGATGAGATTCAAACATAGTTTATAATATGGTAAAGTTTTAAACATATATTAATTTGTTATTAGTAATTCACTTTATTTTCCTGTCGTTTATATGGAATTCTTCCTTTTTTTTAATGTAGAAACAATATTTTTAAATTTTAAATTTATTTAAATTTAAATTTTTACTTACGAAAATTCTTTAATTGTGCTTTAATTAGCTTTGAGAATGTATAGAATGATACCGTACTCTTAAAATATGAATAAGCTTCAAATTATTTTAATTTTATGGGAAGGTAAAATATAATATATTTAATGATATATTTAACTTTAATTAGATTAACCGTTTAGAAAAAAGAAAATTACATAAAAATTATTAAAGTTTTTCACTAACTAAATTATTTGTTATTTTTTAATATATTTCCAGCTATTTTCATCTAATCCTTTACGTTTATTGAATGAAAAGAAATAACTTGATCAGGCTCTTAATAATTTAATTGAACTACCAAGTGAACTTTTATCTGATTGTGAAATTTCCCACCCACCTTTTCCTTTTCTGGTTGGGGGAATTTCGAGTTTTATAGGTACTTCGGACTCTTGGAATTTTCCCCCGAAAGCCGGCAAAATGTTTGTGCGTTTGTGCCCATCAAAATCATTCCGCTATTATATAATCATCAGTTGCCAACCATCGTAAAGGCCAAATCCTCAACCCTAAAAGGAGGGGAACTCCGCGGAAAGGTTTCATTATGCCTAATTAGTGAATTCCCACACACACACATACACGTACCGGAGAAAATCTCCACGAAAATCGCGCAGAGCTCCGAAAATCCACAAAAATACGAGCGAAAAGTCAAATTTCCGGATATAATTATATATCTGCCTGCCGGGCCGCGACCAACAAAAATACCCGATTAATGCCGAGCTCGAACTTCCGCTGGAAAAAACCGCGATTTTATATCGTCGATCGCCGATCGTCCGGCTTAGGTAATAACAAAACCCCAGGACGACCCCTGAGAAAAACCACCAACAGGGTTTTGCCCTGTAGTCCAGGTAGTTCGAGGACTCGAAACTTTGTAGATACATCTTTGTTTTTATGTCAATAATATCTATGGCTTAGTTTTATGCGATTGAATCAATTTGATTATTGATATCCGATATAGAAGCTTTGATTTATAGAAAACAAAGAAATTAAAGTTATTATTATTATCTGTGCTAATGGTATTATCCTAATGCATTAGATTAATTATATGTAATATTCTGGAGTCGTTTTTATTATGCAAACTGCTTAAATAAATACTTCTCACTTACTGGCTAAGAGATTTATAAATTAATTAAATTCAAAAGCAAACGAAGTTAATTTAGTGTTTAATTAATTCATATAATTATTAATAATTCTAAACTTCTTATTGGCTACAATATTCTTGAAATGCTTATTCGCCAGTCAAGATTTGGTTGTTTAATGTATAATTGCTTTAAAATATCTCTGCCTATGTGTTTGACATTATATATTTTGACATTATTATAAATTAAATAGGCTTCAGAGATAATGGTCATAAAGATAATAAATTTATCACAAGTATTACATGCTGAACTGAAAAGTAAAAAAGTATTGCCTACTTCGTGGCTGACATGAAATACAAGCTCACTTTTTCTGGAAACTTATGGCTGCGCCCTAAGGTAGGCAACATAAAATTTACTACAGCATGTAAAAAAGGTTTTGTTGTTAAATAAATATAAATAAATAACTGGATAACCCGATAAATAAATTTGAACTAAATGTATTTAAAACTTACTCTCTAAAACAATATTTTAAATATAAAAAATATTTTACCGATTTCTCTGACAGATGGCGTCTCTTGCTAAATATGTAGAAAATATGTAGACATAAGGCAATTCGATGTGATCTTAATGTTCCGATTGGACACACTGCAGTCACGTAGTTTATTGATTTCAATTCCGTTTACGAGCCCGAATCAAACGAAAATAAAAACCAAATGAGCGGCTGGCAAAGGTATTTTGCGTATTACTTTTTTTTTTTATATTTAGCGATGCTGCTTCTGTTTTTCATCTCGTCGTCGCGGGATTTGTTGTGTTTTTGTTGGCTTTTTGGGTTTTGCGTGGTGCGATTGCCAAACGATTTCAAAGCGGGCCAACTTTCCATTTTGACAATGCTCTAATCCTGCCATCGCAAACTAAAAAACTAAAAATAAACAACTAACTAAAACACCGTGTGCGAGAGCGAGTGTGTGGAGCGTGAGAAGAAACTTTTGGTGCACGTAAATCTCGCTCGACAATCAATTAAAATTAAAATATTTTTTGCCTGCCGCTAGCCAGCGCAGCGTTGTCTACATATTCGAATTGACTTTTGATGATGTATCACGATTTATTGTTACCAAAAATGGTCGTCAAAGCGCGTGGAAAAGTGGATCAGGTAGGCAATGGCGACGTCTAACGGTGCGGGTTACCTGGCCAAAAAAAAGGGGTTCAGACAAACTCCCACAGCTTTTGATCTCCACAGTTGTGGTTCCCTATGATGGATGTACTTATTGAAGATTAAGAAAGTTGGTGGGATTTTCTACAAATAAATTGCACATACTTTGGTTGTACATGCACTTAATTTATGTTAAGTGAAATATTAATCTTAATAGAGTATTTTGCTCAAAATGACTTGTAACTTAAATGCCGTCATTATAACATTAAACAAGGACTTCGTTAAACGATTATTGAAAAATATAAGAGCTTGTTCTTTAGAAACTTTAAAATCATTGTAATTTAACAATTTAATAATTGTTATATTAAATTCTAGAAATCCCAAGAAGAGTTACAACCATTTTGCAATGATAAATATGTTTAAAATTATTTTCATGTGACCCGATTTTGTTGAACAAATATCTTAAAGCAATTACTACAAGTTATTTTTAATAAATGTATGATTTAATGTAAATAATTTGATTTTATTGCTAAGTCATCGCTACTTTCATAGTTTCTAATAATATTTTAACATTTTCCAGCTTTCTATCTAAAGTTTTTATATTACCTAAGTATTATTTCTATATCTTAATAATAGATTTACTTTCCACAGTTCCCGAATCTTATGTATTTTATCGAATTTGTCCTGTACCTTTCCAAGCGGGAAACGTGAGCGATGCAACCGCTTAGATTAGAAGCAAAGCCGCTCGATGGAAATGGAAATGAAAATGGAAATGACAACGCTGGAAGCTGTCAGCCGTAGTTGTACCCTGTGTTAATTGCCTCCCTTTCCCTCTGCCTCACACACACCCTCGCCCTAGCCCTCCCCCTTCCCACACACCTCCAGTTATTAACCGTTCAGCCAATGAAATCGCTGGCGCTAAACACCTACACTTCCAAAAGCTTGTCAGCTTGTCAGCGTGTGTGGTGCTTGTGTGTGCGCTGCATGTTAATTAACAGCAAACACACAGACACCTCCACAAAATAACAGAAAAAAGGCCCGAGAGCGTAAGCACTCACACAGATGAATACACCTGGGTGGGGGCTCACACACACACACACACTCAGTCAGTCACGTTGGCCACCCAATAATATAAGCGCCAACTTGTCATTTTAGCCTAGCTCCACCTTAACTAAACAAACAAACAAAGTGGTGCAAACACACACAGACACACACCCATGCGTGTGGCGGTGGTGAGTTTTGGGGGCGCGCGCAAAGCTCACCACGGCTCTGGCTGGGGAGCCCCAACCAAGTTGGCGGTTTCGGAATTTTCACAGTTCAGTGCAAGTTTGCTGCGCGCCACGTTCAAACGTGCTTCGGCTGCTGCTCGCTCGCTGCGTTGCGTTTCGTTTCGTTGCCATTTCGTTCGCCCTTCGTTCGTTCCATTTCCGTTCCGTTTCGATTCGTTCCGCTTGCGATCGCGTCTTGCCTTGCATCTCTTTATCAGCCGGCGTTTTTTGCGCATGCGTGCGTGCCTCTTAAGCGTGCGTGCGCGTGCGTGCGTGCGCCGTGTGCGTGTGTGTTGGTGCGACGCGACGCTTTAAATGGCGTTTTAAGTGAAATTAAAATGACGGATGTGCCGCAATTTGCACACTCACGCCGCAAACACCAACGAAGGCTAACCTACCAGCAAAGAATCAAGAGGAATAAATAAATAAATAAATAATAACACAGCGTTGTGGGGCGTAGCATGTGCCTCTCTTAGTTGATCGAATTAAGTGCGAGTTTTATAGCGCCCGCGGGACCGGGAACTGCAATTGACTGCCGTACTGAAAAAAGCAAAAAAAAAAGAAACACAACCCAACACATCACAACCGGAAATGCAAGCCCCACCAACAGCTAAGGCAACACCAACAACAACCATAACAATAAGAGCAACAGCAACGATAACAACAACAAAAACAACAAGTGTAACACCCCCGCCCAGGAAGCGGCGGCAATAAGTGCTAATAAGTGTGCCGCAGACAATAACTACAGCGGGTATACGAGTCCGAGTCCGATTCAGAGTCCGAGTCCCGAGTCTATAACTAAAACCGGATGCAAGGGCCACCAGTAATTGCTAATTTTAGTCACAGTCAGTCGATCTCCCCTAAACTCGAAACTTCCCCCATAGTAATTGGATGACTCGAATTTATGTATATTTATAATGGCCTTGTTCTGATTTTACAATTTTTGGGAGTTGTGAATTGAAGTTAGTTTTGATAACAAACTAATCTAAAATAAATCAATTCTTTGCGGACATTTTTACAATTTTATTTAACTGAAGCTCTATATTTTATTAAATCAAATTTACCTCTTGCTTTTCGACCTTTCTTATATTATATATTTGAGATTCTAAAACTCTATCGTTACTAAAATCTAGTCCGAACTAATACTCACATTCCCTAATATGTATTGTAACAAATTTATTTATATTTTTACTCACCTTCCACTCAAATAAAAAAAAAATGTGTTCATTATATTTGGATATTTAAAAGTGTATCACCACGAATTAAGTTTGAACATATAATAATGTTTTTAGATAATTGAAAAAGATACAAGTTAAATATTTGCCTAATCATTTACATGTAGATTCAATGCAGAAACTCTCCACAAATCATTAAAAAATATATTTATTTAGTTAGTTTTGTTAATGCCCATCCTGCTTTTTTCGGGAACCATTTGAAGGGTTCGATTTAGGGAAGTTCGACTCTCTCTGATCTCTATATTTTCGCATCGTTCAATTGGCTAAATCTCTAAAGCTCTTGTTTTATGTTTTATATGTGTTTTTTTTCTTAATTTATTAGTCATGCTTAGGCGACTCATAAAATATTTGCCCAAGTAACTTCGTCACGCACTGAGCACTGAGCACTCACCCAACCCCCACACCGGCCCCCTTACCTTGCTGCCCTCCTTTTCGGCTGCATTCGCTCCCCCTCTCACTCGCTCACTCAAAATGCGGCTGCTGCTTCTTCTGCCACGGTGGCCCCCCTCCCCCAACAAAAGGAAACAAAAGTTCAAAGCATAAGCAAGCAAAATAACACAGAAAAAAAGAAAAGGGAAAAAGAAGCAGGAAAAAACAGAGTGGCGAAGGAGAAGGTAACGAAAAAAAAAAACTCAAGGTGCGTTGCCCGCGTTTTGTCATTGATTCCGCGGCTGCGAAATAGCATGCGGCAGTTGCAGAAAAAGAGACACAGGCAACAGCTGCTGCGACAAAAGCAAAAGCCAAAACTAAAAACCAAAACCCAAGCCGAAGCCCAAGCTAGTTGCAGCGATTATTTCGAGCATCCGCCGCCTCCACCGCCGCCACCACCTCCACTTTCCTACCCTTTGCTGCCTGTCTTTTGTAACAACGTGGCCAGAACGTTGCCGGGCAATTATTATTTTGTAAGACGTTTTACAATTTAATGGTTTTCATGGTAAGTACAATGACGGCCCTGCAGCAACGCCAACGCCAACGCCATATGCTCCCCTTTTTTCTCCTGGCCACCTTTTTTGTACCCTGTCAGCTGAAAGTTTGTTTTGGCGACTCCAGGGTCACAGAAGGGGTCAAAGGGGTCTCTGCCGAAAGGGGTTACAAGAGGGGAGTCCATGGCTGACACCAACCTGTTGCACCTTTTGCAAAGAGGGAAAAATCGCTTAATTCCCTGTTTTTCTGCCTTTCTTTGTAGAATGGACTTGGATCCGACCCTCTGTCAGCAAAGGAGGTGAGTTTGCGGATTAACGGAGATTCTAGTGATAAGATGGGGTTAATTAAGTGCGACTTAGGGAGAGAAAACTAGGCTCAGAAGCCTCTTAACCCAATTAGAAAAGAGATTATGACCTAATTTTGAGTAATACTATCCTTTCTCCAGACTCTATTAAGAACAAAATGGGTAACTTGTCTTAGACAGTTGTTATTATTTGCCTTCAATTCAAACAAGATAACTACATACTATAAATCCATTTTAATATTATTTTTACTGGCTTTGTATGATACCTATTTTCATTTTTCATGACTTCACAGTAGATCAGTAAATAACTCATAGGCCATAAGGATGTTCTTGCGCGAAAAGGCTAATTGGATCATATTTTTTTTATAGTTACGACTGAGGTTGAGCACTGATGATTGTTGGTCATAAAAAATTCCTTGTACGAGTATATGGTTATAACTGTTTCTTTATAATTTCCATAACCAATTTTGGCATTCATAAAAGTTGATTTATTTAAAGAAATAGTTCATAGTTATTCCTGCCCTAATATTTAATTGCAACTCCTTCAAAGAGTTATTTTAATGCCATCGCCACTGCACCTAAGTAATTGTTATTGTCCGTAATTTGTCTTCAATATCAGTTAACACAACTCATTAACGGCTATAAGTTGCCTTGGCAAGAAATGCCGCCTACAAAAAAAAAACCTTTATCAATTAGGAGAGCGAGAGCCGAGCTAAATATTTTCATGCCAGCGATACACTTCGGTTCGGGCCATTTCGAAATGACAATTGCCAAGGAATTCCCAGTGGGCCAATTCGTTTGGCTGCCCCATAAAACCCATCTCGAAGGCAGGAGACCCGTCAGCCGTCACTCGGCGGCGGCGAAAACCACATACCAAGCGTAAGACAATCCATAAAATTGAGTTGCCGGGATGGGGAATATCGGTAGGAAATCGGAGGCAACTAATGTCCCGGCCATCATTCTATCAATTGCGGCGCCTATGAGAAATTTCAGCACGTCCCATCACAAATTAGCAGATCGCAGGCTGCAGCGCCCCATAACAATATCGTAAAGTAGGGGGAATCTATATAACAATAAATCAGCGCCGTGGGGCAATTAGAGGGAAAAGTAAACGTAGAAAAAAAAAAATAGAGTAGAGGAGAAATAATATAAATATAAATACCTTTGGACAGGGGCCAACATCAGTCGCATATCAATTGCAATTGCCCACATCGATCGCCAGATCTCGATCTCGATCTCGCTATCGATCGGAATTGGGATCTCGATTTCGATTCCGATCCAGATTTCGATCTGCTGGCGGCCAATGAAGTTGTTGTCAATGCTGTGGCCCATAAAGTGGACAGAAGGCCAAAAAGGCTGAGAGACGTCGCAATTGGCCCCGCGGCTGCCATTCGGACACAATCGAAGACAAACTATCTAATCTAATGCCGGCAATGAGCATTTGTTTGTATAACTAACTGCCGCGGCAGTGCCTCCAAATCGCGTGGCCAAGTTCTGGGTTCTCCGCCAGACCAGACCAGACCCCCTTACAAAGTCCCCTTACCATCTTTTTCGCCCACTCGCCACTGACATTTTTTCATAATTTGCGCTACAAGCCTGACAATTGTCGTTGTTTTGCCCACTGGGCACACACTCGGCATCTGCATCGGCATCCACATCCATGGATGTCGACTCGGTTGTCCGCCGTCTTGGTTTTTGGTGTTCGCAACCATGTTGTTGGCAGCAGGCTCTAAGGCTGGGGCTACCCTGCAAGTGGATTAGGGTTAACCAGGTTGACTGGTCAAAGGCAGGACTTGAAAAGCTTGAACTGGTTCGGGTTTGAGACAAGGAAGGTGTGAAATTGTGATGGAAGGAATTTCTATATAAATGGTTGATTGAATTAAAAGGAGGATAATTAATTAGGTTGTCTGAAAAACTTGAACTAGATTTATTATTTATATAGAAGGCAATTATTTAATACTTTTAATCAAAATACTGCAGATAAAATAACATTTTCATTAATCGACTTATAAAATGATCTAAAAACTAAACAAATTTATATTTTTAGATATGTTATTTTGTGAATTGTACTAAATTAATTTATAGCCACCCATCATATTTCTCTCTATCTATCTATCAATCATTTTGTTCTATATTATCTACCATTAATAAATCTCCTTGTCTGTAATCTGTCAACCAGTAATATTTTTATTAATCCTTAAGCTTTTTATGGGCTTTCATCTAACCGCAATTTAATGACTTTACATATTTAAATTCAACAAAAACCAAATAACACTTGTTTAATAATAATTAATAACCAATACAGAAAACCCATACGTTTTCTTACCCATTTTTCATTATATTTTTCTAACTAGGCCTCTAAAAGGTTGTAAAATCCAGTTAAAGGTGATGTTCTTGACCATCCTCTTAACTTTTAAGCCATAATTTAATTGGCCACTTAAAATGTGAACACTCTGTATGGTAACTCCTGGTCCGGAACACCCTTAAAATAAATGAATATATTGTAGACCTCGTTTAAAGTGTTGGCGCTGAAGTGCAAAATGCATATGCAGTGCCAAATTAAAATTTATCCATTTTATGGCGCTGCGGGCAGCTCATAACTGTTTCTTTGTTATTTTTGCGCCGTTTTTTATTCCTTTTTTATTACTATTTTTTCTTTTTTTTTGGTTAGTTTTATTGCCTTTAGTTTATTGGCTAAAGATTTCGTAAGCGCATGAAATGCGCAACAATTGTGGTTTTTCGGTTTCTTCCCACTTATCTCCACCGATGTGCGATCTTGGAACTCCCCATATGGAGTAAGAAAGATATCGACGGAAGTCATTTGCGGTGGTTCCAGCTAGATGAATTCAATAAGCAAACACACCAGAAGCACCAAACAGCTACCAAACACGCACACCCCAAACTTTTTATATTTCAAATCCCAAACCAAGCCCCCCGTGGTTGGTGTTCTTTCTCGGAGCTGAGCTTAACCATCCAACACTTTCCCCCATCAACAAAGCCATCATTTTTGTCAAACTTGATTAGCCGCCGCTGCGATTATGACTCTATTGTTCAGAGCTGCATATATAATAGTAGTATATATATTTTGGGGGAGGGCATAACAATATTGATGCCGTTGCTGATAATCTTTTTAATTTCTTTTCGATCCACAGGCAGAGGGCCCTCCGGTTCAGGTTGAACCAGTTGATCTGAGCTTACGTTCGCCGCGCGGTAAGTTGCTAATTATAAGCTATATCTTGGTTGACTCAACCTGAATCCGACCTTACAAACATATATACTTAATACACCGGCCCCGAAGACAATTAATCAATGAAATGGCCGCCGCAAGTTGATCACTTGAGAAAAGCAGGTCACCTTCGAGACTGAGAGAGAGAAAGAATTTCGAACAAAAAATATTGGGTACAAAACCAATTTGCATTTTTGGTCTAATGAAGACAAAGTTTTTTTGTTTCGGGCATGGAGTGCCTACAAGAGGTTTATTTGGAAATACCAATAGTGGGTGGAGTGAAAGGAAAAATTAGAAAATGTGTATCAGATCGGTGTTTGTAATTAAAGGGAGTTTCATGGCAATGAAGTTCTTAAGATCTCAGTGATTTATTATTTAATGACTAAAGGATTTTTAATTTATAGAAAGAATATCCTGTATTTTTTATTTTTTTTTTGAGAATAAATCTAAGATTACCTATAAAAGATCCTTTGTGATAAATCCTGTATAAGTTTCTATAATAAATTCAATTGATTTAAATAGTTTGTTTATTAAGAAAGCTTCCTAAAATAATGCCACGAATTTAGTAATCTTTTTAAATATTTTCTATTAATTTCCAAATCATAAATTGTTTATAAGAAGCTCCCAATTAATATCCCAAATACCTGTGCTTAATCTCTAATATATATATTTTTGATCAGCAACAAATAGCTTTGGGTTCGATGGTAGATAAGTAAAAGCTCAGCTCGTTGTAAGAGCATAAAGAGATCTATGTTAAAGATATCTATCAACATTAATATCAACCTATGATCACACTCCGGCCATAAAATCCCCGAGCGAGGCGAGTGAATTCCTCAGATCTCTGCTCTTCCCCCGCGAATGAAATGCCGAAGATTATCTCGCAGACAAAATCGAACAAAAGAGCAGACAAAACGTTAGTCATTGCCTAATGCCCAATCTCATCTCATCAGATCCATTCATACTACTTATATGTATCGGGCGGGGGGGCCATTAAAATCATGCTGATACCGCTGTGAACGTATCGCTCTATATCCGACGCCCAGGAACCTGACCCGACCCGAAACAAGTGACGGGATTGGAACTCTGGAGTGGTTCGCGGTGTGTTGGTTTTGTGCCCACTTGACCAACCACCAACTGCTTGACCATTTGACCTTTGGCAGCCTTTCTCTTTGCCTTCTGACTCTGCCTCGGACTCTGTGTGTGAAGTTAACAGCATCGCCCCGAAAGGCCACAAAAAAGTTGACTAGATAAATAGATGGTTAGTTATACGCGCAGCTCGGCTTCTCGGCTCCTCAGCCGTAGGGTGCCCAGCGGTACACCTAATTTAATTAAGAAGCCAGAGAGCTAACCTTAAATGGCTATACAGTAAGATTAACAGCTAAAAACCTGAGCCGAGCTGCTCCGTTCATTAAAGCTGAAGTCGAAGCTAAAGCCGAAGCTGAAGCCGGAGTCAAAGTCAAAAAGTTGTTGTCTCGCCGCGCATATTAATCAATTAGGCATGATATTAGTGAGGGCATCATTAATTTTGTCAATGCGCTCACCTGGATGGCGCACAAAAGCTATTTGGGGAAGCGCATAGAGAGGCGGCGACGGCAATCTCTCATGCTAATGGTTTATGGTGCTACTATCCACGGATACACGAGTAACCACCACGGTGATCCGGCGATCCACGGATCCGTGGCGAATGTGTTAAATAGCGTTAAAATTTGTAAAACAAACGGCACATAATGGTCCAGCTTAATTTCCAACCTTAACGGTCATCCGAACCGAACTGAGACTGAGCCACCCGAAATCGAGTCGAAGTCGGAGCCGGGCTCGGAGCCGGAGATTTTTCGGCACACATAAATTATGGGTTTTAAATAATTATGCAATTAGCCAGCGTAGCGATAGATAGCCCCAAATTGCCAATGAATGGAGGGCAAAGCCAGAGGCTCCAAGAACGGAGCACCGAGCACGGAGACAGTGCCAAATTCCCACCAACTCTAATTGCAGTAACCGCCGAGTGCGAGGTGAGAGCGCTCGCTGGCTGGCTGGGAAGCTGGAGCTGGAGCTGGCGGTGCAACTACAACTTGATTTATTTAAGCTACCCAAACAGCCCATAAATAAAGCTGTTGAACTAGCCACCAGCAGAAGGCAGGCAGGAGAGGCTCAAAGGGAGGAGCCACCGGCAGAAGGGTGGAGTCGGAGCGCAGGAGCGTCTCGGCCAGAGCCTGAGACATCCACAGCGGTTGTTGTTGTTGTTGTTGGTGGTGGTGGTGCCTTACCCAAACGAAACACAACATCGTACAATCCCACACCACCACCTTCTCTCCATCCATCTCCTCCTCCAAATGCCTCTCGCCACTCAGGGGCATAGGCTTTCCAGGTTAAGTAGATGCGGCGACACGCGGGTCGCTCCAGCGAGCGAACGACCTTAAGACGGAGATCCCAACTCGAATCGAGGGGCAACGATGGTTAGGAGGAGGCGCAGTCGGGCACGGAGACGGAGGAGAAGAAGACCAGGCGACGATGTTGGAGCATCCACGGCATCTATCGAATGATATGCAACATTTAGTGAAGTGCTTGAGTACCAAGCATTGGGCCGGGGCATATTGATGGCAAGGTGAAAATGTGACGAGCAGGTGGGAACATCAAGTAAAGGAAAAATGGGCAGTGAGAGGAGGGTTTGTGGGAAAAAAAGTGTAAAGAAAATTATGATTAAAGCATTAAATGGATAAATAAAATAATATAATTAATAAAGCAAGCTTCTGATAAAAATTTGGCAGCTTTAAGAACAGATTTAATGAATTTGTGAACAGAGCACAAAGAAGAAAGATTTCTATTTAAAAAAAGTCCCTCCTTTAGTTTTTATTAAATTTATTTTATTTATTCTTTAAGGAAAGCAGGAAAGCTCCTCCTTTCACGATTTTGTAGAGGTATTTCTCTCCATAATGCCTTAGTCTTTCTATATAATACTTTAGAAAGAAAGGAAAGATGCTAATTTCAAGGATAACCCCTAGGTCTTATCCCCCAAACCCATCGAATTAGTGTTACTGTTGCTGCACTTCATCGATTCAAGCCCGGTGATTCGGGTATCTTGCCGAGCTGCTGATTTGGCATCTGCATCTGCACCGGCAACGGCTGCTCCCTCAGCCACCGCTCATAACTGCTGGCGGGGCTGGAGAATAGAAACTCCGCTGGTGAGCTGGCCTCGCCCAGATCCCGAGATCTCAGAGATCCCCTAACTCAGAGGCCAGATCCGCAATCCCAGGCACACACATTCGAGTATTATTCACATCCAGCGAGAGGGCGTGTGGACCGGGGTGATTGTTTTTTAATTATGCTTCGGCTGACACCCGGCCGGATGACCATTGAAGATGGGCTCCGGGGTTTTGGGGATCTGGGATCAGGGGTCTGCAGGTCTGCAGATCTGCAGGTTTTTTGTTTGAGAGATCTGAAAACCGAAACTGGGTGGAGACGCGGAGCTGGAGCCGTGTCTCTGGGCCTGGTTAACATGGCGCGTATGTAGCGCATCGAGTTGACTTGACTTGACTTGACTGAGTGACTGTGACTGGCTTTTGAGGTTATGTGAAAGGTCAAGTTCGTGATCGCATTCAAACATTTTTGCCAACCACTCATCTCGCTGCGCAGATCGGGCCCACAGACCAGGCCCAGACCGTGGAGGGAACTGGGGGCAGCGAGACCCAGACTCTGACTGAGACTGAGACTGAGACCCGGGAGTAGAGTGCAAGGAACACGAGTGTGAGTCGCCGCCGCCGCCGCCGAAAAAACAAACACAAAATAGAAGCGACGTCGCATCGTAGAAAAATTGAAGATGAGCGTGCCACCACCACGCCACGATTCTCATTCCCGTCTCTGTCTCTGTTTCATTCTGCATTGCCCCAGCATCCCGCATCCCCCGTATCTTGTGTCCAATCCCCCATCGCAATCCCCCCATCTGGCGGAGATGCCATCCCAACCCCATCCCCAGCCCATCCGCATCCCAGGTCGCCTAGGCTCAGCTCAGCTCAGCCCTCCTCCCGCGCCGGAACCGAATTGAGTGAATGTAAACTGTGGTTTACTTGTTTCCAGCGTTGTCATAGTAATTTTTCTGCACTATAACAACGGCCAGCGTCGCCTCCAACAACATTGAAAAATGCACAGAGAGAAATTAGGCTTAATTTGTATAAAATTTACTTGAATTTTTAATACCTGCCAGTTCTTAGAAAATTTGTAAACATTAATCATATTTAAAATAGTAAGAAAACCATATTTGAATGGTAACTGTGAATATTCGGATATAATACATTTTTGAGCTCTTTCTAAAATATGTAAAAATATTTTTCTTAATTGTTAAGACTCAACTATTTTTAAATCATATTATGGAGATCCTTAAATTTTTATTTATTAAAATATAAAAATATGCAAAGCAAAATTTCCCTCGAAAATAGCTTAACAAACTCGGGTTTCATTAAAGGGTACTTTCATGCAAAAGAATCTCTTGAAGCTTTCACAAAAAATTCAATTAGGAAGTACAAAAAATTCCCTAGGTAATTTAAAGTTATGTTTCTGGGTTTTTTTCTCTCTCTGTACAAACTTTGGGGTGCTCTCGGATGTTCGGTGGCAGCACTCACCCGAAAACATTGAAACAAGCGGAGAAAAATGGAGATGCTGATGACACTGGAGACACGTTGTCTCTGGCAATCGTGCAACTGACACACCAGCACCACCACCGAAGGCACCACCAGCAAACAAAAAATAAAAAAATAGAAAAAAGAATGCTAGACAGCATATGCCACACGAAGTCTTGGAAAGATTACACTGGACAACACAGGCAACGTGGATGGGGTGCGGCCAGCTGGAATTTCTGGGAGGAACGCGGCTGGGAGATGGAAGCTGGGGTGTGTCTCCCAGAAGATGATTTGGCAATTGGTAATTGAAAGTTGATTTTGGCAGCTTTCAAGGCGGCAAAACTTCAGAAGCAAGCATATAAGATTTTAATAATTAACTTAAAACAAAGATTAAACTTGTAAATTAAACTTAAATGAAAATACTGACCGATTAAGAGTAAGAGTATTTGCTTAGCAGGATAAAATCCTCTAAAATTTATTCAAAAGACCCCAAAAGAAGAATTACTTTCTTACCAAGCAGAAAGAAAGAGTAAAAACCTTTTAGAGGGCACCTGCTCCAGAGGCGAGACTCCCCCAACTCTCTGGAATACCCCGAAGCTAATCAAAAGCCACTCAAGAAGTCCCTCTTAACCTGCATCTGGGCGCACATAAATCACCTGGCGAGTAAGCCAACGGAGGTGGATGCCGAACCAAACCTGTTGCATAGTGTTCTCCCGGGCGCGCATCTTCCGAGACCCAGTCAAAAAGGCCCAAAAAAACCGAAAAAAGAGGATCATGCGAAAAGATCCAACCGAAAAATATACAACAAAACAAGGAGGCAACAACCACGCAAAACAACACACAACGCCACACCACACCACACAACTCAGCACAGCACACACACCGCACCGAAGTAGATCCACGCTTTCGTGAGCAAACAATTCGAAAGCTGACAACGACTCGGAGGAGATCTCGGCGACGATCGATTCGTGTTAGTCATCACAGTTGAGCTGAACCCACACGAATCATAATGAGGCTCTGGCTGCTCCTCAAAAAAGCTGAAAAGCTGAAAACTGAAATCTCAACTCTGCCGCTTATCCCCATCGATAAGGCCAAAATCTAAGGATCTCGGGCAACGGCAGCTCCAATAGTGCTGGAGTTTCCCAAGATCTTTTCGTGTAGCTCATTAGCCTGGCAAACTAATTTCGCAAGCCTCAGACAATGCCCCCAGAAAAATACTCGTAAGCGATGGAGAAAAAAACTTAAAAACGGAGGCAAGCTGGCTGCATATTTATTGGTCATAAGTGCGGCAAGCTCACAAGACCGAACAAACAGCAGTAAAAATTCAGCAGAGCAAAGCAGAGCTAAGTCGAAAACAACAAAAAATATTTGAAAATTTGTCTCCGACTTGGCTTGCATAGCAATCGCATATTAGCAATTTGCATTGTCTACTGGAGCACACTTGGTCTCTGACTTTGGTTTACTAAAGTGTACACAGGAGAAAATGAGATCGAAATCAAATTGATAGAGAATCAAAAGTAAATTGATAGAGAATATATCCAAGGAAAATCCTTGTAGAAGCGAGCGGGAAACATTTTCAAAAGTTGGAGAACACACTATCGAGATCAATTTAATATAATATCGAAATCAATTTTGAATAAATCGAAATTAGTTGAAAATAGATTGATAAAGAATATCCCAGGATCGATCAGAATAATATTGAATATATCAGGCAAAAATGAAACTGGAAGACAGGCCCGAAATTACAATTGGACCGTCCTTAGAGGATGTTGATATTATAAATGTTTGACTCTAACTTAAGATGCTTTGATTGTTCCAAGTCACCATTATCAGTTATTTTTTACGTTGCATCTACACAGCATTCAACATGAATTTATAGCCATTTAAATATATTTCAAGATCCCTTTTTGCCCTGTGTACTTCCTTTCCAATAGGTGTATGTTTTTACCACGCTGCCCCCTCTTGTTTTTAGCTGTGAAAAAGAATTCTTTTAGCAGCGTCTACAAATCGTGCAACGGCAGCAGCAGCAGCAGCTCGCTCTTCGTGTTTGCCAAACAAAAAAATTTGACTCATGACTTCGAAGCAAAAAAAAAAACGGAAAAAAAGAAGGAAATACACCCACCATACCATACCATTCACATCCTTTTTTGGCCTGGTCCTGGCCTGCTACACTTTTGGTTTTTGGTCTCAAATTAGTCCGTGCATGCGGCGGGGAATGTTTCTACAAATTAACGCCAATTTCGTATCACGTTATTAATAGTTAACCATTAAATTGACCGCCCCCAACTCAGATCATTATCTAGTTTCGGCGGCTAACAAGGCAGCGGCGCACAAAGCCACTGTGATTCCTTTTCGGCCAAAAGCGAGTGCAGCTGCTGTAGCGGCCGTCTTGCCTTAATTATCTCGGGAAGGCCAGAAAAATAAATAAATACAAATATCTACATACAGAGAGTGCAGGATGCCTTGTGAGTTCCACTGCGAGTTATAGGGAGCAAAAAATAAAAAATAAGAAGAAAAAACAGCTGCGCCGCGGTCGCGTCACCTTTGTTTACCGTATCGAGCGATAAGCTTGTTAACTGTTAACCAAATCTGTAGCCACCGCCGCTGCAATAAACATCGACTTTAGCCACTTGGCTTATAACTCTTATGGAGAACGACGCCCACCAGCCTGGAGTAGCAGCAGCCACACGGCCATGTGTGCACCCGGCCAATACCGATTCCTCAATGAACCCCAAGCGGCTAATTACGAGCGAGTCTCGGGCTCGGGCTCAGATTAGCGATGGTAATGGGAGCGAGATACGGATCTGAATGCCGATGGCGGGTCACAGATATGTGCATTCTGCCACAAGGAACTTTGACTCTTATCGGGGAAATATTTTTAGTGAGAGAGATTAAGGAAAGTTTACATTTTTGAGGGAGAAACTAATAAAAATTAAAAAGGCTATCTTGATAAAAAGGAAAGGTCAGGCGAGAGTGGAATGTGTGGCTGAAAAGGAATCTGGGAGTAAAATATTTGTTACAAATAAAAAAAGAGGTTCTAGGAACAGATAATAAATTAAAGAGAATTGTATTTTTGTATCCCTACAACTAACCCTTTAAATTGAATCAAGTGATCACGTTCTTGTACAGAATATATTTACAGAATAAATTGAATAATTATAATTATAAACACCACTAAATCACTCTATGAACCTATTAATAGTAGTATAATTTTATCAAGACCCCCACTTATCTCGCTTGCAGATCATCTAATTTAAATAGATTTATAGATTGATCCGGGCTCTGTTCTGCGAGATACACCTCGGCGCGGTTCGATTTAATTCCATGCCAGCGATGCCGTGTCAAGTGTCCATCGCTAAGTCATGTGTAAACGGCAAGCGGCGACTGCATAACCGACCTGGGCCGCAGCGATGCATTAAGATAAACAAATGCGGATCGAAATCGGATAATGTCATGTAGCCATGTCATATGTTAGCCCCGGCAAAAAGCTCTAAACTGGAGCACTAAGTCAAGCAAAAACCAACTGACAAAAGACAAAAACCAGCAGAGCGGAGTGCGCGGCACAAACAGAAAAAAAAAAAAACATTCTTATCGATTACACCTGAGACCTCAATCAATAAATTGATTGTTAGCGATCAGTTTAAGGCAGGCAGGCAATGCGGAGCTCCATCGCATGTGCTCAGCATACAAAAGAGTTTTTCTTGGGTGTTCGGAGCTCGGCGTTCGGTGTTTGTGCCTGTTGCCGCTGGTCGGCTCTTAAGATAAGCCGCCCGGTCTGGTCTTCTGGCTGCGGCTGCTGTACGCTCTCCGGCGGAGGCCCCAGCCTCGGATTCAGCCTCAGAATGTAGCCACAGTCCCAGTCTGATCCGAGCCTGGTCCAAGCACTTTGATCGCTGCCTTGCGATAGGCCAGAGCAGAGTTTTCGACCAAGAAGTCCAAGCGGGCCAGGCGGCGTTGTTAGGAAGTCGTCGTTGTCGTTTGCTTGGTTGGTTTGTTTGTTCGGGGATTGCACTGTGAGAAAAATAACCATACAATATTTGTATATATGAAATGAAATAGTTCTTAGCGAAGGCATTTTTAATGTTCCTTTTATTCTTTTGACAAAGAATATCTCCTTGCTGAGTTCAGTTCCGTGTTTAATATAATATCGTATTTAATCACATCTTGCTCTTCAAAAAAACAGTTGAGAATCATAAGAGGACTTTACCCTTGAATTTAGCTTACATTTCTCTTTCTTTTTAAATTATACAAACTAATAGAACATTATTTTATGTATTCATTTCAAGAGGTTTCCATGAACCTTATCCATTAACTTCTAGAAGTATTTTACCAAGAACTAAATTTAGTTTGATTTAATTATTTTTTCATGTATGTTACTCCTAATAAAAATTATTTATTTCTCTCTGTGTACCTTCGTTTACCTCCATCGGGTCGCACTGTTGTTGTTTCATTTCATTCGAGGCATAAAGCAAGATTTGTGTAAATGTCAGGTGGTAATAGTGACACTGTGCGCCACTTGATTGGTTTTACTTTGGCCAAGAGCCACAGGAAGACCCCTCGTCCTGCTCCTCTTCCCCCTCTCTCAGGGAGTCTGTGTGTGTGTGCCAATTTTTCGTTGTTGCTGCTTTTATGGTCGCAAGGTTGTTACGGTTCTCGGCGGTTGTTAGCATTTCTTTAATTGGCTCATTTTCGCGGCACATGTTCAAAAAACTAAACAGAAGTCCAACAAAAATTTATTGCAAGTAAATTAAAAGTTATAGAAAAGCAAAAACAAAGCCCAGAGAGAACTCTGCGACAATATCGCATCGCAGCCATCAATTAAACATGTAAATAAATTTCAGCAAACATCAGCTATTTAAACGCGAGTCCCATGTGGCGTATGAGTAATGTCCGTAGGTTTTCGGCTGACAGTTTGTCACGTTGATTAAATCGAAAGAATTTGGCTGCCGCTTTGGATTGTCAGCCAGAGAAAAAATTGGCTATTAATGGTATTTGAAGTTCGTGTCGCTTTTGGGCTCCTTAAAGGAAAACTATTTCAACATGTTGCAAGATCGGAAAATGCATTTTGACAATTATCGGTATATTTTAATTGGGGTTTTGGTGAAAATATATATCAAGTTCAAATATATGAAATAACAATCGATGAAGGAACATTAATTTAAAGAAAATAGAGAAATATTTCTTATTGATCTAGGACAACTTTTATTAGCTTCGATGACCGATTGACCTATATTTCGCTTTTATATCCACTTTCAAGGCTGGGCTACCTTTATTCGATCTCAAATGCTTGCCACAAATCTTTCCTCAGAGCCAGGCTGCCAAACGTTGATGCTGCAGTGGCCAAATGGGAAGAAAATAAAAATAATAAAAAGACTTAAGAGACGCCCACGGAACGCAGTCCCAGCGGCAACACCCTCACACCCAGCAGCAACATTGGCAGCAGTCGCAGCAGCAGCAGCAGCAGCAGCAACATCGGCACAAGAGCAACAGCAACAGCAAGAGATCGACAACAATAACCAAACCAAGTGGAGCCTTGGCAGTCGACTTGTATTTGTAAATTGAAAGCACACGCTGCGTCATCAAAGTCATTAAACTGTCGACTGCTTACGGAAGTTTTGTGGCTGTTGTTGTGCCTGGTGTGCCTTGGGTGTTGACTGTGATGCTGTGTTGCTGCCTTTTGGGTGTGGATCGGTCTTCTGCGTTTTGTAACTGATATGCGACAAGAGCAAAAGCAGCCAGCAGCAGGCATGTGGGAGCATCCAGTTGGGCACGGAAAGAAAAAATTAATAAATACCTCCTTTAAAAGGTTGTTTAATTAGGTGATGTTTAGCTTAATAGAATTTTTATTCTTTCACTTAGAGTAATTTTTTGCTGGTATTGTTAAGTAAGTTTTCTTACTTATATTTTCACAAATTTGTTCTCTGTGTACCAGTGTCAATGGAGGTGTAGGTGTAGAATGTGGCAAGCCACTCACTCAGCTGTGGCAGTCGGCAAGAGGCTCCATTCCCCTCACTATATCGGAGTCTGCAATTGGAAGCTAGCTTCAAGTGATTTAGAAAGAAATATTAAGTGGGGAAAATCGGAAAGGCTAAGCTTAAGTGAAATGGGGATACTCTGATACTTACAGAAAATATTATTCAAAGAAAAAAGGAACAAATAAGTTCTGTAAATCTCATTTTTGCGTAAGCTTAATAATTTTGTGAGCTGTAAAACTGTGTTAATAATGTCTAGGAAATTCTGGGAATTAAGAATTTTAAGGAACGGGATATAATATAAAAACAATATTAATTTGCAACTTAAAGGCATTAAATAATATTAAATATTTTTGGTATTGAGAAGTTATCCCCAGATTAATTTTCGTACCTAATTATAGTCCTCAGACCCGACTCTTTAATACTTAAATGCAATTCTGTACCTTATTTCCTCACAAATTGTAATTTTTTACACCTCATTTAATAGTCATTCCCTCGTTTTAGTGAAGGGTATGGGATTATAATAAATGTGACAGAAATGCTTAGAGCAGCTCCGGGTTTGGTTCGTCTCCGACTTGGCTCTTTTCCCTTCTAACCGATGGCGGGGTGTGTCTCCGAGCGGCGACAATTTCGCAATTCGCAAGGCAAAGGTGTGTTCTGTCCCCTCCTTGCCGCCTCTGAAATCCCCCTCTAGACACTCTGAAATGATCCCCTAAAACCGTCTGAAAAAAACGCAAGTAGACTTGCATTCATTCACTAAATGCAGTCGGTGCATTTCAAACGATTCGGCGGCTTTTTAATGACACGCGCAATCCACCGCAGATTTGACTCCCCAATTTGCCAATTTGTCACCAAAAAATCCGAAAAAATAAAAGAAAAGCGAGAAAAATCCGCAAGGCGAATTGCTAAATTCTGGATGAACAACGCCAAATCCAAGACGAAAAAATATATGTAAGCCAGGAGAGCGAGGCGGAGAGCCCTCGGTCGCAGTTCGTCATTCGATTCGGGGAGTGTGACTTTGCTTTAATCGTGACTTTCACAATCAACCTTCAGAAAGGTAGCGTGTACCAGGCGCAAAATGGGCTGCAGACGGGCAGCAACCAGCAACAAGAGGAATAAACTAACAACTTTTCGAAGCGTTTACTTTGGCGCTTCATCGAATATTATTTCTCACGTTCTATTTTTGTGTCTAGCTGCCGCTGCTGCCGGGGCTGCCCTGCCAGCCGCCTGCCTTTTTGTTTTTGTTTATCGTCTTTTTTGTGGCACTGGAAGATTGACTCGGTGCAGGGCACCATCAATGGATCCAGCCCCGGTCCAGGTCGGATTCGGATTGGTTTAGTTTATAATTCGATCGATCGCCCCATCTTCTCTCACAGTCTGCCGCTCGCTGTCGTCTTCATGCCTCTCGGGCCCTTGGCTGGGTTGGCAGTAATTTTGATCGCTTCGATATTTCGGGGGAACTTTTTCACGACCAACAATGGAAATATAAAGCAAGAAAATTGTACGGGGCATTTCATGCATCGATCTTGTCAAGAGCAACTCAACGATTGTCATCGGAAGTGGTGAAAATTCGGGCAGTGATCGGTTTCGGAGAAGTGATTTCAGTTAGTTCTGCAATTGAGATGTGAATTTTCTTGGCTATAATTAGATATTTTAAGCGAATTATATAATTATTGGGATATTTATTCAGATGTTTTGAAGGAAGATATTATTTAATTTAAGACCTTAAATATTTGTTGGCTCAAATTAGAGCTTGAATTTTAAGAGATGTTTTAAAAAAGTTTGAACCCACTTTGAATTTTTCCTAAATATAATTTAAAAGTTAGCAGAAAAGGTTTTATTTATTGGTATCTCAAAATTTAATTATTTTTGATTTGTTATTCATGGAATTTATCTATATTAAATTGAAGCATTTTGATCTAAGGTTGTATGACATTTTATTTGTTTAATATTAAGTAAGCGATTGATTTTGCCTCACTTTTTATCAATTATATTGTCTTATTCCTCTCTGCCACAGCATCCTTTTGCATTGGAAAATCAAAGCAATAATCATTTATCGGTTTACCTTAACAAAAACGATTCCAATTAACCAAACGCAACCCACAATTATAATCCAATTACATTGATGTATCGTTTAATGTGCACGTTAATGGTAATGGGACATAAAAAGCAAAACGCTGGGAGGGGCTGAATGGAATCCTAAATCAATTTCCTGTCCTGTCGGGGGCCATCAACTGGTTGCATTCAAATTCCTGGCCAACATGTACATATCTCTCTGTCTCTCTGTGGGGATTTGAGGCAATGGTAGCAATGGCAGGCCAAAGGAGCCTATGTAAATGCTGGCAATCTCCATTTGGCATTGCAAATGCCTTCCTTTTGGCCATTCCCATTCATTAGTTGGCCATTTCAATTAAGCCATAAAAGCCAAATCTGAACTGAAGACCAATTTTCCCAAATCCATCCCATTCGCAGTCGGAGTTGGAGCTGGAGTATCCTCCCCCTTTTCCACCCCGCTTTTCCGCCCGATTTCCCATCGATGTTCCTTGGCCACAATGTTATTGCCTTTGCATGTTGGAAATCATAAAAATGTTAAATGACAAGCGGGCGCATGTTCATTTTAGCGTTGTCTGTCTGTAGTTTCAATTCCTGATGATGTGGCCGTTGTTGTTGCTGCTGATTTGGTTGCTGTTGCTGTTGCCGTCGCTGTTGTGTTTGTTCGCATTGTCAAATTGCGATCAAAAACGCAACAAACGAAACATGCCACACGGAGCTCGTAGCCACTGAGCCACAGACAGACACTCTCGGGCTCTTGGACCAGCAGCATCATGAATCAAATGGCCCAAAAACCAGCAAGCCAGAAAGCCACCATCAAACACTCTTGGCTTTTCGCAGCAACAACTTCCCAAACAACCGGCGACAACCAGAATCAGCTGAATGCGTTTTAACGGCTACTTGTCTTTAGCTATTTATTGAAAGGATTTTCAACACTCGCACGGAGAGTCAAAGGAGAGACCTGACTTGAGAGGGTTTTGTTTTGCACAGCGAGAAAATAAGTTGGTAAGAATTAGAATAAATAAGTACAAATGTTAAAAGTATTTAATGCAAAAGTAATATGTAATGCCTTTGGGTACAGCTTTTAATCTATTTGATACATTTATTTAAGAATTTATTTATTAAAAGGGCACAATAAATATTAAAAATAAAAATAAATTCCCAACAGCAGCTTTACAACAAGATGTTAAATATATTTTAGGTTATTTTTTAGAGCACTTTTAAGTTAAATCCGTGGGAAAGCACTAAAATTAAATATCTAGTTCAACTTTTGGTGTTGTTTATAAATTAATTTTAACAAAGAAAAGTGTTAGCAATTATTTTGTGCCAAGTTGTAAAGCCAAGAAATGCTTAAGGAGTTTTAAAGATTTATGTAGACAATTTAAGAGGATTTTAATGCGAAAAATAGATTTTTAAAGGTTTTTTTGTGGAAAGCACTAATATGAAATATCCAATAATAAATTAATTTTAACAGGGAAAAGTCTTAGCTTTTATCTATGCCAAGTTTTGTTTGCCCAAGAAATGCTTAACGATTGTTTAAGATTTATGTAAACAATTTAAGAGCCTTTTTTATGCGAAAAACAGATTTTAAAAGGTTTTTTTTTAAAGCACACATAGAGGTAATTTTATTTCGCAATGATTATATATAACAAAAGTTTTCGAATATATATTTAAATGCCCCTAAAAATAATTGATTTCAAGTCAAAGACTATCACCTTATGTTTAAATGATTGTTTTTTCCATTTTATACATTTTCTTCCCCCAAAATCTTCCTTAATAACTTTCCTCTCAGTGCCATTCTGCGCTCAATCTGCGTTCGTTGCCTGAGTCTTCTGTCTGCACTGTCTGCCAGTTGCCAGCGTCAGTCATTCATGCATTCAATCATTTAATTCAATTTGAAATTGTACAACAAGTCGCACATTTGCGCCTGCCACATGTCCACAAGGCCCCAGACTACGGCTTCGGATGGGGATTCGAAATGGAATTGGAACTGGGATTGGGATTGGGAGCTGTAGTAACCTGAGCGAGCATTGATGCCGCAGCCGAACAGCACCAGCAGCAAGGAAGGAAAACACACACATTTGATTATGAAAAGCCTGCGTCTGCCATTGCAACTGCAACTGTAGCTGCTGCGTCTGCGTTTGCAACCAAATCGATAAAAATAATTGGTTGACTGTTGCTCAGCTGACTGCGACTGCAACTGCAACGGCGACGGCGACGCGGCTGCAACTTCGCTCGAATTCTGTTGAATTTTCAGTTTGACATGGATTGCTGCTGTTGATCGGTTGGTCCCGATCAGGGATCGACTGGCGGCCACCGGAGAGGTGAGGAAACCAGCGGCGACGACGACGACCACCATTACAACACGGACAGCAGACGTCGCGTCGTCGGCGGTTTTCCCACGTTCGTGAAAATATTTTTTCGCAAATTATTGGCAAAATAAAATTGTGCACATTTCGGCCTAACGATTTGAATGTGTGTGAGCACAAGCGCGAGGCTGGGAGAGATCGTACAAGGAAATTAAGGCTGGCGAATGGAGTAATCCTAATGAAGCAATCTTAACAGCAAACACCATATAAATTCGGTTTGATGGATTCGATTGTGAAATCAGTGTGAGAAATTGTTCAAACATGAACACGTTTATATATAAATATATACATACAAACAAACATATGTACATAGATCTGTAACAAATCGATGCAGCTGTGATCTGCTGAGCGCATGTGCGCGTATCTCTAAACAGCGGCCACTTGGGCCTAACCCAAAACACTTGACAAATATTGTAAATGTAATCTGAAACCCACATCGAGGGACCTCAGGAGATAACACGAGCAGATGTGCGATCTGCGTGGGTCTAGAAGATAAAACTAGACATAAGATTTTCATGTTAGCTACCTAAGCTAGGACTTATTAAAAATAAAATCAGTTTCTTACAAAAACTCAGCAAATGAAGACGTCGTAATTATTGGGCGCTCTTTTCAGAAATATCAGTGATATGATATCGGGGGCAGTTGATGTCTTTTTTTTAAGTTAATGAAAGTAAAAGCGAGGGTTGAAATAAGAAAATTAAATAAGCAGAAGATCTACAAAGACTTTGGGGAAATATAAATAAATATTGTAATGGCGTAGGACTAAGATTAATCATTAAAATATAATTTGCTGTCTTGGGTTTAGGTTTTTTATAAATTTTAAGATAAGTTTTAGATGAATCAAAAGATGAATGAATATTTTGTTACGGAAATAAAGATCTTTTAAGCAATTTGATCAAAAAGTTTCTATGTAAAATGTGTATAAATTATTTTGTTATTAAATTAAACAATTTTCCCTTAAAATGTTCATATTATTAGAAGCACCTGTAAATCCTTAACAAATTAACGAATTACATGAATTAATAAACAAGAACTTGTTCAAAATTCTTTACGTGCTACTTAAGGTAATAAAGTGCCAAGCTAATCACCATTTCCTACTACTAAAGATAATCCCTTGACTACCTACCAATCACCATGCAATCCCCCAATTAATTCTCCTCTCATTAAGCACACTTTCAGCCGGTTTTCCCCCTTTTCCACCTCGAAAGCCCATTGCGTAACAAGTGGTTTGCCCTAAATCATCTTGCAAATCTGCAGGAAGGCGAAACGAGTGATAAATTCCTGCGCAAATTACGCAAAAGCTGGAAAAACAAATGTGAGCAAATTTTTATTTACTTAACGTGTGTAGCTGGTGACAGTTGTCACGGCTAGGAGTCTCTAGTCTCTCTCCGTTGCCGCCGAAGCCGCTGGAGTGTGTTGCACTTTAAGAAATTAATTGCCGAGATTTATGAGGCAGTTAGTAGTGGATCGGATCGAGTCCGAGAGCTGTATCTGCAGATGTTAGCCAGTTCAGCGGCACGGAGTGCGTGCCCAGTCCGTTAGGAGTTTAGAGTTGAGTTCGGTGGAAGAGAGAGCCTTATAAGGCTAAGGCTGCCGCCGCGCTTTATGCATAAAGCTGAACCACATTTTCCAGCCACTTCACACTTTTATCAGTTTAAAATATGAAGCGGCAAAGCTATGGGAAAATCTTTTTATAGACCAACCCCACTGGACCCCTAGGAAGTTGGAGCTGGGAGCCAAGAAAAAAGAGCCGACAGTCAATTGTGTGAGGAGAAGAGATTTGCGAGGCCCGATAAAGCCGAATGCAGTTGGATGCACTCGTGAGATGATGACGATGGCTGTGGGTACGACTCCGGATGGAAATGGAGGTGGAGCTGGGAGCTGGGAGCTTGAGCTGGAAGCTGAGAGCTGAGAGCCAGGAGCAGGGCAGTGAAACTCCACTCAAGTCGTTTGTGGTTACCAACAACTCCAGTCTCTGGCAGCGGCACTCTATAATTAGACAATAAACAAAGCCACAGACAAAAGGTGGCTCACATTGGGTGAGCATTCGGGGCGTGGCCAATACACAAGACACACACAAGCACACACACACCACAGGCAGGCCAATTTCAAGCCAATGGGCAATCAAAATCAGCGACAAATTGTGCATTTTGTGGTCACAAATTGAGTTAACGCTGCCAAATTAGCGGCATGAATTTATCGCTCGGCCAACGGCCAACAACACAATCCCCCAGCCTCAGCCCCAGCCCCATCCACAGCCCCAACCCAAAACCAAAGCAAGACGGAGCGGGATTCGATGCGGATTCGGAATTGGATTCGGATTCGGGTTCGGGTCCAAGCGCTTTAATTAAGTCTTTACGAGGCCAGCCACTCAGGCAGCGGCTCCATTTGTTGCCGGACACTGCGAGAAATTACGGCTACTATTGCTATAACTAAAACTATTACCATTAGCCCCGTTGGCCTGGACCACCGTGTCAAATCGATCCTATCCGTAAACAATTTTCGGCAAACACTTGCTTTAATTATGGCACACGATTTTCCACTTTGTAAGCGCCCAGGGGCCCATGGAAAATCTGATGTGGCGGAGACTAAGTGAATCATTTGGGTAATTGGTTAATACATACTAAGCATATATTTTATTAAAAGAAAATATTACAGTTAAAATAATATACAAAATAAATTTAATTTTAGTTTCTGGGATTTTTTTCTGTAAGATAAGTAATTCATCGTGGTACATAAATTACTGCGAACGTGTAGAGGAAATTTATATCAGTGAAAATGGTTTACTGTCCCTATCTACTTATGCTGCCCTAATTATAAATAAAAAGGTACAAAGTTTAATGTCTTTTAACCAAATAGTTGTCAAAATAGGTTTCATTTCATAAGCTCCGGAGACTTATGGTTCCCATAGGAATGGTGTAAAATTATGGAGAATTATTTTTATTAACTCTACTACTGTCCCTAACTACTCAATACTATTAATATCTATTAATCGCTGTATAATGTATGTTAGGTTTTTTAAAGGTTACAGTTAAAGATTTTATGATGTATTTTTATAATTGTCAAGACCTTTTACAGTTCCTAGCGGTGTCAAGTCTCTCATTCCTACTGTCCCTAACTAATTTTTCATTCCCTTATTGATCCCAAGTAAAATAAATATTTTCTTAAGATAAATTAGACCTTTTATTAAGCAATTTTCCTTTAGTTTCTCACTGTGCACGTCTGGGTTTAGCCAGCACCATTTGAAATTGGGTGCACCGCAGCTTGGCTCTCGCTTAAATAAATAAATCTGCTCCGGCTGCTGCTGCCGCTGTTGTTGCAGTGGCAGCTTACTGCGGCCAGCAACAATTGGCGCTCGCCTCTTGCCACCAATAAAAGATCGCAGCTCGCTGATTTGACAGGTGAACAATTTTGGGGTTGGGCAGTTTCGGGTCCGAGCTGTGAGCTCCGGCATGTGTCGCTGCCTCCGGTTGTTGGTGGTGCCAGTGCCGGAGCTGGTGGTGGTGCCCACCCACCTGGCTTCGATTGGAGCTAACATTTGTTTTGCTCGCCAGATTATTTCAACAAACTGGTGACAACAAATTAATTTAAAAGATTGCCCAGATATCAGCTCGGTTTATATTTTACTTGGGTTGTTAGTCCCCCTAAGCAGTTAACTTCGGTGGGTGGTTGTTAGCTCAATTGATGGCCAAAGGAAGATAGCCTGGTAGCAGGGAAGCTGGGAGCTGGAAGCTGGGAGCTGGGTTACATTTTATGAATACTTTATGGCCGACTGTGGGAATAGCTGGAAATGGGAGTCCTCCGATTGAATCTTGGGATCTTGGGTTACCCACAAAGCCTTTATTAAGCTGAAGTTGAAAGAGGTGTAAGTAGTAGCTCCTAATGGGGATTGGGAAACAATGGCTCTTGGATAGTTTAATGGGTTTCTTTATTTATTTTATATTTAATATTTAATTGTGATACGTATAGTTATGTTTTCTAGATAAATTCCTTATTGCTAATTAGAAATAAAAATCTATAAACGCTTTAAGTTATGGGTAAGCTTCCAGCAAATACAAATCCCTTCCCAAAGATTTACTAACTGCATTCCTTATAATAAAGATTAAGTTGCCTTAACTTTATTCACCTCCAGATTGACATCCACTCCATAAAAGGGCACTTTATAAATTTATTCATCTTTGATGAACCACAAATACAGCAATAATCAGTTTTATAGAGATTTACTCCCCAATAAACCTCACTTTCGATGACTTCCGCTATAGCAGATCTCCCATCCTCTGTCATTCGGTAAATCTCAATCGCATATTGTTCGCTCCCCCGATATGCAAAGCGCTGTTGTGTTGCTTGCAAACCGCAAAAACCAAAATTGATTGCACACTTCAAATATCATTGAAAAGGCGCATGACGGATGCGATCGGATCGGGCATAGAGACAGCCACAAATAAATATCGACCGGCCGGGCCATAAATAAAGCGAAGCCAGCGAAAATGTGCCGAAATCGAACATTGAACATCGATTTTGCAAGGTCAAACGGAGGAGTTGGAACTGGCTATGGGATCGCCTTCGTCTTCCATGCTTCGACTCGATGCTCCCAACCCAGAGCTCCCAGCGCTCGATGCTAACCTGGGCCCTTAAACTTTTCAAAAGTCAACAGCAGTTTAAACTCGTTTGCAAAACACTAACGGGCAAAACGCCTCAGCAGCCCCCTGCCGCGCTCTACACTCAATTTGTTTGCCCAGCGGCATTGAGAATTGGAGTGTCAAACTTTCAGCTTTCGATGCACGCCAGGATCCCGGGTCCCAGGGCAACCCATGGTCGCAAACCGAAAAAGAAACGGAGCCGAAGGTACAGCGAGAAAAACTACAGCGATATGTGTTCCGCATCATAAAGGAATTTAAGAAAGATCTAAGAGAAACAAGACTGGATTATGATTTTTACCTTAATTTTAAAAGGATGGTCACATTGCCCTGTTTATCCTAACAATGTTCTATTTATGACCTAGTTTTGCAAGAATGGTCACACAACATATTGTTTTAATAATATTTTCTTTATTTATTATGATTTTTTTGTCATATATAAATATATCCAATATTTTTTCACCGTGCAGAGAAGGAGGAACTGCATCGGAGGTTGCCTGCGATGGCTTCTTGCTGGTTTTGTATTGACATTAAATGAAATAATCTGCGATGATTGTGCATTAGTTGCAGTCGGATGCTGTCCCATGGCCAGGGACTGGGGTAATAGTTCTAGACTGCTTGCTGCCTCGTCCGTCCTGGTGGAGTCCGGAGGGGATTAGGGCGGTGATGGGAGGACGGTAGGATGACTGCTCGCGGAGCATCGCTCGCTTGGTCGTCGTGGTTCCCATGGCATGATTTTGCATGAAATAATGTGGCGCACGAGTGGGCGGGCAGAGATCCGTGCGGGGGGCCACTTGTCGTGGAGCAGTCGTTTTGGCATTGCCCCAAAGATGCAAGGCACAGTGGGTCAAGGGGTTCGATGGAAATCTATTAGTTCAGAGGATATTGGTAAAAGAGAGTTAATTGAATAGGAAGAAAGAGGTGTAAGTGGGCTTTTTTGGGATGGATATTAAAATATGGAAATTATAAAAAATTTATATATAATACGGAACAAGCTTAACAAAATCTTAAAAGTCCTACTCCTCTAAGGCTTTATAATTCTCAATTACTGCTCAAATATATTTGTAAAAAGAATAAATTATTATTAAATTGGTATAATAAATTATGATTTTGTTATAGAGAGCACCAGTTAGAGTTCAATCCTGAAGCTTATCTCCAATGATCTTAATATTTTGATATTCATAAAAAAAAATAAAAATCCAATCTCCATTTTCATAGGTCCTTGAACCACTGTACCGTTAGTGTCGCCCGTTCGATGTTGCCTTTTGGAAGCTTCATTCAGGCGCTTGTCTTTCGGTTTCTGTTTCTGTATTTCTTTGCATCGTTCGGCTCGGGATTTTCCGCTTTTCTGTTTCTGTTTTCTGGCTGCTCAGCCGCCAAATTTGCGATGAAACAGGAACCGTTAACTGCGGCAATTTGTGCCCCCTCTCTTTCTCTCACTCACTTTCCGTCTCTCTCGGTTAGTTTCCCACGTTATAATTCGTTAGATTTGCCATGCTTTTTTCGGTGTATTTGGACCGAATCTTGCATTTGGATTGCTATGCTTTGGTAGGCATTAATGTTCTACCGCTGATTGACGGGGCTGGGTTCTAGTTTTTTTTTGTGGATTTACCAAGGCTTTGGGAAGCATATTTAGGACATACTGCCATAGGAACGATCGCGTCAAATTAGCCGATGTTCGTTGATTTAAAGGTTTCAAATTTAGTATAAATTATTTTTTTATTTTTTTGTAACCCAAAAATGCTTGAGTTTGAGGACTTCTTGTGAAGATCTAATAGCAAAAAATAAAATAATAGAAAAAATCCGTATACTTTCCGAATTGCCATTACAATCTTGAGTACTTACAATCAAAACATTGAAAAAAAAAACGGAAAACAATATTTTGACATTTTTCAAAATTCTATAATTGGATACATCATTAAAATTGTCAAAAATTGAGAAATATATGCAATTTTAGCTCAGTTATGCATATTCAAAATTTGCAAAATGCAAGGGAATGTAAACTTTGGCTTTCCAAAGTTAGCTTTCTTTCTTGTTTTTTTCCGAAATTCCTCGTTATTTGTTTTGAATGGACTTGAGCCCAATTTACCCCCAAGCTACTTACCATTAATAAAAACAATAAGGTTTAATTTCATTCTGCAGTCTAGATAGCTTTTGGGGATTCCCCAGTCTGCTTACTTTTAATTTTAAGAGTTCGAAGTTGATTTATGGTACTTTATGCCCTTACCAACCATTTTGACCGCCAAAAATAAAACAAAACCATTCAGCTTTTACAACAGATTTTCTCATAAAATCTTATAGAATAGTGAATGGATTTCGAAAGGATATCCCCTGATGTATTTAATATTTATTATGATTATTTACTTGATAGAGTATTTTAATCTTGGGAAGTTCCTTTCTCGTTTTTGGGAGGTTCCTGGGATTCCCAGGCCTTGTGTTGACACTTGGACTTGCAGCCTTAGAAATTGCGTGAGGTAAGGCCTTTCTCTTTTCACTTCTCCTATTCTCCGTTTCTTCGGCTTCTCTGTTTCCCCAGACCCCCTCTCTCTCTCGTCTTTCTCTCTCGCTAGCATCACGTGCAAGCAATTATTTTATCAATCATTTAGGCGCTGCTACAAGAAGATGTTGTACTTTTACAGGCAAACGCAGCTCTCCGCCTGGTTGGTCGTCTGGCTTTCTATACCCTTTGTTTCCAGAGGGTACTAAAATATAATGCCAGAGTTTGGCAATTTATAAAAGCAGACCATTTAAAAAGTTTCAATTACATAATAGTTTACTGTTTAAAAATGTTTTCCTGCTGAAATGCTTTACTTTATATTTAAAATATATACTGCCTACAAAAGGTAATAATTCACCTAAATTACGAATAATTTTTAGGGTATTTTAAGCTCCTTAGTCTCCCCAGCTAGCCTTCCTTTCTCGCTGTGACTTGGATCTGTGGATCTTTGGTGGTTCCTCTCGGTGGTAATAGTAATAGTAATAGTGGTGGTAGGAACTCCAATGGTAGTGGTGGTGCTCAAACAGCGAAAACGCATTTAATGTCTGCTTAGTGTGATTACGACGCATTAATGCCGTGCTCTCCAGCCAAATGGCCAACAAACGTCCAGGCATCTCCACCTTGTACATATATTCATTTTGTTTTTATTTTTGTTGTTTTGTTTTTGGTTTTTTGTTGCAGCCTGTGTTGTTTTTGCGTTTTACTGTTTTACAGTCACCGGCCTCGTCTTCTTCTGCTTCTGCTTCCCCAGGCTAAGGCTGTTGCTGTTGCTGTTATTGCTGCCGTTGTTATATGTGTGTTAACTTTCAAATAAATTAAACATGAAGCTGGGATCATTTATTTCACTCGCTCCACCTAGCCAGCGTGCTGCACAGAGAAAAACAACAAGGAGACATGTTAATTAGGGGATTATTAATTTGGTTTACATAACTAAAAAATGTATAAATATAAAATTTACAATAAAAACTGTTGAAAAGAGGAGGGAGTCGAGATTTATAAACAAATTTTAAGGGTATAAATATTGATATCGGTTATGGTTCATCTTTATTAGTTATTTCGATATGTCGATAAAAAATGAGTACTGTCTATCGAACGCGGTCATACTAAAATGTATGCTATTTTACCTTCATTAAATATTTAACGAGATATACATAGTTAAAGTAACATATTTTCACCCTAACAAAATACTTTTATAGCTTGCCTTAATTTTTACTTTTTGGCAGTGCATTACTGGCCAAGTTTACTAGTCGCTCGTTTGGGGCCAAGTCGGCAAGCACATAAATACACACACACAACACACACCGCAAACTCTCACACACACCCGGGCACTTTACTGGAACTTTGGCCGCAGTGTGTGCGCAATGTTTCTTCATTTTCACATTAAATGTGCAATCCCCGACATTTGTTTGAATTAACACGCGGCAATTACCGCTCACCGGCTCCAAGCTCTGAGCTCCCAGCTCGCAGCTCCAAACACCGCCAAGCTCCTCTTGCCAGCCCCAAAAAGCTGGGAGCCCGGCGATCCAATTATCCCAGCGGCCACACAGCCGCAACAATCACCATAGGAAGGTCCATAGAGCCTTGGGGGCTGGCGAGGATCGGGTCTTGAGACCCATTTGGTGATTTAGAGGGATGTAAAAGTCGGTGCTTAACTGACACAATCGATCAATCGCTTCGATAATGGCTGCGGTACAGCATAAGCGTGCTAATTTTAAGATAAATAACATTAATTAATCTCGTAAAGTTGGTTTATTCGTTGTAAAGCTGATTAGATAGCTCCTAATGGAGTCACAAACAACATTTGTTGGATATCAATCAAAGAGGAGTGGGTTTTGGGATTCTGTAAGGATGAGCAAATAATTCTGACATTATAAAATATCTTAAAAAGTTTTATTAAATACTTAAAAATTTAAATAAATATATAATTATTATAAGGTGGCTTTTAGTATTCTCCAAAGGTAAAACCTTTACTATTTTAACTGCATTAAATTCTTAAAAATTTATATGAAAAGTAAGACATTGCCTTGGATATTCTCCACATAATTACATTTAAATTATGACTGAAATACCTAACTATTTATGGTAAAAGAATCTTGAAGGATATTGCTTAGATCTTATGATAACTTTACGAGTATAAATTAGTTCTAGTTTTATGTTAGGAGTTTTATGAAAGGATTTCTTGAGTGTTACCTTCATTTTCTAATCAAGTAAACTAACCATTAATTGTCCTTAATGTTAAAGGCTACTATGACTTAATAACTTGCTCACTTTTAACACATTCCCACATAAAACACACATGTGTCGAAGGCTCTTATAAAGACATTTTGTGTAAAGTTTGGCATTAAGTCCTCTGCCAGCAAGGCAGCCAGCCCATCGATTACGTATGCACATCAATAAATCAATGAAATGTTGCATAAAATGATCGTTTAATGCCTCAGCCCAATCAGAATTCTTTCTGTACTTTTTTACACTTGTACATATAGTATATAGAGGTAAGAAAAACCACTTAAACTGCTGCTAGCCATGGCTGTTTATCTCGGCCGGCAGACAAAGAAATGCATAAATTATTTCTCGCAGGCATTTTAAAGCGCCTGTTAGGCGAGTCGATGCGATGGAGAACCTGTAGACTGTGTTGCCTGTTGCCAACTTGCACTGCCAACTGGCAACTTGGCCGAGAGCGAGACTCTGCCTACTTGCTGGCCATTTAGAAAGCCTTCGCCTTCGCCGTGTCCACGCTTTTGTCCATATTTGTACACAATTAGCAATGACACAAAAAAAATAGAAATAAAACGAAAACGAAAAGAAAAATCGCACAGAAAATCAAGGGGAGAAAAACGGAATCGCGGCAGGCTTGAGCCTGCCAGGAACAGAAAAAAAAATGCAAACGTAAAGGAAACAAACTTCACACACCATAAATCGATTATCATTGCACACGCACACACATAGCACCTATATGGGTATTAAATCAAATTGCGCATTTTACGCCTCGTCTGGTTTGTGCATAAATTTATTTATCGGCTGTGTCCATCGGACATCGGCTGCCGTCGCCTTATCGCACACGCATCCACAGGTATATCCACATTCAGGCCATCATCATTACCATCGGAATAATCGTCATTATCGGGCTCTGGCTCTGGCTCTGGCCTGGTGATCATGATCGCCATCGCCATCGCATCGACATGGACATCGACACGGACATTGCGTATACGCCATGCCCGCGCGATCTGGTTGTGCCTCTGTGCATGCATAAAATGTATAACAAAATTGTCATTAGCGTAAAGCATTTGTTAAGCACTCACAGATCGGGCGATAAGTCAAAGAAGGGGCTGCTGCCGTTGCTGCTCCCCTTCTTCAGTTCCCACTCCCTATGCCAATCCCGAGCCAGGCTCCTCAGCTTGACCAGATCCATCCCAGCCGAGCCAGGCCATCCATCCGTCCATCCATCAACGCCAGGAGAGGGAACACGCGCTGACAATCAATGGCGACAAGCGAAGCTGCCTGAAACGGGTCCGGTTTTGGGTTGCTGGCAGGCCAGCTATTTCACACCTTCGCAGTGGCGTGCACTTGGAAAAAAAAAGCACTTGAATTTGCCATAAAATATATACTACTTTTATAAAAAAAAATTATATTTTTATGATTATTATAAATGGGATTTTAAGAAAGTTCTTGAATTTACCCTTAGACTCTCTTTATTTATGCCTTTTCTTGCTCAACAAATTTAGTTAATTCCTTAACTTTAACTGTTAGCAGAGCCTAAACTTTGCCCTTAGAATTCCTATTAAATTTTGTATTTTATACAAATTCTGTAAAAATTCAAGGTAATCTTTAGGATCATCCACACATTTTCTCACCGTGCTTGCTTGAAGCTCTGGGATCTGGGATCTCTTTGGCTTTTTGGCTCGGACTAGGGGGCTTGGTGTAAAATGCCTGCATGATTGGCATTGCTTTTGTGCTCGTATCTTGGACGATGTCCGATGTCCGGTGTCCGGGCGTCCATCTGTCCGTGAGTCGTCGCCGGCTTATTGACAATGCGTCAGGCGTTTGCTCCGCCGGCGGTGGTCAGCTTTGATGACTCCAGTTAGCCAGGCCAAGCTCTGTCGCCGTCACCAACTCCAACTCCGACTCCGAGTCGGATGCAATGGAGAGATGGAGCTGGTCTAAAAACTAGTTGCGTTGATATACCAATTAACTTGACAAATACATAATTGGTAGCAAAAACAATTAAATGTCCGCTTTTTGCTGGCTGTCAGCTACCGCCTTTTGATCAAGAACTCCATGCGAGGCATGCCCCTAAACACACGACTCTGATCGACCATTTCGCTGTCAGCTTATGAGTCTCAGAAATTCATTTAAATTTATCTAGTTGTCAACGTTTTTTTTTTTTTTCTTACTCGTTTCTGTGGCTATTTCTGTTGCTCTAAGATATTTGCACAATTTGCTCATAAAAAACAAATCAACGGAATAAAAAAACCTGTGGGAGTCAGGAGGATTGGGAGGAGGCTATATCTTGGGGGTAGTCTTAGCCTGGCGACCCAGGGATCCGGAGATCGGAGATGGGAGATCCGGGGATCCGGAGAGGGACAAAACGGCAGCCGCTAACGAAGCGCCGCCAACGTCTTAGCGATGCTGTTTGCTGATTTACTTGTGGGCAGCCCTCGCTGACTGCAAATACCCTTTGGGGGACAGAGCGCATAAGGAATATTTTAGAAAATTATTATTAATTTTCTAAATAAAGATATCAATTTAAATATCAATACAAAATATTATTTAATTAAATTTTTTTCTATAAAGACATCAGTAAACTCTAATATGTGTTTAGAAATTTATAAAAACTCTTTGGGAAACTTCAGAAAAATATTCACATAAACTGAAGAAAGCTAAGTAAATGTTTTAATTATCTAAAAGTAATCTCATAAATTACAGAGAAAATATTTATCTTTAAAGTTTGTATCTTACAATACTAACTTATCATAAAATATTTATATATTTTAAGAAAATCAAAACCTTTCTGTAAGAAAAATAAATATATTATAAATCTTAATCGGAATAGATTTCTAAACCTTCAAAAGTAATATAAAATATACAATTATTTTTAAAACAGAAATATTTGAAAACGAAAATTGAATCCTAAAATTTTTGAATCTGAATGTATAAGCTCCACATTTTTAGTACTTTATTCTTTAAATTATGACTCCTTTACCTAAAAGGGTATCACACCATCAACTCAATATATTTAGACTTCTGCTGGCCTTTTTTTTTTGGATCTTTGGCTCTTGGCTGTTGGCTCTCTTTGGCAGGTGCAGTTTGCAGTTGGCTGTTTGCATTCGCTCCTCCGCCGCGGACGCTGTGTTGTTGCTCATTAGTTTTTTTCCCTGCTGCCACGGAGTCTACGTCTGTTACCATTTTGGGCTGGCTGGGAATCGGGCGCTGGATTAGCCAGGTAAAGGCAGCAGGTAAGGTACGAGACGAGGCGAGGCGGGGTGAGGTGAGGCAGCCGCCAAAAGGAAAATCGAAATGTTTTGCCGTGTGTGCAGTGTGGGAAAACTTTTATTTCAAGGTTCAAAAGACGCCCGCAGAGTGTGAAAAATGGCTAAAACAAAAAGCCAGAGTTAAAGTTAAAGCCAGAGAGGTATATATATTATATAGTGGCGATTTCAGCGGCTGGGGCTGCTGCCCCCACGGCGTATGCGCAATGCCATAAATCCAATGTGACTCGTCGGTGGCCCAAAACGTATTCCGATCCCCGGAGTCAAAGTTGGTCAAATGATGTGGCCCAGAAAGCGAACGGTTCATGTGTGAAAATTGCTGGTAAGAGATACACGGAGACGGAGACGGACACGGACACGGATACGCAGCCATGTTGTTTCATAATTATAAGTTAAATACGACAGTTTCATATAAAAATCAACTAGTAAATCAACGTAAGCGCGCCTGGCAATTAAGTGGCCAGAAACGTAACACACGATGGCTGCTAGTGGTAGTGGTGGTGGTGTGGTGGTGTTTTCTGGTGGTGCTTGGCCAAGCACGTCGCCAAGTTGGGCCCGGGTTCGAGCTGCCAGCTCGGACTTGCAGAGCTCAGAGCCAAGCCAAGCCAAGCTGAGCCGAGCCAGGCCGGGCCAAGCCAAGCGAACTGTCAATTATAACCAATCGCACACCAAGTGCACATTAAACCCTATCAACTGTTTTTGTAATTTATTGTTCGCCTGGGTTTTTTCTCTCTCCTCCCATCTCCGCTCGCTGTCGCTGCTGCCGCGTCTGCTTCTCATTTCTAAAGTTGCAAGTTTTGCAGTCGCATTTGGTGCGAGATCCGCATTGCACATTGCACACACTGTGCACGTGAACCGTGGGCTGAAAGGGGTGAATAATATTATCTAATCGTTCTTTATAAATAACAGGAGAGTTTTGATATATTTTTTGAGATTTATTGATTACTTAGGGTGGTTAAATATGAGATTTTATATTAAAATATATAAAAAATAAATCAACATATGGAGGAACTTGAAACATATTGGTTATGGTACGGAACTTGACAGTAAACGACGTGGGGACTAGACGAAATCCGGCTCGAAGAACCAAAAGATAACAATTTAGGGGCTTACGAATTGTGGGCCAATGCTGCGGGGGAAAGTTGAACAGGATTGTCAATAAATTGACTTTACCTTCTAGTTTATTGGTATAATAAAAATAATAGTTTAATGCAAAAAAAAGTTTCAACTTTCTACTTGCTTTAGCAAAATCTCATAATTATACTAATTTATATTCATCTATTTTTTATATTTTTGCTTTTTTCTGACCGGTTTTTAGTAAATTCTCTTCATATATTTTGTCTTGATTAACTTTTTCCCACTCCCATACCGTTTTTAAGGACTTAAACCCCAAAAACTTTTAGCTACTGATTTGCCAATTAAAAATTAACTACCCAAACTTATGCAATCCCTCCAAAGGTGATTTAAAAATGTAATTAAGAGCACTTTCGTAACACAAAATCCCATAAAATCCCCCTTAGTTTCGTTTAAAAGTTAACCATTTAAATAGTGGCTTCCGCCACTGAACTGGACCCACTGTTCCCTACATCTCCAGCGTTGACTACTTTTCCTGGCCTGGGCTGGGGACGATCTGGCCTCATCATAATTATCGCTGACTGGGGCGGCACGTTCGACTACGCACACTCGCAGGGCGGGGGGAAGAACCTCCTTTTGGAGAGGGTATATACGAGGGTTACTGGCGGTCTGCTCAACGTAAATCTAGCAAAGTCAAATGAGCAGTTTATGGCCACAGCGACGTCGACTACGACGACGACGACGACCATTTGAAGACGCGCCAAAGGAGCACGAGATGGAGGAGCCTGTCTATATAGCATCGCATCGCATCGCAGCGGATCGCCTCGGATCGCATCGCCGCGGATCGGATCGGATCTGCCGGGTGCCACTTGGGGGCAACATTCACTTTTTTTATTGCACCACTTTGGCAATAGGCACAAGTGTGATTTCAAATCTCTGGGTCGCCCCGGTGTTAGCTGGTTGTGTTAGCCTGTAGCCTGGCTGTTGCCCGTTTGCTTGCCCCGTTGCCAAAGCCAAATTGGCAGAAATATGAAGTCAGCATGTGCATTTCGGTAAAAGCGGTGATTACACACATACTCCTCTATCCTCCTATATATGCTCAAATACTCCTATATTCCTGGCTGCTGGCCGGACAGGAGAATGGCCATTTGGGAGACGAGAAATATATGACAGCCGGAGAGTTGCCACATAATGCGCATTAGCATATGCCACTGTAGCATCCAGCCAGCCTCCGAACTCACTGGCACTTCCCTTACCGGCATTCATCGCAAATGGGCCAAAAGAGCGGAAAAGGCAGCAGAAACAGAAACAAAAACAGAAACTGTGCGACTACGAGTACCAGAAACAGCACTGTGGGCTGACGTTGATGGCCAGTTCAATTAAATGCCATCAATTTTAATAACGCGCCTGCCTGGGCTAACGGACTACGGACCCCAACCCGGGGCGCACTTGGCCCGACTCCCTCGAAAACTACAGGTGGAACTCGGCAGAGAATACCTTCGTTTTCTTCTAATTTGTGGGAGCTCTTTGAATGATAAGGAAGTTCTATAATAATTAAAGCCGGGACTATATCCCTATCTAAATGGGATAAAACTGGTTTAATTTAAAGAGTATTATCAATTTTTCTTTACAAATTATATAAATGAATTAATTACTCAGGAGAAGGAGACCTAGAAAGGTTAATTCCCCAACTTTTAGCTTCACTTTCATCTACTGCATTTATTTATTTAATAAAATGTTTATTTGATTATATATGTATATTCTCTATCTTATACAGTATTCCAAAAAACTTTATAGCTACAATTTCTTAAGAGCCAAATGGCAAATTGAAGCTAGCCAAGTTAACCTGTAAGCCTGTGGAACCGTCCGTCTGCTACCTTGGGCACTATATAACCCGGTGTGCTGGTGCTGTTGCCGGTGAAACAAAACGCTCGCTGGCATGGAAATTACAAATGCATCAGGCCAGGGCCCAAAACTCACATGTGTGTAGACAGTCGCAGTCGCAAACGCACTTGAGGCACTTGAGGCTAAGAAACCAGCGGACCAGCGGAGACCCCATTCTCCTCGGTCAGTTCGGGCCAGGCATGTCTGGGATGGTATTGGTAGTACGGCTTATGCTGTTGCGGACTGGCCGCCATGTGGCCCTCGGTCATGTGGAGTTTGCAGGCTTGACAAAGCACTTAAGCCCGGGTCACTTGTTCGCTGCACTCCTTTCCCCCCATTGGCCATTGTTTCGGGGCCCTGACAAACGAGATGTTGCCCTGGCCAAGAATAGTGAAAATTGAATGTGCTAAGCAGGCGAAAAAATAAAAAAGAAAAGCTCGAGGCCAGCGAAAATAAAAGATAAATATCTTTCGAATTAGAATACAGGGTCTGACCTTAAGGTACTTCCTTTTGAGGGAAAATATAAATCACAGAGAACAAAACCTTGTTTGAAAAAATTGAGGAAATAAAATTGAGCTTTCGTAGAAATATAAATATCTATACAATTTTGCTTTGTCGATCACTTTATATCAATGAAATAAATAATAGCGAGCTACATACATATTTCTAATATTAGTTAGTCTTCTTTAATTTTTCTTCATTTTCTTTGCCATATCCTTGCTTTCGAAAGTTGCAGCCAAAATTAATAATATTTCTTTAACCCTAACTTATGGGTAATCAATTATTTAATTTTTATACCCTTGCAGAGGGTATAGGGAGGTATCTCCTACCCCATAATGTATATATTTTCTTGATCAGCAATTATACAAACTTCATTTTTCGTTTGTCAAAAAAGTTTTCTTATTTTCCAAAATATTTTCGTACTCCAAAAATGAGCTAATTTTATGTTTTCTTGAAAGCCTCTTATAGCCAATAATTAAGTTTTTAAATTTGCAAAATGCAAGATTATAGAAACTTCGGCTTATCGAAGTTAGATTCTTTGATTGTTCAGGCGTATTTCTTAGTTAAGAGGACTTCGGTTTTTATATAATCACACTTCCCAATATACTCTTTTAACTTAAAAGACTTTGTGAAGGTTTTAAAGAGAACAATAGAAATTTATTTTCCATTAAAAATTAATTTAATTTAATCACACTTTGTCTTAACAAATTGGTGGCGCTTATTGATTGATGCGAACATCTTATAATAACAGCATGTACAATTTAAAACCAAAGTTTAAATAATAAACTTATAATTGGAGAAAATCGTACAATTTTCTATTGTTTTTAATATTTGGTAATTTATCTTAGATTTATTGTGATAAAACTTTACGCAAAACCTATGGTTAACATTTCCTCATGGCATTTTAATTTCCTCTTTTAAATGGCTTTTTAAATATTAGGAATTAAATAAAATTGGGCAAGATAATCCAAAAAAGAAAGAATACAAGTAGCTACTGTCCCCCTTTACTCCAGTTAAGAAAATAAGTAAACAGATTCTTGACCCAACACAAGTGGAGTGGCCAACTTGAGCAGACTTCTTAGCGCTTTTTGTTTGCACAGCGGAGCAAGCACCCTTCAACGAGGGGCAGCAAGGGGTTAAGAGTGGCAGCAGCAGCTGCAGCAGTTTTTGCTGGCAATTGATGTTGATGTCGCGGGCGCCAAAATCGACACACTTGTCCCAACCGAAACTGCAACTGCAACTGGCAGCCGAAAGTGGCAGTCGTCGTCTGGAGCACCGAGTACAGGTTAAATGGATCACGACTGCACGGATTCGCTGTCCGTCTGAATCTGAATCTCACTCTGCCGCCAACTCGGAGTCCAAATCCACAACCACATCCACATCCACATCCAAGACTCTCCTCCGTCCGCAGGTCTGGGCCGTCCGACGGCCATAAAATACGCGACATGCAAACGTTTTTGATGCAATGAGGCGGCCGAACGAAATTAGGAAATTGTGTAAAGACTCTCGACTGACAAGCCAATGTCTTTCCACCCGGCCCGATATTGCCCCCGGGTCTTTAATTTCGATACCCTGCAGAGAGGATTTGATCATCTTTTTTGGGATTTAAGATACAGATCTCTCTTAAGTGTTTATATACTTTTAATCAAATATATTAAAATAAATTTGTAATCCCAAATTAAAAATGTAAAAGTAATACCTTTGAATGGTACATATTTCAGTATATTTTCCTATAAAAATCATTATTTATATCTCAAGAAAAATAGAGATAACAAATCCGAAAAACTGTGATTTTTTAGATATTTTTAAAAGGATACATTCGTCCTAGAAAAGCATAAAAAACAAAGAGAAGGTGTTCCTTTAAATCTCACAAATTCCGCTCAAGAATTCCTACCAAAATTCCCTCAAATTATACATTACATTTAGAGTATTATAGCTTTCGGCTCTTAACTCAGCTTGATTGGCTTGTTTTTGGTTGGTAGCTTCGATCAGTTAGCGGTTCATTTACGAGTCTCATTAGGCATTGCCGACCATAAAGTCGGGCCCCGCCATTTTGGCCATTTTGTGTCCGAGTATTTTGTGCATTTTGTTAACCGAATCTCAAATGGCTTTTCATTCGTATCTTGCAGCGAGCACTTCGCATGGCAGCAGCCACAGCAGTGGCAGTGGCAGTGGCAGCTGCAAATCCTCGCCAGCAACCAAGGCGCTGGGACATAACCATGGCTATAGTAATGGCAAGCAAAGCGGATCATCCTCGGGCTTTGGAGCGGGCTCCTCCGCTGGCGCCGCCTCGCTGGGGGCCTTCGCCAGGCTGCCGCATCACCAGCAAGCCACTCAACAAGCCTCCCAGCAACAGCTTTATGCCTCCGGCGTGTCCAAGTTGCCATTCTCGCCGTTCTTTGCGGCCTCGCCATTCTTCTTCACCTACCGAAGGATCAGTGGCAAGCAGGAGGATAACAATAACAGTTGCAGCTACAACAATGGCAGCAGCAGTGCAGGATCAGGAGCGGGCGGAGGTGCAGGAGCAGGATCGGGAGCAGGTGCCAGCACCATGCAGGACTATGACCGCAAGTTCTCCCTGCTGAGCCTGTTTAAGAATCCCTACAAGTTCGGTGACACGCAGACTTCAAGGAAGACCAGCCCCACTGGTGGTGGTTCCTCCAAGTCCCTGACCGGTGGCGCCGGCTCCTCCTCAGCCAGCTGGAAGAGCTATGCTGGTTCAGGGTCGCCGCATGCCGCCCTCAATCCCGCTTTTGGTGGCATGGCTCTGGGCGCCACGCGCAAGGACAGCAGCAGCTTCAGCGGGATTAACTTTGGCGGTGGGGCCTCCGCCTTTGGGCGCTCCTCCTCCTCCGATTCGGCGGCCAATGGCGGCTACAATGATCTCTCCAAGAACCGCAAGGTACACAAGTGCGACACCGAGGGCTGCGACAAGGTGTACACGAAGAGTTCGCACCTCAAGGCGCACAAGCGAACGCACACAGGTGGGTTTTGGGTCAGGGAATTAATAGAGAAATCTTGATACTTTGTATGTGATATTTAATTACCTTAACTGACCCCTACTACCTCTATTTGGTATTTTTTCTACAGGTGAGAAGCCTTATGTGTGCACGTGGGAGGGCTGCATCTGGCGCTTTGCCCGCTCCGACGAGCTGACCCGCCACTACCGGAAGCACACGGGCGTGAAGCCGTTCCGCTGCCAGCTGTGCACGCGCAGCTTCAGCCGCTCGGACCACCTGTCGCTGCACATGCGCCGCCACTGAGGATCCGGGATCTGGAACTGCTGCCAACCTGGCCATACACACACATATCTGGACCCAGGGCCGGATACAATACTCATCCGAGGAGCTGCCTTTTACGGGAGAGTTCTCTACTATTTATATGCACCCGAATCACTTCCATCGATCATATTTAATGAGACCAGATATTCCATATCGCTTAAGTAGCTCAATTTATAACGGTAAGCGGGCTCAAAGCCCAACCTAGACGTAGCTATAGCCTTAGTTCTGGCAAGCGAAAGATTTGTAAAATTTTTCACCTTCCAAGCCCAGAGACAATTGCCTTCAGAAGCCAAGTTAACAAAGTGGATTTTTTAAAACCTACTACTACGCATATAGAAATATCTACATAGTTAAATATACATTTGTACTAACAGATAGTTTTGGATTGGTGCTAGCAACTTGCGTGTACATAGATCTAGATAAAGGTTCATCAGCCTAGTTCGATAAGTGGAAATTTTAACTAATTTTAGATGCAATTTTTATTGGTTGTTAAGTAGAAAATTGTAAACAAAACAAAAGACACACAAAAGAGGCAACAAAAAACGATAAAACTGGAAGAGCCAAGCAATATTTATATATGTATCTATGTATTTATATATAGAAATTCTCTCATCTATAGGCTATTTTATACATTTTGTACTATACGCATATGATGAGATGACAGTTGGTTGGTTAACTGGGGATTTTGGCCAAGAGGGGTGAAGCAGGGCAGGGGCCAAGAAGCTGGCCTATAAAAAGTCTGGAATAATCTTTTAAATTAATGAAAAAATGCGAGAATCTCTGAAAGAATAGATGTTTTATCGAACAATTTAAGTGCCTTGAACTTTATTTTAAATTTTATATCCTGAAAAATATCGAAAAACTGCCTTACAGCTCTGCAACGCACTGTATGCCCTGCCAAGCCCCCTTTGGCAATTTGCCTCATACCAACTGTCATCATAGATTTTAGCACACACACAAAAGCAAAACAAATTGTATTATTTTTTGAGAAATAAAAGAAAAGCGAATACTTTTTTGTACCATAAACGCGCCCGCGAAGCCTTGGCCATTGGCCGTGCTCATTACGCGTTCCCCTGGCCAAAAGCCCGCCTTGGCCATTTTCATTTGAATGAAAAATCAATTGGCGCACAATGGGGCTGCGGTTAACCCACAACTGCCCCTGGGTCTGGCTCTGGATCTGGTCCCCATCCGATCCGCCTCAGCTCGGATGTGTGGCAAGTTGTCAGCGGGTTTGCCAGGCGCACAAGGCACTCGGCACAAGGCACACACAAGAGGCACGCACTCACAATTGTCCAGGGGAGCATTGTCGTCGTTTGTCGTTTTGCAACCTGGCAACGGGCAACCTGGCAACCTGGCAACTGCGCGTTGTTTGCAATAATAAAGATGACAAATTTCTCGTCATTTGTAATTTCAATGCGAAAAGCCGGAGCTTGAAGCAATGGAGCACTGGAGCTTGGAACTTGGATCTCTGGCGATCTCGGGGCTCTGGAACCCGGCTAATACGCATAACTGGTTGGGACTGGCTCACCGGCTGACTGGCTGCGGATTCGATTGGATGACACCTGCAGCGGAAATCAGTGCATGAATAACGCTCTCGGTCATTAAGGCACAATTGTGAAATATTACGCATACGCCATGGCAATTTATTGGTAAATTAATAACCGAATACGAGCCACCGACAACGCCACCGCCACCGCCACCGACAGTAGCGACTACTGGCTATTGCCGTCACCGCGTTTAGCATAAAGGTTAGACAAATATAACAGACCGGTTTTTTGGGTTAATTAATATGCCTTGGGTCAGGTCAATAGTGCTTCGAGTGGCTGCGATCTGGGGAGGATGGATGCCAGTGGATGCCAGTGGCTGGCTGGCTGACTGGCGGGCTGGGGAGGTCAGGTTTAATGACCCAAACGCATATGCAAATGAGTAAAAGTAAATAAAGTGAGAAGGTGCCTTAATTAACACTGATCGACGCTACGTATGCCCTAGAGCCAGAGTTGGTAAATTCCGAAGAGGGTAAAGCTATCAAGAGAAAAATAGGGGAATTACAGGGGAACTTGGGGGAAATTACATTGAAATTAAATGGAGCTGTATCAGAGAGAGGTAAGTAGTGATTGAAATAGGAAGAGATCTGAATATTAGTATTAAATAAATAATAATAAACTCTACAAGGTTTCATAACCTCTCTTATTTTATTTATTGATTATAAAATCAGCCTTAAAAACTAACCACACACTCTTTAAGTAGCCATATATAGCTATCAATTTCTCCATTAAAATGGTAAGTAAAATAGTAGCTATCCTAAAGATTTTGTGCCATAAAGCTTGTCATATATTTTACGACTCATGAATCGAAATACCCCTTGCCACCCAGTGGACAAATATCAACTGAATACATTTAGATAAGCTATGAAATCACAGCCGCTGCTCATTAAAAACCAATAAAGTCGCGTTGCGGTGCAGCCAGTAAAATGCTGTCCATCAATGAGAGTCACGGCGGAGGAGGAGGACGATTAAGCGAATGGGATGGAGCTCGAGTCGATCTGGAAGCGGGAACTATGTGTGGCTCCGGCTGTCGGCAGCTGTCCATCAGACAAAAAGCGCTCCAATAACCAAATCGACCGGCCAAGCAATTGAAGGAGTCTCTCACAGGCTGTTGGTTTTCAGTTTGCGCCGCTTGGATCTTTCGGTCTGACTTCGCATCTATAAGCACAGAGAGAAAATAAATATTTTATTACAAATTATTAGGCCTAAAAGTATATAAAAAATGAATAAAGTATATTATATTTGTGGGAATTATGTAAGCAGAAAACGCTGTTAAATATAAAATATATTTCTGATAGGAAAATTTACTTATTATTTTCTACCAAAAATTGTGATTTAACGTTGCAAATATATTTTTATAATTACTTTAAGTATTTGTTTCTTAATCATTTGAGTTTATCGGCTTTTATCTGCAAAAAGAGTACATTTTTCAAGCTGAGATTAAGACAAACTTGTTTTCATTGATTTCTAAATTTTATTTAATGGATTATTTTCTGAAATTTTACTACAAATTTGTCTGCGTGTGCACATGGCCATCGACATCCATTTTTAATTTATTGTTATGCCTTTCTGCTGCTTTTGGCTGCTGCAGTTGCAGTTGCAGTTGCAGAAGGAGCTGGATGTGGCTGTGGATGTAGAGATGGAGCAGAGGCTCGGGGTTTTATGGAGCTTTTGGAGCTGCTGGTCGCCAGGTCATGTGCAATTTATGAAACGGCTTTGCATTGGCCGCGGCCTGATTTTTGAGACACATTTGGATGACTGTCGCAACGGCGGCCACGGCGGCAACTGCGGGCTGAGGTTGCCGCTTCTGTCCGTTTGATTTGTGATCGATTGTGTGTCGTTAGTTTGCGACATGGGGCATGAAATCTTTGACACCTAACGGTAAACGAACGGGCCGCAAGACCTCGGATCACAGCAGTGGGTGCCCGTGCCCTGTCCCCCCTCTGGTAGCGAAGCCAGAGACGGCATTAAATTGGAACGATGATGCCGGGGCAGCAGGAGCAGTGCAGCGCAGAGTTGTCAGTTGGCCAAAGTGTTTGGCAGTTTTGCCATTTATTTTACAGGTGAGTGAGCATAATGGACAGTTGCCGTCGCAGTTGCAACGTTGCCACGTTGCCCCGTTGCCTCGGTGCTCCCGAGGTACATGCTGTGCGCTTGGCTCAATTAAAAATGGAATCGTCTGGAGGAGGTCGCCTCATTTGACAATTGCCGGGTCCCAAATACAGGCAAGCCGCCTGTCCTCGCTTGGCTCGGCTCTCTCTCTCTCCCAGCCCAGGCCATGTTTAATTTTGTTAAGCAAAAATGCTGGAAATTAAAATTCCCATCACACCATAAAACCCATAAATCATCTTTTATCTAAGCGAGTCTATCGGCGCATGTGAGCGCGCGCCAACTTCGGTTCGGGTTCGTGGTTCGAGTGGAGCCAAGAAATATAAACAAAACAAAAACACAACAGAAAAGAGCTGGAGGAGATGCTGCCTGGACGCCTGGATTGGGAACCTGCTCCAGCCTCTCCTGCCTTAATGAGAATTTAATATTTTTCAATAAAAATTTGTAAAAGGCGCGTTAGCTGCTTGTCCGGAGTCGGAGTCTAAGTCGGAGTTGGGACTCCTCTCACCGGAGTGGGAGGAGGCGGTGCACATTTGCCATGTGTGTCTTGGCTATTAACGCACTTTTGTTTCTGGCCAACGGGCATTGGCCGTGGCCTGGCCTGGCCTGGCCAAGAGCTCGTGAATCCGCGGCGGCGGGCAGAGGCGTCGGTACATCACAGGGGGCACTACATCTGAGGTGGTTTCCAACTACTTTTATTAGGCTGTTCGCGGACGTTGTTCTAATTGCGGGTATTTACATTTATTATTTATTTTTTTGAGCATAAGAGAAAGGGGACTTGTAATTAATAAAAATGTGAGGCCAGGAACTCATTTTATTTGAATTTTAATTACATTTATTAAACTGTTTGCAGGAAATTCTAAAGAAATAAATAGAGCTCCTTATATCATATAAAGAAAATATTGCTATTTCTTATAATATTTACTTTTAAGGTGTCTTTAAATATTTTAAATGTTCCAGGGAGAATGTCATTAATAAAATGAAATTGAAATTGTCTAAATCTTCTATTTTTTTAATCCCTATTTCCTCTTTAATCAACCCTTTTTATTTCCCATCAGCTGCCCCTGTTCGATAACTAGTTTTTCCTTTTGTTTGTTTTGTTTATTGCGTGGTCTTGACTCTGGTGGCTTTTGTTTTTTGTATCCTTGCCCCAGACAAGGTCCAGATTGTGTCGCAGATCCTATTTCTTCGCGTTTCGTTGCGTACACCAGGCAGTTCCAGTTGTAGGGCTCCCCAAAGGCCACAAAGGCACACATTGCATACGAAATAGGCAACCAGAGTTTATAGTACAAGTAACTGGTAAAAAACTAGGGAAAAGGGAGAGGACTCGGCCAAGAGTGTCAATTGTCAGTTCGTTCGGTGGCTGTCGCCGTTTAGCCGTCGTCTTGGCTGGGTCGAGGACTGGGCCTGGTCAGCACAAGTGGGCCTAGAAAACCCAGCCCATCGTTGGCGGCGCGTGCAGACGGTGAGCCTGCTTTAATATGCCAACAATGACAATCAACTGTCACCTCTGGTGCGCCATGTGTCTAGACTCTCCGACTCCGACTCCTACTCAAGCCAAGAAAGAAATTGCATGCAACTTCAACATCTATGTACCTGCAGCAACAACAAATAAATATGTCATTTGGCTCATTATAAAGATAGCAAAAGTCTCTCTCTCCAAGAACTGAGCTTGCAACGTGCAGCGTGCAGCTTGCCCCCAGAGCTGCTGCTGCGCCGCTGCCGCTGCTGCGTCACATTTAAACGTTTAATGATAATTTATGAATGTTGTTGTTTTTTATTGCAACAACAATGCCGTAAACCAATAAATCTTAAGGATCACATAAATCTTGGCGCTAACTGAGACGGCGACTGCAGCGCCAGCAGCCGCAGTAGCCACTTGCGTCCGCAAAACAGAGCAACTTCCCCTCAACTCACTCACAAGTTGCCACAAGCCGGAGTCAAGATCCGAGATCCGAGCTCCATGGACCAATTGGCCAAAGCTTATACTGGTAATACCCTAAGAACCCGAACGCACTTGCAATTAGCAGAGGTCTTCAGGAAGTAAAAGTCAGTCCAGAGAGGCGTTGCTGCTCCGGCCTCAAGGTAAAAGGTGCAGGATACCTGCTAATTTGAAATTTAAAGGTGCAAAAAGGTTCGAGGGGTTAGGTCTTGGGAAAGATGGAATTGAGTTAGCTTGGAGGGATAATATAATGGGTATTATAGGGCAAAAAATATAAAAAGGCTTGCTGTGAAAGTCTTGTAATGGATATATGGCAAGGAAGAGTTAAGTCATAAAAATTTAATTTAAACAGTTTTTTGAGAAGTTTTATAAAAGCTGATAAAGAGGGGAATAAAAGGTTAAACAATTACCAAATGCGAAAAATAATCAGTCAGCAGGTTTTATATATTTAAAATAATTATTGCTTTGAAGAACAATACAAAATATATACATAATTTATCTCAAATGCAATTTATTTCTTATTGATTGACCATAATTTGGGTAAGAATATGTCAATAATGTTGAATTTTTTAGGTTAGTCTTGTCCCTAAAAATAGTTACTCTAGAAGGAGTTTTGAATTCCCATTTTCCTCAATACCTATTAGGAATAAGGATTTTTATTTTTCAAATCATTAAGCTTAGAAATATCTTTCTTTATTTATTGTATATAAAATAAATGAGTTAAATAAATTTAATTTAAATAAATGGAAACACTTCGCTTAAATATATGTGATTTTTCTTTACAACAAAGTTGTTAACCAAATTCAATTAAGGCCAAATTCACTTTTTGTTAATATCCTCCATCGATTACCCAAGAATTCCTAAACCCCACTCTCAGCCACATTGGAGATCCGAGTTACCCCGCGATCTTTGAAGGATATAAACAATAATTTGGTTCACTTGATCAAACGGCGGGAGTTGGTATTGACAGCTGCAAACCTTGACGTTCGCCTGGTGGTGCGTGATTTGAGCGGTGCGATGTGGTTGTGGATGCAGACTCCGATGTGTTGGTGCTCTCCTGCGGTGCCTGGCTTTGTGGTCTTCTAATGTGTTAATAGGAATCGAAATGTCCGCTGATGCCGCGGCGGCAACTGCAACTGCAACGACGACGACTCTGGGGGAGATTGCTCAATTGTTTTTGCTTTTTAGAAAGGCCTATCTGGTGTAGGCTAATTTTTTGCTTAGCTCGTATTGGATTTAATTTAATTTTTGTGCTTTTCATGCTTCGTTAACATATTTTGCTTATAAGGATTTCCCGGCGAGCAGCAAAAAGAAATCACAACTGATCAGTGAACATGCCGCCGCCAGGTAGCCGCTGCGGCTTCATTGTTGCTGCAGGTGCATGTTGCCTCAACAATGCCATAAATTGTGACATTGGCTTTTTTTTCTGTGCTCTCCCCCTCTAGATATCTAGATATATAGCTTATACCCGGACTCCCCCTCCTCGAAAAAAGCCAGCCTCGACACACAAGAGCAAAAACTTAAGCCTGGCTAATTCTTTTTTGTAGTCCGCAGGCCGCAGCAAGGGGCAGAAAAAAAGCTTAGAACGAGTTTTGGCATTTACGACTCACTCACTCTGGTATATGCACCACCCCCTTCTGCGGCAGCACTGCCTGCCCCACGCCCCACTAAGCCCCCCTTAAAAGCTGCCACTGCCACCGCCGCCGCGTTGGTTTCTTTATTTTTTTTTTGACCCGCTCCGTTCTGTTCTTGTCGTTGTCGCTTGCCGCTTGCCGCATTATGTTGCTGCTTAATTGGTTATAAATTAATTAAACGTCGATTAATAATCCGGCTTCTTGTCAGTTAAAGCCGCCGTCGTCGTCGTCGTCGTTGTTGGTTACTTGTAGGTTCTGGGCTTGGGAACAAGAACAGTGCAGTGGTAAGAGCCGGACACTGTAAGAAGTCATGAATAATATTATTCAGAACTATTTATGGACTTTTAAACTTAGTAAAACTAAGTGGAAATGGTAGTTTAGATTGTAAATATTTAATTTATATTAATTTTTACTCAATTAAGCATATTAAATGAGTTTTTTTAACTCGCTAAGGCGAAAGTTATTTGGGGATTTAATAAAGAAATATATAAATTACCACTTTAAAGCTATAAAAAAATTTTATTTCCATTTAAATGCATTTTATAAATAAGCTTAGTTATGTTATGGATTTTTCAAATAATTTATTGAATTAAAAACCGATATATATTAATGAGAAACAATTTTATTAGGGAATATTTAAGTTGTATATTAACAACTTCTTTTATTTTAGAATTTCTTTCTTTTAGTTTTCTTTCTCTGCATCAACAACAATAACCATGGGCAGTGGCCAAGTCCCGTCTTAAGTCTTACCAACACACACACTCGCTCGTGATGAGTTGGCAATAATGAACTTGTTGTTGTCGCCGGCTTGAACTTTGTGTAGAAGCCAGAAGCCAACAGCAGCAGCAGCCAGCAGCAACCTCAACAGCAGCAACATCCAGCACAGCAGCAGCAACAAGAACTCATTAATGGGACTAGACACCGCTTGCCGAGTTGGAGTATCGATGACCATTTGGGCGTTTGGGTTCAGCAGCAACTACAGCTGTCAGCAGCGGCTTGTCAACAAAAAGGTTACGGGTTAGCAGAAATATGAGAATTTCCCAGCTACCAATTCGATAATTGGAAATACTTACGATCGGTTGCCATAACTGAAATGTACGTGCGCGAACAAATTATAATAAATTAATTATTCAGTGAAAACTCGAACTCGAACACGAACACTGCCGGCTGCACTAATAAATGAATTGTAAATGAGTCGTGAAAGGAACTAGGGCAGATGATGATGAAATGGAATGAATGATGCATTTATTTATGGAACAATTTGTTGAGAATCTTGTCGAATTAATTGAATGGGAAATTGGTATTTTTGAAGGGGTGAGGGAGGATACATTAGAGAATTGCGTGCGGACCAAGAGAGGTGAATATCTATATAATTATATTTTATTACCAAGGAATTGAAGTAACTGGGTGTAACTAAATATGGCTTTTATTGAGCAAAAATGCGTTACGCATAATGGTTTTAGAGTCTTTATTTCGTTTCTTTTCATTCTCCTTTACTCTCACTTTTTTTCTCTGCTGCCAATCAATTATGTTCACTTGTTTAAAATATAAAAAATATGTTAAGCCTCTTTGAAGGTAATTTTAATTGAATTGTTTAATTAGAAAGATTTATTTAGAGCTATTAAATCAATATTAAATGTTTATAAAATGTTTGGTAGTTATTATGGCTTTTTTTTTAATATTTATATAATTATCTCTCCTCTTGGGGAAACCTATTTAGTTCCCTGAACACCTGGCTCTTTTGACTCTCACTATCTTTTTTTTTCGGCCTTCCCAAATTGTTTTCAAACTTTTCCTCCATAAACTTTACATTCCCTTCTGTTCTGACACTGACCCAGAGCACACACCATCACCGGGCCATCATCGCTAGGCCATCCAAAAGCCACCTGAGGCACCTGAGGCGAGTGTACACTCTAATCTGACAGGTATTTGATTTGATTTACCAAATAGAGAGGGACGGCGAGAGGCCGTGCTAGAGGGAGAGAGAATGCAAATATTTACACCCTATTTGTGGCGAGTATCTGTGTGTATTTGTAGTTCATTCCGGCACAGTCACAGTCACAGTCGCCACTCGAGGCGACATCCAAGTGATGCCTTTTGTTGATCGAGTGCTTGCTACGCACTTCACTCTCTCTCTCGCTTCCTCTGAAGCTGGCCCCGCTAGCTGCGTCTCTCTCGGACAACGGTGAACTGCTACAGATCATCTTTTTGTGTTCCAATGCTACTTTAACGCTCACGAAAAGCGCTTCTCGGCAGTCCCTCCTTTTATTTTGAATTTTTTTTTTGGTATTTCTATTTTTTTGTTTCTCTTTTTTTTGGCTATGAGCTGGGCAGTGGCGATTAAATCTGGGTCCAGCCCCGAAGAAGGCCATCGAAGATTTTTTACACGGTGAAAAAATAGAAAATTTAGAGGGTGATTTATAAGGGATTTATGGATTTACTTACTGAGACTTTGAAGAAGTGATCTACAGAAAAAGCAAGCTTAATTTCTGTTAATTTACTTAAAAGGTTGTGTTTCTCTATTATGGATGCTTCGTGTTGCCTTCGGGTTCTGTCGTTGGAAAAGCCGAAGAGGTTCGGCCCTCAGGATCCAGGTGAAGGCAGCTCTGCTTTAGTTTATGCAACTAAAGAGCTTAGTAAGATAATTAAAAGTCTTAAAGAACTCTGTTCAATTTTTCGAAGTGACTTATATTTATGTTACCCCATTATTTAAATCTAATATAATTTGTTTTATAAGTATTTTAATTTATTTGGTTTATTTTTATTATTTATTATTTTTAATATTTAGCTTTTAACCCAAATTTGTTCTCCCTGCATAAGTCTCCAACTCCACCTCCCTGTCTTTGAGGAGTATCTTTTGTGTGGGCAAGTCAAGTGCCGAATGGCCGAATGCTCTTCAAGAGCTCATTGTTAGCCCATAGACGGGGTCGCGTAATGATCCAGAAAGCGTCGCAAGCATCTTTCTCACGTTTAGCGCCTGGGCCTAGGCAATGGCCAAAAGCCATTCCGGGCCAGGCTAACAAGTGCCGTAGCCATTCGACACACACACACACAACCAACCACACTGGCCAAACACACGAGCTGTAAAACGTCAAAATATACGAGCACAGAGCGATTTAAACTGTCAACGCTGCCGTAAACATTGTCAGTTGGAAGTCGAGGGGCTAAGGGGCCCCTGGCCAAAACTGGAACCATGGAGAGCTCGACTTGGCTACTTGTTGCCTCAAATTTGCTTATGAGCAGGCCAAAACAACCGGCCGGCCAGGCGAACTCCACTCCACACTCCACTCCAAGCCAGGCACGGCAGCTCCAAGCTCCAAGCTCCAGCTCCAAACTCTCGTCTAATGTGGCTCGTAAATCCTGGCCGAAAACGCCTGCTAGCCTCGTTTTAGTTTCGGCCCGGCCTGATGGATGTTGTGATGCGAACGGGGCGGCACTTGGCCAGATTTACGCCCCGCAATTAACGTTCTAATCGCCTCAATTTGTTAGGAGAGCGGCAGTCGGGAAAAACGGGGAATGGGGAAAGCACAGGTAGATAATCAGGCCCAAACAACCTACAAGTCAATTGAGAGTGTCAACCTGCTGATACGGCCAACGAGGCTGCTGAAATCCAACAATTAATTCCGGCTTGTGCATAAAATTAGTAGAAATAATCTCTTTGATTCTGGTCGTAAGAGGGCCACCGAGCTAATGTGTTTTATGGCCAGATAAGGAGCGTAAATTATAGGTAATCGGCAAGCGTGTATAATGGATATAAGTTGAAAGAAATTGGAGTAAATGATGTAGTTGAGTAATTAAATACCTGGCTTGTATGGTCTTAAAACATTGTATGCTTTTTGGGGACTTCTTATTATAAAAATATAAATAAATATTAAAAAGGAACACAATAATTTATGTATGTATATTTATTTAAAAGGAAAGGCAATCTAATTTTGCACACAAAGAACCTAGTATTCTACTTTCTAGTATTCACCAAGTACCCCAAAATATATATATAAGGTCTGTGTGCATAATAAAGTACTAAATAAAATATTTTATTTTTATCTTACTGTAAACTTAAATAAAACGATACCCTTTTAATGATTTTATTCCTCAAAATGTATTGGAAAGTGTATATAATCTACGGTCACTTCCTTTATCTTCACTAATGACCAAGAATAATCACCAAAATTTTCCAAATACTAAAATCCATTTACTTCGTTCAATAGCTACCGAGCCATGGCAGTGTTCAGATCAACATTAGCAATGCTCCTAATAATATTTTTAACCAACGCTGTCAGCGTAAGTTACTGAAAAAGCTTTGAGATCATTGTTTCTTAATTATTTCCTGAAGGTTCTGTGCAGCTTTGAGTTTACTAACTTCAACTGTACATCCTTAAACAAGACACTATTGGATATCGATGCATGCTTCCTGAAATCTGTGAACCGAACTTACAAATACTTGAGCTTCAGGACTAAAATACATAAGTTTCCTGTCACGGATGTCTCAGTACGTAAACTTAACTTTCTTATAATTGAACTTAGTAAATCCATTTCCAATTACAGCTTCAAGTTCAGGTGTACAAGAAGCTCAATGGCTATAGGCCATTTCTCTTTAACTTCACCGTTGACGGCTGTAAGTTCCTGAAGGGGAAAAAGAATCAAATGACGCAATTCTTCTTCGAAACTTTTGCTTCTTATTCGAACTTGCTTCATCCTTGTCCGTATTATGTAAGTTATTAGTATTTGCTTATAAAATAAACCAAGTATATGAATCTTGAACTTTAACAGCACGACGCTTACGTGGAAAAGGTGCCAATAAACCATCTAAATAATTTATTTTCCAACGTACTACCAGTTCCCGAGGGAACTTACATGACACATACTATTTTTTCTACGCATGGAATACCGGCTTTGGATATAAAAGTTTACATGCGCATTTATTGAGAGCTTTATTCCGGCTTAAACTATATATCTTATCACTTATAATAATATTTCGCTTTTGTTTGATTTGTGATACCTATATTTTGTTGCATAATTTGCATATTTTTTACTCAACGTTAATCATTCTTAATCGCATAATCAAAACTATATCAAGACTTTACTTATTATTAAACTATTTAACGAACATTAGCTCATTTTGACTAATTACCAAAACTAATCACCGAAGTAGAAATGTTTAAAAATAATTTTCTCTGTTCAGTAAGTATTGAGCCATGGCAGTGGTCAGATCTACATTAGCAATGCTCCTAATAATATTTTTAGCAAGTGCTGTCAGCGTAAGTTACTATAAAACCGTTCAGATCATTATTTCTTAATCATTTCCTGCAGGTTCTGTGCAGTTTTGAGTTCACAAACTTCAAATGTACATCCTTGGACAAGACCCTATTGGATATCGATGCATGCTTCCTGAAATCTGTGAACCGAACTTACAAATACCTGAGCTTCAGGACTAAAGTACATAAGTTTCCTGTCACAGATGTTACGGTACGTAAACTTAACTTTCTTATAATTGAACTTAGTAAATCCATTTTCAATTACAGCTTCACGTTCAGGTGTTCAAGAAGCTCAATGGCTATAGGCCATTTCTCTTTAACTTTTCCGTTGACGGCTGTAAGTTCCTGAAGGGAAAAAAGAATCAAGTGACACAATTCTTCTTTGAAACATTTGCTCCCTACTCGAACTTGCTTCATCCTTGTCCATATTATGTAAGTTTTTAAAATTTGCTCATAAAAAACCAATTATATGAATCTTGAGCTTTAACAGCACGACGCTTACGTGGAAAAGGTCCCAATAAGCCATCTAAATAATTTATTTTCCAACGTACTACCAATGCCCGAGGGATCTTACATGGGACATACTATTTTTTCAACGCATGGAAAACCGGCTTTGGATATTAAAGTTTACGTACGCATTTATTGAGAGCTGTATTCCGGCTTAAACTACATATTTTATCACTTATAATAATATTTCGCTTTTGTTTGATTTGTGATATCTATATTTTGTTGCATAAATTGCATATATTTTACTCAACGTTAATCATTGTTAATCGCATAATCAAAACTATATCAAGACTTTACTTATTATTAAACTATTTAACGAACATGGGCTCATTTTGACTAATTACCAAAACTAATCACCGAAGTAGGCCCAGCTTTAAAAACAATTTTCTCTGTTCAGTAACTACCGAGCCATGGCAGTGTTCAGATCAACATTTGCAATCCTCTTAATAATATTTTTAACCAAAGCTGTCAGCGTAAGTTACTGAAAAAGCTTTGAGATCATTGTTTCTTATTTATTTCCTGCAGGTTCTGTGCAGTTTTGAGTTCACTAACTTCAACTGTACATCCTTGGACAAGACACTATTGGATATCGATGAATGCTTCCTGAAATCCGTGAACAGAACCTATAAATACCTGAGCTTCAGGACTAAAATACATCATTTTCCAATCACGGATGTCTCTGTAAGTAAACTTAGCTTTCTAATATTTAAAATTAGGAAATCCATTTTCAATTACAGCTTCAAGTTCAGGTGTTCAAGAAGCTCAATGGCTATAGGCCATTTCTCTTTAACTTCACCGTTGACGGGTGTAAGTTCATGAAGGGGAAGAAGAATCAAATGACGCAATTCTTCTTCGAAACATTTGCTTCTTATTCGAACATGATTCACCCTTGTCCGTACACTGTAAGTTTTTTGTATTTACTAATACATAACATCTAAGTATGGCTTGAGTTTTAACAGCACGACTTTTACGTGGAAAAGCTTCCAATAAGCCATCTAAATCATTTACTGTCCAACGTACTACCAGCTCCTGAGGGATCTTACATGCTACATAGCATTATTTCAATGCATGGAATACAAAGAATGGATCTTAAAATTTATATGCGCATTTATTGAGAGCTGTATTCCGGTTTAAACTTTCATATCATATTAATATTTTAATTAATTATTCGTTTTTTTGTAATTCAAATAAATGTATTCTTTGAGTAGAATGACCATTATATCCTTGATCTCAATAGTTTGTATATTTTATTGTAGGACTAGACAGCTTGAGTATATATTTATATAGATATATTTGTATATTTTATATTAATTTTATTTAAGCATATTTTTTACTCATCGTTGATCATTGTTAATCGCATAATCAAATTATATCAATACTTTACTTATTATTAAACTATTTAACGAACATAGGCTCATTTTGACTAATTACCAAAACTAATCACCGAAGTAGGCCCAGCTTTAAAACCAATTTTCTCCGTTCAGTAAGTATTGGTCAGCTTCAGTGATTTTAAAGTACAAAGTAAACTTAGTTCATTTAATTAATACTTAACTAAGTTAAACTTAATATAAAACCTTTGCAGGTCCACTCTAGGTTTGAATTCACCAACTTTAAGTGCATTTCCTTCAACAAGACAGCATTGGAGATCGAGAAATGCTTTTTGAAGTCTGTAAACAGAACCTACAAATACGCAAGCTTTAAGACAAAGATTCACTCGTTTCCTGTGACTGATTTGACGGTAGAAAATATTCACAATTTCCCTAAATTTCAACTGTATTTTAATTATTTTCTTAGGCAGATGTTCAGGTTTTTAAGAGGCTCAATGGCTATAAGCCCTTTCTTTTCAACTATACCCTTGACGGCTGCAAGTTTCTCAAGGGCAAAAGGAACAAGGTGTCGAAATTCTTTTTCGATTTAATCGCTCCCTATTCAAATATAACTCATCCTTGCCCTTACAATGTAAGTTGTGATGGAAGTTCATGGGAAAAAAATAAAATTTAAATACGTTTTTCGTGTTTACTGCACGACGTGTATATAGAGCTGCCCATAAGCTATGTGGATAATATACTGAACACTGTACTGCCGGTCCCTGAAGGATATTATCTCATACAAAGCGTTTATTATAACTACGGCCTAAAGACATTGGAACTCAAAGTTTATGTGAATATATATTAAAATAAAAGCTGGAATACTACATAAAACCACCATAAGTTGGCAAAAAAGGTATGTCTAACAAGAAAGTATTTCTTTTTTATTTCATAATTCTATTAAATTTAACTTAATTTTATAATTCGTTCCTTTCCATTACTTTTATAACAACAAGAAAAACTTCGTAAAATATCTCAGTAGCGCTTCCTACGAAAATGAGTGTTCGGCTTTTGAACTTATAAACGATTATACATTCTACTTACATTTTACATGTAGAATATTCATGCTCGGTGGCGCCTTGGTGCGGAAAATAATGGCACAGTCTAAGGTAATATATGTAAAATATGAAAAAACCAGTCAATCGTTTAATGCTTAATTTTAGTATCACCAAAACCCAAGATTTGTAAGAATATATTTTTGCAAAATAATCTTCGCATCAAAAAATCATTAAACAGTTTTATAATTTACTTTTAAAAAATTTTAAAACAAAACAAAAGCTAGAGAAATAAATCACACTCTGGTTCTGGAAATATACATACATGACAAGAAAATATTCAACGAAATTCGTCCAGGAGCTGTAAGCAAAACTACAAACCCCTTTGAAATCCTTCCTACACATCCGCACACACAAACTCCTTAGCACCCAATTTCAGGGCAATCGACAGGATTCCCCAAACAGAGCATTAACAGCGCCGCTGCCCAAACTGTCCATTAATTTCCCGACTTTGCCTTTTGTGGACTCATTGCCGTTAAACAAATAAAAATAAACTAAGCGTAAATACTTAAGACGAGAATAAATGCCACGAGGAGAGGAGTTGGTCCTTGGTCGTTGCTCGCTGGTCGTTGGTCGTGGGTCCTTTGTCCTGCCAACCAAAGGACAATTGACCTTTCGCCGCCTTCTCATCTCGGCGGGGCTTTCCCTATTTTGGCCTATTCGGTGCGTCTGCATGCGTTCGAGAGTGTGTGTGTGTGCTAAACTTTAAATTGTCCAATGCTACGTGCCCCGCATGCGGAGTTCATAAATCCAAGCGCTAAATGTAAACATCAACAGTTGCGCTGCTCCGTGGCCAGTGCCAGCAACAATAACAACAATAACAATAGCAACAAAAACACGAACAACGACAACAACAACAACACCAACAATGATGGCAAAAACTTGCAAAGTTCAAACACAAACTAATGCAGCAGCAAAAGCAGGAACAAAAGCCAAGCGAGCCACACCCTCGGCCGCCCACCTTGAGCCGCCCTCGTGGTTCCCTCTCAGTTCTCCCGCCTTTTTTGATCAAAGCCACTTTCACCGTTGTTGCTGCTTTTTTGTTGTTGTTGCTCCTGTTGTTCCTGTTGTTGCTAGTGTCCTTAATGCGCGATAGCCCCCAGTGTGTGTGTGCACAGAGAAAAATAAATATTTAAAAGAACTTACAAAAATCTCCAATGATTTGAAAGTAATACTAAAATATATTTAATTTTAAAAGGTAATATTTTAAGAGCATACTTAAAGGCTTAATTTTAAATGATTTTAAATACACTTGAGACTCATAAATGCACATGAAACAAAAGGTTGATTATTAAAAATTAAACGCATTTGTAGTAAAATGTAATTATTTGAATGCCCTATGTAAGTAAGTTAAGAGAATTAAATTTACTTAAAAAAGCAAACCAAGGCACATATTATAAAGCTTTCTTTTAGACAGAATTTTAAATAACTTTTATTCTTGAATGTAGTGAATATGATTTAATGTTTATTATCTTACCAGCTTAAATCACAAATTTAAGATTTAGTTTTAAGAAAATTAAATACAACTTTAGCAGCAAATTTTTGAGAATTCCCTTTTAACCAGAAATGTATTTATTTTATGGAGGGAGAATCGACCCGACTGTTGAAAGAATGATGAGCTAATTAGTATAAAAATATCCTAATTTAATTGATTCACACAGCGATAATAGCGATAACAATTTTTATATAGCAGGTGTTAGACACCTCTGTTCTAAGATTTATTTCTGCTTTTCCTTTCGGAATATCCGGTATTATTTTTCTCAGTGCTCTTGTGTGGCAGTGTATGGGTAGGTGTTAGCTATACGGGCTACTGGCGTGACCAAGAGGAGCAGAGCACACTCCGGTGGCAGGTCAGGCCATGGCTGCCAAAGGAAAATAAAATAAACTTGAGTTTTGTTTTCGCTCCTCGTATAAGCAATGGCTTAAAGCCTGGCTACCTCCTCCTCCTCCTCGTCCTCCTCCAACTTAACCCGAAACGCATGTGGCCGGTGGTAATGACCTCCCCACTCACACAGACACTCACAGGGCTTGTTGCACTTGCCAAGGGTTAAGTTCCGATAATTATGGATGCAAAAGTGGAGCACAAAAAACGAAACTGGAAGTGTAAAACAATCCACACAGCAGTGAATGTGTGGCATGCCACACTTAAAGTTGTTTACCTTTTTTGTTGTCCAGCATTTATTTTCCCAGTTGAGTTGAAATTTAATTGGTTTATCTGAAGTTTTTTAAATAAGACTTAAACATATTTACTTATAGATGTTTGGTACATATTAAAGAGAGTATTTATTAGGTAAAGAAAATATATTACAATGAAAACAAGGCAACAAATTAAAAGCGAGCTTATAATTGAAAACTCTTTAATAGACATTCCTGTTTAAATCAGCCAACGATGGACAAAGAAATAAGCACTATCTAATCTCCACACTGAATGGTTCAGATAGGCCCCAGTTGTGAAGCTCTGAAGTGGCCAATCGAATGAATTACGACTCTATCTGATCTACAGATAGAGCGTCTGGTACTATTAAATCTATGAGTGCCTTAAATCAAGTTGAACAACTCACTCTGCTAATAAAATTGTTATGAATATTGATTCATTCAGGAAATCGAGGCTTCCCAGCCTGTGTGCATAAATAAACCAAAGAAGACCGAAGGAAACTTTAACAGAAGACTGAACTAAATTTATTTGGCATTTAAATTCAAATGCTTAATTAATATATCAGAAGAAATTCATGCCAAATATTGTTTATTTTCCGAATTGAATTACACAAATTAGACCTTAAACCTTTTTGTAATTTCTGTTTGAATAATATAATGCCTTAAGAATTTCTCCACCAACTAGTGTAAATGCCATTTTAATTAGAAGCCGCTTTTGCTTAAATTTTCTCGGTCAATGCCTTGCGATTTGATAAGATTTCCCTTGAATTTCTTGATGCACTTCGATAATCAAGTTACAGGTGTTTGTATTCCTTCGAGGCAGTAATTCCATTGTTCGCAACTATTCATATTTGTGGATGTGTGCCTGTCTCTAGTTTCGGGGAGACTCCATATCAAATCGCGCCAGAACGGGCCAAGGACGGCGTTAAAAGGAAATCTCCGCCTAATTTAGACAGTGTTTACAGTAAATATGCAAACACACCGCTAAATTGGCGTATAGCAAACAAAAATCGAAGCAACAATGGGGGAGGAGTTCCTGCGTTCATGAGGGGGTTTTTCTGAAGGAAAACACAGGCAAGGACACACGTGTAAATTGAGTACACTTGAACCTGAAGTCGTCGCTCATTGATTGTTGTTCTTATGTTCTATTGGCGCTTGGCAAATATAAACAATCAAATATTTCACAAAACGACAAAAATGATTGGCCAACCAGGAAAGCGGGGGAAAAGTGTAAATCTAACACGGGAAGAAAAGGTCTCAAGTGGTAAGCGGTTGGTCAGTAATTAATTTAAAGGGAAACTTGGTATTAGGTTTTCATCAGAAAGTGCTCTATATTTTTTTAATTGTTGGTCCTTTTTACCGCTTTGTTTTCTGCATTTTTGTGTTAAAGAATTGGATTTTCCTTGGTTTTTAATTCCATCTAAGCTGAATTTTTTTGACTAAATATTTTATATCCTTATTTTTCATAAAATAAATAAATTTGCCATTAAAAGGACAATTTAAAATAAAAAAAAAAATAATAAAATATATTCTCAGCAGTATTTATCCATTTTATATCTTAAATATATTTTTTGCTGGGCACCGCCGGAGCTGTCCAAGTAGATAATCTTATCGGCCGCTTCTAGTTTCCGGCTTATTAAATTAATTGAAAGGCAAATAGCAAGGAGACGGCCATGCCATGTCTTGGATTAGTCCGACTATGTGTGCCGGAGTCTATTCTATCAGCGGAGCAGCCTTCGTGTGCCAAAACCGCTTATCATTTGCACACCGCGTCGTCGTCGTCCGGCAGGGAAATGGGAAGTACCTGTTGTTGCAGTTGCTGCTCGGTTGCTCGGTGGATGTTGCGTACGATGTTGCTGTCGCGCCGGCAACATGTTGCTCGCGTGCACGGACTGTGGCGCTCGGGATTGGGGCTCGGCAGCGGTTCGAGTCTGCCATTCGCTGGCCGACTGGCGCCGCTTCTTCTGGCTTTCTGGCGCTGCTTGAGCGATTCAGTTCGCTTCTGTCCTCCGTTCGGCCAACAACACGGCGCGCCTGCTCCGCTCGGTCATCGTCCAGCTACGCTCTGTCACTCGGCCACTGCTCCAACTGCAGTTCGGCGTTCGAAAGTGTGTCTCGATCTGCTGCTGCTGCGCCCGCCCAAGTAATCAAACAAATTAAGACCCCAAAAACAAAGACAAAAGCAACAACAAAAACAAAAGCACAAAAAGAGAGGCTGTTATAAATAAATATAAAATAAACAAAGAGGAAAACCGGCTCTCGGCTCACGGACGGCTGGGGATTTTGCACAGGGCGACGATCTCGCCCAGAAGAGATCGGACTTCGGCGATCGGCGAGGGGCTCGTCCGACTGCATTCTTCTTCTTGCATCACGTGCAGCCGGCTCCGCCAAGCCACGCCTCCTCCGCCCGCCCCATGTCCACTTTCAAGGCGATATTTGCACGGGAAAAAAGTTGGGGTTTTTTTTGTGAATATTTATGAGATTGTAGGTAATTTCATAAATATACAAATAGTGTTTTTGATACCAAGAGAATATCCAAATTAGAAAATAGAAATTTTACGAATTTAAATACCTAAATATTTTTTTTCTAACCCTTGCAACCTTTTACAGTATAATAACAAAGAATATGGATATAAATTAATTGTAAATGTTAACATAAAATAGGTTTATGGGTACTGCAAATAATTTATTACTTTTAAAATATTTTATTTCTTATTTCTCTGCTCTTTTTCATTTTAAAATATTTAAATTAACAGTTTGAATGAATTACTCGAGCTATAATAAATTCAACAAATAAGGGAAACTCTAGTTTAATTATTAAACTATACTTGTAACTCTATAAAATACAAAGCATATTTGTCTTAGCGACCGAAGATGCTTTTTCGATTACAAAAATTAAATACATTTATTCTTCCTCTTAATTAAGTTCTCTTTCAAATAGAATTCCCCTATATACCTTAATTTTATCCCTCTCAAAATAATTAACAAACTATATTATTCGCTCTTGTTTCGCTTTTCTTGCTGAGCAGCAATTACAACGCTCTCTCATTTCTCTCTCTGTAGCTTTCTGAGTAGAAATTGCTTTCTGAAAATTCGCCAGTTTACAGTTGTTCTTGGCGGGCAGGGTGTTCCGTTTGTTAAGTGTTTTGTTTTCGTTACTCAATTGAGCGACTTCAGAGCGGCCGCGGCGACAAAGAAAAAAGAAAACAACCTGAGAAAGCCTCGTATATTGACGCAAATATTGTCCCTTGGTGGCGATTTAAATTCTAAGGGGGAAAATGTACACATAGTGTGGAAAGTGGGCTATTGTGGCGGTTACATGTCGCTAATTAAGAGTCCAAGACAATGCAAAGGTGCAAAGTGTAACGCGTAGTTACACTTCTAACTCTATTTACCTAATTTATATAGTTTCTTTGTTTCTCTGTTTTTTTTTTCTGAAAGCCCTGACCTGAGCCAACTCAGAGAGCGATGCTCATATTTTGCTTCAATCACTCGAACATAAACAAATTGCCGAGTTAAAGTTGAGAGGCATTTGAAAAGTGTTTGTGCCCGTGTGTTTGTTTGCCTATCGTTTATTTATAGGCCTTAAATGTATCTGGCCGAGAACTGTGAAGGCTCAATATTTGCTTGCACACTTACATATGGCAAATAATCGCAAAATAATAACATAAATGGCCACAAAACATAATCAAAGCCAGCCACAGTTTACCTGGTCAAATGAATGCACATGGAAATCGACAGCAATTTGAATGAGTTTTTTCTTTTAATTTGCTCTTCTGTTTATCTCTTTTAATGTCTATGCAAATGCATGTGGGAAGCAAACAGCGAAGAGGGAACACAAAGAGTGTGGCAAGAGGAGAAAACCGTGGTGAAGGAGGAGGGAAAATCGGGCCTATCAATAATGAGAGTGCATTTGCAGAGTCTCTGTTATAATTAAATAAACATTATTTGTTGGCTCTGAAAGCCTTCATATGTTGCAAATTATTGTGGAAAAATGTGATTGGGTGCAAATATTAATCACTTTAAAAGCGATAAATTATATTCTGCATATTATTTATAATAATGTTTGTGATTTTACATAATTTGAGAGTATTTTTATAATTAATAAATAGTTTTAGGCGCCTTAAATTACTTACTTTAAATATTCCAAAAAAGCTTCTCTTAGCTTATCTCTTATTTATCATACTTTTTTGTATGTAAAATGTGGTTCTAAAATAAGTAATCTTTATTATTTTAAATATTCTTACCTTAACATTGAAGACATCTGACTTTAAATAAAACCTAAGAGCTTCCATTACAGTCTCAGACCCATTAAATAATTATTTTAAAAATGTAAAAACCATTCTTACCAACTACCAGACCCCACTATCTGATTTTCTCGCCTAGTCTCAACCCGAATAATTATATTTTTCCGCTCCGCTTCGGTTTTGGTTTCGAGCAACCCACGCAATTGTTCCCAAAACTATACTTTGACCTGTCCACGCCACATTTGCAACGATAATTGGCAAGAATGAAAGGTAAAAATAAAAGCACCCACGGCCAGGGAAAATATTAGAAGGAATCCCAAGTGAAGCGGAGAAAAACAAAACAGAAAAAGAAAAGCCAACACGAAATAAGTTGAGACACAGAAAAGACAGCCTCTGACGTTTTCCTTTCGCATTTCTCTTCGACGACAAATTATTTTTAGCTCAATTTTTCTGTCGCTCAATCGTGATTTGCTGTTTTTCGAATTTCGTATATTTTTGCAGCTTTTATTTGTCACCAGAGAAATGCTTTTACTGCGTCTCGATCGGGGCAATAAATAAATAAATAAACACAGAAGCAGACCCTGTATCGAGCCATATGAATCAGTCGAAACCTATAATTTGCCATAAAAACATTTGCATTTTGTAATTAACATTGTTTTAATTTTCCTCCACAATGATTTAATTGTTCTAACCAAACCAGTTTCCGTGACGTCGCCCAAAAAGTAAATGCACTTAGCTGCCTTTGCTTAAAACGAATTGCATTGTAAACTAAAAATCGGAGGAGGACAGCGAGTGAAAATGCATCAAAGCTGGAATTGGAATTTCCACTGGAGCTGGAGCTGGTCTCTGCTGATTTTCTCGGGTGAGTATCTGCGGAGGAGGATTTTCGAAGAGGTTATCTGACCCGATCTGTCCGAGACTCTGCCTGCCTGACTGCCTGCCAAAAGCGGAGCAAAGTTTGGGCGGAAAAATTTATGAAATGCCAATTTCACTTACGTTTAACTTTATTACCCCTGACGCACATTTGCAACTTTGTTGCAACTGCTCTTGGAGTTCCTGTTCCCGACGCTGCTGCTCCTGCTCCTGGTCCTGGCCAAGAGTCTCAGATTGCCTTTTAGCTTTCAGCTCGAGCACTATTTCAATGTTTCTGTTTGTTTGTTTATTTGTCTCTCACCCACGCTCCTCCACATCCATTCTGTGCTGTGCTCCCGTCTCCGGTCTCCGATTTCCAGCCCTGCTTCCTGTCGGTGGCTAGCTCGCAGGAATGCGGCCAGGAAGAGTTCACCAAGTGCTCCGAACCACTTGATATGCTGCATTTAACGTCGGAGTTCTCGATTGGCCCGGCCAAGAAGGAGGAACTGGACAAACTTTGTCAGTAAGTGGCCCACGGAAAATATCCCCCGTCGATCTGAGCCCAAATCCCAATACCCATCACGATTCGCAACTATTTGTATATAGTTAGCCAGTGTTTAAATATCGAGTTCTTTATTCCTACAAACATATGTTAAATATACTCAAATATAGGCGCTTTCTAGTCGTTGATGTATATATGCATATATATTCTTGAAAAACAGTGCCATGTCATGATCGGTTTGAACAAACTTAATTGTCATGGTTTTTTGCATTTCTATTTTTGACTTGCAGGCACAGCATTTACTTTTTTGCTTATTTTCAACTATTTTAAATTCAATCAGGCATTTTTTTTGTAATTAAATTATTTTGAATGAAAATTATATACAAAATTTAGGGTGAAGGAAATTTTTAAAATTCGTAAAGTGCAATAACGTAATAAATTAATAAAAGTAACGACAGATAAAAAAAGCTTATGAACCCTGACTTACAATTTATTTGAAAACTTAAATCATTTCAGACTACAGACCTACACAAAAAGCCTATAAAATCGCTCAACATAATATTTTGTAGTTCCAGAGACCAATAAATTCATAGCTTTTTCCACCAAACATTTTATATATTTATTTATATATTTATTTATTTATTAAATTTCCCTTTAATCAACTTTAACAGCGAGCTTCGCAAGGGTGTGAGGTGCATCCAGAGCTACACTCGCCGTTGCATGGATCTGCAGCAGCGGAACCAGTTCAACAAGCTCTACCATGGAACAAACCAGTTCATTAGGGATTTGTGCAACAAGGGGGAGTTCCAGGATGAGTACCTAAAGCACGTGCCCTGTTCAGAGATGGCCAAGAAGGAGTTCGAGGTGTGCGCCAATCGCTACAAGGAGACCATGGTCTTCCTAAAGCCAAATAAGAACCAGGAGAATGCGGAGAATGGGACTTTCAATGAGAATATTAAAACTATTTGTTGGTGAGTAAGGGAGAATCTTAAAAACAATTATTTTAATTATTGTAAGCTTAAGGAAAAATTAAAATATAAAAAAAATCTCTTGAGAACACTCCCAGAATATATTGTTTTGTATTTACCAAACCTTGTAGCTCAATCAACGAACTCGTGGACTGCTCGGAGGAGGCAGCCCGTAAAGATCTGCGGCAATGAGGCGGCCAAGTTCACGCGAGAACTGGTCGACAAGTACGCCAACAGCCTGACCAAGGTGAGTCTAGGGATACCTCCTAACCCATAGATTCTGATTACCTATCTCCGGTAGATATACTGCGAGGACTTTACCCGAAATCCGGGCACCTGTCGGGATGGCGATGGCAATGGTTCCCCTCCTTCCGGCGGGATCAGCTTGAGCCTCCTGCTGACAGGGACGCTAATCACAATGCTGGCCATCAGCAGCAGAGGCCACAGATAGATGGCGGAACCACAGCTAAGTGCACAAATCTAGAACCAGTCTTACCAAACGGGACAGCCGCAGAAGAATAAGGAGAAATAGTTAAGGTTTCCCCCATGTCACACCGAATGAATTCCACACGCTGTTGCATACTCTTGGCAGTCAGTTTAGGCCACACGAGTCCTTGGAGAGAAGTCACCCCAAAAATAAGAGGAGTAAGCTACACAGCAAAGTAAATGTTAAGTATGCTATGTATACCAGTACACATATATATATATGGAGGGAGTCGGAGGAGAGCTAAGATCGTACATATACGGTTATGAATGTTACTACATAAAGGATATAGGCTAGCTAGTTAGAATCAGTGTTGAGTGTGGCAGGCAGTTAGTTGTTGTTGGCCTTACTTTCCAATCGTCGATCGTGCAATACTAGAGTTTCGTTGAGTTTGTTGCAGTTGTCCAGGCTTTAAGTGTAGGCATAATTTTAGGTAATACTCTCCTAGGTTCCCCCAAATCGTTGTTAGCTGAAGCTGGAGAGCGCCACCCTCTTCCCACCATTTTTCAATTTTCTGAAAGTAAAAAACAAACACCTCCCCCTTGCGCACAGGCTCACATATCGGCAATAACTTTACACAAAACGAAAGTGCATTTCTACGAATCAGAGGATTTTATAGATTATTTATAAACTTATTTAGTGGATAGCGTATATTTATTTCACACACTGTAAATACCTTAAAATATATGCAAATTAATAATGCTGTAAAGCGTTTGGAAGTATACATAAATACAAATAAATAAATATTAGTTTAACTTAAATACACACACTCTCTCACACACAAACACACACCTTCTTACAAAAAACTGTGAATATATATTATGATTAAAGAGTAACATTTATTTTAAGTAAAACACACACATGCATATGCAAGAAAAAACAATAAAAAAAAACGAGAAAATAAATTAATGCAAAAAACGAAGTGTGAGAAGAGCGGCGAAGCAAAGGAAAAAACGAGCCAAAGAGGGGATTGTTTACTTTGAAGACCGAATCAAGGTTTGCCCTGCTAATGGAGATCGAATGTTACTGAGATAAGTATAGATTTAGATTATTATTAGTAATATTATGTTTGAATTTTTTTTTAAGCAAATTGGTAGGAATTTAGAGACCATATTTACTGTTTTATTCGGAGTTTGTCACAGTTAAAGTTTCATAAATAAATTATTTTAAGAAGTTTGCTTGCTAGGTTACTTTTATTTAGCTAAAAAATATTTTTTCCTTAACAATATATATTTTATTATAATTTCCCTGTAAAGGTATTAAAAGCGATTATTTTTTTAATCTCTCGAAAGAAGTGTTAATCAAAGAAATTGTTTTCATTGTCCCATTCTGGGATAAACTAAATATAAAGTTAAACTTTACCAATAAGATAAGTAATCAAAAGTTAATCACTCTCTAGTAGTATTTATAACTATTATATTTCTACCTTTATTTATAATTTAAATCCCTCAAAAATCTTAGTTCACAATTCTACAAGACCCAAATGAACTCAACAACCGAACCCTTTCGATAGAGTATGAAAAGCGAACGAGTGCCGTGCCAAAAATGCTTTTTACTGCAGGATAAAACCGAGCGCAGCCAAAAAGTATGCAACGCTCCGCGTCCCGGCGCCCAAAAGTATGCTGCGCAAATATGCCAGCACTCTGGGCGAAGAGGAAAACCCGAACGGGGGCTGGGCTACCAGAAGGGTTTGCCAGGACGCGTGGAGAAAGCGCGGCGGTGACCTGCTGCACCGAGGCTGGCCATAATTTATGTTTATGTGGTGCGTTCATTAGACTAGCAGCAGCGGCGACGAGGACGACGACGATGGTTGACTTCTCGCCTGGCAGCTAATTTATAAGGTCGGCAAACGACTCAAGGACACGTACGTACGTACAAGGATATGCGGCCGCTAGGGTGAATAGTGGCTGGTGGCACTCGGGTGCAATAATTACAGTTATCATACTTGGCCAGCGACCTGAATTTGCGTTTGACACTCGCAATCTTGGTCGGACATTGATTTGGTCGAGATTTGGAAGTGAAATGTGAGCGGTTAACTGGCTCGGGTAAGCTGTTAACCAATTAATTTCAGCTAAGCAGCAGAGGCAGATAAATTCAGTGACTAAAGTTAGAAGGGTTTAAAGTTAAAGGTTAAATTTATAATTTATATAGTATTAAATATTACTTGCATTGATTATTTTATTTGGAATTTAAGTTGCAGTTCTTAATGTTTTTATAGAGGTCTAGACACTTTTTAGAAGCTAAATTATATTATTAATAAGGGATACTATCTCTCATTTAATAAAATGTCTGACAAAGTCATGGATACGACTTAGTATAAGCCACAGCTCCCGTAAGTCTCTTCAAGTTTTATTCACATTATTCCCTTACAATCTTTATGGCTTCAAACAGAATTGTAAAATTGGAACTTCCTTCTAATCTCGAATAGAGTTCTTCAAATTTAATTTCCCCATGAATTATTTGCTGGCTGAACTTTAGGAATAGCATCCTTTGAAGGCATCCCCTTTGGCATCAGAGTCTATTCTGTCAATAAATATATGGGCATCTTTTGCAATCACATCTCGGAATTGCATTTTATGAGAGGCAATGCGAGGCATTTTCGGACTGTGGACCAAATGCTTAACAAATCAATAAACGAGTTAAGAGGCGACACAGTCGAGCTGGGGACACAGGTACAGGAGCATCTCGATTGCAGCTCAAATATTTACGTTTTCATTTAGAGTGGGTGAAGCCAGGAAGTGGAAGTGCAGCATTCTCACGGCTCCCCAGAGTCATTTTCAACTTCATTTGTTGTGCAAATAGGCGAAATGCATTGCCATCTCTCCTCCTTCCTTTACGAATTAATTCAAAGTCATATTTTGCAGCTTGAGCTAGAGCTTTTTGCCTTTCATTTATTTATTAAACCTTTTTAGTTCTTAATTAATTGAAAATATCTTTTGTGGGTTCGGTGCCGGAGTGGCTGGATGGCAAACAAATTGACAGCCAGTTGCAGCTTGTATTCAAATGGGAGGTGTCGAGTGGCATTCAGGGCAATTCCCTTCCGATTTCCACTTCTCCGAGTCCAATTTCCATTCAGTTTTCATTCATGGCACCGCCGCCACACATCCTTCGTCCCTGGCGGTACCCCAGCAGCTCTTTCACTCATGTTTAATCCTCTTTAAGCGGCAACAGAACGATTACATTTTGATTTTTTTCTACTCTATTTTTTGTATCCTTTCGGTGGCCGCTTCGCCTTTGCTTTTATTTGCACATTTCCGCTGCGACTAATCTGCAATTATGTTTTACATAAAAATCCTATCACAACCCATACAACGGCGCGAGCGGATGAAAGTTTTCAGCAACTTTTGTCCAAGCCTGATTGTTTTGCCTGCTGAGATAGTTGCGAAATACAAATATTAAACAACTGCTAACAATAACAGGAAGCAGCAGCAGCCAGCCAGCACCATTCAGAGACAACGCTATGAATTAACGCCGGAAGCTTGCCTGGGCCAACGTTGCGTTTGCGTATTAAATTCTTCGCTTTAACATCAGATCAAAGCGATGGGAAATCACAGAGAGCCGGGCGAAATTCTATATGTGCTAATGTATTGGAAATACACATTTTATTAAAAATATTTTCCATGTTTTGCTTGATTAAAAAAACTAAAAGAAAAGCACATATCAGCGAGAGTTTGGGTTTAAAATTATTTTACAAAAACGCTTTGAATGATACAAATTGCAGAATCAGTTATGATTGAAAAAAGGTTGAATTTATAAGTACTAAAAAAAGAACAAATAATAATAAAACAGGGAGCTTTAAAATAATTGAATTACATAACTCTTATAAACACAAATAATAAAATGGGAATATTAATAAAAATAGAATTTAATTTACAAAAATCCATACAATGCTCTGTTTTTTTTTTAGTAAATAACAATATAAATATAAATAAATCAGACATGGGAAAAAATGTAACAATTAACTATACAATGTTATGAATGTAATTAATTGCTTTGTGTAGTGGGGCTTCAAAGTTGAAATGTCGAGAGGCTAATTAAATCCGCCTAATTATGCCGTCCCATTCCGGGCAGCAAGGTCGAATCAAAATGCAAGCAAATATATCTATTACTAATCTGCATGTTAATTACGAACCATTAAACTAAACTGAAATAACAATGGCGCAACTATTAACAGATCTGGGATCAACAGCTGAACTGCCACGCAATTAGCCTAAGAACCACCTTTTCCATGAGTGAGTAGAGTGTCTGTGTTGGCCAACCTGCTGAGCTACTAAGCATATTTAATAACTGCGGAGGAGCTCAAGAGCTCGGAGATGGATATCCGAATGTGAATCCCAAACCTCTATGAATGCTCGATGCATTCGGAAGCATTTACGTGCCCACATCATATTCACTTTGAGTTATTTTCGTTTCTATTTCAATTGCAAGTCACTTGGAGAGATTAAATGGGTAGTCCGGCCCCTGACCCACAACCTTTTCTGGCAGCCCCCACTCTGGGCCAACCTGATGGCCATAAATGCGCTTGTGGTTGATAGGTGGTTGGCTCCCAGGTGGCTGAGAGGGTGGGTGGTGGCTATGTCAGCTGTTGGCCAGCTGCCTCGCCTTTCGAATGCATTTCGTACACGATAATCATGTTGGTGGCTGGCTGCAACTTGCAACTTGCATCTGCAGCATAGCATGCGTTGCATTTGCAATTCCTGGCTGGCCATCCTGCCCAGATGCCTAGATGCCTAGATGGCCGTGGCCAATGGTCGATGGGCCTGTCTGAGCCCGGGCCTGCTGTGGCTTGTCGTGGTGTGGTTTATGGCAACATCTTGTCCAATTTATTACCACTTTCATTTGGTAGCATAATAGGCAATGCACTCGCACGCACACACAAAAATTACACGTAGGAAAAGGGAAGCATATTTTGTACTTAAGACCGAATTTCTGGTTTACATAGCTCAGTTAAAATATTTAATTAATTTATTTTGTAGATTTAATCGAAGATTTAAATTATACAACACTTCCTTGGAACACCTTCACATTTTTCTTTGCTTTTTTAATGCCTTAGTCTTCATATTTTTTCTCCCTGCACCGAACGCACTTGTGGCGAATGTTGCCGGGCCTGCCAGCATACACATATATCTATAACACGTAGCACTCAAAAATACTCAAACATTGAAATTGGAGTTCTAGTTTTTGGTTCTCGTCTCGTTTCTGCTTCATCAGTTACATGCTTTGAATAATTCAAGCGTATTTTAGGCCTTTGCCAGGCGAAATTTATTTCCCTCATCCGGTAACCCCTGGATAAAGCCCATTCTGCTGCTGCGGCTTCTGTCTGGCTGAAAAAGTTATTAAATTATTTTAAAATCATCAAAAACCATACTTCGCCAAAGCCACAAAGGCGCAGGCTTTGTGTTTTCTTGAAAAACATATCATATTTAACACTTTGTGTGGAATCGTTGAGAAACTGCAATTATTGCATATTAAGCGTGCGGGATTAGCATAATTCAGCGAGACTAAGTTCAAAAGACTCTTGGCTGCTGTGCCCACATAATACGTATACGTTATACGCGCTCCTTTGCCACCACGTTACGTATACGCAATGCTTGACGCCAGCCATTTGTGCTGCATATTCCTAGGCGCAGCTGGCAAAAAAAAGTAGGAGAGACGAGGCTCAGATTTTCCGTACTCCGGTGGACAGTGGCTTTCATTTCACATTAGAGGGGAAGAATTTTCTATTATTATAAAGAAAATAATATTTTAGTTAAAAGATATAGAATTATTTTGTGTGAAATGTGTTAAATCATTTAACCTCTGTTTAATAATAGAAAATTTTGGGTTTAATACGTTCTTTAAATTTATATTAAAATATATATTACTTTTTTATTTCTTTAACAAATTAAAAACGTTAAAAAAAAGTCTATAATGTGTTACTTATAATATTTTTTGGAATAACTTACGGAAAACCGCTTCTAACTTTGTAAAACTTTGTTAAGTAAATAAAACCAAGTTAATTTATTAATATTTCTTAAATAAAATGTATCAAAATTTCCCTTATTCCTGCCACTGTGTGGCTCTAGCTGAAAAACAAAACTCAAGTGTTGAACGCAACCACCAACACTCTCCCCTCTTCGCACCCCTTTTTGTGTCTTTTGTGGCCTTTCGCTGTTTGTCAACAGCAGCAGCAGAGGCAGCAACACTTGAGGGGGCGTGTCAGGCGTGTAGGCGCTTTTTAATTGCACTGAAAACAAAACTAACAGCTAAACACTTGTTGGCCGCCTGGCTGCCTTCCAGCTAGTAGTTGTCGCGTGGCAAGTGGGGTGTCATCAAAACCCTCAAAATGGCAAAAACAGCGCCGCCGGCGCCTCTGGCAATTGCTGATGTTGCTGTTGCTGCTGTTACTGCACTTGCAACTGCCTTTGATTGTGCACCATAACTGCGAGGCAGTGGCAGCTCCCAATGTACCGCCATTGTGTCGCTTGTGAAGTTTTCGCTTTGATCGCATTGTAACATTTTGCGACAGTTTTAGATTGTAATGGGCTCCACGGGAGGAATGGCAGTGCGAATAAGAATAAGAAGTCTGAATTGGATCACAGATTGCAAAGTAAAGGAGGTAATAAAGGCACAAGTCCGCAAATTGATAGTAATTTAAGTCAGAGAAACGTACAGAAATTCTTCAAGTAAATGAACTAATTTGGTTACAAAATATAACATAAATAAAAGCTCTAATTGGTATATTTTCTACTAATAAAATATATTTATTCAAGATAAAATAATTGAATCAAAGTCAGGATAAGCAAAACATTTATAAACATACAGATTTTCTTTGTTGCCACAACAATGGCTTGCATAAATTATGTGTCTCTAAAATTCACACATTCACACGTTTATTGTTTTTAAAATCAAACCAAGTTCACAATCAAACAAGGTTTTGTTGCCTATTTTGTAATATTATTTATGCCTCTGCCTGGGCGCTTGATTGACCTGCTCTCGCTCTCATATGATTGCCACATTTAATTAGCCGATTCGATAAGATAATGGAGTTAATTTTCAATTTGGCTTTTTCAGTGCGTACACTGCGCCGCATGTAGTTCGATTTATTGTTCGCTTCGTTGGGGCAACATGTTTAATTAACAAACACAATGGAGGCCAGCGACAACACGAGTTTGTCACTGACGTTCGGTGAAATTTCTGACTCTCTGGTGACATTTGAAAAGTTTAAAATAATATAATTTTCAACGCTATATGGCAAACTAACAAGTTCGACTCGAGAGTCGAACGGGGGTTGGGTCTTAGGGCATGTTTTGGGGGTGTTTCCGGGGGTATTTTCGGGGAGTTTGTCTTAGCTAACTTTTCGCCCAGGAAAGGAGAAACTTTTTCGGCTGCACTGTTGCACCCTCACACACACACGAGGATCTATTGTAAAATATGTAAGAAAGTTTCCTTAGCTTGGCTGGGAAAACGCTGCGTTTTTGGGAAAAGCTTCAGCTTCAGCAGCAGCAGAAGCAGCAGCATCGACGTTGTCTTTGGGGAAATTAAACATTTTCTATTTGAAAACTTTGCCGTGTGAGTGGGATTTTCACGGGGGCGGTGGTGGTGGCTTTTCCTCGGGTTCAAGAGCAACAGTTGCCTTTTGAACTGTTTCGGGTCACACTTTTGCATTACATTAGTCCCCTTTGTTCCACCAACAATTGCGGAAGTCATAATTTTTCCGCAGTTTTCTTGGTTTTGGTTTTGTGACAAATTTAGCAGCAAATTGCCGGCAGATTTCGCCCAGCCAGAAACTTTAGTTTGAGCATTCCAGCACCGACGATGAATGGTTGTTGTTGGTGCTGGACTGGTGTGCGCCATCGAGTTTGTGTCCGGGCTTTCGGATCGAAATGTCAAGCGGCTTGCTGTCATAGGTGTTGAATATTTAATGCGCCGACGCCGATGGCAACGCGAGTATTACACTGGAAAAATGGTAACTAGATAAATTGGTATATTTAAACTAAAATTAATATGATTTACGAGGTTACGGGATCTTATGGCGCAAGAAACTACACATATCATAGACAACAACCATTGACACAAGCGAGTGAACAACAAGCAAGCGAGCAGAACGACGAGAACGACGAGAAGTGCAAGCAGAACAACGAGTAAAATCGACGAGTTTAAAAAAAGAGCAGGGAGCAGGGATTACCCTGCAAACACCGTTGCCTAATTGTAACAATTATTCCATCAAATTTAATATTTTTCCGCCGTGCAAAAAATAAGAGGAGCATCCCCAGCACAGCGATTCAGACAAGTGCACCCAAAGTGCATGCAAATATTTTTGTCAACGATTGTTTTGCCGGCGTTCCCTCGATTCCGAATGGCGAGCTGTGACTGCAACTGTGTGTGGAAAATAAAGGCGGGCGTGCGGCGGCGGTGGCGTTGGGAAAGCCCCAGGAAAAGCGGGTCAGGGAAAAAGGGTACAAGGTCCCGTGTTGCTGTTGTTGTTGTCAACGGTTTGAGTAATTGTCGCTGGTGTGAAAACTGGCAACGATGCCAAGCTGCAAAAAGGATTTACTGGGTTATGTATGAGCCAAAGGCTGATTGAGATGAAGGAGCAGCTGGATCGAGCTCTAAAATGGCCATCGATGGACGTCTATGGCATCAGTGATGTTGCCAAAAACTGAAATAATCATTATGTACGCGAATAAGGCCATGAAAGTCGTGTCAAAGCTTCCGAATTGCGAATAATGTGATGGGGAAAACAAATTAACTATTTGCCCTGTAATAAATAATATAATTTGACTTTAAATTTAAGCTTTTAAAGAACAATATAATTAATCTTTGACCAAAAACACACATTTGTATCTCACTGAAGCACTAATGAAAGCCGTTGCCTGATTCATCTCAAATAAAATCAATTAAATCGAGCTAAAAAGCAACGCACAAAATAATTATTTGATTACAAAAAGCGCCAGGCAGATGATTTTTTACCACACGAAAAAAACCTAGTTTCAGCGGGGAAAATTGAAAACACCAATGCCGGCATCGAAAAAAATGCCGTGATAAAAACGCGACAACCCAAAATGATTTTCACATTGATGAAAATTAAATGCGAGTCCAGGGCAAACCGATGCGATGTGCTGCATCTGTTGGGGCATTATCAAATAATTCAGTTGTAATCTATTTTAATCCGCCAGCGCCCCCACTTGACATGGCGTATCATCAAAGTGTTTGTTTGCTTGACCCCAACCAGCCAGCTATGAATGTATTTATTTCGAAATTTTGCTAAACATTCAGCAGATTTAAATTCGCATTCATGTAAAAGCGCATAAATACATACAAAATGGCAATATCGAATGATGGAAATGTGCAGATATATTTCAGTCACACACATTTTTTCGCTGCGTGAGAATTATTCAAATGATTTAAGCGGCTTAGTGTAATGGCTGGTGAGATTCGGTTGGAAAATCGAACAGAACGGTTGGAAAAAGAATCTATGCGGTTGCCTAAATTATACTAATTTGGCAATATGGATTAACAACTTCATAAAAATAGTCAATGAATTAACAATTGTTGGGAAAATATTACTATTGGAGCTAATAACGAATAGTAGCCAGAGGAAAGTCATATTTGAAATTAAATTTAATATAAAATTATATGATTTTATGCAAACTTCTCATATTTTACTGTAAAATTAAACTGGAATTTGTCTCTTTGAATAAATTAATACATTTTTGACAGGTAAAATGTTATGCCAGGTTGGGCAGCAGCCGGAGGTAAAGTTTTAGATTTAATTGAAAATAATTAGGACTTTAAATGAAGGCATTCCAACTGCAGAAACTAAAATGTTTGCAAATTTGCAAATTCATGTAACATCTGAGTTTCTCTTTCTGAATTATTTAGCAGATAAAATAGAACAAAGTTGCTCTTTCATAATAGAGAAAAATTAAAAATAATTACTTTTTGTTATTGATGGCTTTGTTGATAAATTTTCGAAGGCCTCTGACTTATAAAAACAGCGCTTTCAGTAGAGAATTTAGTTCAGGAAAATGCTTCAGTCTCTTCTCCTACTTCAGTTGGTGGCTCTGCCTGTGTTGGTCCTTGGTGATCAAAGGATCATAGCTGGCTCCTCTGTTAAAATTACAGATCATCCCTGGCAGGCGGCAATCGAAATCAAAGGATTGCTTTTGGGGACAGAGTGCAGCGGTGCCATCTACTCCATGAAGTACATCCTGACAGCCGCCATTTGTGTGGATGGCCATGGAACCGCGGACATTAAGGTACGAGTGGGCACCAGTAGGCGAGGCGCCGAAGGATTTGTGGCTGGAGTCTGTGCCAAGAAGATCCATGGCCAGTACTCCCGCTTAAGATTCGACAATAATTTGGCCCTTTTGCTCCTGTGTGAACCCCTTACCGAGTCCGAAAGTGTTGCGGCCATCCCGTTGACTGACCAAGAGCCGGAAGATCATACAGCAGCCACCGTCGCTGGTTGGGGTGCCAGGCGAGACGGGCTTTTACCAAATCCACCGCAGGAGCTGCACAGCATAGAGGTGAAGGTTCACAACCGGAAAGAGTGTGCTTCCGACTGGAGGTGGGAGTTCTGGATGACAGGAATCAACGAGCTGACCATCTGCACTCGGACGGAGGGCAAGGGAGCCTGCCACTCCGATACGGGAGCTCCCTTGGTCGTCGACAGCCAGCTCGTGGGCATCTTATCTAAGCCAGGCTGCTCCAGTAAGCCCGACGTCTATTCGAATGTGATCAGGAACAAGGATTGGCTGGAAACCAGCACCAAGAAGTGATCTTTGAATGGACTAATATTTTTTAATATTTCTAAGCTAAATATGCAGATTTATTAATCTAATAAAAACTAGCACAGAATAACTGTCCAAATTGAAGAATATGCAATTTTGACTTAGTTATGCCTTTTCCAAATTAGCAATCTGCAAGGGCATGTAAACTTCGGCTTTCCGAAGTTAGCTTCCTTGCTTGTTATTAAAGAATATTAGGAAATATTTCTTAGGGATCTCCAGCGTAGAAAATCACAAATCGATTTCCCATCTGCCATCCCTTAAAGTAACTCCATAAATAGAAGAGCCCTATGCCACGAAGCAAGCAGATCCCCAAAATGCTCCAACCAACCTTCATATTTCTTGCGGTGTTCCTGGCCTGGTCGGCGAATGCACAACCAGACTACCCTGCTCCAGAACGGACACAACCACCCGACCATGGACAAGAGAATAAAGGACAAGACAAAAGAGGACAAGACGAAAATTGTGGCATCTATGGCAGTCCTGTGGAGATCAGAGAGGCGCCGTGGCTGGTTTCCGTCCTTAAAAACAACAAGCCCGTCTGCTCCGGGGTTATCTACTCCGAGAAGTTCATACTGACGGCCGCGGAGTGTGTGAAGGACCTGGCGATATCCGACCTGAAGGTGCGCGCATCTAGTGCCAATCGTAACGAGGGAGGATCGGTGGCGCCAGTCTGCAAGAGGCTCATCCACGGACAGTCCAGCAAAAAGACCTATGACAGCAACCTGGCTCTGTTGGGGCTGTGCGAGCCCCTGCAGCTTTCCGAAAATTCCGAAGTCAAGGAAATCAAGGAGATTGACCAAGCGCCCGCGGAAAACACGGAAGTGACCGCCTTCGGTTGGGGTTCCTCAGGCCTTTGGGGCAAGTTAACCAAACGATGCTCGGCCGGGAGCTCTTCGAAACTGCGCAAGGCCGTTGTCCAGGTCTACAATCTCACAAGCTGTGCGGCCGACCGCAGGGGATGGTACCAGCCGTGGGGCAAGGGCGTCACCGAGCTTAACATCTGCACCAGCAAGCCGGACAAGCTCTGCTCCTACGACATTGGCTCTCCCTGATCGCCGATGATAGACTCGTGGGGATACTGTCCAAGGGCGATTGCTCCAAGAAGCCCGATGTCTTCTCCAGCGTGGCCCATCACAAGAACTGGCTAAAGAGTAATACACGCGATGAAGGGCAGTCCCCTTGATAATTGGGATAATTGCAGAAACAAGAAACAAAATGTCTGTTGAGTTTCTCTTTCTAAATTACCGTTTCATTTGCAGATAAAATGAAACAAAGTTGAATTGAACTAAAAAATAAAACTAACTACTTTCTGTTATTGATGGCCTTTTTGATAAATAGTAAAAGGCTCCTGACTGCATCAGAGCTGTAAGGAGTCGACTTCCTGGATCAAAGGAGTCACCGGGCCTGCTACTCCGAAATGGGAGCTGGTGGGGATCCAATCCAAGCCCGGATGCTCCAGAAACCCGACGTCTAGAACAAGGATTGGCTGGAAACCAGCACTAAGCAGCGATCTAAGAAAGGTCTAAGGGTGAAGTGGATATAAAAATATATATATTTTCTAACCAAATTATATATTCTATGTTTTATGAATATATTTCAAAGATACTATTATTTCCATTACCGCAATTCGATTCACTTAAACATGCATTACTTTTTCCGTACAAAACTTGCCAACTTTTACTGTGGAATTTAGTGGACAGAATCACAAATTGATTTGCCATCTGTCACCCCTCAAAGTAACTCCATAAATAGAAGCCCCCCGAGTCATAGTGCCGAAAATGCTTCAACCAACTTTTATATTTATTGTGGTTATCCGGGCTTGGTCCGCGAATGGGCTGGACGATTGTGGCACCATAGGCAGTAGTGTCTACCAGATCGACGAGTCGCCGTGGCTGGTATCCGTTCTTCAGAACGATAACCACGTCTGCTCCGGAGTCATCTACTCCGAGAAGTTCATACTGACGGCCGCGGAGTGTGTGAAGGACCTGGCGATATCCGACCTGACCGTGGCCGTAGGTAGTAACTTACGTAACGTGGGAGGATGGGTGACGCCAGTCTGCAAGAGGCTCATCCACGAGCAGGCCAGCCAAAAGACCTATGACAGCAACCTGGCACTGTTGGGGCTGTGCGATCCCCTACAGCTTTCCGAAAGTGTCAAGAAAATCAAGGCGATTGACAAGGCGCCCGAGGACAATGCAGAAGTCTCCGCCTTCGGCTGGAGTTCCATTGACCTTTCGAACAGGATCACCAAACGGACTTGGGCCGAGTGCTGGTTAATAGTGCGCAAAGCCAATGTCCACGTCTACAATGTCACAAGCTGTGCGACCGACCGAAGGCGATGGGACCATCTGTGGGCAAAGCGGATCACCGAGCTTAACATCTGCACCAGCAAGCCGGATAAGATCTGCTCCTATGAAATGGGCTCACCGCTGATCGCCGATAATAGACTGGTGGGCATCCTGGTCAAGGGCGATTGCTCCAAGAAGCCCGATGTCTTCACCAGTGTGGCCAATCATAAGGACTGGCTGAGAAGTAATACGAAGGAATAGGTGGGCTTTTAAGGTGTACTTTTAAATCTCCTTTAAAAGTTTTTAATAAACTGGAAATACGTATTGAAGCATTATTAACTTTATTCATATTTAAGGAGAATATAAATAGCCAGATTAAAAGTTCTACTTCCACTTGTAGCTTAGAGGGAGAACCGCAGAAGGAATGCAGTACGCCCCTTAATTTTATTATATAATCTGGAAATAATTATTATAATCTGGAAATACGTATTGAAGCATTACTAACTTTATTCATATTTAACCAGAATAAATGTTCTGCTTCCACAATTTATTATTTATTGTTATTAATGGATTATGTAGCTTAGAGGGAGAATCGCAGAAGGAATGCAGTAAGTCACTTAATTATTTTAACGACTTTAAAAATGAACTTTAAGTTTTAGAAAATAATGCATTGAGCTTCCGGAAAAAAAAAAACTTAGCTATTGGAAAAGCTGCAGCTTTGGTGGCATTTATGGTTAATCAAAATTTAAAAGCGTCACAATCTATAACAAAAATTATATATACATTTTTCTCAGCTCTGGTATTACATTCTAAGGCCTCAGAAAAACAGTTTTAGTTAGGGAAACCTCTTAAGATAAACCCATTTCCCGCTGACACTACTTCCCGTTCAGATAGAACGCCGTAAACCCCTCAGGCCATCACTCAATTTGAAAAACGACTCTGAAGATAAGGTGTGCCAGCTGTTACGACCTATAAAAGAGGTTGCTTGGCGCTCTAAAAATATAGTTTGTGAAAATGTTTCGGTCTGTTTTGCCCCTTCTACTGATCGCTCTTTCGGGAAGATCCATTTGTGGACAGATCTGCAGCAACCGCATCATTGGCGGCTCCGCGGTGGACATCAAGCAGGCTCCCTACCAGGCGAACATAGTGGTGGACGGAAGCCCTATCTGCAGTGGTGCCATCATCGGCCAGAAGGCCATCCTCACGGCGGCTGAATGCGTTTATGGTTGCTACACCAGCTCGGTGAGAGTTCGCGTGGGCACCAGTGTCAGGGAGTCCGGCGGAACTCTGGCCCGAGTTTGCGGCATCAGGACTCATCCGCAATACTCGTCCTGGCGCTATGACAACAACCTGGCGCTTTTGGAACTCTGCGAGCCCCTGGAGTTCTCCGACTCTGTCAGGGACATCGCGGTGGCGGATAAGCTGCCCGAGGACACGGCCCTGGTTGAGATGACCGGCTGGGGATCCACCAGTTGGTGGGGCAGCTGGTGGGACAGGTGCTTTGGCAGTCTGCCATTCAGCCTGCAGGGCACCACGGTGAGAGTCTACAATCGGGAGCAGTGCGCCTGGGATCTGTCTGTCTGGTTCGGGCTCTGGGACAATGGCGTCTCGGATCTGACACTCTGCACTTACAGCAACGAGAGATCAGCCTGCTCCTACGACACTGGGGCTCCGCTGGTCAAGGACGGCCAACTGGTGGGCATTCTCTCCTACGGTGGCTGCACCTCATATCCCGATGTTTTCGCGAGTATGCCCAGGTTCAGGACCTGGCTGGGCGAAGTAACGGCCACAGAGGAACCTACAATAATAACTCCGAAGCCGACTAGTACCGATACATCCACAACTTTGACTACGACTACGACTTTGGTTACGCCCACTAAAGGAACTACAACGACTACGAGCACTGAAGGTACTACTACAACAACTACTATGACTACCACGACTACTGCAGAGGCTCCTAAGCCTATTGAGCCTGATTCTAAGCCTGATCCTATGGGTGATTAGTTAACTACAAATATTTCAAAAACAAAGATTTAAGTAATATTCCTCAATAAAGAGCCTAGAAGGCTTGCTTTCAAACCAAACCAGACATCGTTAAAGTCTTATGTGTGTCCTTCTATATTTATTTCTTTTTCTTTTTCTCCCTAAAACCACTATCCTGAGGCTGCACTCACGGAGTCCTCCATGCAAATGTCTCCCGCAATAGCTTCTGGACAGTTGCATTATTCATTCAGTAACAGAATGGAAAAAGGATTTGCCATGCTCGACACTTAAATATCCTCAAAAAATTAATGAGTAGAGTTGGAAATTGAGGATATTTTGGGAACTAAATACAAAAAAATCCAGGGGGCTCCTGAGAAACTTATTCAAATATATTTCTTTTCAACAAATAAAACATCTTTCAGGTAACCCTTTGGTATCCCTGCAGCCCATGTACTTAAGTTAATTAAAGTTTATTTTTTGGTCGGCCAACAAAAAGCCAAAGACAAATGGTGGCCCTACAAGAGAGAGAGAGAGAGCAGGAGCAGGACGACAGGGCCAGTGATGAAGAGTCCCCTCAGGTTGACACCATTTATAAGCTGCCAGGAGCTGCCTTCAGCTGCATCCTTTTGCGGCAAGTGCAGCCGCGCGGGGTTTCGGCTCGCCACATCCTGACTGGCTGACAAAATCAAGATCTGGGGACATGGGAATTACAGGGCAGGTTGCCTTGCCTTGCCTTGCCCGAAAACGAAAATACTTTTAGTGCAAATTGAAAAGTTCTCTACGCTTGGAAAAATATCTGCGAGCAGATGCCAATGCTGATGCTCCTGCCTCAAGGACATCGACACGAGAGCCGTTCTGACCATTTATCAGAATGTTATTGGCCAAAAGACTAAGAAAAAAAAAAGAGAGAAACGGGTAAGGGGAAAAGTAGAAAGAAAACCAAGGAAGGGACAGCCAGAAGAACGAAGACAACTGCAATAAAATGCAATGTTTCTATTACAGCGATTTACGTGCACACACCGACTTTGAAGGGCAGTGATAACTCACTAAGTGTTTCAGAAGCGAGTGCTCTATTACTCATCAGTATCCGTTACTGACTAATTTAGATAATCAGCTGGAATATCTTTAATTTTCGACTACAAGTTGTTGGGAATTTTAGTGCAACGTAAGGAATATGTAAAGCTCTCTCAGAGTACCACTAAGAAAACTCTCTCTTTCCTTACTGAACAGAATTTAACAGCTTTTGTTGCTTCTTTGCTTGTACATTGCAGGCAAAGAATTGAAGAGGAAGTGAGAAAGAGTGTGTGTCAAGAGAGCGATAATTGCTCTTCCATTCAAAAAAAGAAAGACCTAAATTGATCGAATTTTTTGTTCCCTTTCTATCCTTGTAAGTAAGAAAGAGGGTGTGTCAAAGGGAGAGCGCAATTAAATTCTTCGATTCCCTTTTTTTCCTTATACATTGCAGGCAAAGCGTGGAAGAGTGAGTGAGAAAGAGTGTGTGTCAAGAGACCGAATATTTCTCTCGCATTTAAAAGAAGAACGCAAGAAAGAAAGAGCGAAATTGAGCTGTTCCTTCAATTCCCTTTTTTGTTAAGTCATAAATCCAAAAATAAAACATAAAAAAATTAATATTTTTGAGTAACCAATCTCCATCTTTAGTTCATTCCAAGCAGCATTCACTGTATTACTCACTCCCGTCATATAACATGCTCCACCCGCCGCGTGAGCAACATTTTTATGGCTTCTTGGGCGGGCGAAATGCTCTGTGTTTTGGCCAAAAGCAAAGGACGATCCTGTCCTGCCCTGTCCTCCTAGCCGGCGTGACTTGTTGTAGTTGCTTAGTTGCTAGTTGCTGGTGTTTCTGGGTTGTTTGTTAACTAGCAGGAGCAGCAGAAGCAACTGGCAGATAACCAGCCGAGAGATGCTCGTCCGTCCTGCCGCTGGTCAGATGCATTTATTTCCCTTATTCTCCTCGTGTGCATCCAGCGACTGCTCCTTTTTTCTGGCCATTTTAATTGCTGTTGAACTTGGTGTTTTGGCAATTGCCCGGGCAACAAAAATGGAAACAAAACAAATAGCAGCGAGCAGTAGCAGCAAATCGAAGCAATATATTTGATTTAACTTGTTTGCACAAAATAGTTCTGTTGGCCTTTTTACTTTGGCGCGCACAAATAAATTTGTTGACGCGCTCCGAAAACTATTTTGGGAATTGCGGAGATTTGTGGCAGAAATACAGAATTATTATGGCCATCGTGCAACAATTTATGGCATTGAACTGGCAAGTTTTTGGGGGCAACTATTTGAGAATTAAGTTCAATTAAGTTGGTCGAGCATTGAATGGGCGAGAAATGAATGTTAACTGCGAATATTGTTGCATAATGAAGGTGTTTTTAAACAGTATTTACTTTTTTATATGCTGCACACAATGTGTACTTATTGTTCAGTGGCAACCACACGGCAACAGATTAAATATTTAACTCCATTTTCTGGCACTCGCTTTTTTGTATTATTTTAACAAAATTTTCATTTTCCAATTAAGTCTAATATGTTTTTAATTCATGCTCTAGGACATTTAATTGAATTTGTTATGCAAAGCGATTTGCTCCCGTTTCTTTTACCGTCCAAAGATTTTTTTGTTGCATTTCGGTAACAATTAAATTCCTCTCACACGAGGACCTCTAATACGAAGCGGGAAATGCCAGTGAAAAACATTTAAATTAGGATTAGTTCCGTATGTGCGTGAGCTTTTAAATCAAAACATATGCCCAGCGTAGACAGCGGGATGCGTTTTCGTTTCGGCCATTTGGCATATATACATTCCCAAACGCCGCGGGAATATTGATTGGGCCCGGAAAGGGGGATCTGGGGTGTGTGGTGTGTGTGGGGGGGGGCTCACACACATAAATTAATGTCCTAACACAACATTTGTAACTGAGCAGCCGGCCGCCGCCACCGCCTCCGCTGGTCACTGGCCCGCGGACAATCAGAGACACTCGGAGGCGGGCACGTCGTCGCGCGCATTTTCAAATTATATTATTTTTGAATGGCTTTTTAGAAATTAATAATTACATATGACAGGCAGCCATGTGTGTGGGCCAGCGAGTGTGTGTGTGTGTGGACTGTGGGTGTGGGGTGTGTGCATGAACGGTCGTACGTGGCATTTAATTTTTTGTATTATGCAACTGTCCGGGCTCCCGGCGACCAAAACGCCTTTAAAGGTCTTTAAAAATGTGGCAGAAATAACATATAGATTTAAGTGGAAATTTGAATGTTATAGAAAAAAAAATATAGTTTTTATGAAACAAAAAAATATTTACTACATGTTTTAAGATATTAATTTTCTTTCAAACACAGATAATTTTAAGTAAAATGGCTCATAATAGTGATTTCCCTGCAAAGTATGCAAGAATTTTCTCGAACGGAATGAACGGATATTCAATAGTCACAATTCTTAAAGGCATATCATATTTTTTGAATGCTTCAAATTTAAAAGTTTACGAGAGAATTCTATCCTTCTCGAAAAGTAAATATTTTTGTTTCGTAAAATATTAATAATGTCTTATAAAAAGTAAAAGCAAAATAAATTGCAAGCTTATTGAATTTGTTGAAAGTTAAAAGTTAAATAAAAAAGAAATTTGCCAGTTGAGAAATCAGATTTTGTTTTAAAAATAAGTAAATAAGTTTATGTTTTTTAATATATTTATTTTTCGAATTAAAATTTTTCTTGTAGATTACACTCTCCCCAACGAGAATCTTTAAAAAATTGTAGCTTTGTTAAATTTATAAACTCAAATTTCTCCTTCTGGAACCGAATAATGTCCCATACATTTCCCGCTATTGTGAGCCTGCCTACATCTGTGGTTTATTCTTTATTTTCCTTTATTTTCTCGGCTAGCCCATATCACATTTGTATCCTTCCGGTTTCTCTGGGATATTTTTTAGGTCCCCATACGCAGCCCGATTCCAGACTGAATACTTTCGGGGCTCCCCATTATTAATTGCTAACGTGCGCTGATTTCTTTGCTACACTTTTTGCCGCTCTTGCCCGCTTTCTTCCTGTTTGCGCTGTTTTTGTGTTCGGGTTATTTGTTGCCGCTCTCCTTTTGGCCAATGTTCAATGCCATTTAACCCTTTCGTTGGCTGTTCGCTGTTGGCTGTTGGCTGTTCCCTGTTCACGTTGTTCGTTATTCGTTATTCGGTGTCTTGTCCATTTGGCTCGGCAGTGACATTCATGCACCGGCGAGCAAAACGTCGCTCCGGCAGATGAGCGAGGTCCTTGGCCAAAAGGGAGTTGGTAACGGCGGCTCAGCCTGGCAATAAATCAATGCATCCCGTTTGCCTTCGGACGGAGACTTAAAGCCGCTAAGCTTTTGCTAAATTTAATGTATTTTCCGGGGATTTCCTCGATCTTTCCTCGAAAAACATGTAAAGGGGGAAGCAGGTTGAAGCTTCACTAATTAGCTGAATTTTTATGCATTGTTTGCATTGCAAGCAGGGCATTGTTTGGGCTTTTTGGATGACACATAATATTGTGGATATTCCCGACTGATGATGTATAAAAAATATCTGGACATCTCGTGACATCTCATAATTAATTGACAGAAACAATTTTAAAATTGTTATTGTTTGCATCTACATAAATTTGCTTTTTAAAGATTTTTTTCATATAAAAACGAAGCAGTTCTATAAAAAATAAGAGTTTTAATTCTTATTCTTAAGGATAACATTTTCTTTACCCTTTTTTGTCCCTCCTTAAGTATATTTGCTTTTTTCTTTCAACTTAAATCTCTTATAAATTATATAAAATATTCAAGAACAGGCCAGGGCCACACCGCTGGGAATTAAAAATTCTTATGGAAAATATGGAACAACAATGTGACTTCAGCTGAAATCGCAACTGCAGTTGCCATTTAGTTACTTACAGCGGTTTGACTGCCATCGAATGTTGGGATTGTGGTGCCAAGGCCAACAATGGGCCATCTCCGAAATATATTGGACATACGAAACAACAACAAAAAAATACAGAAAAGGGCAAACACAACTCGGCCCAAACAGGGGGAAAAAGGACGAAAACGGAGGCTCTTTTCCGGCTGCAATAAATCTGCAGAGCAAGAAAAGGAGGCGGACCGGGTAAGTGGTGTTGCCTTACAAGTTGCCATGACATTGTCATGCATATGAAGTGCATGTTGTACGGACATCTGTATGCACAGCATAAATGCAGGCTCACACAGGTGCACTGGGAGAAAAAATGAAGATATTTTTAGATATAAAATTATTTTTTTTCAGGAAAATTGAAGGTGGACGTGCCACGTTGAACTCTCCTTACTTACAGCTTTGGCAAGCCTTTAGCTCTTGTGAATCCGAAGCACCCGGGGCCTACGTATGGCCTCCTCTGCTGTAGCTTTTTCTCTCTTTAATTTTATTTTTTTTTTCCTGTGTAGCTGGAAACACTGCCCGTCGGCCTTTTTTTTTAATTGCAGTTACAGTTGCAGTTGCCTTGGGGTTCGGACTGTGTGTTTACAAGCTGCGCCAATTTCGCGCAGCTATTAAATATATTTCCAGATGACCCGGCCAGCAGACCCCCTTCCCTTAATTTGCTGCACAATTTAAGCCATGATTGCGCGCTGCCAGCGACTCATTTTAATTTAATTTCTATTTAAATTCATGTCATCTATGCGCGAACAAACTTTCCGCCAACAAATTTTACGGCCAACACTCAGCTCGCAGCGCTGGGGCTTAATTACCCCTTTTGCTTATCAAAACATCTCCAAGCCGGCGAAGTAGAAGACGGCGAAGGCGAAGAAGCCGCCGACGACAGTTGAGTTTCCTTAATGAATTATTTAATCTGCGCCCCTGCATCTGCCCTGCCCCTCACCTTCGCCCTTGCGGCGTCTCGGCTGCCACTTTGGCGAAATTTACTCGCTTCGGCTAACCGACATTTTTTGCGCTCGACTTGTCAACCCCATCAGCGGCGGTGGACAAATAAAAAAAATACAAGAAAAACAGGTTTGGAAAACTAACATTAAGGTAAGTGGGGCACCGATCTGGAAATACGCTAGGAAAAGGTGTCACAGGCCAGGATTGGCAAGGATTCCTGCAGGATTCTAGGCCAAGGAACTTAGAAATTAAAGGAGAGACTTTTTAACTCTTTCTAATCCTAAAACTTAATTAATATTCAATGCCAATAAAATGGTTAAGTCTTTAACTTATTTATAATGGTAAAGAAAATATAATTAAATTATATATATCCTCAAAAAAGTCGATGGTTATTAAGGATTTTATGGAAATTAAATAAGAAATAAGAAGTCGCTGAACATAAATATTAAATATAAATATGTTGAAGATTTCTTCCTACTTTTTCATTCGTGTTGTTATTTAACATATAATATTTTACTATTTGGTTTTAATAATTAATAACTAATTAGGTTATTCTTACTGAATTTTCCCAAATATTTATCCCCAAACTACAACAAATTGCATAATAATCACCCTAAGTAAACCCTCCAACTTAACCCATCATTCTTGTAGCCAAAATCAACATTCCTCTTTCTAAAGTTAGACTCGCAAAAAATGCTTAAGCTAATGCAAATAGGCCACAGAGCCAGGACCTGGCGTCCTGCTTCCTGGCGTCCTCCTGCGGTTGCTATGGAGGCTAATAAGTTAAACGACACCGTGACACAGTTACGAGGGCACATATTAATGCCAAGGCGGCGTGCTGCCCGCCAAGCCCAGATCGAAGGAGCCCGAGTTGGAGCGTGGAGGGTCCTGGCCCAGGGTGTACGGCTGAGTGAGCGTATTTGTTCACCTATTTACCGCGCAAATGAAGTTGAAAATAACTGTGAAATGAAGATGAAGTGCTTTAGTCAACAGGAACCACCGAGGCAGCGGAGCAGAGCAGTGGCAGAGCAGCGACTGGGGCAGAAGGACATCCCAGACAGGCTGGCGCCTAAATGGAATGTAAATATTTGAGCAGCGACACAGGCAACGGTAGCTTTAACGGTCCTCGGGAAAAGAGTGAAAGCCAAGAAAATGCCGGAGGAACAGGAGCCGCTTCAGCGCTGACTTGTTGGCAACTTAAGTGTCCGTGTGTGAGTGGTGCCACATAGCACAGCTATGCATGTTAGTCTCAGGAAGAGCACAGGAAGAAAATATTAAAAAAAAATATATTCTAATATTTATTTTCTTTTTCACGATTCCCAGAGCAGTTTTAAGTAATATATTTAATTCTTTATTCTGTTACAAATGTCCATTATATTTTTCTTAAGATAAATACTCCTTTTACGGACTTAAATTAATCTTAAAATTGATTATACGCAAACTTTTCAATGTTTTGATTCTTAATTTCAATTTAAGACAATTTAAATCTTTAAGAAATATAAAACTATGTTAAAATATTATTTAAAGTGAGTTTTAAAATGTGTAATAATAATATTACGAAATAAAGAGCCCTGCTCCTTATTAATTAAAGTATTTTGTTCTTTATCTTAAATTATGTTATCTTTATTATGCGTTTACTTACTTTTATATATTTAATATATTATTTTTTTTATCTCTATCATATTTCCTTCTGCTTTTAACTTTAAATAAATTCATAATTTCGCTCTCTGCATGGTTGAGTGTGTGTAAGACTGTGTTTAACTTGGCAAACCGTATGTTTATTTTAGCGCTCTCCCGCCTGACAGCTTCGCTCCCAAAAAGGCCTTAAGCGGCAAAACAATGGCCGAGCGAAGCCATTGAAGGACGACGTGCTTGCCAGCTCCGAGATCCGTTTTTGGTGTTGGAAATTAAAGTCAATTAAAAGACCAGAGATGTCTGTATTTACGTGTGAGGGTGTCGGGCTAATTCCCACGCCCATTCCCAGGCATAAATCAAAACGAGCAGTGTCTGAAAAGTGCCATTACTTACTGTAAGTGTGTGCGAAAGTTCAAGGCGTAGCACTAAAGTGCAGCCTGAGCCCAAGGCGTAGGCAACTCTCTTTTTGAGGCCAAGCTAAGCGGGTCGAGTATCCGGGCTCCTAGAACTCAAAAAACCAAACCGGAGAGCTGAGAAACCCTTCCACTCCAGCACTTAATTAGTCGTAGAATATTCTTTCAGTGAGCCAAAGGCAACATCAAAGCTAAAATTAAGGAATTAAGGCAACTAAAGTGCAGGAAAATAAAAATGGAGTTTGGAAAAAATAATACTTATAATCAAATAAGGTTTTACTTGTAAGGAAATAATTTAATTTCAATAAAGTAACATTTTCTTATAACTATGGATATTAAATTTAATAATTTAAACTAAAGTCTTTTCTTCCCAATTAAATAACAATAACAGCTTCCAGAGCTTGTGCTATCTTTGAGCTTTTATTAGCCAAATAACCCATAAGAAAGCAGCTTATGGCCTTCCATTGATAGGAGACACTTAACGAAAGACAACCTGGCCAAAAAAGTAAATAATTCACTTCACTTGCACTTGCACTCTGCTTGCACTTGACTTTCCTTTGCCTCTCCCTAACTTGAGCCAAGTTGGGGAATCCCCCGGATAATCTGCTTAGAATCAACTGGCAGTCTGTTTGAGAATCCTTTCAATCGGCTGGAAAATCGCTTATGGACAGAGTCGACTCCGCTTCAGCTGCTTCTCCGCCGGCCAGAGTTTTCATTTAGCAACATTTAACGTCATTTGTTTTATGACTGCCGGCAGCGGGGAAAAACAAAGTCAGAACGAAAAGTAAAAAAAAAACGCGGATGATTTATTCAGCGAGAAAACGTTGAAAGGAGCCGAGGGATTGGAAAAAAAATCTTGCAAAAGAAACACAGACTAAAAACTTGGCATGGAGCGCAAAATTCGCTAAAGTTGCGTTTTCCTTGGCTTTTCCGTTTGGAAAAAGGCCAGCCTTTTGTGGAGTTTATCTTGCGGCTGTGGTCGAGCTGCAGCAGGAACAGCAGGAGCAGGTGGTATTTCAGGTGGTGGTCACGCTTTTCTAAGCGTTTTCTTATCAGCTGCTTGGGGGGCCGGGGAAAGCAAAGGGAAAGCAGAGGAAAAGCGAACCAAATGAAGCGGCTCCGGCCACGTGACCGCACGCTTTTCCACTAAAAGATTTGCAGCATTTTGGGTTGCGGCCTTTTGTTGCAGTCGCAGTGGCAGTCTTTCTTTATTTATACTTTTTTTTTCGCATAAAAATGCCCCTTAATGGGCAGCAGCACTGTGCGGCCGAGTTGGTTTGGCTTAGCCGGGAGTCCTTGACAAGGCACTCGCTTTGTTTGTAATTAATAACACTCGATGCTCTTTCAGTGCGGCCGCACATTTCCATAATTAAAAGGCCAGCAGCCGGGGCGCCTTTCCCAATGCAGCATCTTAAAGATTTAAGATTGCAGGCCAGGGCAGAAATGCCTGCATTCTTGCTCGTAAAACGAGTTTAATTTCATGCAACTCGAAAGTGGTAATAAAGACGGGGCACGGCTCCCTGAAATTCCAGCACGCACACATTGCAGGTGAAAGATGGCTTCAATCAGTGCTGCCAGAACTTATTTTGCTGAACAAAATAAAAACAGCAAAAAGGGAAATTGCATTAAAATATAGGACAATCAGCTGGACATGCTTTTGTTTCTGAGAAATTTTTTACTTTTTGGGTTTTGATTTTAATGATAAATATTTTTGTTACTTTATAATTATAATTTTTTTATTCAATTTTGGGTTAATAAGTTAATTAGAATACAACTTTAGTTAAGAAGCTAAACGAAAGGATTCTGACTTCAAAGTCATTGCAAAAATGCTAACCTTTTCTCAAACAAATTTATAAATTTTAGGGTAAGATGTTTAATGAATAATATTCATATATATATTATTTTCTATTCTGATTTTAGAATATATTAAGCTAATCTTAAATGAAGTTAAATGAAGGAAGAAGTATTGCTTAGCAAAAAATATATAAAAGGCAGATCGGTTCATTCTTTTGTAAAAATATATTTATTTTAAAAGTCAGAACAAGAAAAATTATTTATTAAAATAAAAACTTTGCGAAAAGTGAACTTTTTAAAGTTTTTCTTTTTTCTGCTTAACTTGAATATATTATATTAAAAGTTCTAAATAAAATTATAAATATACAAAAACTTATTCTAAAATTTGTATAATTTCCTACTTAAACTAAATGTCTCCTTAACTTATTCCCAGCTAAAAAGCACTCAACACCGGCAGGAAAATAGGACAAATTCGCTGCACTGGCAACTGCGGATCCTGGGAGTCACAGACCATCAAATGGCAATGAAGATGTTCAGGCATTCCGTGTGACTCTGCGACTCTGTGTGCGTGCAACAGTTTTGCCATAGAAATCTTTCAATTTGCCTTCAGCTGGCCAGGAAAGGATAATGTCCCCAAGTGTCAGGGATCTCTCGCTCACTCGGATACAAAAAAAAAGTAAATACTTGGCGAGAGAAAAATCGAGAAAAGTCGAAACAAAAGTGAGTGGCGACGGGCCGGGGTGGAGGGTGGATGGCAGCTCAATTGCAGGACAATCAGCACAATTGATTTCCCCAAAGTGCCCGCTTCCGGTCCCCTCTGGCAGCCCAGCATTAAAAGGATTTAATGCCATTTAAGCCAAACAATGTGAAGACAGCAGAAGCCATCCTGGCAGCGGCACTGGCACTGCCACTGCCACCGACAGAAAGCAAAAACGTCAAAAGGAACGTTGGCGAATCAGCGATTCCGCCCCCCGATTCCCGACTTACTCCCAGCACTCGGCAAAAAGTTTATCAATAAAATAACTTGTCGGCGAGCGGATCGGGCGAGTCTTGAGTCCACGACGACGACTCTCTGAATCCTCCTCCGCCAAGTCAAGTTGAAAATTGCAGCAACTTTCTGTCAGCCGGAGAGCTCTCCTCGTCCTGCTAACTGACTGCTAGCTGGCTTGTCAGCAGCCAAAGGACAATTCAAGTGCTGCAATCCTCGGGAAGTAACTTCAATTGCACTCATAGTTTCGGTTGGCGAACAAAATTGCCATATGACGTATACGCCATGTATGACAATGGCAAAACCAAAGAACCGACGAACCGACGACTGAAACCTGATGTCTCTCTGATACCGCCCAAGAGAGAGCCCAATAGAAGCCCACCAACTTTCCGGACTCATCAATTAGTGCAGCTTGTCGGAGGCGTGGTCGAGGATATTCTGGCATATGTGCAATCCTGATGGAAGTGAAATTTTATTCATGGTTGAGTGGCGGGACTTTAAGTATTTAAATCCCTAGAAATGTTATATAATTTTGCTCTCAATGAATTCTTGAACAACACCTTAAATGCATTTCTAAAGCCCTTTCAACTTGTTTCCCTCTTGTAAGCAACAAATCTCGCCAACCTTGATGACACACAAATCCTTCAAGCTTAGAGGTGAAAACGAACAAATAAATTATTTAATAAAGATCCCTACGTGACTGTGACTGTGACCTTCCTGGCCACTCGAGGCGACCAGGTGAGAAGCCCCAATGCTAATGACCAGCTCAGGAAAAGACAGCCAAGTGGACAAGGACGAGGCAAGGATGCAGTCTTGACTTTGGATTGTCTCAAGATGCCTGTTATTTTATGCACGAGAACGTGCAACATTCTGTAGGCTCTTTGCCCAATTTGAAGCTGCCAACAGGGCAAGGAAAATGGGGGGAAAAACTTCGCTGGGCGTTTCGGCAATTTGCAAGTTGACTCTCTGCTCTCTCCGGGTAAGTGGCAAATGTGAAATTGTTTTGCTAGTGGCAATAAAAATGAAGGCAGAACAAAGGCAGAGCCTGACAGCCGGGAGACAGCCCCGGACGAGTTGGCTATAAATGGTCTCGTTCTCTCTTGTTAGCCCCTTTGCGCTTCTCCTCGCTCACATGGCTGACTTAAACAAATGACTTTGGGTAACGTCCTTTTGCTTGTTTATGCATAAATTCTAAATAATCCTGAAAAGTGAAATGCGCCAAAAATGCGCTGCTCCCTTTCGTAATGTTTGCCAGGCGGATTCCGGATTAGTTGAACTCCAAGTGGGTTGAACCCCTCGCTCTCTCTCTCTCTCTCTGTCTCTGCACTGATGCTTATTTTCCCCGAGGGCCACGCCTCCTCTAAATATCCTTAGCATATGCGTAATAATGCTGCGTTATCAATTTATACCCCACGACTGCCTTTTCCAATGAAATTTCCATTCTCTCCCACTCTCGCGTGGCAAAAAATTCAAATTACGTCAAAAATATCAAGTGAACCGCAATTTTCGTGCAACAGCCATTATCCTTATTTTGTCTGGCCGTGTCCTGGCCTGTGTATATATCTCTATATATTCCGCAAAATCCCCCGCTCTCACCACCGACTCATGGCAAATTTTCAATCAATTGCTACTCTTTCAATTTCATGCATGAGAGCTGCCTAAAAGGTAAAATGTTAGTTGACCAGCCACCAAGCTGCCACTTCTCCACCACCTCTACCCTCTTTACCTCTCGAAAATAAACCCGAAAATCCCCCGTAAAAAGCCCCCTCTCCCCCAGCCATTGTTCATGGCTACAATTGAGGTATTCAAAAACTTTTACGGCCCAGACGGAGATTGCTTGCATTGCACACTGCCAGCCAGCCACCCAACAACCGACTTTCACCTGCATGCGAATCGTTTATTGTTTTAATTTTACTCACAGGGGCCAGCCAGCAAAGGCATTTGCACATTGTTTACCATTTTTGGCATTTGGCTTAGAGCGCACATTTGGTGGGGGGAACTGAGTGGAGAGAGGAGAATGGGTCTAAAACGGCCAAAGAATGGGGTGTTTGATGGCATGCCATAAGTGAAATTGACTGACGCCTGTGCGTATGCAGCACGGCATTATACGACCAGATATTCCATCGAGCCAAAGGCGATTCTGGTTTCGTATTACACATTTCCGGTTTCCATTGGATTTTGCAATACAATGGCTCTTTAATGGCTGGCTGCTTCTCGCAATTAGAGTTAGAGTTAGCATAATGAGTTCTATTAGAGGGGATTCTGTTATTGTTTAGAAACTGCAAGAGAAAGATTTGTCTATTTTGTCTACTTTCTATATTTCTATAATTATTTACGACATGTTCTTGAGCTTAATTTTAGATGAGAATTTTTTGTAGTTTATTTAAAACTTCATTAAATCAATTAGCCAAATAATTAAAGTAAATTTCTATACGAAATTCTAACAATTTATTTATCAACTTTAAGATTTAGACTTTAAAAAATAAAAATGTTAAAGATATTTAGCTAAAAACAAAATAGAATTTAAAACTTTTTAGTTTACCTTAAAGTATCATAAAATATAAAGAAAATTATATATTTAACAATTTATTTTCCATTATTCATTCACTTTTCCCGACTTGATATATTTTAAACCATTTCTTGACTCATAAACATATATAAAAATGTAATACTAATATAATAATAATAAGACAAAGGTATTAAATAAATTTTAGAAAATATTCTAAATAAGTTTTTAAAGCCTTTAAAGAATAATCAAACGAACAAACTCTGTTCTCCTCTTCCCCTTTTTTTATTCACTGATTGAACTGTTGTGTTTTCCCTTTCTCACCTGTATTTCCTCTTCAATTCATCCCATAATACTCCCACACACACAATTGACTCAATCCCCTTGCACATACTTAAGCGGTTTTCACCTTTCGACTCTCTTAAGGATTCATTGGCCTTAAAGTGGCCTCCTTAAAGGCATCGTGGCAGAACCAACAATCCGTGATGGTTAAATGAAGCCAAACAGTTGCAACTGCCAAGCTCGCTTCTGGCCACCCACAAGAGCAGCCCCCTTGGGGCAATGGAGCCAAGGGCAGCCAAGTGCTTTATTTTAGAGAATTTAGTGGCTGCAACTATACAGGCAACAATTTCTGCATTTCTCTATGGCTACAACGGTCAAGAAGTGCCTGCAGGCAGCGAGAACAAAAATGCCAAAGTTGTTAATTTTTACGTAATGGGAAAAGTTTTTAATCTACGCTGGCCAAAAACTAAACAAAGCCCCGAAACACACACACACTCGCCGCATGCCAGAGCGAACCAATAAAATCAGGCTTTATGGTAACGCTGGCCGAGCTAAAAATAAAACCTCAAATAGAGCTGCCAATAAACCAAAGCCAAATGCAGTTGCAGTTTCAGTTGCTGTATTAACCGAAAAAAGCTGGTGAGTTGGAAGTAAAAATTACATTTTTGTGGCCACTTTTAGCCGTTTACAATTAACTAAACCCGGGTGGAGGCTAAAACTAATTTAGTCCGCGACCTCATAATTAGTTATGCGGCCCCAAAAATTCGATTGAGCGGCCATAAATGTCGAGTTGTTGCCGCTGTTGTTGGTGTCGTTATCGCTGTTGTCATCAATAAGTGATAAACTTCAGACAAATTTGTCAAAATTAACTGTCACAACATTTACAAATTGTGGTTGCCGCCACAGTTTGTTGCTGCTTTTGGCTGCCTGCCAGCAACATGTTGCCGTGGCCGCGGCCCTGGCCATAATGTTGCATGCGGCGAGGAAGCAACATGTGGTGGCTATGCCTCGTTGATCGCCTGACAAACGAGCTACGAATAATGGCTTTGTAATTTGTACAGCTCTTATTGTTGGCAACAGTTCATTCACTCTTAATTTGTACCTTAAAACGAAACATTTTCGGTAAGAGGAAAAGGAGATAAAAAAAGGTAGGAGAGGAGTTTTAAAAAAAAAAAATGCAACAGTCCTTCCTGTTTTTTTGTTATGATGAATACAAATCAGGTTTTTTGAAAGTTGATAGTAATTAAATAAGAGTTAAAAAGAGAAGGCATCCAACTCAACTCTCTCGTTTTTTCCCCACTCTCGTTGGTTCTCATTCTCGTCGTCTCTGCTCGTCGCATTTCGCCCAATTTTGTGTTTACTTGTTGTCTTTACTAATCGTCTTTAATCATTGTCTGATTGTTGATTTTTCAACTCGTCGTATTCCATTACTCGTCGTCTTTAAACGTCTAAATTTTTCGAGTTCTGTACTCGTTATTCTACTCGCCCGTCTTAACAGTTCTTGTCTGGGGTACCTATTTTTAATTTTTCAATATATATAATTATTTTAATAAACATATTTAAAAGAAGATGTTAAAAATACAAAATGTTGTCATATATATAACTACCGAATATTTATTTCTCTATTTCTTTCCCTTGAAAAAATCTCTCCCTTAATAGACTCCCACCCATTTCTCAGTACCTTTATTTAACTGATGGCAATAATGTCAAAAATATTTACAATAATATGTACTCTTCCCATTTTGTTATCCCACCACATTTGTTATTCCAAAATGTCATTAGCAGCCCAAAAAAAAATATAATTTCAGCCCGAATTTCCGGCAACTTTATATGACAGCAGCAATGGCAACACATATCAGCCACAAAAACTAATCAGCACGCACTGTTGAGCTCCGTTCGAGTCGGAGTTCGAGTTTTGGGTTTGAGTTTCCCTTTTTTATTTGAAAACTTCTTGAGAGCATAAATTTCAATCCCGCGAGATATTTTCGCCAGCTGCAAAGTTGGCCAACAACAGCTCGGAATTAAGCTGTGACAGTGCCGTCGTGGCTATCACTTGCTCCGGCCATGGCTTCCAGCTACAGCTCCAAACTGAAGTTCCAGTTCTCCGGAGTGCAGAGATCTTCCCATCCATGGTTCCACTGGGCTTGGCCCCATGGCGAGCATAGCTGGCAAAGTATTAAAAGTGTCCAAATGATGATTGTTTCGGTTATGGCCAAGCCCCCTGCTTTCACACCCGGCTAAGTCCTGGGAGTGCTAGGGGAATTGTGCTGTCTGCGGCGGTGGCTCCTTGACAAATGTCTTCCGTCTGGCGACGGCCAACTACTTGACTTCTGGCCAGGACCTGGATTTATTTCAATTTGCTGCAAATCCCCGCCAGTTAAAGCAACTCCTGCAACCTCGAAGGCCTTTGACTCTTACTCATTGTCTGGTAATTACTTTTCATATCGATTTTCAGGTCGCCGGCCAAGGGCTTGTTAATCATGCACAATGCCGCGTTGCAACAAATGCTCCAAGAGAGTTCATTTTCACAGTAAAGAGGGTAGCCAGAGGAGTATTTAATAAGAAAATGGGGGAAATTGTTAAGATTTTAGTGAGGAAAAGAATATATTTTAAAAAAATGTGTTTATTTTATTAATAGGAATTTTATATTATCGTAAAGTTTAATAGAAAGAAATGCATTATCTTATAATTTAAATATAAAATATTATTTAGTCACTTTTCTATTATAAAAAAAAATTGTAGTTTAATTTAGAAAATTGCAAATGAAAAGCGATATTTCGTCTATAAAATAATTAGCACAAGTATTTTATTAAATTACTAATAAAATACATTTAGACTAATATTTACTTCTTTATATCTTAATAAATATTTTATGTAAAATAACAACTCTTTAACACAAAACGTCACCCTTAAATTCCTCAATGTATTTATTATTTTACCCAAAATTTTTTTTACATTTCGAGTTTGTAGAAAAAAATGTGCGGAATTTTTTGAAGCGACGATTTTTGATGGGAGCGGGTATTACTGCCCGGGCTATGAAGTCGGCGGCGGCAGCATCAGAGACACCAAAAAAAAAGCCCGCGGAAAGCAATTATGCTTAAATTAAAACTCATTCATTTGTGGGCAGGAAGGGGACGAAAAAAAATGGCTGAATCCATAAGAGAATCGTTTGTTATGTGAGTAATATATACAAACACAGAAGAATGATAAATATATGTGTGGGAGTGCATGTTGTGAAAATGAAAATTCAATGCCAATGCCCAAATAAGTGAAAAATTTATGCAATTCCTTCTCTCATTTCCCCCGGCTTCCTTTTTAATTTTTTTGGAAATTCTGCGGATGCTGCGGCTGGTTCCGTTTGTTCCGCTATTTGTTCTATTTTTCCCCAGCTCCTTCCCATCGAAATGAGTCGAGAAAGGACTCGAAAGGACTGCGGAGCGGCAGAAATCAATGGCTATGAAATGTGTACTGTGCTTGGCTTGCACGGCGTATGCTTGATTTGTCGCACATTACGCATACGCAATGACTTGCCGATTGCAGCCAATTAGATGCTGAAAAGATGCCTTAAAGTTTCTCAGGTTTTGTAAGCTAGTCCCCAAGACGGCGACGTATCATACACAGAATTTTGATTTGAAGTCGGTGAGGGTGCGGGGGGTTCGCCTTTGTGTTTTGTTTGGGGTTTTCTGTTTGTTCTGCCACTCCCACTTATGCTTTTTCCCTCCTTTTATTCTATTCTTTATTATGCAGTAAACTTTCTCGGCTCGGCACAGCACAGCACAAAGTTTTGCTCAAAAACGAAAGAAAAAAGGAAAATAATTTGTGAAAAAAAGAAAGTTTTTTGGCGACCATATCCAGGAGGGAGTACGTGACGGGCACCTTAGACTAAATTCAATTTCATTGTGCTCGAAAGGGGCTTGGGCCCGAGTCGGGGAACTGGAGTGTAATGCATACGCCGTTGCTGGGTTACGTGAGCCTGCTGAGCCTCCGACGAATCGGCCTAATTAAGTCCGGTCAAAGGTCTCCCAGAGCTGCAGTTCCAGTTTCTATTCTCCATTCATCTGATTTCCTGCATAAATGCGGCATTAATACATCTGGCAAGAGAGGGGCCATGCTGACATCCTCGTCCTGGGGGCGGAATTATGGCCATCATAACTCAGCCGAGTCAAGTTCTCCATCTTCATCGCGGTCTAAGCTGCACTTTACCGCATTCTCTTCCCCTATTTTAAGCGCATTTTTTTCTCGGCATTTTTATGGCCTTGTCAGGCGAGACTTGTTTGTTGCCGTTGAACTATTTAATAATGTTGGCCACCGCGTTTTGCACATCCTCAGGTCGCCCCCCTCTCGCTCCCCTCCCGTCCCAGGCAGGACCAACAATGGAACAGGGTCTGCCACCTTTCCGAGGGAGGCCAAAGTTCATTTGCAAGTGTCTGGCTGGTTGGTAACTTTGAGGTGCTTCCGGGGTATACTCGTACTCAATTTTCAAGTGGTTTGCTTCTTAGTTTCATCCAATTTTCGATGTTAATTCGATATGATGGAAGTTTATGATTTAATATAGGAGTTAATATGCTTACATGCCACTATGGGGAATTTGACCGATTTTTTTGGAATAAATAAAAATATTTTTAAAAGTATGCCAATTTTCGATTTTTTAATTTTAATATGTTAAGAATTGATCAAACTGTTATGAAACATACTGTAGTATTTAAATACCAACTGTTAAAGTCAGCTGTTGCAAACGCACATTGTGTGTTTACATTTTGCTTAAATTTGAAGGGCACATTCAAATCAATATCTCTGCAACAGTAGAACGTAAAACACTAAAATTTGAAATGAATATTAATTGTTAAGGTATGTACTTTGTGTAATTACTAATATGTTGCTTAATATGTGCGTCCACTTCTAACAATTTGTAAATGTAGCAGGTGATGTTTTCGTTTGGGTTTTGGAAAAAAAGTTCAACTTTCAATAGAGTTTTAAAAAAATGTTCTATATCCATGTTGTAGAGTCATTTATTGTCAATTCAGGACATATTGTCTCATAGTGCACTTTGTGCGACTTCTCTTGTAATTTAATTTTTAGATTATTACCTTTTGTATGGCAACGCTGTATTGCTTACCAGATGGACAGCAGTTTCTGGTGAGATTGTTTCTATGAAAATTATAGGAAATCGTGATCCGATCTCGACAAAATTTTCTATGTTGTGTTAAAAGAGTATAAATTTGAAGTTTACAAATTTTTATGCAGATATCTTATCTTTTACCCGATCTCTTCTATGAAAGCTATAGTATATAGTTGAAGAATTTTCGTACATATATATTATTACGATTGGTAAAGTTTCATGTTGATATCTAATAAACTAAGCGAGTTATTAATATTTTCCAAAAAATTGGTCAAATTCCCCATAGTGCATGCCAAAGAAATCTTGTTAAAATGTGCCAGAAAGCATGCTTTATAATTTTAGGTCTATGAAATGATTTCACTGCATACTTTTAGACGCCTTCTTAAGTGATTTTAATATTTATTTGGTTAATTCTGAATATTTTATACTATTTTTACAATTAATACTACGTGGTTTTGAATTTATAATATTTTAAAAAATAATAATATTCAGTATTAGAAAAATTAGAAAATTAGTTGTACATATTATCTTTTTGAGTCCAAAAATCTTTTAAGATTAATTCTTTACAGGGTACCGCCTTAGTCTTATTATCCCCTTTGAAGCAAAGCATTTTTTCTGAACCAGCATGCAGTCGGCAGGAGCGCATCCAAACTGCAATCCACTTTTGCACTTAGCAGGGATAACGTGCGGCTTTTTGTCAGGACACCGAAAGGACCGAAAAGGGGAAAGGAATGACAGCGAAGACAAAGGATGACTACAGGTTGTCGCAAATATCACACCAACTTGTCATGTCCAAACAGTTGATGGTTGTGTCAGGTTGTACCCCAAAAAAAAAAAAGCCTCACTCGCTGTGGAGTTTGGAGAACACTCCTAGAAAAATAGAGGATTTTTGTACTAGGAAATAAAACTAAGAAAACTATAAACGAGTTTGAGAAGACATTAGGTTGAAAAATGTGACTTTTATTAATTAGATGTTTTTGTTTTATAACAGAAAGTAAATAATAATATAAGGAATATAAATTGCAAGCTACGAAAATGTGTTAGAAAATGTAATTAATATCAAAAATATAAAAAAAAAACCCAAAAACTAGATTATTATTATCGTGTTGTTACTTAATTATATTTAGATACATAAAAATAGTGAGAACAATTCCTTTTAAACTCTCTAAAAGTTAAGCACACAATGTCTTGAAGCATTTTAAAATATATAAAAAATAGCAAGGAACATCCTTGTATTTTTCTCTGTATTTTCAAAAGTAAACTCTTCTTATTAGGTTTACAATTAGATGGATGGGCATTAAGTAAATTTCAACGATTTCTATGATAGCTCATATCAGTTTGGCTCTTGGCCATTTGCCATTTTTGCCACTAACAAGCGCCTGCTAATTGCAGAGCTCCACCAGCACACACCACACACACACACACACCCTGCCCCATAATGAGGCGGTGGCCACAAAAGCAAAGCCAGGAAGGAAGGGGGATGGGAATGGGTATAAAGTAACGGTGGCCCAGGACTCCGCAAGGACTAATGGCTCTCCGCTTCCGATGCCGCATCAGTGCAGTGCGCAGCACAAAAATTTGCAGCTTCTTTCGGCGTTGGCAAAAATTTAATTTAGAGCCAAAAACGTAACGCAGTCTGCCCGCCGCCACCTCTCCGCCTCTCTCCTCTCGCCCTGCTGCACATTGCACTGCATCCTGGACCTGGACCTAAAGGATCCGAAAATGGGTCCCAGACAGCCACGCCCCTCGTACCGCTTTCCTTGCCGCTCTGCCGACAACGTAATTTATGGCATTCCAGGACGGCCTTTGGACACTGTAACCGCATTTCTTGTTGCCACGACTCCGGCACAAGCTCCAGCTTCAGCTCTGACTCCGCAGTGGAAGCTTGGCCCCAGACTCAGTCCTCAGTTGCCGTTCCCATTGCCGTGTTTAGAGTTGTCCAGCGCCCAATCGTCGGTAATGGCCAAGCCAGGGCAGGATCTAGGGGTAAAGTCGGAAAGGGAGGCGCAGATAGGTAAGGGTAAAACTGCCCCCACACCCCCCAAAAAATGCTGTGAAATTAAAAAATGTGCTGGCAAAAATTAACGAAAATGGGCTAAGGATTTCACCGACAGAGAGCCACCCACCAGTCCAGGTGATTTAGGGGGCAAGGGGTAACTTTTATCGCTTCCAGCGTACAAATGAAAATGTTCCTCATAAATGAGAAATTGATATTAAAGGTGCCAAGTGCGTGACTTTGATAAGAGGGGAGAACTTTTTAAATTTAAGATAGATTTAAAACGAAGTATAGAAAATAATGATTGATTAAAGAATGTATGTATTCTTTTATCTACAAAAACTTATAAATATAGGCTAATATTGCAATTTAAGAATGATTTTACACAAAATAAAAAAAATTAAAAAATGAAAAGTGGTTGTAAATATTCATTTACTTACAAAAACTATTTAATAATGACTTAGATTGGATATAGGATAAGAAAATATTAGTTATTTGCAAGAATTAAACTAAATTAAAGCCTTTTCTATTTTGAATAATTTTTATTTTAACTCTTTAATTACATAAAGTTTAGATGTTCTTACTTCAAAGTGTATTCTTTTTAAGGACTATTTCTTGTAGTTACATCTTCAAGGTTAAGGAACCAAAAGAGACCAAAGTTAACTTACTTAGTCATTAAATTTATTTATTAAATTTACTTCACTAAAAGATCCAACATTTATCAAGTAAACTTAATACAATTTTCCCCCGAGCTTATAACTTTTGTTGGCCAAACAATAAGCTAAAGATAATTGCAAAAAATTTGCTAAAACAATATCAAAAAGTAGTTTCCACTTTAATTGGCAAAATGCAGCTGGGGAATCCAAATCAAATCGTCCTCTCCTCTACGACCCCACCGAAACAATTCCAATTAAATCCGACGTGAAGCTCAAAGGAGCCACAGGAGGTGGCCCGTAGCAAAAGGGCTGAATTACTCGCAGGCTGGGCTTCAGGAATGGGCCAAAATTTCACACCTCAAGTTCATAATTATGTGCATTTGATTTTCGCTCACAGAACAAACGAAAGTTTTCCGCAGGACAGGACGCAAGCACGCTTTTTTCACCTGGCTGCACTCATCTCGCCCCTGGTTCGGCTTTGGCGCAAATAGAGAACAAGTTTAAATGTTTATTTAGTTGTTTATTTGTTTGCTGAGCTTCGCTTTGCTTTGCTCTAACTATTTGTTGTTCAACTGAGTGTGCAGGATTTTCGCCCCGCGCCGGCCACATATTTTCCCCCGTCATATCCCTTTTCCCGCAGCATTTTCCCTAATTTTCATCTATCTCTGCTGGCTTTTGCGTGGTTTATTTGTTGTTGGGCAGCAAGGCGAAAAACTAATTTTGAAGTCAATTAGAAATGTTTTTTACATTTTTTTCCACCTCTGGTAATGTTGCTAAGTGGTCAAGGGAAAAAAGGGCAGGCTAAGTGGTTGGACTGATTTTGCAGATTTAACTAGCGGATAATGAGGTGTATATTTCGAATCAGCGATCAAAGGTAAATTATAGCTAACTTGGCTAAATTTTAACATGAATATATCTTAAAATATAAACTTTACTGCATATACTCTTTATTTCCTGCCTTTACCCTTTTATATTTTAATCCATTTAATACTCATATCTCCGATCACTTTCAAGTGAAACATACACCAACTCCTGCTCGGTTTATATCCCTGATATTTGATGTATTATATAGCCGTGCTCGCTCGCCTTATTTCCTGTGCTTATTGTCGATTTCCCGGCAGCCTGCTCTAACGGTATCTTTTTCGCACACTTTTCCGCAATATTTGCCGAGTTTTCAGCGATTTATGATTCGAGAGTGCCGCGTTCCCAGCCGGCAATTGCAACGGATATAAACATTTTGCGCTGAACTCATTTTAGCCACACATCGCGAGGGCTTCTGGGGGATGAGAGGGATAGAAATGGGAATGGGAACCGTATGGGGATAGGGATGGTATAGGGATGGGGCTTGGGCTGGGATTGGGCTAAGTCCGGGGGCTAGGGCTGGCCCAACGCTTATGCCACTGCCTTATGATATGGCACGTGTCGTTCTATGTGCGAGTACTATATTTTCCTTCTTTTTTTTTTGCGGAACGCTTTTTATTTCGTATGTCTGACTTGCCAAAGTCGCTGCAATCCGGCGTGCTTATGTTTCACTTTTCACAACATAAATCCCCCGTAGAAGCTCGAGGAGCTGAAGCCACAGTTCAGGTATGGGACCTATATACAGCCAGAGAAATATTTTGATTAAATATAGGAAAGCCTTTGAACTTCTAGGGATTTATAGCCTTTATTATAGTCCAAAAGTTGAGGGATTTATTAACAGAAGGAGATTGATTAAAAAATAAATTTAATATATAGGTTTTTTAATATTTTTTAGCAATTTTTTTTTATTATTATCGTTTCTGAAGCAAAAACAAAATTAAATAATGAAATTATAAATTAATTATCTTTGATTTACTTACATAACTGGCGTTTCTTTTTAAGCTATTGTTCTTGGCTTTTTTATATATCAGTAATTTCTCTCCCAAATACGCACTTGGGAATTGTAAACGCCTATTCAATTAATTAATAGTTTTTTCTCTCCCACTTACGCACTTGGGAATTATAAAATCTAATTTAAGGAAAGCCAAATATAGAAAACTTTTATCTGGAATTTCTGGAATGTCATGATTTTTCTTTTATAAATTCCACACCTTTGAATGTATTTTTTTCCTGAGTGCATAGATAACTTCCCTAGCTGAGATGCTAGCATAGCTACCAACTCGAGACAAACTTCAGCTTGCTGAGCTATTTATTTAGATACTCGGAAGCCCAGGCACCACTTCCCCCTTGGCGGCTTTGAGCTACTGTAAAGGAATCTGAGCCATGCATTATCCTTATTATTGCTGACTGACTGGCAGGTGGGGCAAAGGCTTACGCTGGCTTCTGCTCGGCTAGCAGATAAATATGATATGCCGACTCAAACGACAAAATCATGAGTTTTGAATTTCCTCTTCTGCTTCTGCTCCTGCTCCTGCTGAGTTACCCACCCCTTGGCCCCACTTACCCCTTCTCTCACGAATCCATTCCCCCGGACTAAAGTATTATTTAATTTTTTGCCTCCACACTTTCCTTTGAGTATTGCTGTTTTTGTATTTATTTTTTTTTTTTTAATTTTTGCCCTTTATATTTACAGAGTAATGGCCGCGCAGCCATATTAAAAATATTCTATATACATATTTAAGTGCATCTAGCGTTGGTTGGTCAGTCAGGGGGCTATGCAGGGGCAGAGCGGCGCAACGTCAGAAACTTTGGAAATTATTACTTTGCTTTGTTTTGTTGTTGCCAGTCGACTGCCCCTGGCCATGGCTTTGGTAGTGAAAAAAAAAACACCGTTGCCCTACAGGCTAAATAAGGCCAAGTCCTTGAGCACCTACCAGATCGAAAAGGGACTCTTATTTTCTAAAAAGAAATTAAATTTGGATGAAAAAGTCAAAAAAGATCAAATAAATTGAACAAACATCAATCAGGGACTCCTTAAACATCGTCAGAAATATTAAAATAATTAGGAAATAAATTATAAATATTATTAGATGTATTATTTATGCAAAAACTATTAATATATCGTCGTTAATGCCTTGGAAAAAATGCTCCACTTCCTCGAACCTACCTATTTATTCATTAAATAAAAAAAATCATTAAATAAAATTATAAATAATATGTATGATCTACCACATAATTACTCTACTTAATTATATTTTCAAATTCCAAAAGAAAATGAAAAACAGTGCAAAATTCGCTAAATTCGCCCTTACCTTTGACTTCTAGCAACCCAAAAACACCTTCGAAATAATTTAATACTTCAAAATTTGAAGCCCTTCTTTTCGCCGTAGCTCAGTCTTAGAGTCTGCTAGGGAAAACCTATTCCGAACCAGCTCATCCTGAGCCCCAACTCCGCCGACTGCTATCCGTTTCTGTGGCCTGCATTTCTACTTTTGCTCATTAATAACGTACCAAAAAGAAAATCAGATACTCGGCAGCCAAGGCGGAGCAAACAAGTTGCAAGAGCCACTACCACGGTGGCAGCAAATAAGTAACAACTATATATATATAAACTATAAAGATACAGCCAGCAACTGGCCACAAAAAGTTGAGCGGCGGAGAACCAAGTCAAAATTGAATTATGAATATTTAAAATGTGTTTAAGCATTGCGGCCAAGGCGGCGGCCACATCTCATCTTCATCTTGGGCCTCCGCCGCCCGGTGATGAAAATCCAATATAGATGGGGATATAAAAAGCACTGCCTATGAAGGAGGAGAAGTCGAACTAGGATCTCTATAAAATATTATATTTTATTAAATTATTTTATATTAAATTAGAAAATATTTGTAGGCACTTTTAGAAAATACTTTTAGGCATAGAAAACATTAAATTCATAATGATTTTCTTATAAAATCCACTAACTAGAAGCTTTTCTTTAAGATATAATTTAAGAAAAACAATTTTCTGCATTTCAAAATTATTTTTAAATATTTTCTTAGCTTTCAATATGATTTATTAAATAATCAAGTCTTGGCCTAAGAAACCTCTTACAAAAATTCCCCCAAGATGACTCTTTCTTGGTTAAAAAGGTTATATATCGATGGTTAGAATTAATTCTTATTCCCTAGATAATGTTCAACTGTACTTGCACTTACATATGTGTAAGTTGCAGCCAAGATCTGCTCAAAATTCAACACCGGAGCAATTAATACGAAATGCGCCGGAAAAGTATGCTCTAAAAAATGCTCAAGCAGAGCAAACAGCATGCAAGGCAAAGGACAAGGCTCACAGCCGGCTCAGGACTCGGGGCTTAGTAGAACGGCTGCTGGCCAAGTAAATGTCAAGTTGGCATAAATAATTCACCATTGCAGGCAGGCAGCAGTCGCAGCAGTCGCATCAGCAGCAGCCGCTGTGGCAACATCATCAACATGCACAAACACACGTGGCAGGCTGCATTGTCCTTGCAGCATGCCTCATAAATTCGAGCAAATGTCTGTCACTCGCACACTCACTCAGTCAGTCACTCAGTCAGTCAGTCAGGCAGCCATTCAGGCAGTGAGTCAGGTCCGCTCGAGGTGAAAATCTTTGCACTAATGGCGCTGTTTTACATAATTGCCGTGACATTGTACAAATTTATTCAACTGCGAGCTGCAACCTGCAGCCAGCAGACAGCCTGTGTGTGGCATGTGTGACCTCGTAACGGGAATGCAGGATATATGGGATCTGTGGATGCTCTGGAATAATAAATACAATACTAAAGAACATTTAAAAATAGGAAACAAAGAGAAAGGTAAATAAATTAAAAAGAAATAATAGACTTCGCTGTCATGTAACATTTTTAAAATAATATTTTCTAATATGGTAAGAAGTTTTGATCTTAGAAAATAGAGGAAAAGGAAAATGTTATATTAAAGCTTTTAGAAACTGTTTAAAAATATTTTCCTTTTCCTAAAATTCAAAACTTTGACATATTTTACAAAATACCCTTTTTTCTTTCTCTGAAAAGGGTATATCCAGGACCCAAATCACACACAGACATCCCTCAAAACTGAGACACACTAACTGACTTTAGACTTATGCAATCCTGGACTCTTAAAGAGGATGCAGCAGCAACAACGAGGACAGCAAGGAGAGCAAATATGGGGCGGAACATGCGAGTATCAAGACTGAATTGCTTACTGCAACTCTGCCTCCTCCCGGGCCTCACCTTTGACCCTTGTGCCATTGTTAAACAATGAAAACACAGTAGCAGCCGGCTGCATTCGTCTTTTGTTCTCTGTTAAAATATAATAAGTCAACAACAACACAAGGACAAACAAACGGGCAGCGCCCGGGACCGGGAAAACAGGACCCAGAGCCGGGCCATTGGTGACTCTGAGTTACTTGGTGACTTTCTGGCCCCCTTTCGTCCGTTCGCCTGCCATCACATAGATGCTGCATCATTGTCACCTTGAGCTTTGGGTTATTGGGTTTTCACACTCACTCGTCCAGGAATCTCTGGCCTTTAAGGATGCAGCAACAATGGCAACAACAGCAGCGGATAAATTGCTAGTTGCAGCCGGAAGTTAGTCATATGGCAAATGGGGGCGTTTAGCTAGGAAATATTGCAAGAATGATTTATGGTTTATTTGAGGGATAAAGGAAGTAATATATCATAATTGTAAAGTATTATTAGGCTTAGTCGAGGTTTTTATTTATTTATGGGAATAAAACTTCATTAACAGTGACGCAGGCTCCGACGAACAATCTTTCTCTAATTTTAGAAATTATAAATAATTCTTATACATTTCCTTACAAATTATGCAGAAATTAAGATTTCTTCCAATGTTGCTTAGTTGCAGATCCTTAAATTTCTCTTTTAAACTCTCAAGGACTTACACAAAGTTAAAAGAAAATTGCCAATGATATATTTATATATTTGAGCTCTCAAAAAGTACCCAAGACACCCACACATTTCTACTATAGGTCGTAGTTCCGGGAGAAGGATGAGGTACACCTCATCACCTTCTTCACACCACTCACAGACGAGTCCTTTTTCCTGTTGTGTCCGTTGATATACACTCCGTTATATAACTAAGCAAACAACTTTGACTTTGAATTTCTTCTTGGCCAACAACATCACCGGGCAAACACCCTCGTCGTATCAAGCCATATCACTTTGCTTTGGAGGCAGCAGCGAGCCAAAGGCCAAGAGAGCACAAAAGTTGATAAATATTTGCTTTGTCAAAATATTTGTGCATACTTTCGAGAGTCACAGGGAGGATGCAGTGCAAAAATGGGGGAAATTGTTGTGGGTGCTTCACGCCTCTGTGGAGGGTTACCCGTTTCTGTTGTTTAGTTTTAATTGTGGGCATTGAGATAGTAACCGCAGGAGACTCTGGTGGCTTTTGTGTCAAAGTTTTGACCTCACACGTTGAACTATGGCAATGCTGGCCTTTTTTTTAGGGGTTCCTTGGAGATACCTCATCCTTTTTTCATCCCTTTTTCACTGCATATATCACTAGTTCTTCAGTAGGTTCATTTACGTATATGACCCCCTTACACATGCCTTACTTACCCCTTAGTCCGCACTTCCTTACTCCTTATTCTCCCTTACTCATCCCTTAGTCACCCCTTAGTCACCCATCCCCTACTGACCCCTTATTCACCCCTTACTTCACCCCTTACCTTACACTTTTATCCACACTTTTCATTGCCATAAGCCATGTTTGTTATTAATGTGCATCTGTGTGTGCGTGCCAAGAAACATGATCTGCCGCCAGTCGTGTCTTCCCTTTGGGTCTTTCCCCTTCCCCCCTTTTTAGCTTGTAGTTTTTAGCCAAACTACTTGACCATGCCATTTGACAGTAGCCACCATCCGGCCGCCTCTACTGCCACAGTGCCTCCTCAGTATCGCGTATTTATTGTGCATGGCACATGCGGCGCTCGCATGTTACATTTTATGTTTGCCCAGACTTATTTGTGCGAATTGGATGTGTGAGGTGGATGTACGAATGCAACTAACGCTATTTATGCAGCTGAGTACACTGGGAGAAATAATAATTAAAATATTTAATATACAAAAGATTTTAAAAATATACAACATTTAAAAATATTGAGTTTGAAAATCGAATAAAAGATCAACGTACACAAATCTGAACATAACATAGATGTTAATCGATTTTAAATTGATTTTTGCTTAGTAAATCATTGAAACCTTTGATTGTTTTTTAGCTCTACCATAAATCGCTTGTTTTGAAGATAGAATTCCCAAAAGGTTCTAACTGAAACTTGATAATAACTTTAACAAATGTAAATGTCACTCAACAAAGGATACTACTGAATTACAGGCTGGTTCCTCACTGAAACAGCTGTATAACCAAGGTTCTCTTCCACCTGGAAAATCATGCTTAATTTTTATAGTTTCTTTAACAAATATATCATATTTCCTAGCAGTGCCCGCCGTCTGGTGATTCGTGGTGGTCGTGTGTGTTTAGTTTTCGGCCACGTGCTCCGCATAATAATAAGCGGCATTCGGGCCGCTGCAGTTGCGATGGCAGGACCACAATGCCAGAAACGCCGCTCGCTGGATGCTCCTGCTGCAGGTTAAAAGCGCATTACAGCTGAACTTCATAAATTGCAGTAGCAGCAGCAGCAGCAGCAGCAGCAGTAGGGCTACAATGTTCACATGCCAGCAGTTGGTTAAGGATTCCAAAGGACCCCTCTTTCCACCACCTAAACCACACATAGCGCCAGAGCTCGTTCTCATTGCGAATTCCAACTGAGGCTAAGTCTCAGGCCAAATGCAAATTCAGCTTACAAAGGACACGCTGGGGGGAGACCCGGGAGAGCACATGTCAAAGGGCCATGACAAAAGCCAAAAGGTACCCAAAGCTCATTAGTCGAATCAGGGACTACGAATATGGCCCGTAAGTGAGCGAATGGCATTAAGCATTAAAACAGTTGGCACAAATTGAGTTGAGGCGCCACAAAGAGGATGCAAAAGAGGTCTTTAAGATAGGACATAAGTGGGAGATATAATAACATAATTTGGGCATCAAATATACTTTAAAATCTCTTGCAGCACCTGCATAACCTGATATCTCCACAAGGACATAGGTTAAGACCCACTGAATAGGCAAACGAATTGACAGCCTGATAACCACGACAGCCGTCCATCAACGATTGCAGGATCGATTTCATTGACACGCATCAGACACATGTTACCACCGCCACCGCCCGGAGAGCTAACGGAAAAGGAACAGGAACAGGACGAGGAACAGGACTCTGAACAGGAGTTGCATTCTCCGCGTTTAATTGACAGCATTTCCGCAACGTAACCATTCCAGTTGAGGCCTTCAGTGCCATCTATTCAGGATGCCGAAAACAAAGCCCGCCCCCTCGGCCTGCATTGCCATTGAATTTATAATCAAGTTGACATTGCAGGCGGAGGTGGCGCCGGTGCTGGGAGGTAGTGTGTGCGGTTATATGATAATTAAAACTCGAACCCCCGAAAAGAGGGCGACCAGCAGTAGGCCTTTTGTTTATGCTAGTTCGAAACATTTTCTAGTTGAGAGCGCGCACAATTACGCAGGACAATGACACGCACTCACATGCATAATTGCGGGCTGATAGCGAGCAGTTTGTAAACTGCAGATTTGTCCCGACCATTTGGCATATTTCTGAAACCGAAACTGAAACTGAAACGGCAACGGCACCGGGAACGAATCTGAATTGGAATTTGAATTACCACCACACCATCGGCGGTTGCCGTCGATGCGCTAATTTGAAATGCCACAAAGGCATTTTGCAGCGTCGTCTGGCTCGTCGGCGGCCATTGATTGCAATTATTTTTCAGGGCTAGATCCGCGCAGCAACGGACGGTAATTGTGACTCAATTGATACATTAATTGATTGGGCTCGGGGCGAATCGAATTAGAGTCGATTAGACAACGATTCTTGGGAGGTGAATCTGAGCTCTGGCAGTTGTCCTCAAAAGTCTTGGGATGAAAAATTATTTTCCGAGGAGCCCTGGGGAGAAAAATTGAGTGTTTCGACTAATGATATGCCCTAGATTCCATGGGGTTACGGGGATTGATATGTAATCTCTCTAAGGGAGTTGCCTTGGAACTAGTTGGGTTTAAAATATTTGTTTATAAAGAAAAATATCTCTTGAGAATATCTTAAGGTTATATTCTATAGCAAAAATGTTGAATATTTTACAGATAAGCAGAGTAAACTTAAAATTATGTACATATATTTGTTTCTTTACAGTTTATCTAGCAATTTTTCATTAATCTATTTTATACGATTTTCTAGATACAAATTCTAAGAATAATATTAAGCTAAAAAGTGTTTCAAATCTTTTAAATGACGTCCTAAAAGTATGCAATAAAAAAGTATATCCGACTATCGAGCTATAATATTTCATAGCATACTTTTAGTCTCCATTTTTATGTACTTAATTAAGGCCCTAGGCGTAATTTTTTGTGTATTTAAGCTTTAAATTTTAAAGTTTTAGGCCTAAAATATTCCTAAATAGTACTTCCTTCTTCTGATACTTGATATATATACCCCAACATCCAACAACTACCCCTTATAAATACAGGTAAAAGCACAGAACCGAAACCGTTGAAACCTCAAAAACCGAAACCGAAAATGCACTCTCCCACGCTCCGACACACACACACTCTCCCATGCACATTCGTGGAGCAGGACACTCAGCCAGACACCACCGTTAATTCGCTGTTACACACACGCTCACCCAGACGACATCGGCGCCAAAATGAATTCAATTAATTAAATTAGTGTTCAGTCGCACTCCAAATTGGAAATCGGTAATGGAAAAGCGATAGTGGAACAGGGATAACTGGAAGAGTCTGTACTCAGGCTAAGATCCATAGTCTCTAGATTACAGAGGCTACTATAATCCTATATCAACACTAAATTTAAAATTCGAAGTCAACCTGTTATGTACATAATTAATATAAAACTGTTTTATTTTATTAAGTTTTTATATTAAAATGTGCATAACATTAGAACTGCTAGAACTGGATGGCTTCTGCACCTTTTGGAATTTTTCCATTTCCGAACGTAGCTGATAATAAATCAAATGAAATTATATTTGAGATTTTTTAGTGATAAAGAAAGAGCTTTCAATTACCTCAGCCCATGCTTCCTCTGAAGCTTGAGATGGGTTCCCTGGAGCACTTACTACCGGACTAACGGCCAGCAGAGCGATTACAAGAAGGATCATTGCGATTTTGTTCATTTCGAGACGGAGTTTTCCTTGCCGTAGTGACATTAGCTGGAGAACGAAGCTGAGCTTATCAGTACTGAATCAATCTTGGCGTATTCCTAATTTCGACCGAAGTTTGTATACCTTGCGTCGATCATTGAAAATCGATCCTGGTAATGAAGCCATGTAGACACAAATCGAACCTTCGGCTGTCCGATCTTAATGAATAATTCTAGAATTAATTCTAGTAATTCTAGAACTATAACGCTATATCTCAGTTTATAGAAATTCGTTAGCTACATTAAATCATTCCGCAGCTATGATATAATGGATATATAACATGGCTAGATCGACTCGGCTGGTGATGCTGATCAAGAATATAGATACTTTATGGGGTCGGAGATGCGTTGCAAATATCATGGCAAAATTATAGTAACTTCTGCAAGGGTATAAAAATACGGTACGTAGACTCTCAGATTACCTCGCAAATTAAGTTTGTTTTCAACTTGTGTCGATGGAAAAAATTATATGTGACTCAAATAGAGTTTCTGAATTGAAAAGACAAGGTTGTTTTATTATAAAAAAATTAAACAGTTAAATAATTGATAAAATATTTATTTATAATATTTTTTACTTTATATAAAACCAAAGTAACGCCATGGAGACCAGATATAATCATTCCCCACAGTCAACTCAATTATTAACTTTCATGAATGTTGCTTTTAACCTTTTTGTGTTTTAACTTTTATATTATTTTATTTTATTTTGAATTCGCTGCCTCTCGCCCTCCGCTCGGAGCCATCCTGCTTCGATTTTTCGCTGGCGGCAAATTGTATTAAACGTATATAATTAAGTTGGCCCCAAACTGGAGGTAATAAATTATGACCCAGCGACGGCGACAGCGACGGAAACTTTTCCGATCGCCATCCGCCGACAGACAAATCGAATTAGCGACAAATGTGTTCATTTTTGTTGGCCGCCGTGTTAATGTTCCCAATTTAAGCTCATTTCCAGGCCCGATGAAAGGGTTTAAATGGTTGGAACCCATGTTAAATGCTAATCCCCAACAGCTGTTCCATAAGTCAAGTGAGATGTCATGCGAGCAGCGGACCAAAAAAAAAAAAAGGTTTTTATAGTCGACGTTCATCATGGCATGAATTACGGGGCGTCAAACTGTCAAGCACCCAGGACCTCAACCCATTCCCCTGGTCCACTTCAAGCAAGACAGATGAACTAGGACTCTTTTTTGCCATAGAGAGAGGGGGAGGCCTCTACTATTTTCCGGTGACTATTGCTATTCATAAAAATTGCTCAATTCCGCTGGCGTTTGCTGGTTTAACGCGGGCCTTCTTTTTTTAGAATTTTTTGTTTTTGTTGCCAGGCTTTGTTTCGTTTTATCACAGAAACACCCCCGCCGGCAGAGATTTTTCATGCAAACAAGTGATATTTTTGTTGACAACCCCGCCCGCTGCCTGCCTCCCTGGAAAAAAAAACACACACACATCCTCGCATGTTAGGCTGGAAAACGGAGTGCAGTCCAAGTGGGTTGAGTGGTTTGTTTATACTGCAACACAGCCAAAAACACAGAGCCACAAACCCAGCGGTTAACTCCCCCAAAAACGACGCTTAAACCTGCCGCTAGTTTGTTTAAAAGAATTATGCCTAAAATTATGCAATGCCATGTGTGTAGGAAAAAAACTAAAAACAAAAATATTTGCACAGTTGGCAGAAATTTCACAGGCCATAAATTACTATTTGATTCAATTTTTAGCCCGCAAACATATGTATGTCCTTATGGACAAAACAAAGAATAATAACAATATTTAGTTGCAGCTGCAGCAACAATTTGTGCAACAGTTGCAGGTTTGCACTTAATCTTTCGCCTAACAAGAGAAAAATATTTAATTCCGGCAAACAACTACAAAAGCTGAACAATTAAAGGCACAAAATGAAAGTCAGGGAAATTTAAGACACAGAAAAGCAACATATATTCGAAGGAAAATTAATAGGAAAATCAATGAAAGGATTTAAATGTTCATCTTAAATCTATACCCAATTGTTATACATATATTTAATCTTTGGCATACTTTAGTAATTAAAAGAACAGTTAATCATATAAATAATGCAACTACAGAATCTATTTAATGTCTTTTATAATCATCTCATGTTTTATTCCCCCATTAAAAGGGGCAAACTTCCCCAAAAATGAATTACCGCTGATGCCAGCAGCCACTTAACATCTTTAAATAAGTTTTTCGGCTGCCACATAAATCTAAAAGTGTATTCCCTCACCTGGCGGTGGTGGCGCCGCCGCAATGTATGCAACAAGTTTATGCATCCGCACGCAAGTTGACGCCGAGAGGATGCGATCCCATAAATTAAACTAGCTAAAACCGGGCAGGGGGGAGGGCAAACGTCACAAGACCAGAGAAAAAGGCAGATGGCCAGCACAAACTCAGCCCGCAGAAGCCGCAAACATGCAAAGCCAAAGAAAAAAAATCCAAAAAAAAGGGTAAGCCCGGGAAAAGGGGAAGCTCTGGATGGCACGGGGACAGAGGACACCCAGCGAGTGCAGCGGCACCAACTAAGCACGTGTCAAGTGTGTGGCCCAAGTTTTAATTTGCCCAACGCACCCACTGGCATCCCATAGTCCAAAACAGCACTGGAAATAAAATTGTATAAGTATTTCTTCGAAATTTAAAATATTTCTGTCTAAAGAAAGGTTCCTAATTTACGGAAATAACTTTTTAACAAGTTTGGTCATATAAAAACCTATTTAATCATTACTATTATTAACTAAAATTATTTCCGAATGGATTTAGTATTTTTTCGAATATTTTGCAAGCCCAGCCAAGTTTTTTTTATATTTAAAATTATGCCAAATTAAATTATTCGAATATCCTTTGCCAAAATAAATTATAGTAATTAAGAAACCATTGTTGTGTCTATTTTTGAAACCTATTCTTCTTTTGATCACTGGGAGGCTTTATATTGTTCTTAAAGTTAAATTATAAAATATAAATCTTATTTTTTATTTACCTATTTTTTTCTTCTGTGCTTTTGCAGCAGGATCTCGATGTCTGACGCTGAGTAACTGTCAGGCCCGTTGGTCCCTTCATAGCTGGAGAGCCGCCTTGATGTCTGACAATGTCATCAGTTGCAGCTGACGCAGCAGTAGCAGCAGCAGCAGTAGCAGTAGCAGTAGCAACTATGGCTATGGCAGATATAGCAAAGCCAAAGCGGCAACTGTAGAGGAATCCGCAGTAGCAGCAGCACGAGTTGCAGCGAAGTTGCACACGCATCGCTCGCCTTTTTTTAGGGACTCCTCTCTTAAATCTCTTTGGTGTGAACTCTAAAGGGTAATTGAAGGGTTGATAGAACTTAGAAAGAGGAAGGGAAATTTATAAAAATAAATAATTGAAAAGTTAAGATCGCTTTTATTAAAAATATAAGTCATAACAAGCATTGAAAGCTTAGTAAATGATTTTTAAAAAGAGAAATGATTCTTTTATTTAAATGAATATTATCTTAAATATTTAATTAATTAATTCTATACCTAAATTTGATTATTTTAAACATTTTTAAAGGTTTGATTATACAAACTAAATCTTAAAACTCAACAGGGATAACACTTTAACACAAGTTTCTTCATGAGAGTTCAATTTCTAAATCTCACTTTGCACTTAAATAGTTTGATGCTAAAATTAAATTTAATTAATTGCATTGTTAAGTTAGCTCTTTTTCCAGGATATTTTGCAATTCTTTAAAACCTCCTCTAGTTACTTACTTGTGTGTGGAATGAGAGTGTGGTGCCTATGACAAGTGGACAAGTGGGTGTGACTTTCAGGCTCTTTCTGCGACCCCCTTTTGCACTGTTTGGCTGGATGGAAACCCCGAAGAGGCAGATAAAGCGAGGTTCGCCTGGACGCTGTCAGTTAGCCAGTCAGTCAACCAATCAGCCAGTCAGTCAGTCAGTCAGTTAGCAAGGACCCAACTTGGGTCCCCCTCCAACGACGTCATTTGCTGCGTGTTGAATTGTGTTTTCATTTGAGTTTTGTGCGGCGCTGATTGCCGGCATGCCTCAATGACATTTCATTTATTAAGTGGGCGAACGGTTTGTCCAGGGCCGTACTCCGTTTCCGATTTTTGCAACTCAGCGCGGCAGCAATTAACTATGCAACAACCCGCTGACATCACCGGTGTAAGCGATATACCAACGATACCGATCGGGAAAGGTAGAGGGGTTGGTAGCAAATCCTGAGAGTCATCATCATCCTGTCGCCCGCCTTTGATTTGTTTTGCAGGAGTGCGCGAATGTGTTACTTATATCCGCTACAAAAGAGCATTTGCATATCAAATGAATTGTAACGAGCATGAAACAAGCAAAAATAACATCGTTTGCCCAGCCAGCCGGGGGAAAATAACACATCCTTCAGTCCTTCACACCCGGCGAGGTCCTCTGGTCCCTCTACCCCCGTCCGATCCCTTTTAGCCAGCTGAAATATAAATGTTAATCCTGGCGGCGTCAATTGCAAAACGTTCAACGTTGTTGACAGCCAACGGATGCACACAGCCCAAGACCAGGTCCCGGGAACAGGCGCAGTCACTGGCACACAGCATACGGGACCCAGGACACACGATACAGGACGAGGCACAGAGCTTCAGGCCCAATAGCTTGCACAGGGGAAAAGTGATGGGGAACATATTTTAGATTTGGAATAAACAGTATCAAATTATAGATAGGAGTTGGTATTTAATATTAACTTGAAATGTTTACTTAAAAAAGGTTTTTACTTTAAAATCATATTAAATATTGAAATATCTACAGACCAAATTAATTTCTACTATTATTAAATGAATTTATTCTTTAAAAGTAAACAAGAAATTAATATAATATAAAGATACATCTTGCAAATAATTCAAGAATCCTTAAAATAATTTTATATGACTTTTAAATATGTTTTAATTAACCATTTTTATTAGAACTAATTTAGTTATCATTTTTATGCATTTTTATATTTTAAAAAATGAATTTTACCATCAAAAATCTTGTTATTTTTAATATCCTTAATTTTATTTACAAATTTCCCTCATAAATACTTTTAATTACTCCTCCCGCTATTAATTTCTCTCCGTGTTCCATCCCTTGGCCGGGGCCAGTGCACTGCAGTGTGTCAACGGGTTTTTAATTGATTTTCATGGCTGCAGTTTTTGATTGTGCTGATTGACGCATCAAATGAAGTGACTTCGTCCGTTCGAAAGGACGATCCGGATCCCGGACGGCCCGATGTCCACCTCCGCCTCCGCCTACCGCCTACGGCCATGTGTCTGATGTCTGGGCCATATCAGTGACGAGACAAACAGCAGAGAGCACAGGAGCAGGAGAAGGAGCTGCCATCCCAGAGCCAACAGAGCCCCGGCCGGCGCCCGGGCAGGCAGTAATTAAATTTGTCAGCCAGGACAAAACGTTCGCCACTTTTCGACCTACCAAGTGCTCAACGTGGCGTATGCGTGATGCGATGAGCTGCAAAGGAGCTTGTGTGAACAGTGCGAATGGCGACTGCGAATTCGAATGCGAATTGGGATCGAAATTGAGAGACTGTTGTTATTGCATTTTAATCACGGCATTCAGTAAACTCATTGTATATCCACACACACAGTTTGTTGATCTTTTTCTGCAAATATGAATAAATAAGTGACCGGAGAGCGTGTGTATCAATGAATGGATGAATGCAGGCCTAATTGAATGAGTTTTTTTTTGTTTTTCCATTTTCGTTTGACATCGGTCACTAATGAGCCGTCTGTGACGTCAGTGCTGTTTACAGTCCAAAGTCTATCCAAGGCAGAAACCCGAGAAAGAGAGAAAATCTGTGAAATCGGAGACTCAATTTAAAAATCATTATGAGCGCACATTAAGCGTAAAAAATTAATGAGCAAGTTGCGTCAACAATGAGCTAGGACCATGGTGCCAGGATATCCCTCCAGGATGGCTGGAGTGATGTGTGTGTGTGTGCAAGGTGCGTCCTCCTGCGCTGACTGCATTATATCCGCTCTCCCTCTGCCTCTCTGTCTATATAACCTGGCTTCAGTTTCATAATGGTGGGAAAAAAGGAACAGGACCCCCGCACACACACAGAAAAAGTAGCAGGAAAATGAGGAAGGAAATCCTCGAACAGGAGCAACAAGGGGCTGAGAGGATGCCCCAGAAGGAGCGAGCAGCCGCTTCTCTGCAAGGATGTCGACTTGAATGGCCGCAATGGCATTGGGTTTCGGTTAACGGTAATAGACGTGAGGCACTCGGCCAGATCCTTGGCAAAGGCACGACGAAAGCAGAGACCTCCATCAAAAAGGGGGAAGAGAAATGCTAAAAAAAAAGCAGGGAAAATACTAAAAATAAAGAGAAGTTACTGGGAGCTGTACAAAACGGAGAAGTTAAAATTATAAGGAAGCTAGTGGCTTCTTTGAGGAAGTAAGGATTCAATTGAAGTCTTAAAAATAAATATTTTCCTTGAATTACATAATGACTTAAGGAAAATTATTAACTTTCTTGGCTTAATATATTTTTAGGTTTCATGGGGAGCCTCTTTCAAGGACAAAACTGACAGAAAATCCCTTAAATTGCTCTCTTGTTTCCTTGGCCACACCTCTACTCATCCCCCTAGACCCACACCCCTGACCAGCTCCACGGGCACAAAGTCTACAACATCGTTTACTTTGCCTAACAATATTTAGTTTGGCAACAGAAGTCACTGGCCCACACTTACGCCCTCCACCGTCTCTGGCAAGCCCAAAGGACCTTCCAAAAAGTGGAGGAGGGACAACTCCTGGAGCAAACCCTCCATTGACCCACCCTCCTAACAACTCATTTGGCACTCATCAGTAGGTCAGGGCATTGCTAATGCGACATATCCTTGGAATCCAGCACGGGATCCGTTTAAATTGTTGAGCTTCCCTTCAGACGCTGTCTTCTTCGTCTCCGGCTTATTCCGCATGCTCGTCACGTTGTCCGGCGCTGAAAGGAGACACCAAACGGGGGCCAGAAGTTTTTTCTGTGCGTGCCCGGACAGATTGTGCTCGTTGGGAGCTCCTCCTCTCCGCCTGAAAGGATGCCGGGGCAGAGCCGGCTTCGGTGCTGTGTGTGCGTGCCTCTGTGCTCCTTGTTGGTAATTACCTCAAGTTGGTCATTTGATGATGCGCAAATCCCGTCGAGCTGTGATTGCGGATGCAGGTGGCCCAAATCCCCCCCCAAACGCTGGACACAAAAGTTCGGCGACGGATTGAATCCACAGGTGTGCTGTGGCCCCGAAGCTAATTGGCGTTAAGTGCCTGGACAATCCTCGAGCGTTTGATATTTTCAACAATAAATAATCCCCGTCGGTAGGGCGTTAAACCTAGGGGGCACAGTCCTGAATCCCACAGAGCTTTAAAGCTGCAGCTTTTTATGCACGGAGGAAAAACTTCAAAGTCTTTTAGGATGAAAATTGTCTCTAAAACTTATTCCAGTTAAATGTTTTTTTTATTAATTCTAAGATTTCAATGAGTAAAGAAAGTTCGGGATTTAAAATGGATTAAAAAGGCATCAAAAAGTATGCAATGAAATATTTTAAGAAACTTTTTCATTCGCAAATTGTGTATTTATAGAATCGTAGCATACTTTCCGGTACTATTTTAATTGATCTCGAACCAAGAATTATTTTTAGACCTGTAACTTATTTCAATATTTAACTCTTTCTTAGAGTTTAATAAATTGAATTTTATAAAAGCGTTGCATACTTTTCGACACTCCTTCAATTGATTTAAAACCTTGCCCGGTTTTTGTCGCTTTTTTTTTTAATATTTCTACAAAATTTAGACTCTCACCTCATTCCTCTCTGTGCACAGGCGTTCAACTACGGTGTGAGGTGAAGCCTGGCCGCCGGGCGCTTTCCCACCGCATGGTCAAAGTGCTTTTGGTCGCTTGGACCACTTAAGCACAGCGTTTTGGCCATGCTGGCCATAGCCGCGCCACCCCTTTCGAAATCATCAGGCAGCCCCACTTCGAAAACCACCTTGGCAGCTCATCACCGCCTCTTTGGGGTTCGCTTTTTCGGCGGCAGCACGTGCAGGTGAAACTCGTGTTTCTGCTGCTCCAGCTACTGCTGCTGCTCCCGCTCCTGGTCCTGCTGATTCCCATCACCCCTGACATGGATGCGGACTAGCTGAAATGCAGCTAACGAACCGCAATTGCGGTCACATTTCATGAGAGCGCGCATGCCGCCCGCTGGACACTAAAACTCGCCCCGGGGGCGGACACACGAATGGCTGGCCAGGGCAGAGGCAGCCTGGACGACTGATTCAATTTGCAGCCAGCGACAGGCTTTTAGTGCACCAGTCCCCAGTGCATCCAGTGCGCCTGCACTCCCACACCCATACCCATTCCCATTCCCATTGCAGCCCCTCTGTGGATATCATCAAAAATTAGCTTGTTTGATGGGAACAGTTCGGCGGGTGCTGTTCCCAAACCAAAAGCATTTTAAATGCATGTGCATGAGCCGGGGTCGGAGTCCCTGGCCAAGTTCATGAGAGCAACAGGTATATGACAGTCCAATTAACCTGACTGAATTTAAAATGAGTCCCAAATGAAGCACTGGCCAGCAAAGCAGGGATTGTCTGAATTAAGCGAAGGAATGGAATGTGCAAACGGAATTTGTGGCCATTAATTAAATTACAATTCGTTTAATTGTTCTGATAAAATGTTACTTTAATGTGGTTTTTTAAATCAAGAGTTCTTTGGGGGAATTCGAACGCTGATTTCCATGTTAATATTCCAATAATTGGTTGCTAATGAGATTCTCGTAAGTTTCCCTTATTTTTGAACTCAATTTAAATGTTAAAGAGAAGGTAAAATAACTTAAATTTGTAAAAGTTGATATCAAATAATATTCTACAAAATATTAGCCCTTATAATATACATTAGTAGGAAGAATTTAAGGCTAAAAATAATATGTTGCCTGCTTTTAGGCAGCTCTTTAATTGATTTGAAATCTTTAATTTAAATAAAATTGTCATTAAGTTTATAAAATCAATATTTTAAAAATAAACCTTAGTTAATGGTATCACAAATTCAAAAAGAATAATAAAAACTAAACCATAAAAGTATAATTTAATTAAATAAACTCTTATTTCCTACTCCAATCCTGTAGCTGAGTGAAAACGAATTTTAAAGTCAAGTCACCTGAGCATCCTTCTGTTTTTTATCCCAACTGCCTCATCACACTAAACGTAATGAGCAAATTAGGCAGAGTCGGTGGGCAGAGGGAAAACTATTTGGAGGACAGCTGAGGAGAGGACATGGCAACCGAAAGATGCTGCAATAATTATGCAAATTTTCAATTTGGTCCGTCGTCTAGCCGAGACAGCAACCGGCAGCAGTGACACCTTTCTGGACGGACAAGGACGAGAAATCGCAGGACCAAGGCAATTTGCAGGCGGTGTCTGTCTCCGTGAAACGTGCGAAAGGAACAGGCCGTGACCCCGCACCTCCGGACCTGCTCCGCTGACCCCTCCCCACCTCCTCGCCAAGCCAGGCATTCCACCCACACAAAACGTAAGCGCATTTTAATGATCTCATTTATGCTAATCTGGCAACGCTTGAATCTCGGTCCACGCACAAACACCCAGAGAGAGAGAGTGAGACAAAACCGCAAGAGAGGTGCTAGGGGGTTAGTGTCGGGGTCGTGGGTTGGAAACTAACTGCCACCGGCTGCTAATGCTAATGAAGTCTAATTGAATTTCGGACACTTGACACGTCCCACAATCTCTGATCTCTTGTTGACACGCCGGCAAAGGGGCAAAGCGCATAAAACACAGACACAGTCTTTAAAACCGGCAATGAAGTAACAAATGTGGAGAGTCTGATATTGTTATTAACCTAGGTGTATCTTTATGAGGTTTTGTGTAGGAAATGTAGGAAAGAAATTATTTATTTAAGGAGTAATAAGTGGAAATAGTTTTGTATAGGAAATAAGGGGAAAAAAAAGTTTTAAGATCTCCAGTTTACAATCCAGCTTCAGATCTATAAAATACTCTTTGAAATTACTTTTAGAAAGTATTATTGGATCTTATCTTGTAAATGTTTGTAGAAGTTTCATTTTTAAGCATTCTTTTAGGCACTAAAGTTAAAGACTTCGGATCCATAAATTAAATTGTTTTGTGATATTTTATATCATTGTAAAACTATAAGCATACAATTAAAAACCAAGGGTTTTTCGGACCTCAATTAATAAGTTAAGTATTGAAATATTTAACTCACTTAATTTCCCTTTACATAACTGAACTCATGCTCTTAAGCCCACCTCTTTCCACTTAATTTCCCAATTTATATTCCCCCGAGTTTCCTTTTAAATCGGAGGCTTTAAGCGATGACATGACAGGTCACACAATTCCCGTGACCGGTTCAGTTCAGTCCACCAAGTGTGTAGCCGTATCTGAATGATGTGCGATGTGCGAGTGGGTATCCATATCTGTCCGGCTTCATCTCGACGGGCTCCGGTTCGGGTTACAGCTGCTATCCGACGGAGTCAACATTTGCGTTTTTGCGGTTGTGGCGGGCATAAAATTTCCTATGCATTCGACCACATTGAAATTTTCTCGTAATATTTGATTTGATTTTTAAACAAAAACGCTGCCCACGCTTAGTTAGAGTCCAGAGGGGGCGGGGGCTCGGTTCGGTCGAGACACACTGGCAAGTGACGAGCGTTGGTCAAACTGACATATTGATGAGGGGATTGCAGGATGGCAGGATGCTGGGCAGGACTCGCCGGGTGAGCTGCGCTTTTATTAGCATGCCACTGCTGTGTGTAGCAACAACAAATCAGAATTATTTGACAACGCAGCTAATTTACATGAGAGTGCAAGGGGGAAGCCCCGGAGCACCAGATACTCTCGTCGTATCTCACATCCCGACAGGCTGTGGCTTCTGTCTGCGGCTTCTCCGGCCGTTACTGCTGCCGGTCAATGGATCTCGGCCTGAAACTGGACTGAAACTGGAATGCGGCATCTCTGTCCCTTGGCCTCGTTACCAAATCGTCGAACAGCATTTTAAGTGGCGGCAAAAAGTTGAAACCGCTTTCGACTTGCGTTCAATTTCATTTAATTACTTTGGCGTAAAATTCGAAACTTTATTACAGACGTAATGGGGGGAGGGCACAGAAAAGTTAACCCCGATGTATGGGAATTACTCAATTTACGTAAATATATCGTGATGTTTATTTTAAAATGTAGGTACGATTTTCAGTAGCTTATTCAAGAAATTAAGTGTCAAAAAACTTTAATTACTTAATGATCTTTTGAATACTTAAGCTGAATTTATATTTAATTATAATAATTTATTTAGGTAATAAAAAATAATTTTATTTGTGAAATTAATAACATTTTTAATACAATGATATCCCAAAGGTAAACTGAGGGTTAAAGCTCTTTAATTATACACTTTTCTGGCAAGTCGGATGATTGCAAACAGCTTAAATTATCACCCAAAGTCTTGCGTGCTGAAAAAACACTGACAGAATGAAAGAAAAAAAAAGATAATTAAATAATAACAAAAATAAACAAAAACTAAAAGATGTCTCGTCATACCGCTTGCATGATATAATTTATTCTCCAGCAATGTTCACCATAATTTTCTCAGTAAATTATGATTACAAAACACATAACCCAGCAGAGGCTTTCCCGACTTTCTTTTTGATTAATTTTTTTGGAGAAATAGAGGATTACTAATAAATCCAAAGTAAAGCTTGAAGACAAATCAAATTATTAGAGGGAGATGGCAGTGGCATGAGTAATACGAAGAAAGAAAGAGAGATTTCAATAAAGCATAATCAGCATCAATGTGCCGTTGAGTCTTGAGCGAACGAAAGAGAGAGTGATTGATAGAGAGAGGGCGTGCGATCAGCGAAAGCGTGACAAAGGAAAGCCCGCTGACACGCGATAATGCATATTATTCATTACATATGTACATATGTACAAATGGGGAGTTTACACATGTCTGATATGGAAGCAAACATATGTACATATATGCAAATTTTCACTACCGTCGCAGATAGTGCTTGGCGATAACAGGGCCTGATTCCTATCTAAACTGTAACAGGTGCCCAGCAGACTCGAGAAACGCGATCCCGAGATAAAATTGATTGATAAGGGGGGTTGGGGTGTGTGTAGGACGGGGGGAAATGGGGCGGCAAGAACACAAAGCTCAAAGAGAGCTTCACGCAGGAAAGCTTCTCTGCGCTGATTGTTATTGTTCGCGCGCGGTCTCTCTCTCAATCACTCTCTCTGACTTTGGGGCTCGAGTTTTAATTTAGTCAATTTACCGTTACCGCTTACAGTTGCACTTGATGAACGGCACCGAACGAACAGCCGAAGCGGAGCCGTGGAGCAGCCGAAGCGGCAGCCGAAGCCGGAGCCGAGCCACTTCCATAGGTTCATCCTGGCTGCACGACGAGCTCGTAAGTTTGGGCCTCAGTTGTGGCTGGACCGCCAGCCGCGATCGGTCTCTTTCTCCCTCTCTCGGTTGTGCCAACCCCAAACTCTCACTCTCACTCTCATTGTGTCTCCCCACCCACGCTATGTGCTTTTGTTGTGAATGAGTTTTGTTACTACAACCGTTACTTTCGCCCACCCGCCTCTCTTCCGCTGCCGTGCGTCGCCCGTTTGTTGACATTTGTCTTTGTCTGTCATGTATCGGCACAATGCGGAGAGCTCTTTCTGTTTTATCAATCGCCTCAACGGGAATGCCAATAACGATGAACTGCAGCAGCCGGGAGAGCACGAGCCCACCTCCGCCCTCCTGGACTACTGCAAACGGAAGGTGGGTCTGAAACTGCTGGCTTGGTGTGGGTGTGATGGCATCAATGGCATCATACTCACAGCACTCCACCCACCGCGTAACCAACGAAACGTGGGAACTAACGTATCTCCTCCGTACCCAGTTCCTCCGTCCCTATGTGGCCATCCTGACCTTGGTGGGCCTGAATCCCATTTCCACGGACATGAGCAATGTCCGGGCCTGCTGCAGCTATGTCCAGGCGCTGATGGTGCTATGTGTGCTGCTGCTGGGATACGTTCTGCGGTATATATGCGGCTACAGGTGAGTGTGGCGTCGCTGCACAGCGAGAAACCAGGTGGCATAAATCACTTGAAAGAATTTACGAGCTGTGAAAACAAATATGAACATTGTAGGCCAGGAGTTGCATAAGATAATGAGAAAACAAAAGCAAGTTTATCACGTTGCTTAAGCATTCCGCCCCGACTATTCATAAGTTATTTGTGATAAAAAAATAATAGTTATTGCTTTTGCTGTACTTCCGTAATACACACTTAAAATTTATCTTTTGGTTTCTAACCTTAAAAACGTCGCAAGTCACATGGGGGGGTTTGGAAATTTGTTGAGATTTATTAAGGAAAATTACTAAAATAGTTTGAAACATTTGACTTTCTTATAATGAATAATATGAAGTTTAGAAATATTTTTCTTAACAATATAGTTACACACAAATTACTGTTGAGACCCTTATTCGTAGGGTCCTGTAAGGGCACAAGTTAGTAACAGGATATATTTCAGTCCCCATAAAGTACAAATGGTATTGATCAGTAGACAATTCGATTTAGTTATATAATTTATATAGTTCCATCCCAAATGAACCCTTTTAATATCTCCAATTAATTTCTCTTTTACAGAGGCGATCGTGGATTCAGCAGCTACCGGGATATCAGACCCATCAACAATGGAACCGATGGCGGAGCAGTTACACCAAACACCATAGGAGAACTGCTATTTGGCTACATTGTGCCCAGTGCCTTCAATCTAGTGGGATTCGTATCAGCCGTTTTGGTATGCAAGGTTATTGACCACGAGCAGCTCCAGAATCTCATCGAGCGTGTGTTCCTGATGTCTCCCAAGCCGAAGAGACTCTGCCGGATGTTGTGGTTCTTTTTGGGAGTGGCACTGGCTTTGCTGATTCTCCTCTTCGGCTACGCCTGCTGCGTGGTAGTGATGCAGCCTGCCCAGATCGTGAAAGTGTCCTGGCTGGCCGAGGTCCTAAGCGACTGGGAGACGGGGCTGCGTGTGGGCCTCCTTATCACCATACTGCTGCAAGATTTGGTGGAGATCATCATACTGAGCAACTACTACATCGAGTGTTACTTGCTGAGGATGCATCTGGAGACGCTGTCACATAAGCTGCTGATGCATTCCATCGACTCGCTGGACTGGATGAGGGAGGTCCTGGAGTTCCGCAAGCTGCTGGACCGGCTGAATCAGCACGTATCCATTCCAGTGTGCTTCCTGATTGTGATGAATCTGGCGTACGCCTTTGCAGGATTGGTGTACCTCTTCAAGGACTTTGATTTCCACTTTTGCGCCTTGAAGCTTGTCCTTCTAAATATAGCCAATGTGGTGCTGTGGCTGTTTCTGGGACTGCTGCCCTTTTTCGTGGCATCCTCAGTGACGCGAGTGTGCCAGAATGCCCAGGCGAATGGCCATCAGATACGGGTACGTCCCTTTGTCTACCATAATACCTCGGCGGAGGATCTCAACTCGACGCTGCTCTTTGCCGCCTCGCTAGACATGTCCGCCAAACTCTTCCGAATGCCCATACAGCCAAACTACCTGTGCTTCGCCATCCTCGTGGTAATCCTTGTGATCCTCACGTTGGGCATGTGCCTGAATCTCACCGCCCTGGGCAAAATATAACCAAGTACTTGTACGCAATAATTATATGCCAATATAATAATAAACAATTATAGTATTTGTCTAGCTTACAAGTTTGCGAACTGACTGACTGGCTGGCTGCTTAGCAATTTATTTACATTTTGATGGCTTTTGTCTACTAAATTAGCTACTTATTGTTATTCTAAAGATTAGTCTCAGTTGCTGTATCGATTGCTTGTTCTAAATACAATTATGCACTTTGGTTTCTCAAATCGAATGTGCCTCGTCCACATAGGTCTCATAGTCTCATCCTTGTCACCAGCCCAGCCATGGCGGATGGTTGATCTTGGAGGGCGGGATGAAGGTGAGGTTGACGGGTATGTTAATTAAGGCTTGAACCCGCTTCAGTCGCTGCAGCGTCGACCGGATGATGACACCGTTCTTGCCAAGCAAAAAGCCGGCCGGTATATTAGCATCCCGGTACGTGTTGTCGTGTATCATCTCAATGTAGTGCTCAAACTCAGGCGAGCTGGGATTGTACTCGGTAACGATTGCGCCCAATGCGCCCGCCGCCTCTGCATGGAGCGTCTTGGTGAGGAACGAGCACTCCCTGAAAATAAGATAACCATTTAGATAGGGTCATAGATAAGCAGCTATTGGATAGGCGTGTCTTTTTATTTGGGAAAGTAAGAGTGTCAAGGTAGTGTTAAAGATAAAACCAAAAAAATAAAGGAAAGCCCCACACCTAGGAACCTCTATTTATTGACGAAGGGATTTCCTGGTCACCTGTGAAGGTATAAGCAGTCAGCGCACGTAACTTGATGGTGACAGCCTGATAATATGATAATATTAAGTATTAAAAGCGCTGAACCTGACGGAAATCAGAATATTTCCATAGGTGCTACAAATAGCATTGCCTATTGGTATAGGTAAGGTAAGAACTACTGATAGTGAGTATATATAGGCACCACCTCCATTAGTTCACATTCCCGAAGATAAGCCCTATACAAGGGGCGAATCTAGGCAGTTCTCACCCTCGATCGATGAGTGCGACGCCGCCATTCAGATCTCGGGCGTTCCGAATCTTCTGGCAGGCGCCCGGCGGATCCGTGAGGACCAACGGCACGCCCTCCAGCCGCTCCGAGAAGGCAGCGCCAAAATCCTTGGCCGGTCGCAACCGGTACGTGTACTCCAAGTCCGTGGGCGAGACGATTTCAAAAAACACGTCGCCGGCTATGATATCCTGGGTGGTGATCGGTATCGAGATCGTGGTGCTGGCTCGGATGCAGCGGCTCAGTGTGGCGGCAAGCACTATCCAAACAATTAGCATTTTGACCACGCACGCATAACTAATGTAAATATTTTTGTGCAAAAAAACAACAAACTAATTCTCAAGGCGCTAGTGATGGGTCATCACTGAATGGTGCCGTCTCGGCGATAATATCGGTTCTTGCAAAACTATCCAAGCATCGAGTAGGTCCAGCTCTAGCGGCAAAAAGTATTCAATGATGGCATCGATAACGGAAAACGATTAGTGTATTTAAGTATTTTTATTTTGCCATTTCTTTTGGTTAATAATAATTACGTAAAAGTAATTATACTGATTCACCAATTTAAAAATAACTTTGCATTTTTGAATATTTTATTTAGCGTACCCCTTACGTAGTAATCGATAATCACTTGCTAATTTTTTGCCAATTTCGGTACTCCACATTAAATGCTGTAGCTAAAAAATAATATGTACGCCATCAAAGAGCTTTAAAAATGGTTTAGGATTTGGTTTTATTTTGTGGATATACCAATTTAGTAACTTTGTCCTATATGCCGACATGAGTTTTAAGAAATATGTGAATTAATAACATATGTACGGCTTATCATTAAGCTATTTAGGGTTATTTTGTGAACGGCTGCTCGAAACACAAAATAGTTTTCATTAAACAACCCTTCAGCAGCCGGCATTTTGTAAGGCATACCCTTAACGACAAATCGGTAATCGATTATGTAGTCGCTTTTAATTTTTTAGTTTTAAGAACCTTATATAGTTTCTATTGTGTATATACAGAAACAATAGCCATAAATTAATCTATTTAATTATAAATCCCCATTTCTATTTGTTTATTTAATACCCCTAATGCACTAATCGATAGGCGCCAAAAGTCTCATAAAATGTCACCCCTACGGGCACACTGGTTACGTGACAGTGAAAAGTATCCAATCAGCCGGGTTCGAATTGGGTTATGTATGGCGCCTTATATTATGATGTTTATTTTCTTTGATCAAAACCCAAGTTGAGAAATTGCAAAATGGAAATCCTGCTTCCAAAGTACGAAGTAGGCCCCGGGGAAGTACTTGGGCAGCCGGCATAGCTACGCTTTTCAGTTTTCGTTTTAACTGCCATATCGCCACACCTCAAACCAATGTGCACCGCGTGGAGGACCAGTGTTGCAATTAACCGCATCCGAAGCAACTCTGACTAGTACTCGATACCCATCCACTCGGTACTCTCGGCAGCCATTTTAACTTTTGGCGTCGAAAATATACGGCGAGGAAGGAAATCTGCCGGAGATCCTGTTCGTCTGTGTGGTTTTTTCGCATCCAGCGCAAGCAGTGTAGTGCTCGAGTGAGTGTGAGGAAGTGAGGAAGCAGCAGCAGCAGTTGAGGAGCGAATTCAGTCTTGTGTGAGGATCCGAGAAAAAGCGAAGCAGAGATGTCGATGTCTGCCACGTGCTACAAGTGCAACCGGCCGGGCCACTTTGCCCGGGACTGCAGTCTCGGCGGCGGACCAGGCGTCGGTGGAGGCGGCGGTGGTGGCGGCGGCGGCGGTATGCGCGGCGGTGATGGCGGCGGCATGCGCCGCAACAGGGAGAAGTGCTACAAATGCAACCAGTTCGGGCACTTTGCACGTGCCTGCCCCGAGGAGGCCGAGCGGTGCTACCGCTGCAACGGCATCGGGCACATCTCGAAGGACTGCACCCAGGCGGACAACCCGACCTGCTATCGCTGCAACAAGACCGGCCACTGGGTGCGCAACTGCCCCGAGGCGGTCAATGAGCGCGGGCCGGCCAACGTGTCGTGCTACAAGTGCAACCGCACCGGACACATCTCCAAGAACTGCCCGGAGACCTCAAAGACTTGCTACGGCTGCGGCAAGAGCGGACACTTGAGGCGCGAGTGCGACGAGAAGGGCGGACGGAACTAGGCCAGGACCAGGACCACCCCCAAAAAATATATAATCATCGAAGGAGGAATGCGAAAATTTCAACACGAAGAAGAACAAGTTAACGAAGATTATGATGATGATGATGAAAAAGATGAAAAAAAAATATGAAAAACGAAAAATCAATTTGCTACAACATTCACATAAGCCAGCCAACAGCAACAACAACAGCCGAAGCAAAAGCAACAGCAGCAGCACCCGTCAAGATCGATCCAACACCCATCCAAACCAAATCCATACACCTCAGCCATCTACACATGAATCCAAATCCATGAACTACAAATCCATTACCAATCCCCCAATCCCAGCTTGTAACCATCCCATCTCTGATTCCAAAAGCTGAGCCTGCAGCGCGGTGCCAACAACGTCCCGAGAAGTGTGAGAAACTTTCCGAAGAAAGCTGAGCGGAAACTAGAGACTGCAGCGAAAGAAAAAGAGAGAGGAAGAAAGGAGGCTCTACGAGGAGGCGAATATCGTGGATCGGGGAGCGCGCGGAGGTGCGAAATGCGAGAAGAAGAAGACAACGACGATAGCCAACGGCAGCTGTGCAGCCGAGAGAGCAGATGACGCCGACGAAGAGGAAGAAGATGAGACGGAGAAGGAGAATGAGAGGAAGACGACACGACGACCCAATTTGTAAGATGAGACTAAGCCACAACAACACCAACACAGCAACAACAAGAGAATTCACCAAGCAAACCACTTTATTATAATTATATATATGATTATGCTGCAAAGTGTTTGAATTTACTAATTAAAATTATAACGAATGGAATGAAACTATATAAGATTATATAAAACAAACATAAAAAAGAAAACCTTAAATTACTATATAGAAGCGAAAAAAATTAATTACGATCATATTGGGAGTTCCACAGACAAAAAAAAAGCAACAGAATCGAAAGATAAGGCGTATATAAAAATGATCAAAAATAAAATCAAAGAAGCAGAGGCGAAGAATCCACACGTTACTACTCTACTCTGACTCCATCCAGCTGCTGCCGGCGAGGCGAGCCTTGGCAAGATGTAACCACTCACCCCACCACCCACTTAGCCCACACCAACCCAAGTAACCCATCAAGTAATCAAATCGCCCGGCAAGATCTCGAGCGGGGTAGCAAGCTATGTAGCGAATAATGCTGAGGAGGAGAGCCGAAAGGGGCAGCGCGAAAAAGCAAGAACAGAGAAGCAGACAAAGAACAAGAGGAGAACATCAACAATGGTAGACACACACAGCAACAATAACACCCAAGAACAGGAACAACTAAGAAGCAACGCAACGCTGGAGAGGATGAGCTAAGCGGTAGACAAAGAAGAAGACGAACGGCACTCAGAACTCGGAACACACCACAAAAGATGCGAAAACCTACGTACGAAGAAGAAAATGAAAATTCAAATATCACTGTGATTGTTTTTTAATTGTAAATTAAAATGCTGGAGCTGCTGATTTGAGACAAAAAAAATAATCCCAGGCCATGCGTTATTTCTTTGGCGGAGGCGGGCGGGCGAAACGAAAAAAAAGAAAGAGAAGAGAGTGATCGGGGGCCCCACTCTCTTTATCTCACTCCCTCTCCCAACCAGTTTACCGGCACAATTGCAGCTGCGAACACATGGCGCGGGCAGCTGATGGGGGCTCTCACTCTCCCTCTCTCTCGCTCTTGGCGAAATCAGCTATAGTCTCTCTCCCCGGTGCCCCGTGTGTGTATATATATTTGCCCGCTTTCTTTGCGCTCCTGCCCGCGTGCAGTTTATGTACAACTACGCATACATACACGCGCACTAAGTGAATATATCTGCTGCGAAGTACAGTCGCCGCTAATGGTGAAAACTCGATGGCGAAATAAAGCAGAGTGCGACAGCGAGGAGGGGTGGGGTGGGTGTGCGCAACTTTAACTCCGCCGAGTGCACTTGGCAACAAGTCGGCTGCTCTCTCTCGCGCCCGACTCGCGACTCTCCAATTGAGGGTCAAGGTCAGCGCTCGCGCATCAGCTGCTGCGCGCATGTGTGACCAAGGTTTCTCCGCTGGCTGCACTCTCGCGGAGTTGTGTCTGGAGCTGGAAGTGGAAATGGGCAGAAAGATGAAGAAGAAGCGGATCACGACGTGGTTTCGGCGGTCCGCAAGCCGGTTTGGTCTCTTTTGGCGGTTCCCTATACCTTAATTCGGCGCGATCATGGCGAATAAAATAATCAGCCTTAGGCCTACGAGGGGAGTTTCAGAAGTTGTTAAGGAATAGATCAGATGTTTTGGTAAGGAAAAAAGGTGTATACATTATTTTAAGAAAAATAATTATAATAAAATATGTATATGGTATAAGTTGGCTGTAAAAGATATTAAATATTAAAAATTCGAATTCGAAATATTTCTATCTTATAGACTGATAAATTTCTTTTACCAAGACTTGACACCTTTATTTTATTTTCAACCGAAATCCATTTAGGAAGCATTACAAAATTTTCCTTGAAAAACTTAGAAAAAAAAAATGTCCAAAAGTTGTAATGATTGCGCATGTCGTTTGGCCAGCGAAGTGGGCCAACTAAAGGGTAACCACTAATCATCCCAAGGAGCTTCTAATACTAGCCACAGCCTCATCCCACAGCCATTGTCAATGCCCAGAGCAAGACGCTCGCCAAGCTGGTCAAACAGATCAAGGATGGTTGCAAGAAGGATGAGCCCAAGGAGCCCACTTTGTGCAACCTGAATCCCTGCCTCAAATGCCTAAAGCCGGATGTCCTATATCACTTAGCCTTGGATACGGAGACCACTGATTTCCCAAAGGTGTTCGGAGATGTCCGGGTAAATGAGTACTTTTTTAGGATTATATTATAATATTACGCATTTAGGATCTCTAACTAAGAAATCGCTAATATTTTTGAGGATATTTTGAAAAATATCTTAAGACAGTAATTCCTTAATCCCGTTTTTGACGAATTTTTTTTTAATCAAAAGAGTTTAGGTATAGAAAGCACTTCCAACTAAGTTGTAACCATCTTAAGATTATTTTGAAAAAGAATCCCACATACAAACAGTCTAAAATTTGGTATACCCATGTTTTTAGGGGCTCAAATTAAGAATCTCTAAAAAAAAAGTATAAGTAAATGTGTTATTTTTATAATTGTTACCATTTTTTACATTCCAAAAATTAGTTCGTTTGCATGGGAGGCACCAAGAGCCGCATGGAGCGCTTTGCCTACTACGTGATGCAGGAAATTGGCCTGAAGATAAACGCAGCCACCCAGCTTCGCGACATATCAGAGGCGAGCAATCGATTCGCCCTGTTCAAGGCGGGTCCCGTGCTCTGTGCCAGCCACGGAATGGGCTGTCCCTCGATCTCCATCCTGCTGCACGAGCTCATCAAGATGATGCATCACGCCAAGTGCCACGATCCGGTCTTCATACGGCTGGGAACCTGCGGTGGCATAGGTGTCGATGGCGGAACGGTGGTTATTACCTCGGAAGCTGTCGACGGTCGCCTGAATCCCGCCCACGAGATTTTGGTGCATGGCAACAGCGTGCAACATGCCACCCAGCTGGACGAGGGCTTGGCCTATGACATCAAGCTCTGCCACGATCCCTGTAAGGATAACTACCAGGCCATCATTGGCAGGACCCTGTGTGCCCATGACTTCTACGAGGGTCAGTCGCGATTGGATGGCGCTTTCTGTGAGTACACGCCGGATATGAAGAAGGCCTACATGGAGCAGCTCCAGAGCCAGGACATCAAGAACATCGAGATGGAGAGTTTGGCCTTTGCCGCCCTCACCAGTCGGGCCAACATCCGGAGCGCTGTCGTCTGCGTGGCCATTCTCAATCGCCTCAAGGGGGATCAGGTGAATATAATATTAATATTGGTCTTGTTTATGGCTCTGATCATCTATCCCCGACAGATACAAACCCCTCACGATATTCTAAGTCAATGGGAGAAGCGACCGCAGGAGTTGGTAGCCCGATATATACGCAAAGCTCTATACTTCAGCGACAATGACTCGGAGACAACGGAGGAGATGGAGGAGGAGGAAGAGGCGCCGGCAGAGGAAGCAAGGAAGGGATCGCAGGGTGGAGCTGGAGACACCAAGAAGGCTCCGGAGCCAGAGGAGGAATAACCAGGGCAGGGCTTTGGCTTTGGGGGTCCTAAAATTCAATATTTTGTAAAATTTGTGTCTGTGTTAACAGCTTTAACCTATTAAATTAAACTAATTAATATTTAAAAAACAGTAAGGGGCACCATTTGACAAGCTGGGAGCCAGACACCTTTTGTTATTCATAAAAAAACCCCATTATTAATCAGTTCAATGTATAGATCTTGTTTTATTTAATCATCAATTACAATATTAGGAATTTATGCTACACAATTGATAGGTTTCTTCGGGCCTTCCTTTATTTGGTTAGTACAGCTGTTTTGGAGAACCTTTGGGCAGATAGGCTAGGCTAGGAGACTCGCTTAACGCTAAACTAGTCACGAAATGAGTACCAATATGGGCCAGGGACGCACAGGTACTGCACCCTGGAGCTCTAATAGAATCACAAACAAAGTACACAATGCATGTATGCATATATAGCTATCAGTATGGATATATCCGTATTAAGTTACAATTTAAACTAAAAACATGAGGTTTTGTTCTATGGATTTTACTTCCACTCCCACCGAAAGATGGCTTAAAGATCGATGATAACTGCCTTCCTTTACTTTTCCGACTTGTTGCGTGTTTTGGCCTGTCCGGCGGCAGTTCCGCCCGATCCCTGGGATCTCTCCGTTTTCCGGCTGCTGCTGGTCCGCGGCAAGGTGGTGTAGCTAGCAGACATGGATTTGTCCTGCAAAAGAAGAGAAAACTTATTAGTACGGGGAGAGGTAAGGAAACGGTCTCTAAACAAGTCCAATAATCATGCTGCAAATCCTTAAAACTGGTTGTTAGTAACGCAACTGTACAAAAGGGATAATGCCATATATATTTTTTTTGGGAGCCATGGAAGTTAAGGCCCACGATGAGCGAATCATAACACTGGGAGAGATGATGAGAGAGCATCGTGTGGCTGGGCTTACTTCATATCCGCGTCTCTCTGGCCGCCAGCTGCAGCTCATCCTCCGGCGCTGGCGACTGGCTGGGATTAGCTTTGTTACGCAGCACATTAGCTTTGATTTGCTTGAACAGTTGGCCGATACCTGACTTGCGTTCCACGCTGCCCGTCGATGTCTGGCTGATGGTGTCCGGCTGGTGACTGAGGGAGTGCCTTTTCGGAGGCAATGGAGGCGGGGGCGCCGGAGCCCGGCCCTTGCCATGCTGGGCCTTGGGTCGCAGCGAGGGCGAAGGTGAGGCCGAGGCGGTTGGCTCGGGTTCTAGTTGAGCCCGGAAATTGAGCTTAATCTCCTCCAGGGTGGCCCGCATTTCTCGGGGCGACATGGGACGGGGACGTTCGGGTAGAAAAGGATCTGGAGCGGATGCCGAGGCGCTTAGAACCAGCACAAAGGGATCAATGGGTGGTAGGATGTCCGATTTGTATGTGCCATTAAGATTCCTGGTTGATTCTTTCTTTGAATCCACCTCATTGGACGCTTCCTCCTGTGAATCCTCAAAGGGCAGATCTATAAACTCTTCCTCCTCAATGGGAGCAAATCCGGATACCTCCTTTGTGGGTTCTAGCTTGGTTTCTACGACCTCCTCCTCTTCTATTAAAGGCAAAGCCTCATAAAAGTCCTCCTCATCTTCCACATCCTCCTCCTTAACCTTCTCCTCCTTTTCCTCGCTTTCAAACTCTGGCCTCGGTGGCAGCCTTTCAAAGCTCTCCACAATCTTTAGCTCTTCCAAAACAGGAACCGAGTGCTCCCCGCCACGCACACCTTGAAAGTACAGCTGGTTTTCCAAATACACCTCGTCCCTCATCTCCTCCAGCAACTGCTAAACCAACACCAATCTCTAAACGGATTAAGATACATAGTTGCAGAGGAAGAGACCCCAGGGATGCCTACCTCATTGCGCTTGGACTTGACCCGACCCTTGGAAGCATTCGTCATGGAGGATGTGCGACTGAGACCGCTCACAGGCTCGGCACTCGAGTAGCCGGAACTGATGTCATCCTGGCTGCGAATGTTGTAGCTGGAAGGTGAAATATATAGAGGTAGGTTCATAGGTTACTCCGCGTCAATACTCACTTAAAATCCCCCGCATTCTTGGCGGTCACATCCACCTCCGTGAAGTACATGCCCGTGGAATGGCGTGTGCCGCTGCCGGATCTGCCCACCGGCGACTGATTCCTGGGCCGCAGCAGACGGGCACCAGTGGAGGGCGATCGCATGACCACAGCATGTGAATGAACCGAAGACATCATCACATCGTCCAGCTCGTCCTGGGTGCGATGCATATCCGGCTCGCTCAGATCACTGAGGCTGTAGCTGCGCTTGATGGTCTGCACCAGGTTGCCACCGCCCTTCAGGGGTTCAAGGGTTTACAGAGTGGGTCGGTGGTGGAGTGGAGTATAGAGCACAATAGTTGACATTTCAATAATTTAACTTGAACTACATCTAATCGAGAAACTTAGGTGTAAACATAGCAATATTTCGTGTGTTGTGTGTGTGCGAAAAGTAAACTAAAACTGAAAGTTTGCGACGGGATTAGGATAATGGATGATGTTTGTAAGAGTTGTATATCGCTGAGTGTCTAAAATTCGAACGTTCGCTGAGTATCTTGTTGGATTGGGGTCCCCCAGTCCTCGTTAGTCGTTCTCTACATCCACATCGGGTGTGGGATCGCGCAGCCTGCGACGGGAACGAATCACATTGCTGGTACTGCTGGGACCCTCTGCCCGCTGGCCGCGCCTGGCTCCCGATTTTGGTGGAGGTGCCTGCTGCTGCAGCACGACGAGGCTGTGCCTTGCGAACGGGCATATCCCTGAGTCGAGCTGCCCCGGCATCGCCCATAGGGACATCCTCCTCATCCTCCTCTTCGGTCATTTCGCGAATAACCAATCGCCTGGTCTCCTGCTGCCTTGGTGCCTCGTATATCGACTCTGTGTGGCTGTAGATGCTGCTCAAGGAACTGGAACGCGGTAGCCACTCATCCGTGCCATCCAACATGTCCTGGTTGCGGGACAGCTCATTGGCCGAATGGGAGCTGGCCAGGCCACGTTCACTGCCCGGAGGACCCGTGGTCAGCGCAAAGGTCTAGCGGTTAGCGGGTTAGTGGCAATCGAGCGGTGCAGGCAGGTGCGTTTAGTGGGTTTGGTGGGTTAAATGCAAAGAAACATAAGTGAAAAACGAAAGGGAATAAAGAAAACGTTAATTAAAAAAGAGCAACGCAAAAAAAGTCTCAAATTGAAATGAATTGCAGGCTGGGTCACAGACGACACAACACTCACTCGGCCCGAGAATTGTCTCATGATGATGCCCCGGTATCTATTTATATTTATGTGGATGCCCTACCCCAGAGAGCCGCATCGGAATTGGAATTAGAATTGTGCAACTGGGCAACTGAGGAAGCAGCGCTGGCCGCGAGAAATCAACGGAATGCCAATGTGGAAACTAAGGAGTGCCAGGTCTCCGGACAAAAGACTATTTTTTTCTGAGGATACACTTCCCAGTTCTGGTTTTTTCTTTGTCCAGCAACAAAGAAGTCTTTTTTTGGATGATTCATTTGGGGTTTCAGTGATTGCTAGTTTTTACAAAAGTTTTGTAATGTGAAGATTGCAAAGTCCCGTCACGGTCGCCATGTAATTTAAAGATTATAAAATTCATTTAAATAATAACTAATTAAAAATTTGTTAGGCTTAAATAGGAAGGTTTAATGCTTTAAAAATGTTTCCAGCTATTTAATTTGTTATTTGAAGATGTCAGAATCCTGTCACGGTCGCCATGTAATCCGAAGATTATAAAATCCATTTATATTATAACTAATTAACAGTTTTGGAGGCTTAAATCGGAAGGTTTACTTCTTTAGAAATGTTTCCAGCTATTTACTTTGTAATTTAAAGATATTAGAGTCCTGTCACGGTCGCCAATATTATCAACCCCATTAAATTGATAACTAATTAACCCTTTTAAAGGTTTATCTACAAAGTTTTACTACTATATACCTCTCTTAAATTGTATACAAATGCCCTTGTCTACAAAACAGCTTTAACTCTTTGTACAAACATAAAAGATCTCGAATATATATACGTATGTACTTCAAAAATAGACTTTCCCTTTTGTTCGGACATCTAAACGAATGGGCTTTGTGCGTTTGACAAATGAAAGGAATCTCAAGTTTTCCAGATATCCCCATGACTAATTCACATTCTTTGTGCTTTCAAATTGATACAATATCTTCTCCTATATATTTTGACCTACATCAATAGGTTGAGAACTTGATTTATCGACTGCATTAGTTCATCATCCAGAAGTTGCATCCCACAAGTATCTTGGCCCACATCTCAATATTGTTTACATACAGTTTGTGAACAGCGATGGGCGTATTAGCTGGGAGGGAGGAGCTCTGGCATGAGGGTTTGTTCAGTTTTTGTTTTTATTACATTATTTCAACATGTTGGATTTATCTGCTGGCGTGCATCGCCTCTAGTTTATATATATAGTGATATAGTGATCTGGCTACACAAAGAGAAACACACTACAAACTAAATCGAAACAAACACACGCAAAAATGGCACAAAAGAGCATTCAATTCTAGACGTTTTAAACTAAATAATATTAAAAAGTAAATGTAAAGAGAAGAAGGCGAACGAGCTGATGATGATAGGAGATGATGACGATGATGTGAAGGAGCTCCCTGGCTGCTGATGCTGCTGCTGCTGAGGCTGCTGCGGATTCGCTGCTGACCAGTTTGGTGATGATTAAGATGAGCACGCGAGCGTATTGCGCAAATATATCTCGAATATATGTATATAGAAGCTGCTTGTTAGCTGCTCATTTTATGCAACGACGCTGGAGGCGATCGAAAATGGCCAAATGAATGTGATTGAGCGAGTCGAGTGTGTGTTGTGTTCGTGTTTGTGTGAGTTTGTGGGTGAGTGTGTCAGTGGGGGCTGTTGGTGGAGGCTTGTGCGGATGGGATTACCTTGATGGCCGTCTGCATGAGGACATTGGTGGCATAATTGACTCCCTTGGAGCCCAGCTGCAGCACTGCCGAGTAGCCCCGCTCCTTGGCCTGATTCACATACTCGTCGATCTCCTGCACAGAGAGAAAAATAACAAAAACGGTACAGAAGAGATGTATACATAAATATGTCTGTGAGATCTGTGTGTTGCCCACCTGTTCGTGGCGCGTCAACATCGGATGCACGAACTTGCGATACAGCGTGGAGCTGCCCTTAGTGGCCGGCGAGAGGAGCCAAAAGACCAGGGCCACCTTTATCTCATAGTAGAAGGGTATCCAGGAGACGAAAATGTCCGTGAATGTTTCAATGCAGGTGAAAAATGCAAAGACAATCCAGTACATCATCCATTTAACCTAGAAGAGTGGAGAAAAAAAAAAGGAAAGAGTTTAGATATTGAATGGGCTTAGTACACCTTAAATATTAAAAATAATTTGCATTAAAATATACCCTAATTTAATATTAAAGCTTATTTTAAATATTATAATCATTTTTGCGTTATCTGTGTTAATAATTAGCTCAATAACCATTTATACATTCCAAAAATGATGGCAAATTTAAGGCAATTTGTTTAAATCAACCATTTTTTAAATGATCAGCATTTACGGTTATTACTTTTGACTAATTTGAGCAATTCTGCTTTTTATTATGAATATCACATCAAAATTAAATGGAATTAGTTAATAATATGAAAGATATTAATGAAAATTTAATTGTTTATCTCTGGTTTTAGAAGGATTTAATAGTACCTCCCCCTTTATGACATTTTTGGTACAGAAAAAGCAACTACAGCTAATATTTTCTTCTACCTCCCTAGGTTTCTTTTAATACTCACATATTCCTTGACATCCTTGGTCCTGACTGCCTTGTAGGAGGCATAGGCCGGATATAGGGTGCCGCAGAACAATCTGAAAGCGGGAAACAGTAAACTCTGAACACAAGTGCGCGGCGCTAGAAATATGACAATCAGCGAACAGATGCAGGCCGTGTTGAAGGAGAGGCACGGCAAGGGACAGCGCTGCAGTATCTCCAAAATACGGCTGACAGCATTGAGATTCTGGACCACCTTTGCGGCAGGTGGGACCAGTGGCGGGGGCTGCTCCACAATATACGCCCCGCCGGCGGCGCTGTAGTCATTGTCCGTGAAATCGCTTTCCAGCGAAGTCATCGAATCCCCCAGCTGATACAGCGGATACGGAGCCCGTCGCCCCTGCTGCTGCTGCTGCTGTTGGGCGTAGATGAATTTTGGATACACGGGTATCACATCCTCATCCACAAGCAGCTGTTGCTGCTGCTCCTCCTCGAGCGAGTAGCTGCGCCCGTAAACAGTGCCTGGCGGATGACGTAGGCGTCGAAGATTAGCTGGCCGCTGGTGATAGAAGAGCGGCTGCGCCCGCGGCTCCTGCTGATAGATTGGCCGGCTCATGGCGACGGCGACTATGCATTGCCCGCAGCAGCGCGCAATTAGTCAGTTCGATCCTGGCCGCTAGAACGCCGAGCAGAGACTGGTGACCGGAGAGCAGCCGTGCGCCATCTAACGCTCTGGCGGGGGGTCTATTAATAAACACTCGCTCGGGTCTCGAGAGCACCAGCAGCAGTAGCAGCCGCTCCGGCAATGTTTACACGGCGGAATGCCAGCCGTAGTTCCGAGCCACCGTACGGGTTAACACAGACGCGGGTAAGCTAATAGCACTTCTTGAGTAATTTTTTAAGGACAGCGAAATGTCTTTAAAAACCAACTCTAGGCATTTAGCTTTAATTATTTAAAGCTGTCTTAGGAAGCATTAGGATGCTGGGAGTTAAGTGGCACCACTACGTACACAATGACACGCTATTTCAAGACACAGGAATACCAACTGTAACAGAAACAATTTCATCATTTGCAAACCGATACAGAGACCGCCTGCTAGCGCATACCAACCGTTTGGCAAGACACCTTGCCACCCCGTTAGGCCGAAGACGTCTGCGCAGAAGACACCCTGCGGACCTATGGATACTCGGCCGAGACAGACATGGACGATTACTTTAACACCATATAATCACACATAAAATGCCCCAAAGTGGCGCTCTTTCCCACCCGCAGTTTCCGGGATCTATAGTTACTATTAATCAAACACGAAAACAAGAGCTACTCTTGTGAAGCGTGATAATTAAACTTACAAAAAATATAGATATATGGATCTATACAATTAAAATTGTTTAATATTGAAAAACTTTAAAATTAATTGTTTAATAGAAAGCTAATAACGACACGTGTTATTTTAATTGTTATATTTTAATAAAATACGAATTAAATTTTGTGATACTGACTGCTAAAAAAAAGAGTGCTAATTATGCGACCCCCACTGTTGCGACATCCAACATATGAACGCAAAAGTGCCAATTCGTTCGCGATCTATAAATATTGACAACAATAGCCGACAATTTTGCGGGGAGTCACACAGAGAGTATATAGCCGGCTGTATATCCATGTTCGGCATCCATATCGGGCAAGGCGAGAAGCGACGCGACGACGAGTGCGACGGCCTCAGAAAGTTGCCAACTCCAAATTAGGAGTTCAATTGAGGGTTAAACACACGCACTCGCACACAGCTGCAAGTGAACGGTACTTGGCGACAGCTGATTAATAAACAAACAATCGGGCAAATCACCAAAGGCGAGCGCTAACCACGCTCGAGAAACCACGGAAATACACTCGTAACACTAAAAAAAAATCAGAAGCGTGACGCCCACACAATTAGGAATCGAGGCGGTGACTCTTCCAAGCATTTTTTTTTTTGCCTCATTCGAAGGCCGAGCTTGAAAAGTTTTTTGGGGGTCAGCAGCGGAAACAGCAGCAGCAGCAGCGGCTTCGCTCTCGCTTGCACTCTCACTCTGTTCGCTTACATGGGGTTAGATGAAGTAATGAGTTACTGGTAATTACTTACATTATCAACCGCGAGAATAGACTGCTGATCATTTTGATGGCCGTCCGGTTTCTTTGTTCTATAGAAAAAAGTAGATGGATTAGTTATAGTCCTTTGTGGCCTCATGCTGGCATTTTACTTACCCTTCTCGTGTAATTTCAGGTGCTCCAAAGATTTTTTAATGAGCAATTTTAACTGGCCAGTTCGAAATAAACTTGACACTGTTTTATGTTACATTCGTTTGTGCACAATTTTCCTGGCTTTCTTGTTGTAAAACTACTGCGATTGGAACGAGGAGAAGCAGGAGGAGATATATGGATTTGAGGACTCCAACTTTTAATTTGACTACGCAATTTTTAGCACCGTGTTGCGTCGCCACTGGATAATTGTGTGCACCGCCAGCTCCGAATTGAACAGCTCGACTACAACTACATGGCTTTGTGCATTTTTTCACTCGTAATGGGCCACTTTTTGTGCTCGAATTTGTGCCTGCATTGCCCGCGAACAAATCGCTTTTGTTTAATTTCGTTCGCTGCAAACAAAAAAACAAAACCGTTTGCTGGACAGAGACAGAGGAACAACAACAAATGAGATGTGCTGAAATGCGCGTTCTGATGCATACTCAAAAAATACCAAAGCGGAAATATACCAAAATAAGAGTGGGGAAAAAGTGGTCACATTAAAATAAAAATATTAAGGTCCTTCTGCACTATTGGCGCAATTAGGGAACTATAATTCACAATGGGCTCTAGCCGTCAGCAGGTGGTAAACACTCTGAATACTGATAAGGGGCACTTCTTCCTTTCTCCTCTCCCTGTTTCCAATTTTATTCTCCAAGGCAAGGGCTCTCTGCACTATTGACTCACTCACTTTGCAGTGCACTATAATTCACAACGGCTTCTTGCCGTCAGCGGGTGATAAGAACGCTGAATTCTATTGGAAGACACACATTTCTTCTTCTTCCTCTTCCCCTCTGTTATATTATATATTTGTATTATTTATTTATTTTTATTATTATATTATAATTATTTGACAGTGCTTTATATACTTTACCCTTTATAACATGTCTCACTGAGAGCGGAGAAAGAGCTGATAGCGTGTCGTCCCCGTCAAAGTTGATAAGACAACCTTATATAATTATATCATAGATCTGAGTTCTAGGCTCTAGCTCGAAAGCACGGACATTATTTTTTTAAAAAAAAAAGACATTTTTATTAACTCTCGGTAGAGAATTAATTTGTAATATTAATAATTAACTTGTTTAAAAAATGTGGAAAGATTGAGGTGAGTTCCCCTATGAGGTGAATAAATCAGAGGTGGCGCGCTTTTTGCATTTTTGGTATATTTTATTACTGACTTGCGGCCACATTGCCGGCTCAAATTGCCAAAAATTGTTAAAGACTAAAAGAATTTATAATAATAATAGCAGAAAAGAACGAAAATGGCGCAGAGTGCACCAGCCTGCAAGGACACGCAGGTGAGTACATCTTCAAGAGGTTTTTCCAGAAAGAGATTGTGATGTTTCCGATATTCCCCAAAAGAACCGGGAAAGCATGCCATGCAGTTGGCTGAGAAATCAAAAATACAAATTAAAGCCATAACTAAAATGTTTATTTTGCAGGATTTTCAATTTAAGCTGCATGACAAATTCGTGGCGTTCAAGAAATGCGGAGAGCCGCGCAGCAATGTAAAATTGCTGGCGATCTCCAGCAGCCGAGGATTGCTATTCGCCGGAAATCCCACGCAGCCGGAACTGAAGGGTAAGTCTGTCCTTGATTTCCCCAAAAGATATCCCACTTAATCCTGCTTAATCCATGCAGTGATCATTCTTAAGGATCTGGCCAATGCCAAGACAACGGGCCAACAGCCGCAGGCGCGCCTCGTCCCCCTGCCCAGCGTTCCCAACTACATCTCGTGCAGCGCGGACGGTAACCTGCTGGCGATCAATCACACCCAGAACGGCACCAGCCTCCTCAGCATCTATGCCGTGCCCTCGTTTATGACGCCGGATATTCGCCCAGTTTACAGCATTCGCTTGGCGCCAGAGGACTATGTGCACGCCGTGCAGCTGCTGTGGAATCCCGTGCTGCCCAACAGTCTGGCCGTGGTCCTCAGCAACGGCGCCCTAGGGATGTACGCCCTGAAGGAGGGCGGGAACTTTGAGATGCACTCGCTGGACAAGAGCCAGCAGGTGAAGTGCGGCTGCTGGTCGCCGAAGGGCAAGCAGATCGTACTGGGCTTTCCCAGCGGCAAGCTGCAGCAGTTCAAGCCGGATCTGACGCCCGCTAAGACGCTGGTGTGCCCGCCGAATGTCCACGATGCCCCCTTCGATACCATCGCCATCCAGTGGCTGTCGACGTTTCAGTTCGCTGTGATCTTCCTGCAGCACGGCGAGGACTGCAATCCCTCGCTGTACATCCTCAATGCACCGAAGGCGGCTGCTCCCAGCTACATCAACTACTATGACATCTGCTACAGCCTGAATGGGCCGCGCAACCATCAGTTCCTGTTCAACCATGTGCCGCAGTGGAACGTCCTCCTGGTGACTTCGGCCAATGGCGTCGAGGTGGGCATCATGGGCACCTCGGAGGCCGGCGATACGCCCGCCTGGCAGCAGTTCACGCTGCTGGATGAGGCCAGGATTGAGCTGCCGCTGAGCGAGTCCACCCAGGACGAGACCTTTCCGCTGGGCTTCGCCTATGACACCTCCTCGACGCACCAGCTGATCATCAACGAGCAGAAGCTCCAGACCATGCCAATGGTGCACGTTCTGGGCTCGGAGGGAGCCCTGCTCTCCTTTAACTTCTTGAACCTGTCGCCGGGGGCAGTGTCGGTCTGCTCGCCGCCTCCACCGGTGGCGGACACTTCAGGTCAGTTCCGAGCACTCAACTCACTGTTGCCAGCCAGCGACGATGAGGAGGAGCAGCAGCAACAACAGCAGCCGACGGAAACTGCCAGCCCTCCGACCAAGGCACCAACTGTTAGTGCTTCCTCGGACTTCTCCTTCGCCTTTACCCCAAACACGGTTACATCGACGCCAGCTCCGGCCAAGGAGAAGCCACAATCAATGTTCTCCTTTGCCAGTCCTGCAGCCAAAGCTGGTCCTGGCTCGCAGCTAACCTTTGGCGCTGCTCCACCGCCAGAACCACTTTCCTTTGCTGCTCCGCCGACCTCAACAGGAGGATTTGGAGGATTCGGCGCACCATCTACAGCTCCGTCTGCTGGATCCATGTTTGGAGCTCCCGGAGCAAGCGCCTTTGGCGGCATGGCCTTGAGCAAATCCCCCTCAGGTCTAATGCCGCCACGCACGACAGCTCCAGAGGCAACAGCAACATCAGCTCCAGCTGGTGGCGCCTCCCTAAGCAAGCCGCTGTACACAGTTCCTCCCACTTTTACGCCAGTGGCCACGAAGCCAGCTCCTCCTTCAGCAGCGGCTCCTTCTGCCCTGCCAGCAGCAGACTCCCTAAAACTAGACGACACAGAGCCCATCATCAGGGACATGATAGCCCTGCAGATCGAGGCCTTCAATGAGGACATTCAGAAGCAAAAGGACCAGACTAAGCAGCTGCTGAACAGCGTAAGGAGCCTAAAACCATTTAAATGAGTTTAAAATCTATTTAACTATTGCTTATCCCTCACAGATTGCCACGCCTTCGGCCCTGAAGGTGTATGCCAAGCGCTTGGACGATCTCCAGGAGTTGAATGAGCAGGCCAAGGATGTGGAATTCGAGTTGGATGTGCAGGGCTTGAGGCAGGGTCTCAACGAGGCCTATGCCATCGTGGCCGAGTGTCGAGGCAAGCTGGAAATCTACAGGAAGCCAGAGTGAGCCATATAATCCTCCTTCTCTCAACGACTCCTTCTAAACCTTTCCTTTCCCTTAGCATTACGCGCCTAATGAACTCGAGCTCTTATGATCCCGCTGGCCGCCGCATGCTGGCCCGTCTCCAGAGCTATGTGGCCGCCAACGAGGCCCAGCTAGGACTGGCCCAGCAGCACATCGATGTGCAGTGGGAGCAGTACCAGGACGTGGTCCGTCGCAACTCCAAGTCGCGCATGCACATGCCCTGCCTGGAGGGCATATACCAGCGCCTGACCAAGCTGCAGAACCTCGCCTCGGATCAGAGGATGCTGCAGAACAGGATCAAGGCCAAGCTCAAGGAGCGCGGACTGCTCCAGGCAGCTCTGCTCGACCAGGAGAAGAGTCGCACGCGCACCATTGAAGCGTGAGTATTTAGATTGCTTTAATTTTTGATTCCGATTGACTGGTTTTTGTTCCAGGGTGGACACTCTGGCCGATTCCATTCTCTCGATGACCCTGAGCCAGGTGGTGGACTCCAATGCTAGCAAACTGACGCAGGAGAAGTTGGACAAGATACGCAGTGTTGTCCAAAGGCAGAAAATCAATATTATATGTCCTCAGCGACCGGATCGCGTGGGCCTCAAATCGGAGGTCATATTGGAGACGAAACGCAAGGCGGAACTGGTTAAGAAGGCGGCAGTCAAGCCAACGACGGCCAACAAGTACACCCAAGCAGCGGCAGCGGCTGCTCCTCCTGCCACTCCTGCCACCGCACCTGTTCAAGCGCCTGCAGCAGCTCCTCAGCTGCCTAAACCGATGCCATCCAAGCCGGCGGTGGTGGAGAAGCCTGCCATGCACACTATGGCTCCCAATCCGAGTGCCACGGCCTTTGCCTTCAGCCAGAGGAGTCCCTTTGCCAAAACTTCAACGGTGACGACTACGACAAATACTTTGACCGCTGGTGAAGCTGCCAAGCCGCCGGGTTCGTCCATTTTCGGCGGCTTGGGCTCCAGTTTTAGTTTTGGTGGCGGGGCAAAGCCACCGCTTTCCTTCGGAGGAGGGGAACAGCACCAACAGCAGCAGCAGCAGCGACGCCTGAGGTAACTCCAGTGTCCAAAACGAACCTCTCGGCAGGCTTTGGAATGGAACAACCGCCGGCATCAGAGCCAGCCAAGCCGAAGGAACCGCCAGCACCCGAGCCTGCAAAGGCGGCACCACCAACTTCAAAAGCGGAGACAAAGTCGTTTGACTTTGGTGGCTTCAAAGGAACTGGCGGTGCTGTGGGCGGTGGGGGTGCTCCGAGCTCCTCCGCCTTTAGCTTCGGTGGTCTGGGCTCATCGTTGGGCTTTGGTGGATCAGTCCCGGCCCCGAAACCGGATGCCCCCACCACTTCAGTCACTGCTGTAACGTCCACGAGCTCCACGCCAGCTGCTCCGTTCGGCCTGTTTGCAGCGGCAGCAGCAGCAGCAGCTCCAAAGCCAGCCACCATTGAGACCAGCAAGCCGTCAGTTCCTGCTACTCCAGCGTCCACGGGCAGTGGAGTGACCAGCACTACGGACCCCATTGGCGGTCTCTTCAGCTCTGTGAACATTTGCAAACCAAACACCAAGGAAACGGCAGCTGGTGAGTTCTTATAATTCCATTTTCCACCTTGAATTGATGTCTAAAAGGAAGTTTCTCTCTTACAGAATCCAGCCAGAAGCCAGCCAGTATCTTTGGTGGCCTCAGTGGCTCATCTTCTGCCAGCAGCTTCTCCTTTGGCGGCGGATCAACAGGCGACGCCTCGAAGGGATTATTTGCCAGCATAACGCCAGTTTCCACGGCGACCACAGTGGCGGCCGAGGCAGCCACCAAAGCAGATCCTGTCACCACAACGGCAGGAGTAAAACCGGCTGATCCTTTGGCTGTGCCAGCAACTACGACAGTGAGTTCGACAGCCACAGCTGCTCCAGCATCAACTGCTGCTGCTGCTACTCCGGTGCCGGGCAGCACCTTCTCCTTCTCCAATGCCTTCAGCAGCCTAAGTGCGGGATCTACGTCCTCGACAGCCCTGACGGCCACAAGCTCCACGGCGTCCACAGCATCCACAGCATCCACAGCGAGCAGCGCTTCGACTTCAGTCTTTGGAGGTGGCTTTTCAGCAGCCACAACAGCAGCGCCGTCAGCAGTGGCCAGCAGTCCCTTCCAGACAAGCGCCGCACCCGCCCAGGCACCCGCTCCCACTGGCAACCTCTTCGGCAGTGTTCCAAAGCCGGAGGTCAGCGCTTTTGGAGTTGGGGCTGCTCCGCCACCGGCGAATGCTACGCCTGCTGCGGGAACTGCACCGCCAACGGGCCTGTTTGCTTCGGCGGCCATCAGCAACCCCGCGCCCTTTGGCAGTCCGCCAGCGGGAGCTGCTGCTTCCGGCGGCAACATCTTTGGCCAGGCCATAAAGCCGAGTGGATTTGGTCAAGTGCCGGCGGCACCCGCTGCTGCTGCTGCCCCAGGTGGAGGCTCTATTTTTGGCGGATCAACTGGTTCGCCGTTCGGTTCGAGCTCCATTTTCGGTGGCACTAATCCACAGAGTCCGGTCAGCGCACCGGCACCTGGAGGAGGTGCTTCTATATTTGGTCAAAGCGTCTTTGGCCAGGCGGCGGCGCAGCCTTCATCGCCGGCATCCGGTGGCAATTTATTCTCCAATCCTGTTGCCTCGCCGCAGCAGCCGCAACCGTCGGCATTTGGCGGTGGTGGAGGCTCCATCTTTGGCTCACCGGCACCGGCTGCAGCAACGCCAGCATCGGGAGGATCGCTCTTTGGTGGCGGCACCACCGGCAGCGCTGGATTTGGCTCCTTCTCGCAGTCATCACCAGCCACGGGTGGCTTTGGATTTGCCCAAGCCGGCGGCGGTGGATCAGTGGCCCAGACGGGCTTTGGGTCGCCGCAATCGCCGCCGCAGCAGCAGCCGACGCCGGGTGGATTTGGGGCCAAGCCCGTGTTTGGCGGAACGCCGGCCTTCGGAGCGAGTCCCACCTTTGGCGGGGCACCCACTTTCGGGAGTCCCAAGGGTTTCGGTGGCTTTGGCGGCGGCGCCAATCCTGTAGCCTCGCCGCCGGCCTTTGGGGCAGCCCCTAAACCGAACGAGGGCAATATCTTTGAGACTCTGGGTGGCCAGGAATCGGGCCTGTCCTTCGGGAATCTGGCCCAGACGGGAAATTCGAATGCCCAGAAGCCGGCCTTTGGAGGGTAGGTTTTCCTCGTCAATATTTCCTTTAGTTCCGCCGCTTATATCAACTTTCTTTTCCTTTCAGATCTAGTTTTATGAACTACCGTTGACTTAATGATTCTGTTGCGTGAAACTCCTTACATTTGTTTGTCCAGTTCTTCGGTTTTGATAAGTTTAACAATTAAAATGCAAACAATATTAAATGATTAAGCAGAAATCGCAATGTTTTAATTAATTCGGGGAATTCTGTGAAAAAGAGATAGAGATATAGATGATATTTATAGAATACAAACACATAGAACTCATAATAATGCTGCTGATAAGGCAGCGACTTTGGTACACTCTTCGTTCATCTCAAGCTCCCGCTGGCTGAGTCAGTTTCTTCCCGCTGACTCTACAATGCAGGCGTACCTCTGGACGATCTTGATCTCCGTGCTCCTGATACAAAAGAGCGCCGCCCAACTGCTAGTGGAGCCATGCGGAGCTCGTTTGAATAGAGGAAGGATTATGCAAGGCGAAAACGCCGAAGAGGAGGCTTCTGCCTGGATGGCAGGCATACGCAATAAAACACACTTTCAGTGCGGAGGCACGGTGATTCATAGGCGTGAGTATTAATATATGTTATATATATTTCCAAAGAAACCGTACTTAAGACTTATCTTTTTGCAGGCTTCGTGTTGACCGCCGCTCATTGCATTGAAGGCCAAGGCAGCCTGTAAGCCTACTTAAAGCGCATTTAAAATTTTTAAAATCTATAATTAAGTAAATATTTGCAGGTTCGTGATGTTGGGCGCCTATAACCTATCGCGACCAACCGTGGAACACAGTGTCAGCAGGGGCATTATACACCATGGTTACTCCAGTCACAACTTTGCGCATGATATAGGCCTGCTTCAGCTGTCCCGCAATATTCAGTTTAGTGGTAAGGTTTAACTTGTTCGTGGCCTAGGACGAAGCTTACTTACTTACTCTCTCCTCCCCGCAGAGGATGTCTATCCCATTTGCATTATCATAAATCCCGCGATGAAGAGCAGAGTGGAAAAATTGTACACATTTGATGCCTACGGCTGGGGCAAGACATGGCGAAGCAGCGTAAGCGAGCTTCTGCAGAAGGTCAGGCTCGATCACTACGATCGGAGTGTGTGCGACAAGTACGTGTATACGCCGCTCACCTCGAACCAGATCTGTGCTGGATCCACGGACGGAGACACCTGTGCCGGCGACTCTGGCGGCCCGCTGACCAGAATGCTCCGTATAAATAACATTGAACGCCAGACACAGCTGGGGATCGTGAGCTTTGGCAAAGTACAGTGCGATGGCGAGGGAACCTATACCGATGTCTCGAGCTATGCCGGCTGGATCAAAGACCAGGTTAAGCAATTTCAATCGGGGAATACCGAGGGATTTTCAGGGATTGTAACGAGTCCACAGTCGTCTCAGCCTGATTCACGGAGTCGTCCTCCGCCCGGATTTGCCAGCAATCCCACACCGAACCCCCGACCTCGGCCTCCGCCAAGGTCGATGTTTTTGTACAACGAATGCGGCGGCGATAATATAGCCTTGAACTTGCTGGTAAAAATATATGGATCCCAATTCGAGCGAAATGGCGTCATGATCACAGACCGTAAGTTCATTTCACATAACCCAGACTTCTCTATACTGTTCCCTTTTCAATTACCAGGCTATGTCCTCACAACTGCCAAGGACTTGCCCTCAAATGCGGACTTGTTGTAAGTATGTTTCGTAAAGATTTCGTATGAAATATAATGTGTTTTTTCTATAGAGACGTTGTCATTGTTCCACCTTCTCATTCTTATGAAGAATACAAAGTCGAATCGGTCACTAAGCATCCAAGCTTTTCAGACGATTCAGACAAGCATGACATAGCCCTGCTGAAGCTGACCAAGTCGATGTCGCTTTCAGGTAATTGGCGACTTTCCTGCTATATCTTAAGGCTGAAACTCAAGGAGATAACTCTCCCTCTTTCAGGCCGAAAGAAGCCAGTCTGTATGTTTCTCGATGTTAGCCACTTTGAGGAGGGAACCTCCGATCCGCAACTTACTATATTCGACTACCGTCGTTCTACTACTTCTACTCCTCGTATTACTACTGCCATTCCACTGGTGACTGAACTCGTTCTCTCTTCTGAGTGTTCCACCAAAATCGGACATCGATTGGAACAGGATCAAAAGTGCATTGAGGAGCGTGCTAATATGACGGTACCATATGGCCAAACTGGAGACATATTGGGCGCACAGATGAGACATTCGGGCAAGAGTTGGTACATTCTAGTTGGAATCGTGAGTTATTCGTCGAATGGTATGCACATTCTCACAGATGTCATGAAATACGTCGATTGGATAGCGGGAGTGGTAAGAAATTATTAATTTTAGACAATAACGGTTGCGATTCCTGACATTCCTGACATAATTTGTAAACGAAGTTTAATCATTTCCGAACTTTTAGCAAGCGAAATAAAAAGCTGGTTCCTAAGTAAATTTCAATATAACAATAAGATGAGTAGCGCCGTACTTGCAATGGAATTTTTCGTACCAGGCTCCCTTGAAATTTTATTCAACAAAGATTATATTTGGTCTTTCGAGCCGGATAGTCTGATTGGCCCTTTTAAAACCCCCCTTTCAAAACACAATGAGCAGCCTTTGGCGTATTTAATGTCCTTAACTTTATTTATATGTACTTAAACGCGAATATTTAATTTGATTAAATACAGTGACTATGTTTCTTTGCACATTTAAAATAAGACAATGCGAAATACAGTTTTTTATGCAATATACCTCAGAGAAAGAAGTATATGTGCACTTTTTAATTTGCTTAACGGTAAATTTTTTGTAGGTGTGCCAATTTGTACTGTTATCTGTTGTGAAGGTCTAGCACTCCAGTATTCCTTTTTGCGCTTCATTCTATGTACCTTTTTCAAAAATATGTGTAGCAATTTCTTTATTCAGCAGAAAGTAAGTTTAATTGTTTTTAACCGTTTGGAGATAAAAAAGTTGTTGTAATTTTAATTTTACGGGAGAATGCCACGTGGAACGCATTTGTCGAAGATCGCGGTCTGATCAAAGGGCTGGCCGAATCTGGCAAGAATGTTTCTTATATTGCCGCCAGACTAAATCGGCATAGAAACACTATTGCAAACTTCCTTAAAAATCCGGAAATGTATGGGAAAATAAAGCGGAGCGGCAGACCCACGGAAATCGATGCACGGTGCAAGAGGCAAATTCGGCGTCTAGCCGTTGAAAACAACAAGTCTTGCATGGAGATCAAAGGTCAACTGAAGCTTGACATATCCAAAAGGCGTATTAATAAAAGTTTGAAGGAAAACGAAACCATTACATATGCCTCCCGCGACGCTATACTGAGGCTATTGAAGCGCCACATAACCGCCCGACTATTATTTACTGAAAAATACAAGTTTTGGTCAGAGGAGTTCACTAAAGTTATATTTTCGGACTAAAAAGTTTAACCTAGACAGCCCTGACTCCTGCCAAAAGTATTGGCGCGACAAAAGGCAACCACGGCAGCACTGGTATAAGCGAAACCATGGTGGAGGATCATTAATGGTTTGGGCTGGATTTGGGCATGCTGGAAAGTCTCCCCTCTGTTTTATGTATGTAGAGTTGTTGGAAACAGTGCTGATTGAATTTGCTGGAAACCTTTATGGGGATGAGTGGATCTTCCAGCAAGACAACGCGCCAATACATACGGCACGTAAAACAAAAGATTTTTGGATGGTAGAAAAATTCCTAATTGCAGTGGCCAGCGATCAGCCCGGACCTAAACCCAATAGAAGATCTTTGGGGAATATTATCCAACAAAGTTTACAAGAATGGACGCCAGTTTGACACCGTAAATGACCTGGAAAAGGAATTGCTCCAGGAATGGGATCAAATTAACCCTACAATACTCCAAAATTTGGCAACCTCAATGCCAAACCGGATTAATCAAATTTTCACTAAAAAGGAAAACATATTAATTATTAAAAACTAAAAAAATCTAAAAAATTATTTCATTAGTATTTTTAATTTTCACTTTCTATGCACATATACTTATTTTATATGAATTTAAATTTTATCACTAAATATTTTTCGATCCTTTAAGCCTATGAAAATAAGATTGTTATTTTTTCGTTAATATGTACATATACTACACAAATAAAAAAAATCCAAAACATTCTCTTTGTTCTTAGCATTTTTGTTTGAAATAATATCAATGCACATATACTTCTTTTTCTGAGGTATATTAAGATATTAAATTTAACTACTTTCCAAGTTCGAAAAGAAATCAAACGGAGTCTCCTCGTTGTGAATTATTAAAAGACTTACTACGTGGAACTCGAAATGGACGGACAACGAACGGACGGAGTACAGATGGTAGAGCTTAAAACGAACTTTAAATAAACGGATGCGTTTTGTGCTTCGTGCTTAGTGCTTCGGATCCTTGTTGTAATCCACGTAGACGCGCACTACCTCGCCGGAGTACTTGCGCTGCGAGGGCATGAAGTAGAAGTCGGGCGTGTCGGAGCCGCCGTTCTGGCGCGGATCATCCCGCGACCGATCGTAGCCAGAGTCGCGATCGCGATCCTGGCGATGACGACGTTCCTCCTCGCGCTCTCGCTCCCGCTCCCTGTCCCGGCTGCCCTGGCGGGTGGCCCGCCTGTCGTGGGTGTAGTAGCCCGATGGCTGCATGCTGGCCGGGCTCTGTTGGTAGTGATGCGCCTGCCTGGGCAGCGAGTAAGCCCGCTCTGCGTACGAACTACGCGAGTTGGGTGCTCCGCTACCGCTGACGCTGCTCTCCTGGGTGGCGGCGGCGGAGGCACGTCCATTGGAGCGACTGCCATTGGCGCTGCCGCTGCTCTTGCCCTGACCCGTGGGACTCTCGTGATACATTTGGGACTTGCTGGTGGGTGAATGGGACATGGGCAGGGTGGTCTGCTGACTGCTCGTGGTGGACTGATGGCGGTGACGGGCCTTCTCTTTGGCCGTGGTGCTGTTGGTCATGTGCTTCTCCTCCGTCTCGCCATAGGGATCAAATGCGTAGTTGGTGTTCGAGGCGAACTCCTTCCAGGGTGAGTTCTGGATAAGTTTCTCCTGCAAGCACAACAAGAGAGATGTCGGCATGAAATTAAGGCGGAAATTCGTAGGATTCTAGTTCAACCAGTCAGCATTTGGAGGGGGTGTCTCTAAGGTTTGGGATATGAAGTTCTAAAGTGGACAGATCATGTTTAACACAGGAAAAAATGTATTGACAAATTTGTAAGAGAAATTTGATTTAATTAAAAAATAAAGCCTAAAAGTATGCAAAGAAAACGTATTTAAAAGGCTTATCTTTTATAGCATACTTTTAGGTAAATTTTTAAGGGACTTTAAATCTCTGGAAACTTTTTTAATTAAATTTTTCTGTGTTTCACTGCTCTGGAAATGTGTCTTGTGCCTGCGTTTAAGCCGAATCACTTAACATTCCTAAACAAACCAAAGTCCAGGTACAAGAAGAAGTCAGTTAATAGTTGGGTAGAGTTAAGAAGGCAGCTGGAAATCTACAAGAGGATTAAGGGCACTATTCCAAGGGTTGCCCACATAGCATATAGCAAATGCTGACTGGCCAGGAGAACCCGATCACACAAACTAAACGAGAAATGCGAAATGGATATAATTAGGACGCACAGGAAGAGATTGTTAAGGAGACAGACAAAGAAAGAGAGGAGAAGAAAGGAGAGAACACCGTGAAGAGTGGCAAGGTGGGTGAGTTTTATTTTTTCGTATTTTGTTAGGTGACGAGGTGTTAATGCAACAAAACAGAAACCACAAGAAAATATAGAGTTTTGAATTACCCATTGAGTTATAGAATTTCGATAAACGCACGCGGCGGCACACACTCAGATACAGATACAGATACAGATACGGCAAATTAAACTAACTAAAAGAAGGCTTCGAAATTAAATTGTAAATGCGCCCAAGGCAGCTCGCGTTTCAGGTGGATCGGGCAGTGGGATTTTCTATATAGTAAGTATTGTATATATCTGATCTTATAGATCGCTAGAGGGCTGATAGTAGCGCTGGTTAGTGTTGGGATGCTCATGAGTGAGTGAACAAAAAAGAGTTGTTCACTAAACTGAGTGAGTGAACATGTTCCTTCCTATTTGTTCTTTTTTGTTCACTTGTTCATTTTTGCTCACTTTTTTTCGGTTGTTCAATTTTGTTTTTTTTTGTTTACTTGCTCATTTTTGCTCACTTGTTCAGATTTTCATTGTTCAATTTTGTTCAGCTAGTCTTTTTGGTTAATTTTTGTTCAGTAACTCTTTTTTATATGGTATTTTTTGCATTGTTATCTCAGATTGCGCAAAAATGAGCAACCACATGCCCGTACTTTATTTTAAATTCGAATTGCCAGAAACATAAATGTTTTAATTTAAAAAAAATTAACAAAAAGCAATTTAACTATAAGAATTTTGTTTATGAATTTAATTTTTCTAAGATATATTTTTTATCAATAAATCATATCAGATTGTTGGCATTTGTCAAGAACGAATGTATATATGTGTGCTTTTTTACTTGCAAAGAATATATCCGTATATGAAAACATAAATATACATACATATGTATATCAGATTTAAACTAATATTTAACATATGGATTTTTTTAGTCGTTGAAATGCAATGCTCAGCAGTCTGTTTATGAACAGGTTATAAAAAGGCAATGAACAGTGAACAAGTGAGCCAGTGAGCAACTGAGCAATGAACAAGTTAGCAAAATGAGTGAGTTGACTCTTTTGAAAAAAAAGAACAGGTGAACATGTTCACCCAAATGAGCAGTATTTACCCAACACTAGCGCTGGTGCTGTCGCTGTTGGTACATGCGCCACTCTTCGGGTATCACGTAAACCAGCTTTGAACGACACAGGGTAATATATATGGGTAAAGATTATTAAGAAAGGATTGAAACAGGCCAGGGCAGCACAGAGGAAGTGGTACTACTTGACATATTTAATATTTTGGATTGGTTTTCTAATAATTTTGAGTAATAAATCCACAGCATCCACAGCGAGCAGCGCTTCGACTTCAGTCTTTGGAGGTGGCTTTGCAGCAGCCACAACAGCAGCGCCGTCAGCAGTGGCCAGCAGTCCCTTCCAGACAAGCGCCGCACCCGCCCAGGCACCCGCTCCCACTGGCAACCTCTTCGGCAGTGTTCCAAAGCCGGAGGTCAGCGCTTTTGGAGTTGCGGCTGCTCCGCCACCGGCGAATGCTACGCCTGCTGCGGGAACTGCACCGCCAACGGGCCTGTTTGCTTCGGCGGCCATCAGCAACCCCGCGCCCTTTGGCAGTCCGCCAGCGGGAGCTGCTGCTTCCGGCGGCAACATCTTTGGCCAGGCCATAAAGCCGAGTGGATTTGGTCAGGTGCTTCTATATTTGGTCAAAGCGTCTTTGGCCAGGCTGCGGCGCAGCCTTCATCGCCGGCTTCCGGTGGCAATTTATTCTCCAATCCTGTAGCCTCGCCGCCGGCCTTTGGGGCAGCCCCTAAACCGAACGAGGGCAATATCTTTGAGACCCTGGGTGGCCAGGAATCGGGCCTGTCCTTCGGGAATCTGGCCCAGACGGGAAATTCGAGTGCCCAGAAGCCGGCCTTTGGAGGGTAGGTTTACCTCGTTTATATTTCCTTTAATTCCGCCGCTTATATCAACTTTTTTTCCTTTCAGATCCAGTTTTATGAACTACCGTTGAGTTAATGATTCTGTTGCGTGAAACTCCTTGCATTTGTTCGTCCAGTTCTTCGGTTTTGATAAGTTTAACAGTTAAAATACAAACAATATTAAATGATTAAGCAGAAATCGCAGTTTTAATTATTTCGGGGAATTCTGTGACGTACAGATAGAGATAGAGATGAAATATATTGAATATAGACACATTATTATGAATGCTGCTGATAAGTCAGCGACTTTGGTACACTCTTCGTTCATCTCAAGCTCCCGCTGGCTGAGTCAGTTTCTTCCCGCTGTCTCTACAATGCAGGCGTACCTCTGGACGATCTTGATCTCCGTGCTCCTGATACAAAAGAGCGCCGCCCAACATCTAGTGGAACCATGCGGAGCTCCTCTGACGAGGATTATGCAAGGCAAAAACGCCGAAAGGGAGGCTGCTGCCTGGATGGCAGGCATACGCAATATAACACACTTTCAGTGCGGAGGCACGGTGATTCATTGGCGTGAGTATTAATATATGTTATATATATTTCCGAAGAAACCGTACTTAAGACTTGATTTATATTCTCTTTTTGCAGGCTTCGTGTTGACCGCCGCTCATTGCATTGAAGGCCAAGATAGCCTGTTAGCATACTTTAAGTGCTTTCTAATTTTTAAAATTAATAATTAAGTATATATTTGCAGATTCGTGATGTTGGACGCCTATAACCTATCGCGCCCAACCGTGGAATACAGTGTCAGCAGGGGTATTATACACCATGGTTACTCCAGTGAAAACATTGCGCATGATATTGGCCTGCTTCAGCTATCCCACAATATTCAGTTTAGTAGTAAGGTTTAACTTGTTCGTGGCCTCGGACGAAGCTTACTAACTTACTCTCTCCTCTCCGCAGATAAGGTCTATCCCATTTGCATTAATATAAATCCCGCGATGAAGAGGAAAGTGGAAAACTTGGACGCATTTGATGCCTACGGCTGGGGCAAGACATGGCGAACCAGCGTAAGCGAGGTTCTGCAGAAGGTCAGGCTCTACCACTACGACCGCAGAGTGTGCGACAAGTACGCGTATACGCCGCTCACCTCGAACCAGATCTGTGCTGGATCCAGGGACGGAGACACCTGTGCCGGCGACTCTGGCGGCCCGCTGACCATGCCTCTAGATAACATTAAAGGCCACCAGACACAGCTGGGGATCGTGAGCTTTGGCAAAACACAGTGCGATGGCGAGGGAACCTATACCGATGTCTCGAGCTACACCGGCTGGATCAAAGACCAGGTTAAACAATTTCAATCGGGGCATACCGTAGGATTTTCAGGGATTGTAACGAGTCTACAGTCGTCTGAGCCTGATTCACGGAGTCGTCCTCCGCCCGGATTTGCCAGCAATCCCACACCGAACCCCCGACCTCGGCCTCCACGAAGGTTGATGTTTTTGTACAACAAATGTGGCGGCGATAATATAGCCTTGAACTTGCTGGTAAAAATATATGGATCCCAATTCGAGCGAAATGGCGTCATGATCACAGACCGTAAGTACACAGCGACACAGTTCCCGACTGCCTCAAGCTATTCCCTTTTCACTTACCAGGTTATGTCCTCACAACTGCCAAGGACTTGCCCTCAAACGCGAACTTGTTGTAAGTACGTTTCGTAAAGATTTCGTATGGAATATAATGAGTTTTTTCTATAGAGAGGTTGTCATTGTTCCACCTTCTCCTTCTTATGAAGAATACAAAGTCGAATCGGTCACTAAGCATCCAAGCTTTTCAGACGATTCAGACAAGCATGACATAGCCCTGCTGAAGCTGACCAAGTCGATGTCGCTTTCAGGTAATTAGCGACTTTCCTGCTATATCTTAAGCCTGAAACTCAAGGAGATAACTCTCCCTCTTTCAGGCCGAAAGAAGCCAGTCTGTATGTTTCTCGATGTTAGCCACTTTAAGGAGGGAACCTCCGATCCGCAACTTACTATATTCGACTACCGTCGTTCTACTCCTCGTATTACTACTGCCATTCCACTGGTGACTGAACTCGTTCTCTCTTCTGAGTGTTCCACCAAAATCGGACATCGATTGGAACAGGATCAAAAGTGCATTGAGGAGCGTGCTAATATGACGGTACCATATGGCCAAACTGGAGACATATTGGGCGCACAGATGAGACATTCGGGAAAGAGTTGGTACATTATAGTTGGAATCGTAAGTTATTCGTCGAACGGTATGCACATTATCACAGATGTCATGAAATACGTCGATTGGATAGCGGGAGTGGTAAGAAATGACTAATTTTAGACAATAACGGTAGCGATTCCTGATATTTTATAATTTGTAAACGAAGTTTAATCATTTCCGAAAGAAAGCGAAATAAAAGCTGGTTCCTAAGTAAATTCCAATATAACAATAAGATGAGTAACGCCGTACTTGCAATGGAATTTTTCGTACCAGGCTCCCTTGAAATTTTATTCAAAAAAGATTATATTTGGTCTTTCGAGCCGGAGCCCTTTTAAAACCCCCCTTTCAAAACACAAAGAGCAGCCTTTGGCGTATTTAATGTCCTTAACTTTATTTATATGTACTTAAACGCGAATATTTAATTTGATTAAATACAGTGACTATGTTTCTTTGCACATTTAAAATAAGACAATGCGAAAACATTCTGAATGCACGTACCTAATTGCAATTACAATCGATTGCTTGATTGTTTTTTGTGTGATTTGTGTTTGTTGCCTGCTGTAAGAGCATTAATTTCTATGCAAAAAATATTTACAATTCACTAAGTTGTAGAATCATGCGTTGTTTTTGTGTGTGTGCGTTTTGTGGTGTAAAGCTGGCGCACCTGGAAAAGCCAACGGGAAGACCATCGCCACTGCGATCCCGAACTGCTTTATGGCAAAATCGAAACTAAGGAGAGCATAGGAGAGAAGGGAAGTGCACAGTAAATAATTTGATCGTTTTGTTAGAACTTGGAATACAACAAAATATTCAGCTTCAACTTAAGAGATATGGTGTTTATACGAGAGTATGAAAAAAATACAGTTTTTTATGCAATATATATTAAGATATTAAATTTAACTACTTTCCAAGTTCGAAAAGAAATCAAACGGAGTCTCCTCGTTGTGAATTATTAAAAGACTTACTACGTGGAACTCGAAATGGACGGACAACGAACGGACGGAGTACAGATGGTAGAGCTTAAAACGAACTTTAAATAAACGGATGCGTTTTGTGCTTCGTGCTTAGTGCTTCGGATCCTTGTTGTAATCCACGTAGACGCGCACTACCTCGCCGGAGTACTTGCGCTGCGAGGGCATGAAGTAGAAGTCGGGCGTGTCGGAGCCGCCGTTCTGGCGCGGATCATCCCGCGACCGATCGTAGCCAGAGTCGCGATCGCGATCCTGGCGATGACGACGTTCCTCCTCGCGCTCTCGCTCCCGCTCCCTGTCCCGGCTGCCCTGGCGGGTGGCCCGCCTGTCGTGGGTGTAGTAGCCCGATGGCTGCATGCTGGCCGGGCTCTGTTGGTAGTGATGCGCCTGCCTGGGCAGCGAGTAAGCCCGCTCTGCGTACGAACTACGCGAGTAGGGTGCTCCGCTACCGCTGACGCTGCTCTCCTGGGTGGCGGCGGCGGAGGCACGTCCATTGGAGCGACTGCCATTGGCGTTGCCGCTGCCGCTGCTCTTGCCCTGACCATTGGGACTCTCGTAATACATCTGGGACTTGCTGGTGGGTGAATGGGACATGGGCAGGGTGGTCTGCTGACTGCTCGTGGTGGACTGATGGCGGTGACGGGCCTTCTCTTTGGCAGTGGTGCTGTTGGTCATGTGCTTCTCCTCCGTCTCGCCATAGGGATCAAATGCGTAGTTGGTGTTCGAGGCGAACTCCTTCCAGGGTGAGTTCTGGATAAGTTTCTCCTGCAAGCACAACAAGAGAGATGTCGGCATGAAATTAAGGCGGAAATTCGTAGGATTCTAGTTCAACCAGTCAGCATTTGGAGGGGGTGTCTCTAAGGTTTGGGATATGAAGTTCTAAAGTGGACAGATCATGTTTTACACAGGAAAAAATGTGTTGACAAATTTGTAAGAGAAATCTCTAGATATTTGATTTAATTAAAAAAGAAAGCCTAAGTGTATGCAAAGAAAACGCATTTATAAGGCTTATCTTTTATAGCATACTTTTAGGTAAATTTTTAAGGGATTTTAAATCTCTGGAAACTTTTTTAATTAAATTTTTTCTGTGTTTCTCTGCTCTGGAAATGTGTCTTGTGCCTGCGTTTAAGCCGAATCACTTAACATTCCTAAACAAACCAAAGTCCAGGTACAAGAAGAAGTCAGTTAATAGTTGGGTAGAGTTAAGAAGGCAGCTGGAAATCTACAAGAGGATTAAGGGCACTATTCCAAGGGTTGCCCACATAGCATATAGCAAATGCTGACTGGCCAGGAGAACCCGATCACACAAACTAAACGAGAAATGCGAAATGGATATAATTAGGACGCACAGGAAGAGATTGTTAAGGAGACAGACAAAGAAAGAGAGGAGAAGAAAGGAGAGAACACCGTGAAGAGTGGCAAGGTGGGTGAGTTTTATTTTTCGTATTTTGTTAGGTGACGAGGTGTTAATGCAACAAAACAGAAACCACAAGAAAATATAGATTTTGAATTACCCATTTAGCTATAGAATTTTGATAAACGCACGCGGCGGCACACACTCAGATACAGATACAGATACAGATACGGCAAATTAAACTAACTAAAAGATGGCTTCGAAATTAAATTGTAAATGCGCCCAAGGCAGCTCGCGTTTCAGGTGGATCGGGCAGTGGGATTTTCTATATAGTAAGTATTGTATATATCTGATTTTATAGATCGCTAGAGGGCTGATAGTAGCGCTGGTGCTGTCGCTGTTGGTACATGCGCCACTCTTCGGGTATCACGTAAACCAGCTTTGAACGACACAGGGTAATATATATGGGTAAAGATTATTAAGAAAGGATTGAAACAGGCCAGGGCAGCGCAGAGGAAGTGGTACTACTTGACATATTTAATATTTTGGATTGGTTTTCTAATAATTTGGAGTTTCTATGAAATACAAATAATTCATTAGATTAATGTCTTTAAGGCAATATACAAAATATGAGATTTTCGTTATCAGTAACATTTCCAAAGAACTGTTGATAATTATTTTATTTGATGCTCAAAAACATTATCATTTTCTTGAAAAAATGGCACATTTGAAATTATTTATTTATATAAGAAAAGCCTCTGAGCAGCCCGACCCAATGCTGACCCACTCGATCCTGTCAAGACCCCATCACTCACCTTGGTGTTCTTGCTCTTGCGCGACGTCTTCCAAATGGTGCAGAAGGCCTGGATCAAGGCGATAAGCACCAGAGCCGCAATCAGACCCAGAACGATGTATAACCTAGTCTCGGAGAGATCGAAGAAGGAGAGCAGAGTCTCCTTGGCATTGGGCTCGGAAGAGCTCTTGTCTACAAAGAGGTTAAAGATTAATAAGTTAGGGATGACTTATAAGAAATTATCAAGAGCCAAACTTACATTCCAAGGCCTCAAAGTCCAGGTACTGAGGGTCCACTGTCAGTGAGCCCACGCGACCGGTGGCTACCTGATCCTTCAAAGCTGAGCGTATGACATCGGCGTTCTTCTGGGCCGCTTCCTCGCCCGATTTGTCCACGGCATTGCTCTCCAAGCTATGCATCTTCTCCACATCGGCCTTGTCGAACATGGCTTGAACCTTGGCCACCATGGTACTGCCCTCCCTGGAAAGGAGTTAAAATATACAAGAATTATTATTGGAAGACCTTATAAATTTCCTTTTCTCTATAGCTTACTTTTCGAAGCCCAATATCTCCGTTTTGTAATACCCAGCCAGAGAACTCAGAAGGCCATTAAAGGAGTCCGAGATGGTGGCTGCTAGGTTGTTGAACTCCACAGTGCCAGGCTTGGGAGCTTCATAGGATTCGCCCAGGTTCATGAGCTTAACGCCCACAGCGTAGACCAGACGGCTGGGAGCCGGGGTGCTAGTGCCCACAAATACAGCCTCGAGTTCTAAGGGAAGTAATCAGTAAATTAAAAATTCTTAATTGATTAATTAGGGATTCCTCACCCTTGCCACACGACTTGATGCACACCCGCTGCGAGGACACGCTGGGCACCTGTTCATGCTTGCGTATCTTCTTGTTCACCACATTGAAGGCACCGCCCAAAACCGGGAAGAACAGGTACAGGCAGTGGTCGTCCGTGAAGGACAAGTCCTGCTCATCGTTGCTGACTCGCTTTCGGTTGAACTCCAGAATGGTCACGCCCTTTTCGATGCGTCCGGAGGCATTGTAGATGTCCTGGCGATCGTCCAGCTTGGGTGGAGCATAGCCCAGCACCCAGGTGTCCATGAGGAAGGGTCTGCCGTTGCGTTTGTCCACCCAACCGATGATGGAATCCGTCTGCGACATTCTCTGGTCATTGCTGAAGCCGATACCAGTCCATGTCTCCGTGTTGGAGGTCTCAATGTGCCAGCGCATCTCATCGCCCTTGCCGACCGTCTCCCAGCTGGCATAGTACTCGCAGGTGTGCTCCTGGGGAGAGCAGTTCGACGGATACTTCCAGTGGCCAAAGCAATCGTTATCCAAGACATTGGTGCTCAGATCACTGCGATCCGTGCTATTGGAGGGCTTGTCTTTCTCTGTTGAAGAGGAAAGGAAAGTTTATAACAAAGAACCAAGTTAAATTGGATTCATTACCCACCAAAAAAGTTAATCTGGGTAACTCCACGCTGCATCTTGTGTCCATGGTACTTGAGCTCATCCGGCTGATAGAAGTCCTTGACAGTCGAGGACTCCGTCTCCAGTCCGGAGGCTGGTACATGCACATAGCTGCCTGGCTCCTGGCCCTTGGCCCAGATCACATGGGTCAAAGCATCGTCCAGAGTGTGATCGGTTGGCTCATCGGCCACCAGCTTCTTGCGGAAGATAATAGTGGTCACACCGTTCTCTTCGAAGCCCGTGCCCAAGGCCAGGTTGGACTTGCCGCCGTAGAACTCATCGCTGCGCGGAGTGGATCGGTCACGGGTGTAGTAGTCTCCCACCCGGCTGGCCATTCCCCGAGCTGCTCCGATGACGATGTCCGTGCAGTCCATCGGGTTGAAGTCATGGCGCGGTGTGTAGGCATTCAGGCGGTACTTGGGTGCATCTGTGGATTATTAGGGGATTATTTACTATATTTTACAAGCTTTTGGAGGCACAAGATCCTTACCTGTCTCCGCCTCACGGCGTTGACGATCCGACTTGGTGCTGACGCGGTAGGAGACGCTGTGGGAGACGGAGGTGACACCCTCCTTGGCGAAATTACCGGCTACCCTCTTGGACTTGGTGCTCTGCGCCTCTGGCTCGCTTTTTGGCTCAGGTTCGCTCTTGGGTTCGGGCTCGGACTTGGCCTCAGGCTCACTGGTGGGTTCCGGTTCGCTCGTGGGTTCCGGTGTGCTAGCTGGCTCTGGTTCGCTCTTCGGTTCCGGTTCGCTTTTAGGTTCCGGTTCACTCTTAGGCTCAGGCTCGCTCTTAGGCTCAGGCTCGCTCTTAGGCTCAGGTTCGCTCTTCGGTTCCGGCTCGCTTTTTGGTTCGGGTTCGCTCTTAGGTTCCGGTTCACTCTTGGGCTCTGGTTCACTCTTGGGCTCTGGTTCACTCTTGGGCTCTGGTGCGCTCTTTGGTTCTGGAGCGGCCCTGAGCTCGGCTAAGCGCTTAGGCTCTGGTTCGCTCTTAGGTTCGGGCTCGCTCTTCGGTTCTGGTTCGCTTTTAGGCTCAGGCTCGCTCTTAGGCTCCGGTTCACTCTTCGGTTCCGGCTCACTCTTAGGCTCAGGTTCGCTCTTCGGCTCAGGCTCACTCTTTGGCTCAGGCTCGCTCTTCGGTTCTGGCTCACTTTTAGGTTCCGGTTCACTCTTAGGCTCTGGTTCACTCTTGGGTTCCGGTTCACTCTTAGGTTCCGGTTCACTCTTGGGTTCGGGTTCACTCTTGGGTTCCGGTTCACTCTTCGGTTCCGGAGCAGAGCTTTGCTCCACCGTTGTGGTCAAATCTCCAATGTCCCGAACCAACGGGAAGTTCTTGCACTCCGGGGTCAGACCGCGCGGCCTCCAGCCCAAGCCCACCCACGAGGTGCCGTTTACCTTGAGCACCACCTCGATCTCCTTCTGCTCCTCGAGGAGTCGCCAGTAGACATGGTAGTCGGGCGAGAGCTCCTTCTTGGCATACGAGGACAGGTCGAGGTCGGTGGTCTTGTACGGCGATCGCTTGTTGCAGCCGATTCCGAACCATCCAAAGTTGCAGTAGCATTGCCGGCGGGGGAGAGAGGTTCCTCCCAAATCCACGCACTTGCCCTGGGTACCGCAGTCGGCATCCGCGGAGCACTCGTCCTTGTACTGGCACTGCGGGCCATAGAAGTTCTTTTCGCACTTGCAGCGCGAGGTGAAGTACTTGCCGTTTCCAGAGCAGGTCTCCTTGAAGTCCTTGCGCTTCTTGATGTCCACATCGGCGCAGGACCAGAAGCGATAGCTATTGGACCACTCGTCCGCCTGCCGGAGCAGCCGCAAGGTGCAGTTGAAGCACTCAAAGTCCCGACTAATGTTCACCTGGTACGACTGGGCACTATAAATGAAGAAATTAAGAAAGGAGTTTTAGAGGTAAGTCTATAATTACAGAGATTTATGATTTATATCGGTATTATTTATTTATAATAGGTATTATCTTCCAATTAACAGCCTAAACTTACGTGACATCTGTTCGCACAAATTCCGAATTATTGACGTGGGGCGTCAGGTCCAAAACAGGTCGATCAAGGGCATCCAATAGTTGCAACCGAAAGCCGCCCTGGAAAAGTTACGATTACGATTATGTTAAGATTATGGTTATGGTTGCTCGCCGAAACAATGACTGAGAACTTGTGACACGATGTCGTGCATCCACAAACATGGGAATCTCAGGTCTCGAATCTCGGATCTCGGATCTCAGGGCCTGTGACTTTGAGACTGCGTGCATGTGAAGCAATCGCTCGAGAATGGAATGGATATACGCTCGGATTCTTGGCTAATTAGCCCCCCGGCGATAAGAACCACAAAGGGGCGTGTTATAGTGCTCCCATTGCAACATTGCATCAGATCCGATCCGATCCGATCCACTTACCTTGTGCGGATAGGCCAAATGCCAGGTGACGTTGAACGGCAGGCCGGAGAGCAGCGTGGTGCGTATGGAGCCTGGAACGGGAGAATGGAGAATGGAGTGGTGAAAATCAGAGCGTGATCAGTGAGCCGGTGATTACGGGTGACAGTCGACGTCGAGGGCCATCTATTTGCCCAGCTCTAGCCGCATAATTAAATCCACTCCCCCTGGAGTTGGACTGGTTACTGGTTCTGCATTGAATGGCAACGAGTGCACCTGCATCGGAGGATACATGCTGTATTATATGTCTGTGCCAAGACCCAGCCCCAACATCTTTGTGAACCTGCCCAGGCAAATTTCATACTCGTCTGTTGCATAAGATCAATGCGGTAATCTTCGCTGAATGCCGAAGCTGACCAGCTGTGAAAAACGTACAACCTGAATGGGCTCAATGGTTGGAGGGACAGAGTGTTGCAGAAGCAGATGCACAGAGAGAAACATCAATCAGGCAAGTCACATAAGTCAATTTCTTAAATTTCTTGTATTTTATAACTTATATTTATTGCAGAGACTACAATCAATATTTATAGAGATTTTTCAACTAACTAGACACAAAAATATGACCCTACTTTAAGGCCAACATTAGTTTCCTTTGAAACAGAGTTGCCCACACACGGTCCCCGAGGTCCCATAGCTGGTTTAAGACCTGTACAGGAATATAAGTCTCCCTACAATATTATTTTAAAATCCGTGGGATTCGAATGCTCATTATTTTCTTTGTTCCTGCATATTTCTACGGTAATTTTAAATAATAATTCACTGAGAAAAGCTTAATTTCGTGCGGTGACAGCTGTCGAAATCAGTGAAGCTTAAAACCTAAGAGGAATTATGTGGTTTTGGGCCTGAAACTTAGTCAAAAAATATTTCCCTATTAAAACTTGATGTTAAATAATATTACAGAGTTAAAAAAAACCCATCTTAGGTTTTTTTTTTCACTGTGATGTTAGAGCCTCTGAAGAACCGCTGTGGCTATCAATGCCCAGCCTCGCACATCGTTGGCAGCCAATACTCGCCGAACGAGTCGCTAATTGAGGCCATTAAACGTTTATAGCGATCTCCGAAAGCGAAAGGAGGAGTGTCACTTTCCCGATGTCCCCGCGCGCTTGTTTTGTGCAAATAAGGAAGCTGAAAATTATGATTACTGCTGCTGCTGCTGCTTCGCGGCACGAGATCGCACCACAGTTAGCCAAAGTCTGGAAACCAGTGACCACTCGATGGCCGCTCAATGGTCGTGCAGCAGCTGCCAGTTGGTCATCCCAAAATGGTCATGAGCTGACAGTCTAAGCGATGGACATGACGCCAAGTTGTTTTTGGATACTCAACCATCATCTCGGGTATATCATTCAGCGGGTCTTGAGTGGAATCTCTCAAGCTTAGATGCTGGCAGGGTATTCTGTGGTCAGAGATATAGTCTTTGTTATGCCGCTGCAGCTGCAGTGTCCATTTTGTGGGTCACCGGCTGCTCCGAGAGTTCTTTTGTGCGGAAAAACTCTTGATTTCTATTGCGCAACCGCTCGGCTGGAAATGAACAGGGCTTCCCTGTCGGCTGGCTTTCTGGGCCACTGGGAAAAAAAATGCAAATCAGTTCGAATCAAATCGAATGCGGATCAGGGCATTCTTAACATTTCATTGCACCTGACAGGCCCCACAAAGCGAGACACACAGACCTCACACGGCTACGGCTATGGCTTTTGGCTTCCCATGGCTTTGTTTTGACTCGAGACTGGAGGGAAAAAAAGCCGCCAAACCAGATCGAGAAATGGGTTAAGCGACTATCGGTCGGATAAATCAAGTGTTCCCATTAATAAATCGAAACACAACACAAATTATGCGGCCCCGAAAGGGGCGGCACCGATTCCGAATCGCATCCGAATCCATGCACCAAATTAGCAGGTGTTTTTTTCGGTCAAGTATTTCACTCTTGGCTTTACATTTTTCACGTTTCTCGCTCCGATCGGTCTGGTTAATATTTTATACGGTTTTTTCGTGTTTTTTTCGCTGCTCAAGCAGCTCCGCGTCATATTTCCCATGAGCTCGCGGCCCGCGAAAGTTGTTCACCTTTGCGTTTTGTTTTTGGAGGCTGCTGTAATTTGTACCTGTATCTGTGCCGCTGTATCTGAGCCCGGTTGAGCTTGAACTCGCCGGCATCGGCATCGGCATCGTCTGGCCATTTCGAAAGTCCGTTCCGATCTTGTACCGTCCCGCTCCACTCCGCTTGCTGTGCCGCATTCAAATCGGGGTTCGGGGCCGCCTCTTCTGCGGCGAAGATGCGCGTGAAATCGGTTTATAATTGATTGGAAATCTAACTAATTTGATTGTAAGTTGAATTCCATCGATCGAGGAAGGGAGGAGCTCTTGGGCCACGGAGTGTTGATTGAATTTAGGGCTCGAGGTTATCCCCAGGCGGTGGAATTTTAAAAGAAGCCAGCTTCTATCTTCTGTTTCTTAGCTTTGAATTTCCAAAGATACTTTGAACTTAAATTTATTATGCCTTTTGAGAGGTTTTCTTATTTAAATATTATTTAGGGACTATTAATTGCTAATAAATTAATATTATCAAAGTAAGAAAAACCTCTCTTACTAAGGAATTTATGCCCCTTGTCCCTTGTCTGAATCACAGCCATTAAAAACTGCATTAAACGTTGTTCTACAGCAGAGGGAACTCATCACTTTGGACATGGGTGGAAGACCCTGGGCAGAGGCACTCTTATAATGGACGGCATTACATCATCCTCAGTCCCCCTCGGATCCCCGTTTCCCCCAAGGCAATTTGCTTGTTGATAGAAGAATGTTCGCTTGCATGCATTCTAATTGCACGAGCCACCCAACTACAACAGAATATAAAGGAAAAACGGCAGCCAAATATGGTCGACGACGCCTCTCATGGAGCCGTAAACAAAGACTTCCGCAATACACGATGTGCACTGGGGGAAAAATAGGTAATTAAACTACAAAGTAATACCTGAAACTTACTATTAGTTATGTGAAAAACTATTACTTAAAGTCATGACCTTAAACACTGTGTTGTATTTTAGGAGCAGAAAGTACAAGTGGTTTTTATTTAAAGAAAAGAGGTATTTTTATCGGACGTTGCTGCCATATTTTTGTCTTAAAAATTACAGCACAGGCAAGCACAAATAATTATTTTTAAAAACTTTTCACAACAATGTTCATTTTCTTTTTTTTAGGACTTTATAAAAATTATTTTGTACAGCAAGCTTATCTAAAAATAGTATTTCTACTATATTATCTTAACTTCTTAGGTATTAAAAAACCGGAAAGATATATTAAATACACAATGAATTCTTCTTTAATATATATTAAAGGTAAACCTCAATTTCTTCTGGTACAGTCTGCCCTGGCAGTAGTTGACAAATACACTTCCCGGCCGGCCTAACGGAGCGTTGCACATGCGCCGTGGAGGGCAATAAATTTCAGCATTTCTTGCCGGCCAGGCAAGGTGGGGAAAGTGAGGAAAAGCGGGGTGAGTAGCAGCATAAGTAACGTGCCATAAAATTAATTTCGCTTTGGCAACCCTACAGACCGCCACAGATGCAAGTTGCAAGTTGCCACCGTTCGACGCTGTGGCTGCCATTGCCGCAAATTAACCTGACCAAGTGGTTAACATCTAGCCAGCTTTGGCAGCTCTCGATATTTGCCGAGCTTTGGTGGTAAGGCACTGGGAGAAATCTAACCCTAAAGAGGCTATAAGTCTGGATATTTATAAAGCAAAGTATATATTATTTGGAAATTGGAGACATAGTTTATTCTACTTTTCCTCAGTGTGCCATTTGCATTCCCTGGCGTGTTGGAGCTGGTGGCACTGCTGTGGTGCCGCTCTGGTCAAGGAGTTTCGCTTTAGTTAATTGCTCGTGACGTTGTCTTGGCCAGCCGCCCCTTGAGGGGCCTCCAACCAAATAAAAACCCAACCCAATCCCAGGCATTCCTAGCCAGGCCAGTCTAGGCCAATCCAAGTCAGGCCAATCCAAGCCAATCCAATCCGATCCGATCCACTGCTCCACACTTCGCTCCACAGTAGCTTGGCAGCCTGGTGGCTTGGTATTTATGGCTGGGATGCAGATACATTTCAATAGCTGCATGTGTGCCTCTATTCTGTGCTGGATATTTATGCATTCCCCGACTGTGCATTACGTATACGTAGCGAGGTCCGTGTGCGCGAGCGACCGGCTTAAATGTCACTTGTGGCCGGCGCTCTCATTGATATTCTGAATGGCTCACAATGCGACATTTCGCTACAGGATTTGGCCAGGGGGATCTGGGCCTGAAATATGAGTTCGGAGTACGGAGACTGGTTACCCCCGAGTGATAAATGAGGCTCTGACGCTTTTGTCGCGATGATAAATCTTCGGTTATTGATATTGAATATTGCTCAAGTCGGCAGTCGGCAAAGGCTAAGCTGCCATTGCGGCTGACTAATTGACATTTGCATTGAGCTGATTGCGCTTCTAATTATCGAGAAACCAATGTTTTGTCAACCTCAAATGGATTGCCCAACCGATGTTGGCATCTCTTGACGACGGACGGACGACGCTTGACTGGTGACACAAGAGGCGACCACAACTTGACCTCCATTCCAGTGTGCTCGTCAGACAATTACAAGTCGCGTCTTTGTGGCCATAAAAAAAGACAACAAGCGACACGAAAACAAAGCCAAATCAAAACAAATCGTGTGCAGCAGACACAGCCAGAGTGGGAAAGAGTGTCAAACACGAACAAATTGAGATGGATTAGAGGAGGCTCGAGGTTGGGGCAGGCACAATGCAAACAAGCTGCAAGATGCTGAGCAGAGGTCAGCAGTCGCTCCAATCCCAATCTCTGCGTGTCTCTGTGTCCCAGTGAACCACTTGCAGGCTGCCAGTCGCCAGTTGCCAGTTGCAGATAATAGAAAGGGCAGCCGCATCGCAGCAGCCACAAAAACACATTTAGCTGTCAGTGTCAGAGGCAGATAGAGATGCATCTCAAGTATCCAGAGATACAGTCAGTGGTGTAGGTAACATAGAGACAAAGAAAAGGGCTTTTTACACATTTTTTTTAATATTTAAAACAACAAACTTGATTAATATATCTTCAAGTACAGACAGAAGCTAAGATAGTTTATATATTGTCCTGAAAAATCCTCTTTCTTAACCCTCAAGGAATAGATTCAAGTTCTCGCTTTCAAAATCGTCTCTAAACAAAATCTTTTCTTAAGAGATTCTTCCCACGTCCCTGGATGAAGTTGTTAACATTTTCATCATGCCGTAATCGCGGATTGTGGCCGGGAATATTTAGCCTCCACACCACCCGATCCTCGCCCGCCCATCAACATGCTCTGCCCCCGGCGACTTCTGTGTGCCGTAATGCCGAAGTGAAAGTTTTTTCACTTGCAGCATGTTGCATTCCACTTTGCCTCTCGTCGGCGCATACATCATCATCAAGGCGCCGCAGCAGCAGGAGTGCACTGAAAACAAAGCTTTAAAGCTAATTTAAAGAAGATATTAAAGCCTAATTTTCCAATTCAAAGAATATAAAAGGTCTCAGGTTCAATATAATGTTTTTAAAATATTTCTTAGTCAAGAAAAACATTTTTTAAACAATGAAAAATATATTTCCAACCCAAATATTATATTTTAAATATAAATAAATTATTTTTTGAGCAGTGCTGTGGCCGTTGCAGTGGCAACTTGCTGGACCAACTCCATACGCGTTTGGCAGGCTGCGACGGCAAAAGTTGTCATGCCCCGAAATGGGTTAAACGTGCCACCGGCCACCAGGCGGCCCACGTTGCGTATACGCACTGTGTTCGCGTATATAATTAACAAGCTAAGGCAAGGCAAGGCAAAACAATGCGAAATGAAACTGCAATCGAAATTGAAAATGAAAATAAATAACAACAAAAATTGCCGCGCACAAAAATGTCGCTCAACGGGTTGTACTTTGCGATATATACACACAATTTACGAGAGAGTGTGTACTCTAGAGGCATATATCCATGGAAATTGATTTGGCATTTTGATGCGGCACACGTGTGTGATCGGGTAACCAGTTACCAGTTGCCAGTTGCCAATTACCAGCCATCTCAAGGCAATCGTCGGCTATAATTGATATGCAAACAGTATCGATGGGAGAGAAAAGACCCTTGTAACCCCTGCTTCAAAATCAAAACCGAAATCAAATGTCAAAATTCGAGAGCCGCCGCCAAGGTGTGATTTTAATTTATTTTCGAAAGTGCATTTTAGCCCGGAGAGCCATCAAAATGAATATCATAATCATAATACTCATAGTTTCGGTGACCCAATTTTTTGTTTCTCTTTCGATTGGGATCCACTGGCATTCATAAACGTATGTACACACGCACACCTGCCGGCGAGCAAGTGAATGGCGGCTCGCTCGCGATATGCAAATTAATTGGTAACACTTTTCAGCCACAGCAACAACAATAACAACAAACATTGAGCAAGATGTGCCACACATAATAACAATAACAACGCGGCATAAGCACGGGCATAAGCATAAGCATATGCATATTATGCAAGTCGAGTGCAAAAGCAAAAGTTTTTCAGCTGCAAAGTGCACGTCTCTAAATTATGAATACATTTAAGCCCGCATGCAGTGCGTTTCGTTGGTGTAAAGCCATTAGCAGGCACTCGTGAATGACATAAATCGATCGAATTTCAAGGTTTCTACACATTTATTTACAGATGAATTCAAACTTAACAAGTTTACCTTTTAGATATTAACTTATAAGAGATTAGTCGTCTAGGAAAAGGCTTATTTCTTGTTCTAAAATATGTTAACATATTAATTGGAAACTAAAGGATTTCTGTGTTAATCAAATATGCTGCCTTATATGTTAACTATCTCTTAATTTTGCAAATTAAATATTTATTTAATTTTATTCTGAACTTAAGCTCATTAAAAACAGTTCCTTTTATTTGTGGTAATTAGTTCTAAAATTCTTTAATAACAAAGTCTTACTAAAAGTTAATTATTATCTCAAACTTCAAGTAGCTCACCAAATAATGAATTATTTAATATTTATCTACTTGCTTCCATCTCATGCTTTCGAAACGCACTGTACCTTGGCCGGTGCATGTGTGAATTGAACGTGCTTGACCAATTACCGACGGGCAAACAAAGCGCACATAACTAGCCATAATAATAAGCCATAATATTGTAATCGAAGCGTGCCTTGGCAGACGAGCTGAATAAACCAACTCGGTGAGTTGGCCAACAATCGGCGATTGGGAAATGCATTTCCACTGGAGCTGGGCCAACTATTTGCTCCTGTTCCAGCAGCTGCATTTCCCACGAACGGAATTTGGCAAACGAAAAACTGTGTCAGTGATAGGGAAATGTTTATACACACAAAATAAATTAGAAATCAATTTTAAATAAAATTTCCTTTCTTTTATAGTGATAAATATAGTAAAAATGAATGAATGAAGAAAAAATTCCTATGTCGCAAAATAAAAACAAATAACAACAAGCTTAATACAATTAACACTTCGTAAGTTATTTTTAAAAATGTGCTAAACTAGATGTCATGATTTTTGCATTTATTGGAGAGGAATTTCTGTATTTATTATTTCAATATTTATCAAGTTACCAAAGTGAATAGACAAAATATTATTTCCTAAAAATAAAAAGAAGATTTATTTTCCAGAGGATTTTTCCTACAATTTTATTATTCCCCAAAACTTTTTGAAAATTGTATAAGGGGTTACATCATTAAAATTGTCAAAAATCAAACAAACAAATATTTTTTTAAATTTCTAAACTCAATGTGCAGGTTTATTAATCTAATAAAAACTATCACAGAAAATTTATCCAAATTGGTATGTATGCAATTTAGGCTTAGTTATGCCTTTTCTAAATTAGCAAACTGCTAGGGTATGTAAACTTCGGCTTTCCGAAATTAGCTTCCTTGTTTTGTTTTGTTCCCCAAAATATTCTCTTTAAATTTCTGCCTGTGCATATCTTTAGCTTAGTCCCAAAACAAATCGAGGTCAATCTCTAACTAACCAGGTTCCCAGAGGCAGAGGCAGAGAAGGCAGAATGCATTAGGCAGAGCTAACAAAAAAATACAAGAAGCACTCACCTTTGGGCATGCCACATGGCGCCTTCGTCCGCGAGTTGTCCAGAAAGTCCAGATCGTATTTGCGGGCAGGTGGATAGGTGAGGGCCACGTGGGCCTCCGTTCCAAAGTCTCCGAGGTAGCTGCACCAGACGGCGACCAGCAGCAGGGAGCTCCAAGCGAATCCGAAGCCGTATCGGAACGGTGAATGTCTTGTATTATTTATAGACATTTTGTATGTTTATAATTTATTTCTTTACAATTTGTGGCGATTGTCGGGAAGTTTCTTTTCGCATTAGCACCGCGTGTCGTGTCTATTCAAAGGCCTCTCTTTCTCCGCCTTTTGTTCAATTGATTTTAACGGGGATTTTGGCGGTGTTTCGATGGAAATTATATAATTAATTTCGTTACAACAAATTGGCGGCACATCGCTGAAAGAAGGTAATTTATAGAAACATTTATTAGGCGAGAATTGCATCACTATCTTTTTTGGCTAAGGGGGAGGAGGTATCTGGCAGATGGATCTGTGAAAATGATTTATTGCATTGGCCAAACAATGACAAGGAAATTTCCCACTACACCATTAAGAGTTTCTTTTGCAGCTGGAAATTTTCAGAAAGTGTCGAAAGATTCGTTTCTCTTTTTTTTTATTCATTGGATTTCTGCGGATTTTCATCACTGTGACAGGCAGATACCACACATCGATGGCGATCCTCCGGGCTGAGCTGCGTGTGAAGCGCGGTTCAATGCTCGATCGGAATTACTATATGGTATGTACATCCACGAGTGTCTATACAACGCCTTCGCAGAGTGAAATCGAAGGTCTTGCCGCGTTCAACAAACTAATCAAAGCCAATGACAGCTGTCCCCCGCTTCCGAGCAGCAAAAACTTTAAGTTTTGAGATACTTATATACACGTAACCGAAAAATAGGTATTTCTAAATATTATGATTTTAGGGTTTTAAAATGGAAGTTAATTTTCGAAATCCTTTATGTCCTGTCACGGTCGCCAAATGTATAGAGACTGTATTTTATGTTTTTAGCCTTAAATAGTGTAATATAAAAAGAATAGTATTTGTTTATTTATTATCTCATCTTTTGTTATAAAAATAATTTAGAATATACCTCTAAGGAAGTTAATATCGAAGTTTAACGAACATTTACGGTTCGAAAACCTTTAAGTCCTGTCACGGTCGCCAGGTATGTTATTTTATGCCGCCTCCAATAACTTTTTGTTTCTCTGTACTTGGGCACTTAGCCCAAAGTCCGCGCTGAAAAAAGCTTGTCTAATAAAACGACATAAATCAGAGGGAACCAAGAGGGAACCAAGCTACCTGCTCTTGGATTTTTTCATAGCCCCCGGACTAAGTCTAAACGACAACAAATGGCGTTGAAATGGGCGTAAAAATGTGGGGCCCGACCGAACCGACCGAATTGTTTGGATATGGAAAAAAAATGGTGCCACAGTTTTGACAAGCAAATTGCATGCTGCATGAAATCTCTGTTTTCTTGCCCCAAAGATAAATCAACGACAATTGGTGTTAGTTGGTTGATTGGCGAAAATCTCGAGAATGGGAACGGCCACTCCAGCACAGTCCACTTCTTGCTGCTCCACTTCTCCCAGTGACATCTCACTACGGTCAAGATCTTGGAGTCCGCGGTAATCACCGAGTCATTGTCCAACCAATGCCAGACCCCCAGAAATATCTCTATATATATAAAAAATATATATAAACATTTTTATAAGCCATAACGGTAGCGGCTACGACTTCCGAGGCGGCGGCAGCAGCAGCTGCTGCTTTGGGTGACCGCCTCGTTTGGTTTTGATTACTCAGTCTCCGGCGCTGACCAGCAACTGTCTGGCATTGGGAGCAGAGCAGAGCAACAGTAGCAACAATGGTAACAACATCAGCAACATCGACTGTGACGACCACATGGCTTGACATTGAAGTCGCCATCGTCAAAGCCAAAGCCAAAGCTAAAACCGAAGCAAAACAAAATTGAAAAGCATGTAAAAAATGTTAATTAAGTCGAGACAAAAAACAGACACAAATGAAGTGGCATAAAACCAAGTATCTGGAGCAGACTCCGCAACTGGGTTAGAACCAACTATAAGTTGGAAATTGGTTACGATTTACAAAGAAGTTACAGAAAGCAAGTTTTTGTTTCAAATTTAGAATGTATCCGGTGCTTGAATATCTTTAAATATTCAAATTAAGGCACTAAAAGAAAGCATGTGATTAATATTATAAATGTTATTAATTGATTTAAGAAGGAAGAAGTTTGTGGAAATAAATGGAAAATTTCCAAAGCATCTCATAAAATTTTTTCAAAATATTTTTATGACTTTCCTTAAGCCTCTTAAGATACTTATCTCAAATACACCTCCAACTACACTTGTAAAAGTCTTAATATCAAGTTGAAAGTGATCCGATTTTGTGTGCAATCAAAAAGCCCACATTTGGGGCGAAAAAAAACAGAGCAAAGTCAACTAATGGGGCCCAGCTGGAGACGCAACTGCCAAGCCAAGTGGGAAACTGTGGGCTCCAAGCTCCATTCTTCGAAGGGGCCAACTGTCTACCGTCGCTGTTGGCCATCATGAGTTGGCCAAACCAAATGTGCGGTTCATTACCCAACTGACTAATAGTTTAAAAGGCAGCTTAGGAGCTCAGAAGACAGCTGGAGCTGAAGCTGGAGAGCCGGGCTCAGGTGAGCAATTACTTTAATTGAATTGACTCTCGAGTGCTTTGCATTTCCACTAATTAGAACCGAGATGTAATTAACCAACTGACAGAGCAAAGGCCGAAGCAAAAACGGTTTCAAATGCGATTCACACGCAATTAAATTGAAGTCCAGTCCTCAACTCAACTCGATTCGCTTCGAAAGAACACTTGACTCGGTTCCTACGACATATCGATTATGGCTGCGGACATAAACATTTGGCCACGCTACTCATGTTCGATTCACGCTGCGGACTGTGGACTGGACTGGGAGTCGGAGCCGGAGCCGAGTCGAGGCGACTCGAGTGGAGGGAAAAAATGCAGTCCAACTGGTTACGAAATATTCGAAAAGCTCATTCATGTTGGGCTTCAGATACGACGATTTTCAAAATACGCGACGACGACGCCGACTTCTTTGTGTGAGTGGCTATAGTGGATACACTCTGGGCACCGGAAACCGGTTGCTGGCCCCAAAACAAAAATATATAGCCAACTATTAATGGATCGGCGTTAGATCGATAAAGCCGCAGAGTTTGGCCCACAGGCGGAGCAAGTGTATCGCCTCTGGGCCGCTCCCAAAAAGCCCCGAAATAAGAGCCAAAATCCATAGGAACAGGCACGGGCTCTGGCATACTCTTGACCAAAAAATAAAACTCGTACTTTGCTGGAATTATGCGCGCGCGCTCCATTTTCGGCCAGCCAAATTAGAGAATAACATGGCAGCCACCAAAAGCACAGCGAGATAAGTACAAAATTGTTAAGTAAAAGAGCTGAAATTGATTTTAAATTGATCCGAGTTGGCCATTGGCGATTGTGTAACCATTTAGTGGCTTAAAGAGAGAGCCTAACTAGGCAGGGGGGAATTGCAGAGATCTAAGGAAGCTTACAGATTGAAAACAGATTTTAGATAAACAAATATAAAGCCATTTCTTTCTGCTAATTAAAGGGAAATTTCCTATGATTTTGCTAGGTGGGAAATAGAAAAATTACAGAGATTAAGTAAGTATAAGAAAAAAAATAGAACGGAAAATAATAAACAATTATTATTTAACTCAGCAGTTACATTAAACTCAACAGCCTGCACTCTTTTCTGTATTTTTTTTAACAGCCAATATATCATTTTGGCTTTTATGTCTATTTTATTTTAAGCAAAGATGTAAGTATATGTTTTACTTAGAAAGCCATTAAGCCATTAAACCTAATTCAATTTAGTTAAATTATTTTTCGAAGCAACATTTACAGAGTCAGTCAGCCATGTAAAATACTATTAACTGAATATTTCAGTTATATTTATGGGTAAGTTCCCAGAGATTAAACTAACTTATGGGGGTTTAATAAATTCAATTACAAAAGCCATTTGTTTTCTGTTTCCCAGGAACTCTACCCACAAGTAAAGGCTATTGATGCTCCATTAGTTTACATGCCTAATTCTTTAAACTTTAAGCATATTTTCGATTTTTATTGACCAATAAAAAAGGAGATCATACAAAATTGATTAGCAGCTAGCACGGCACTCTAACTTTCTAATCGGGCCTTTTTGATGAACTCTTTCGCCGCACCACCCGGCGTATGGGTGATATGTGTGTGGATTTTGGCCAGAGGCTGTTAACGGTCCAGACGACTCACTGACTGACTGGCCACTCGATTCGAGCCAAACTGAGATCTGAATGGTGCGAAAATCAGCTCGTCATGATGGTTGTGCGAGTGCTGCTGCTGCTGCGGTTACTGCTGTTTATGCCGTTCGGCTTAAACATTTCGCATTTCGTTTGGATTTCTATTTGCGCGAAATTTCTCAACTCTAATGTCACGCACCACGAGTCCGCCACCGAACTTGGGAGTCGGGGACTCTTCGTCGTCGTCGTCGATAATATGTGATTGACAAACATGTGTGCCAAGTTGGCTCATTATAATTACCTCCAAGGTGCACCGAGAAAAAAAGCAAAGAAAATCCGTAACTATTGGATATTTAAACGGTTTTTATTACGGAACCAACAGAGGTAACAGTGGCTGTAGTAAGGCTTTGATGTGCTGTAAAGCGCACTTCCTGCAATGTTAGGCACACAAGAGAGCTGTTATGAGCACAATGTGTGCTGTTAGGTTTAAAAATATTGATTTTTAAATATTAAATAAATTAATTGAGAATGTAAATATAATTTCGATAAGCCATACCTCAACATAGACTTTCTTTCTTTATTAAAACTATTTTTCTTTAATTAAAATATCCCTAGTTAATCTTCTGTTTTTCTCTAATCTATTTCCTTGATTCAACTGACAGAAGGAGGCCCCAAACAGTGAGTGTTAAGAGTTAGCTGCCGCCTGTGGCAAGTGCTAATGATCGTTAATCAATTCCATTTGGCGGAGTGGAGTCCACCATATCGATGACATCTTCGGTTCGCAGTGAAAGTTGTCCCCCGTCCGAGCCCAAGTTTTTCATTGATTTCTGTTTATTTTCTATTTCACCTTCGTTTTCGACTCGGAATGCAACTGAGGAAAAGTAAACAGAGCGTCACTTTCGATGGTTTTCTATCAATTATGAAAATTGAGCCATCACCGAAGTTGACAAATTATCCCATATTTGGCGCTCTCTCCTACACATTTCCGATTTATAGATTGTTTTCGGCTAATTTCCGTTGATTAGCATAGTGGCAGCGTGTAATCCCGTCCAACTGGCGCAGCCAGTTTGGCTCTTTCGCTTTCGGTATAAGTATTTCAGAAATTAAATTAATTCGGCGCTGCCCAACTTTCACAAGAACGAGCTACACGGGTTTTGGGCATGGGTCGCCTTCGAGGTCAGGGTGAATCCAAGGGTTAAGCCTCGGCGAACAAGCAAACAAACGTTTATTTGCTGTCGCTTTATGCTTGTTAAACTTGATCTCTAAACCGGCGAGAGCCATCCAAAGTAAGTACTTATACCCGCAGCGCAGTAAACTTTGTCTATAGGATCACATTTCAAGCTGAGATTAAATGATGGCCGTTTCGGCTGAGTGGGCTTTTGGTATTAGAAGGCAGACGGGTTGTGAGGAGCATCCCCGATTATGTTTGCTTTTTTTTAGCCCAACATTTGTTACCCTAAAAACAGACATCGTAAATGGTTAGCCATAAAAACAATATCGTGTTGAACTTGATATTAAATATTAAATGAATATTTATAAGTTTTCCCATATAAATATTCAACAATTTGGAAAATTATTTTAAACTGCTAGCTTGTTGCAAATAATTTGCGAATATAAATTCAGAGTATAGCGCTCTTCGCAGTAGCTGCAGTCACGTTTACAGCGTTACTTCGGACATAAAAATGAATTTTATTGAGGCGTAAATCGTATTTATAAACATTAAATCATTCGAGAGATATGTATTCTTCTTTGTGCCAACTCATCTCGGAGATTGGCGTCAGTCGGAGTCGCAGTCGCATCCACCTGTTAATTTATTAATGAGTTGCAGAAACCTGTCCGCAAGCTTTACATAAATACCCGTATATAATCTTTATCTTTACAAAATTCGCCCAAAAGTCGTTAACGGCAAATGCTTTTTGAGTACAACTTTCGCGAGAAATTCGCTGAATAATTTTGGACAGCCTCTGACTTTGTGATTCTGTGTCATTCAGTGCGTGCTTCTTTTTATTATATTTTATTTTTGGTCAGCAATTGCCTGGCGATTAGCATAAAAATCTAAGGTCAGTTCGCAGATGCCTAACGCATTCCAAAGCGAGGCAATTGATTTTGTTACGGTCTTTTGCGTAATCCGATGTACGATTATGGCCATTTACACGGACTGCTTACCAACACGCGGCATTGAAACGCACGCGGCTCTAATGTTAATTTGCTTGGGCCCGATACAAAAGACTTAGGCAACGAACGCGCAGCATCTCGGGGTATGTATGGTCAGCGTAAACAAAATAATAAAAAATTCAACTAACTGCCATTATAAATAATTTGGCAAATGAATGCGAAATATTCGTTATAAAACTGGCATAAAGCCGAAATATTGTTTCAGGTTTGCCTTTATAGCGCTGTGAGCCGAACAAGTGCACGGATTACAAATTGGTTTTCGGTTCGACTTTGACGGTTCAAATTACTTCTGAAGAGTCAAGATGCGCTCCAAGGTTCCCCCACCTGTGCTGTTCGCATACATATAAATATATATTTCTATATATTTCCAACCAGTTTGTTTAGCCAAGTGCCAGGTCCCCCCGCCATTAGACAAACCTGCCCGACGACGACGACGACGGATCAGATTCTGATTCTCGTTTCGTTTGCCCTCGCACATTCTCACTTTTGGTTTTTGGTTTTATTTTGCTGATGGTTCTTACTTTGTTTTTGTTTTGTTTTAAGCTGTTATTTTTCGGGGCTTATTGGCATTTTTTGGTTATTGGGCGCTGGAATTTGCCGCGTGTAAGTATGTTAATAATGGAGCTTTATATGAGTGGCAGTAAATACTTTTATAATGCCCCCCTAAAAGTGATATGGGCGAGAATCTGCGTGGTGTGGGTAGCCACAGCGACGACGTACACTACACACACACATGTGTGTGTGTTAGACATTAGATGCTGGTTGTGAATGTGGATGCCATCCGGTTTTGGCCTTTGCAGCTGGCAATGCTGCTCGGCTGCATTCCGGGCATGACTAAGACCAAGACCAAGAGAGCCGCGAGTCGCGGGTGTTTTTGTTATTACCCTCAAGGTCACTTCTGGCGCGGTCTCCATTACGCTGGCGGTCTAATCTCGGCGTGACACGGCGGTTTGGTCAAATCGATTATGCACAGCAAGAAATGTGATCGCTTTGTAGTGTTTTATATCGTTATCAACAAAAGGAAGCTGAAATTAATATAATATAATATTTTTTGAAGATGTTTTTTCAGTAAAGTATTTGTATTTTTGATTTAGGGAAGCCTATTCTTTATTTGATCTGATAAGTCTAAGTTTCAAAGAGAACAACAAATTTTAAAACCTAGTTCTAACCCTTTTTTCTCTGTATATTAAAGAAATCAATTAAATTTAATTATCTAATGGTTTTCGGTTACTTTTCTCGCAGTTCCCACACCTAGATCCTTGTCTCTGATCGCCCAAAGAGGTCAACCATTAGCCAGGCACTTGGCTAAGCGGCTTAAATGGCAGCGGGACAAACAGCGAACAGTTATCGAGGTGATGAAAACAAAGGAGATTTAATTAGATTCCGCCGCTGGATAAGGTTGACTAATGAAAGCTAAGAAGTCGCAACGCAGTCTTCGGCATACAGGTGACTCAGAGAGCGGCGGGCTCGACATTTCTTTCTTTATTCGACCGTGATTAATGGACTTACAGAGCGTATACGCGATTTGGGATTTTTGGCCATTCTTGGTCGATTCGGCGGGTCTCGATATTTAGGAATGATCTCATCTGCCACAGAACTATAGAATGGAATATGGCACCAGCCGCAGCAGAACAGCCCACATCGATCTCCGGAGAACAATCCCCAAAGCAGCTGTCAGCTGCCAAATGGCAACGCCAAAGCCAAACGCTAATATGCAATAAATTATGCCTGGCACTGTACGTGTGCGTGTGCGTGTGTGTGTCTTTAATTACAAAGGTTTCTTGCTGAATTTCACTTTTTTCCATCATCCGCCTGGGCATGTGCAGGGAATTTCTAAATAAGTGCCCCTTTGCATTGCCAATTCAGCGGGCATTCCTGTCGCTTCTTCTTTTTACCCCCATCTTCCTGCACAACATATACACACTCGTAGACACACCCTCAAGGAGAATTGGTGCACAGGGAACAAAATAAGAGGACTTTTTATATTTTTTGTTATGTTTTTAGTGCAAGGATTCATATTCCTTTGTTGTTTCTTTATTTGTAAATTTTTTTTTCTCTGTGCAAGAAAGATACATTCCATTTCGTGGAAGAACATTCCTTAACTACTGGAAATGAGATTTGGAATATATCGATTATTTTCGATTTATTCTAGATCTTCGAAAACAAAAACTTTGTAAACTTTGATCCTTTTGAAACTAAACCGGAGACTGGTATTTCCTAACATTGTTTCTAATATTTTATAGAATTATTAAAAGTGCAAGAATGCATCCCCAGAAGCCCACAGAAAGAAGAATTTTCTCTAAATCTTGTTATTTCCCTTAAATCCTGTGCCTTAACACCACTGGAAAGAGAAACTTCCCTACATAGCTCCCATTTTTGTTGTATGCTTTTTTCCAGTGCAAGGAAGAGACATTCCACGAAAGCTCACCTGAGGAGGAAGAACGAACCGCAACGGCGGCGACGGCGGCGAGTGCAAGAGCGAATGCAAGAGATGTGGGCGGCGATAAGTTACGAAAAACGCAAGCGCACTGGAAGATCCGAATCGGAATCCCAGAGCAAATCCAACTCCAGCCACGGAGCTAATCAAAAGTTACAACACGCACGCGCTCCGCTGGAATGGGGGGGAGTATTAAATGGAGGACGATCTCAGGTAGATCGGACGGCAGGGGAAGACCGAAAACGGAAAGCCGACAACCGAAGACCACGATACACACGATCAAAGTCAAAACAATGCAGTCGCGGCACTTTTAACGTTCTCCGCTGATGATGCACACAGCGCAGTTGCAATTGCAATAACGATTCCACATCCACTTCCAATTCGAATTCCAATTCCAATACTTGTGTGTGGGAGGTGATGTGTTAATCAATCAGGCAGCGCGCAACGGAGGTACACTGTTTGTTACAATAATTTTTGGATATATTTTTTAGGCGGCTAGTATATATATATTGGATTGATTGCAACGGCGGTACGTGACTGGCGCGCACTTGCACAACGACGGGGGATCCACGCTCCGGCAGATCCGACGTTCGGACTCTGACTCGTAACTCTGACGACACTGCAAAACACAGCAGGAAATGCAATCGCAATATTCAAGAAGACCACGACCACTTCCGTGCACTTCCCGATTGAAACTGAAGATCGGAGCGGGCTTACAGGTGAGGCGATCCCAGCTCGAGGTTCCAACTGGAAGGCAGTGCTGCCACTTCAGCCGTTTTCTGGCTAAATCAAGGCCGTCAGAGAGAGCTTTTGAGGCCCGACTCGCCGTTGTGGCGCACTCCAAACTTTGGTTCAGATTCATTATTAACATTATTAACTTCACATATTCAACACAAATTAAATCGGATTGGGAAAGTTCTTTTAGCACAAATTATCAAAATCTAAGCCACTTTGCTTCAGAAATTTTTGCAGCACGAAAAGCTTTCCTCCGATCTGGCAAGGCCGAAAGCGCGGCTTGTGCATGTCTAGAGTTGCCAGCACGCAGAAGTAGATTCTTTAATTTGATTTCTTTTCAATTTATTTAATTTAAAGCGTTCTAATAAAATATAAATCAGACAACAGGATTCAGGATATGCTAACGTAAACTCTAACCATAGCCCGCTGTATGCCAGCATTTATATAGGTGATTCGGAGACAATATTCGCCCTCGGGAACCGGAAGGACACTGGTTAGTCTGTGATTCAGATAGCTAATGGGCAGTTTTTCCACATTAATGCTGTGCTGTGAGGAGATAAATATTATTTAATATCACGCATTAAATAAGAATGTAAATGGTCTTACATTGTAAGGACATGTGTGATTTACATTGGTGTAGGGCGAAACTAGTTCGAAGAAGAATTGGTGCAACGGATTTCGGTGTCCCTTAAAATATGTGCACAACTCGCCAGTGAAATCGTAAAGGAATGGCTTGTAGCCATTAAGCCTTTTAAGTAACTCCACATGAACCTGCAAAATCTCGGAATCAGTGATTATTCTAAAAAACGAACGTAGGTACGAACCTTTAAGTTGTTTAATGGCAACTTGTGAAGCTTTGTCCTGACTGTTAGGTATTTGTAGGTGCGATTGATTGACTTCAAGAAGCAGTCCTCGAATTCGACAAATGAGGGGTCCAGGGAGGTACAGTTTATGTTTCTGAACTCAAAGGTGCATTTCACCTAAAATATAAAATACAATTTTACCTCCCCGAAAGATATCTGTCTCCTTACTCCGGATATTGAAAATAGAACCCAGATCGTAAAGATCAAAGTTGACCGTTTAAACACAACCATGGTGAACTGCCTATTGACTCTAAAAAATAAATATATCTCTGGTTGCGCACCCATTAAATACAGAGATTAATTATTGATCATAGATTAAAAACACACGCTATTAAAATGAGTTCTGCACTAGCAGCTAAAATAAGTGCAAACCATTAATATATAAATAACATAATAAATCAAAACGAAACCATTGTTGTTCCAAGAAGAGAAAAAGGTTCAGAAACTAGTGATAAGTTCCCTAGTGAGGTATATTTTAATGTTAACATACTCCTATGAAACTATATCTTAAGTAAAGCTATATATTGTTCAAAATACAGTTAATTGCCCCACACAATGCTCTCAATCCAGTCGGTAAAGAGGTGGACCTTGGTGTAGACACTTGGCAGTCCTTGGGTGCCGCACACCAAGCCGTATGAGACGATGCCGTTCAATTGCTTGAGGCAGGGATAGAGTGGATGCTGCACGAAGATGGGTCCGCCGGAGTCGCCGTTGCAGGTATCCTTTTCGCTAGTCATCGAACCGGCGCAGAACTGCGTGCGGGTCTCGATGCCGAAGCGCAGTCGTTTCTGGCACTCGTCGTCGGTAAATCGCTGCAGACTGACCTTCAGCAGGTGAGTGGACTTCACACCGTCCTCGGTGAACCCCCAGCCGGCGGCAGTCACCTGCTGGTTCTCGTTCCCGCTGCTTGGTGGCAGGCAAACCGCCGCCACATAATCGGTGAACACAGCCTCCCGATCGAGCTCGATCACTGCAATATCGTTTTTGGAGCCGCGCTCTTCGTTGTCATCATCATAGCCCGGATGCACCACATAGTTGACAACTCGAAAGTCCTGCACCTGGGCATCGTCGGTGGTAACGTTATAGTCCAGCTCACCCAGACGAACCACAAACTTTAATGAGTCGAAGTTCCAATCCAACCGTTCAGCCTTTTCTCTGGAGTGGGAATTTAAATAATTCACTTAATATTCCATCAACATCTCGAGGTTACTCACTCGTCCGTCTCCAGGCAGTGAGCCGCTGTCAACACGAATTTTGGATGTATCAGGGAACCACCACAGTCCCAACTAACAGCGGTCTTGTTAACCCGTTTAGTTCCAATCAGGGCCATAAAGGGGAACTCCCGCCCAGAGGCCTTTGTGCCACCCACAATGAACGGTGTGGAGCGACAGGCTTCTCGGCCCTCGTTATACTGCTTGCACTCTGAATATAAACATATAAAAATATAGATAAATAATGGAATATGCGAAGACCAAGGTAATTACGCTTCTCAAAGGGCCTTGTCTCCTCCACGGGCTTCAGATTCTGATGGTCCAGCGGTATGGGACAGCAGACAATGTCGTTGAACTCGTCGCAAAACTTAACTCCCTCGCCAATCAAGTGCTGGTTGTAGAATATCACCGGACAGCCCGTGTCACTCAGCTCCTTGCACTCGCCCGCTCCATTGTCGCAGTATTCGGCTAAAACGCCAACCGAACCAAGCACCAGCATCCATTGAAATCCGGCCAACACATGCATTGCCGAATGCTTTGCGAGCGAAACTGATCGGACCTACCTAGATCCCACCTCAGGTAAGCAGCGAAGAGCTTTAAGTTTAAGTAAGTTCCCGGAGAATAACAACCGAGCTAAGCTTTTGATTGAAGAAGCGGCCAGGAAGTGATTGATCGAAGCAAAAGTTTATAAGTATAAATATTTAAAGGTCTCTTATTATTTGTTTGCTTAAATTACACTGGTCGACAAGTGAATAAAGCCACTGATTCTGATAGATCTGAACCGGTACAAAGTTAATATAAATATTCAAAAAGGTCTCTTATTATATTGTTTGGCAATAATATTGGGAGATCTGTTCTTTAGAATGCACAGAGTCTTGGCTTTGGTTAAACATTGGTTTGGGATTATAACTAGTACACAAACAAACGTTTATGGGCCGACAATACATTCTCTGGACATTTTCATTATCATATTTATATACGTTGATTTGTTCTAAATATATTCAACTTAATAACAATTAATTTTTGAAAGTTTGAAGAAATATCAGGGCTACAACATAACAAAATTTGTTTTAAGTTTGTATAATGCGTTATAACTAAAGAACGCATTGTTATTGTTTAATATGCACTTTTGCTGAATGCTCTGCTGTTATTTGCTGCCTGCTGCATGATACTGCTCTCAAAATTGTTGATGAGTTGACATGTACCGGTTCAGATCTATGAATCTGCTATTGCTGTCGATTTTGTCGACCTGTGTTATCTGAGAACGTTTTACACAATACATGGAAACTGGACTGGAGACAATGATAAATGCAAAAAACCGGTACTCAACATTGAATAATACTACTATTAAATTAAGCTTAAAAATCTACGTCAGCCTATTTCTAATTGTGTCGCATGTTTTGCATATGCTGCTGTTGCTGTTGCTGCTGCTGCTGCTGCTGCTGCTGTTGCTGCATGTGTTGCATGTACATTTGCTGCTGTTGCTGGTTGAGTTGCTGCTGCTGCTGCTGTTGGGGGTTGCCACCGCTGCCCAAAGGCACGCTAGTCGTTTGCATTGCATTCACCTGTTGCTGCTGCTGTTGCTGTTGCATGGGGGATGGGTTTTGACCAGATACTGCATTGCTGTCGGCGCTAGAAAATGAAGGAAATATCTTGAATGTTAAACCTTATTTTATTTATATATTTCCTTACATCTTTTCCGTGTGAATATCCAGCAAGTTGAGATGTGTTATGAACCTCAAACGCATTTGCAGCAGAGGACGCAGACGCTTAATGATGGCCTCCGACTCGTTTTTTATAATGTTGCCCACATGTATGTACTTAATGTGATAGCTGGAAAGGAGTTATTTCGTGAATCCCTACGCCCTTCTCATCCCTTTCGCTTTACTTACAGAAAATCACATATCTGATCCATGTAGACCAGCGGCTTGGGGCCATGCTGCTTGTCCACAATCTCGAGGATCTCGTAGAGCAACACCGCAATCTCGGCCACCGCATTCGTTTTCTCCAATTCAATCCTTTGAAGAAAAGGGCCAAAGACGTGACACAGATACAACAGCTGCTGCTCGGTGCGCACGCATGGCTTCAGCTTCTCCTTGAGGTATCTGGTCATCGCCGCCAGCTTGAATGCGCCCATGTGATGGAACACCGAGTGCGCCACGGCCAAAACGGTGGCATAGCTCTTCTCCAGCATCCCCTCGCGCACCGTCTTAAAGTTAAACAGCTCGAAGGCGCTAAAGCGGTACGTCCAATTGAGCATATTCGGGGTATTAAGCATATCCTGCAGCCGGTCGTAGATGCCACTCCAGTAGGGCTCGGGCAGGGCGGCCAGCACGATGCCCACCGCATTGATGTAGCTGTGGATCTCCTTCTGCGGGATCACCGCATAGCCGTTGACAATCACATCGATGATATTGTTAGCCACCACGGAGGGGGCCACCGGCAGACCCAGCAGCTCCACGCAGGTAACATACAGCGCATGGGTTGGGGCATTGGGGAACTCATTGAAGCGCCAGTCCGTGGAATACAGCACATTCTTGCCACTGATAGCTACGAAAAACAAAAGAAAGGTTACCCCTAGTCACAATCTCATTTCACTTCAACTCACTGTCTGCCAGGCGTCGGATTAAGGTCATATAGTGACTCAGTTCGGGGGCCCAGAGGGAGTCCTGTGCTGTCAGGCACACCTTAAAGGGTTCACTAATGCTCCAGTTGGGCGGCCGAATTTCACTGAAGGCGCCAGTTATGGAGTTTACCTGGGGCAGAAATTAATTAATGAAAATATAAATTTAGAGAGAGAAAGCAAGGACCTACCAGTTTCATTTTCAGCAACGGATGATCGCGCAGGATTCGCTCGTAATAATGCAAAGTGTTGAAGAGATACGTAATAGGTCGATCTGCCGAAGGAATGTTGAGTATTTTAAAGGCTTGAGGGCAAGGGAATACGCACCGTGAAACTTGTAAAGGATGCTCAGATGATCCAGTATGTAGCCGAGGATCTGGTGGACATTCGTAATGGTTAGTTCGATAAATCGATGCACCACCACATCCAGAACGGGCAGAAAGCGCAGGCACACGTTGCTAAAGTACACGGGCAGCGGAATATGGGAGGCAGACTCGTCTAGAGCAAACTTTTCCGGGTACTTTTGGTGGAAGGAGAGATGCTTGTCCTGCCTGAGGAAGAAAAAGTATTAGTAACAGTTTATTTATGAATTTATTTACTTACCAATTGCTTTGCTTCCAATGATCCGGATTGTTGTCCTTGCAGAACTCCTGCACGCGATTCCTCAGCTCGCTGGCCTTCAGCAAAAGCAGCTGAATGATCAGAAAACATACGGGAGCCTCATTGCCTTCGTGCGTTCTCAGGGCCAGGCAAAGCACCACCCTATCGATGGTCACAACATTGAACTTCCAGATCATGTAGTTGATGGTGTCCACGCACTTGTGGATGAAGTCACGGCCATCCGACGAGCTGGCCACCTCGGCCACCAGATAGTCGCAGAACTTACGCAGGTGCGTGGACAAGGCTCGGGCGCTGATGCCTTCTAGGATCCTGAAAACAAAGAGCAAAAAGGTAAGGAAAATGGTAGAAAGAAATATAAGAAATAAAACCCACTTGTAAGCCACTGGACTGATGTTCTCCGTCTCCCAAATAATCTTGAACAGCAAGCACAGGAACAAGGGGTTCGTTGTAGGCCGCAGGAAGTGCGCAATAATGTCGTTCTCGTTGGTCATCGACGTCCATGTGCGGTACTCCTCCTCCACGGACTTCTTCAGCTGCTGCTTGTTCTCCGGCGGCTGGTTGTTCTGCGTGAAGTACTCATTCAGGGCGGGCGGGAAGCAGGCTAGTGACTGCATGGGCCACGAGTGCGGCGTGTGCTGCATGATGTTGGACAGGAAGTCCTTGCACCAGCCCTGCATCTCATCGCCGCCGCCATGCACATGCATGGAGCGAGCTAGGGTGAGGATCAGAACTCGATTAAGCTCCTCGCTTTCGTTGGAAGCCACGGCGCCAGGCGACTTGTCGTTGAAGTACCGCGAGAACTGAGGCTGAAACTCTGCTGAACCAATGCTGGTTATCAGTCGCAGGGCAGTGGATTCAAAGCTAAAGAAGAAGGAGAAGAGTAAGCAGCTGCTAGCTATTTAAGAATCAAAGCTAACCCACCAAAGATTAAGCTGCATCTTGTTGGTCTGCGGCACAGAGGAGAGTGAGTGGAGCAGGGAGAGTAATTGCACTCGATAGTGAGTGGGCACATGATGCAAGCGGTAGGAGAACATCTCCATCAGGGTGTGCAGCATGGCCCAGGCATGGTTCTTAAACACCGTGGGCATCAGTTGGCCTGCAAAAGGAAAATTCAAGAGATTACTTAGCCAGTCTGAAGGATATTCTATCTCAAACTCACTCAAGAACCCCTTGATGCCCAGCGACTCAATTTCCGTATAAACCAATAGCCTCGCATAGGTCTCCAAAAGCGCCGCCGCTGGCACTTGTCCCTTGGTCTGGGCCTGCTTCAGCATCTGAGTGACAAAGCTATGGATAAGCGACATCTTGCTGTGCACCGTCAGGCTGTCCAGCACCGTAACCGAGAAGGTTACGGCTGGGATCTGGTTGCCATTTGGCGACTTTGAGGTGCCATTAAGAGCATCCAACAGCAGGCCCATGGGTCGGCCGAAGTACTCCTGGTTCGTTGAGTAGGCATTGCATATGAGTATGATGCGGAAGTCGTTGCCCATGGTCATGTTCATCATGGTGTTGGGCGTGACAACGTGCTGGAGGAAGCTGCAATAATACGAATTAATTATTATTACCATAGATAAAGCATGGAAATGGTTCCTACTCATAGTGATTCTTCAGCGCAATGGGCAGCGGTCTTGTGATATTCATGTTCTCCACTCGCGCCTTCTTCATCAGGTGGATCCACACACAAATGGGAGCCATGTGGCGGACCATCGAGGATTTGTTTATGTCCGGCAGCTTCAGCGGCTCTAGTTCAGGGTAAAGAAGGTCAAACAACCGGAAGACGGGCAGGAAGTTGGTGATCTACGAAAGGAAGACCTTTAGTAAAACGATTCCTCTATTTAAAGTCATCAAAAGAAAGCCTACGGGATTCTTCTGTATGCTGCCAGAGATGAACTGCAAGAGGATCCACATCAGTTGATCGCGACCCTTGCGGAGCTCCAACTTTGAGAGCTATAAAAGAGCAAGGAAACCTTTATAATCACAAAATCTATAAGAATTATATACAGAACCTTACCTTTTCATGCAGCGCCAGCACTATGTGCATGAAGCTCACGAACTGGAAGAGCACAAAGTAGATCAGCTGCGAGGAGAGATGCAGCCACACCCACTCATACGGTGTGATCTGCTCGTCGGAGGCATTGAAGCCACTGCCCGCAGTGGCGTCTGTCGCCTCCGTCATCTCCATGGCCTGGACTATCAGGTTAACCAGCTGCTCTTCCAAAGCATTGTAGCGCTGCTTCTGGTGCTTCTGCAGGTTTAGCATCTGGGAGACCATCTCACGCGAGTACGGCTGCTCCAGAACGTACCGGAGCAGGGGCTTCTGCTCCTCCAGCAGCTCCGGCTCGTACGGCAGGCTGCCCTTGAAGTTAAACTTGAGGGTGTTGTGGTCCAGCCGCCACGAGTTCATCATGTGATCGGCGTAACCGAAGTGCTCCACAATGGGCAGCATGCTGGAGTGCCCGATGATCGACACCATCTGTGCCGTGGTGCGGAACTCCTCAACGAAGTCGGTCATCAGCCGGTTGAGCTTCCAGTGGTAGGGAAACGGACGCATGATCTCGTTGGCAATGAAGTAGGCGGGCAGCATGCAGTTGTTGCGGTCGAAGATGAAGCGCAGGATCTCCTCCACGGCCAGCAGCTGGGGCATGTAGGTGACGTTCACGTTGAGCGGAAACCACTGGGCCTTGTCGCGGCACACCTTCATGATCTCGCGCACGCCCTTGTAGTCCACCTGCATTATCACCCGCTTGATCAGCCGGAAGCTCTCGATCCAGAAGGTCTTGTGTTCGAAGTCCAGTTTCTCGCAGAACAGCACCTTGTGGCAGAGCATCCTCGCGGTAATTACGTGCGAGTCCACCAGCTTAACCAGCGCCGCCATCAGCACCTTCATGTGGTAACCGGAGGCTCCGGCAGCCCGCAGAAGGTACAGCCGCAGTACCTGGTCCCGGTTCTCCTGGGGCACGTTCCCGAAGGCCGTGACTGAAACGGAAACCTGTTGTTAACAGCACCATAATCTCCGGAAGCCGTTTACGTACCCAAATCATTGGCGAAGTTGGTGGCCCGCTCCTGCTCGCCATTTGGCTTGAAAACAATGACGCTCACAAACGCCTCGTCAATCGAGTCCACCTTCTGCAAAAAGTAAATCGGAGAGAGCGCGATAATAATCCGGTGGTTTCTCCCTTGTCCAGGCGTTCGGTATTACCAAAAACTCGTTGACGGTGTTAAGAACTTGTGTTTCTACATCCATTTAAATGATTTTTCTCATTTCAGGCAGCGCATAAACAAAATCGCGTCTGCAGAGGCCGGCGAGCTGCAGTGTTACCAGCTGTTTTTTGGAATAATTTTTGTAGAGATTTGGGCTTAGCGTTAAAAGTAGCTAGATTTTTGGCTGTTTAGCTATGTTTCCGTCGGAAACATATATATGGTAAATTAACAAAAAATGATGTTTTATTAATAATTATTATAATTTAAAAATAATTAAAACTACCTGCATAATAATACTTTTCAGCCAAATATAAAGAGACGCCAAGGGCTCAGCACTGATTACTGCCGGCATTCACAGCACCTGGTCACACTAACCGTAAAGCAACTTACAAAAAACTAGTTGACATATCCGTAAGTTTTAAAGGAAAAACTATGAAAGTGCTAGTAACAGGTGGAACCGGTCTTGTGGGCAAAGCCCTACAGACGGTCATCAAGAATGAGGGTCGCCAGGATGAGGAATGGTACTTTGCGGGCTCCAAAGACGCCGATTTAACGTGAGTAATTCGAAACCACTGACCAAACAGCACGATAAACAAATGTTTCACAGAAATCTGGCCGCCACGCAGGCACTCTTCGTCCGGGAGAAGCCCACGCATGTTATCCACCTGGCCGCCATGGTCGGAGGTCTGTTCCACAACATGAACAACAACCTGGACTTCTTGGTGAGCTCCAGGACTTACGCCCATAAAGTAAAGCTTAATCTAACAGAAAAATCCTTTCAGCGCAACAATCTGCTAATTAACGATAATGTCCTGCAAACGGCCCACGAGCAGGGGTGCGTCAAGGTCGTCTCCTGCCTGTCCACCTGCATTTTTTCCGGACAAAACCACATATCCCATAGACGAGACAATGGTGCACAACGGGCCACCGCACCCCTCCAACTACGGTTACTCCTACGCCAAGCGACTGATAGACGTGCAGAACCACGCTTACCACGACAAATACGGCCGGATGTACACCTCTGTGATACCCTGCAACATTTTCGGGCCGCATGACAACTACAAGCCCGAGGTGAGCCATGTCATACCGGGCATGATCAACCGCATGCACCAGCTCATCACTGAGAATCCTGAAGAGCCGGAGACCGAAAAGGTATTCACGGTATTCGGTAGCGGGATGCCATTGCGACAGTTCATCTACTCGCTGGACCTGGCCGAGCTGATGATCTGGGTGCTAAGAAGCTACGACAGCGTGGAGCCCATTATCCTCAGTGTGGACGAGTGCCAGGAAGTCACCATCTACGAGGTGGCCACCGCCATAGCCAGCGCATTTAACTTTAAGGTAAACAAGCTTCCGGCTTTGTTCCGATATATTTGATCTCATTACACCTCGCTTTCCAGGGAGTACTTGTCTGTGATACGACGAAGGCGGATGGCCAGTACAAGAAGACCGCGTCCAATGCCAAGCTTCGCAGCCTTCTGCCCAGCTTTCAGTTTACAGACTTTGGAACGGCCATCAAGAAGTCGGTGGAGTGGTACAAAGATAACTACGATGAGGCCAGAAAGTAATTCCAAACGGAAGAGCTTTCAAAATGTAAATAGATCCCTTCTGTTCGCAGAACTTTTTACGCCTTTTTATGTCCAACAATATAACAAATGCCTAATATGAGAGTTCAGTCTGTCCAGGAGTCGCCGTACTTGTTCCTTTTGCCACCCGCAGCGGGATCCAAGGGTGCTGCCTGCACGGGCCTCTGCTGAACGGGAGCTGGTGGCTCGTATGGCTTCGAGTAGGGACTCTGCTGGTGCTTCGAGTACTCCTCTCGGTTTCTCCGGCGTAAGTCCTCGTACGATTGACCCGGCTTGGCCGGTTCCAATGGCAGTTCCGTGTCCAGCATTGCAGCAGCTATTGGAAGAGGAGAGTATCAGACACCTGATGCAACCAACTGCTTAACTGAGCTTACAGTCCAGTGTGGGCCTGTAGATGTCGTCCAGGCCGGACATTGTTGGTCGCGACTCCGTGTCCAGATTGAGCGCAGTGCTTCGTCCCGGCTGATACGCCTCATCGCTGTACACATCCGCCGAGCTGGGCGTGAAGGGAGCCAGGGTGAAGGCCCTGCCCAGGTTCTCGTCCGGCGTGATGGTGCTGATGATCCCGCCGCCCTGCCTTCGCTGCCGGAGCATCTCCCCCAACTGGGAATTGGGCAGGCGCATGATCTTCTCGGCGCACTTTTGCTGGTAGCTAAACTTGCCCACAAAGTAGCCGAGGATGACGCCCATAACGACCTTGGGCACGGCGCCATATATGCCATTCCCCTGCAGGTAGCCGTTCTTCACGCCAAAGTAGGCCAGGAGGCCGAGGCCAGTCCCGAAGGGCAGACTCCGCTGGAAGAACGACTCTGCATTGCACTCACGTAACGCCTTCACCTCCTCCGCGGAGAACTGGTAGTCCGCCTGAAAAAGGGGTAGTTATAGCTCAAGTTGAGAATCTCTGGCTCCTCCGTACTCACCAGGGGATGGGGGGTGTGCTGCGGAGCCTGGCGGGACCCATCGTTCAGCGGCGAGTCCATGCTGACTCAATTTATTTCGGGATATGTGAAATATAAAATTCTCCAAGTACCGGCATAGACCCACTAGTTAGTGATGATAGTGAAATATCGATATTTTCGATAGGTAACTATTGTGTAAATTCAAAAGCTATTGATAATTAAAAAAGTTAATAAGAACTAAAAATCTATTAAGTAGTAAACTTTATATTTGTAAACCAAGTAAGCAGGCATAATATTGTTATTGATAAAAAAAAATCAAAAATGTTTTCTCTTTACTCCACTTTGACCGCATAATGCGGATAACGGCCTACACATGTCTGCTTAAATTTTAGTGAAAGTCTTTAATCTTTTAATGGATGGTTTATGTGATATCTTTATTCAACTGCTTAAGCTTAGTACGCAGACACGCGAAAAGTGTTCCTAAGCAGTGCGAGAGAGCGAGAGGGTGACTATTGACCTCTCGTTTTGACTTAATGCTTAAGAACACTTTTCGCGTGTCTGCGTACTAACCTTTAGAAGATTTCTCAATGGAAAACAGTGTTGGTATCCCACATAAATGAAACTATCGGTTATATCGATGCTGCTATCGGCAGGTTTGCAGCACCAATAGAACCTATTAGAATCGAATCCGTCAGAAAATTAAAGAAAACACCGACTCAATCGTTGACGAAGCGCACTAGCATCTTCCTGTCACCGATCAACACCCTCCAGACAGATAAACCAGTCAAAATTCACCGTAGCGTCGCCGTTAAGAACTATCCATCCACCCATCGAAACCCGAAGAGCGTGCAGCGGGCGGAGGACACGCACCACCAGCAACACCAGGGATGCAACACGCACGACGCGACGAGATTATGACATTTTCGCTGTCAAGTAAAGTTACAGCTGTGTCGTCTGCTGGCCCCGATCCTGAGCCTGTTGTTGTAATTAATTAGAGTTTTGTATTTTTGGAAATGTTCTCCACCACCACACACTCTGTGGTAAGTCCGACTGTCGGTTGCCCTTCGTTCTGCCCACCGCCTGACGTGTCTGTGTCTCTCCCGCTCTCTGTTTCTCTCTCGGCACCGCCTGTTGGGATTTGGGATGTCTATGACAGCCCTACCTGTACCTAGGCAACTTTAGCAGAAAGCCGCACTACTACACCGTGAAGCGCACCAAACTGCAGGGGAGCGCGAGTGCAGTGCGCCTTTCCAAGTCTGCCAGGGCAACCACGCCATCGACTACGACGACGACGGGCCGAAGTCATGACCTCGTGCTGGACCTGCGGAACCTGCTCACCCAGTCGGGCGCCAGCTTGAAGGGAATGGTGGAGAAGGCGGCGCGACTGAACGGCATTCTCGACCGGGAGCTGGTGAACGAGACGCTGGCCAAGGTGACCAGCCTGCTGCCCGCCATGCGCGACGTCCGCGTCACGCTGGAGGAGCCGGCCACACAGTTCGGTCGCGCTGAGCTACAAAATTATCAGTTTGAAGTTTCGTTAACCGGAGCGGCTGGTGCCCAGCCCACGGGGGCACACGTGTAAGTGCCTCTTATCCCGAAGATCCACACCAGATTCAGTCTTATCTGTGCCTTACTTTCAGCAAGGTGATTCCAACCATAACGCCAGGTCTTCTTCGTCCGCTCTTCTCCCATCAACAGTTGTGAGTGCGTAACGAATCGAGGAATTCTCCCCGCTAAAGTTCTGCTTCTCTTCCCCTAGGAAACAAATGCGTGGCTTCAAGACGGATCGCTCCATTGAGGCGGAACAGAAGCGCAATCCCACAATGACCTCCCGGCTGAAGACTGCCCTGTCCAACGCGCCGCAAAAAATTGACGGAGAGACACCCTTCCAGGCCGAGAAGCTGCGACGGCTGTTGGCCAAAGCCGACGATCATGGTGGCACTCAGAATGCGGTAGGAATGATGTCATAATCCTCCTGTTACCTGTAATAACCTTTTGTGCTGTTGCAGGAGAACCTAAAGATTGCCTTTGCCGAGGGCTACCTGGCCGCCGCCAACTCTGAGGATTCTCCGAAGTCTGGAAAAACAATGAAGTATCTAAAGGTATGAAAACATATTCTATTCGAGCGTGTTTCAGGAACCTTAGGAGAAGTCCCTCCGCTATGTTTTGAATATTTCCCAGTAATTGTCACATAGTATTTTCAGACTCTCGTCGTAATCGTCGTTTTCCTGGGCATATTCCTGAGCTTCTTCACTACCTCGAACGGATCTGTATTTCGGTGAGCCTCCCATTGCACTGCCTCGCTTGCTGCAGGTCTAATCTTGCTATTTTTCAGCAGCATCCAGCTGGGCAATCAGGTGGAGGTTGATCCCGAGGAGATCAACGTCACCTTCGACGATGTCAAGGGCTGCGATGAGGCCAAGCAGGAGCTGAAGGAGGTGGTCGAGTTCCTCAAGAACCCCGAAAAGTTCTCCAACTTGGGCGGCAAGCTTCCAAAGGGTGTGCTCTTGGTCGGCCCACCCGGCACTGGCAAGACCCTCCTGGCCCGTGCCGTGGCTGGTGAAGCCAAGGTTCCTTTCTTCCATGCCGCCGGACCCGAATTCGACGAGGTGCTCGTCGGCCAGGGCGCCAGACGAGTGCGCGACTTGTTCAGTAAGTGATTCGTCATCCCCTGAAGACTTTAATCGAACTCTAATCTCATATTAAAGAGGCAGCCAAGGCCCGTGCACCGTGCGTAATCTTCATCGATGAAATCGATTCGGTGGGCGCCAAGCGAACCAATTCCGTGCTGCATCCGTATGCAAATCAGACCATTAATCAGCTGCTCTCCGAGATGGACGGCTTTCATCAGAACGCTGGCGTCATTGTCCTGGGCGCCACCAACCGTCGCGACGACTTGGATCAGGCTCTGCTGCGTCCCGGTCGCTTCGACGTTGAGGTCATGGTGTCCACGCCAGACTTCACCGGCCGCAAGGAGATCCTGGGTCTCTACCTCACTAAAATTCTGCATGACGAAATCGATCTGGATATGCTGGCGCGTGGCACCTCTGGATTTACTGGGGCGGACCTGGAGAACATGATTAACCAGGCGGCGTTGAGGTGAGGATCGTTGATTTAATGAAAAAACATTGTTTTAAATTCGAATTTCTTAATGTCTTGCAGAGCCGCCATCGACGGAGCTGAGACGGTGAACATGAAGCACTTGGAGACGGCACGAGACAAGGTACTTATGGGGCCCGAGCGCAAAGCTCGCCTGCCCGACGAGGAGGCCAACACTATTACCGCTTACCACGAGGGCGGCCATGCAATCGTGGCCTTCTACACCAAGGAGTCGCATCCGCTGCACAAGGTCACCATTATGCCGCGCGGACCGTCCCTGGGCCACACCGCCTACATACCGGAGAAGGAGCGGTACCATGTCACAAAGCAGCAGCTGCTGGCCATGATGGATACTATGATGGGCGGCCGTGCCGCCGAGGAGCTCGTCTTTGGGGCGGACAAGATCACGTCGGGAGCCAGCAGCGATCTCAAGCAGGCCACCTCGATTGCCACGCACATGGTCAGGGACTGGGGCATGTCGGACAAGGTGGGTCTGCGCACCATTGAGGCGTCCAAGGGATTGGGCACCGGCGACGTCCTCGGACCCAACACCATCGAGGCGGTGGACGCGGAGATCAAGCGCATCCTGAGCGACAGCTATGAGCGGGCGAAGGCCATCCTGCGGAAACACACCAAGGAGCACAAGGCGCTGGCGGAGGCGCTGCTTAAGTACGAGACGCTGGACGCCGACGACATCAAGGCAATACTGAATGACAACCAGACGTAGTTTCCCCAACGGTGTGGATTGCAGGGTCAAAAGATCCAGAAGGAGGACCAGGGGTGGCCTTCCATCGGACATTCAGCTGAACTGCTAAATATTTTTTAGTTACAATATAAACAAATCGAGAAAAAGAGCCAAGCAAGAGCGGGACGCAGACGGACAGTTAAGAAATAAAATGTTACACATATTTAGTTATGTTTTCCATCATCCACGTAGTATTAAATATTAGTTTGGAGTAATAAATCAAATTGAAGTCATATCCATCTGAATTTCGCGCCCAATGAAGTGTTAGTGTGACCAGAACGCGGCGGAGTTGTTCTTTGGAGATTTAAAATCAATTGTTGAATATTGCTCTGAAAATATAAAAATATTTAATTAATGTAGGGATGGTCAGAATATAATAAATATATATATTTTTGGTAATAGTTCAGACGCTATAGCATGGAGATTAGTTTTATTTAATATTTACTCAGCTAATTTAAAAAATTAAATCAAATATAATGATTAAACTTTAATCTATGGGCTATCTAATTAAAAATAAAAATATAGAACATTTTGGGCACTATCGCTATCGATAACAAAACATCGATGTACTAAAATGTAATCTATCGATAGTATCGTGAGTTGACTGAATCCAGCACTAATTTCCAATTCATGTTTTTTTTGCAAGTAAATTGATAAAATATTCAAAGAAAATGTGCGATTACAAGATCTCGGACCGGGCCTACACCAAGCTGATATTCCACGCGGCCAAGTATCCCCACCTGGCGGTCAACGGGCTGCTGCTGTCGGAGAAGCCCATAAAGGGTTCTGTTGTCGAAATTGTGGATGCGATTCCCCTGTTCCATCAGTGTTTGCATGTCACCCCCATGGCTGAGGTTGCCCTGATGCAGGTAATTATCAATTGCCGGTATCTGGAACATGTGGGACTTTTAATGCGGATATTGCCTAGTTTTAAGTGTAGCTAGTTGGTAGGTTCCTCTATTCCCTGCCTTGTCTGTGTACTGCAAGTGACCGACCGCCTTCATGTGGGTACGAATTCCAAATATTGGAAAGCACTGTGAATATAATTTTGTTTTCTTAAAAATGAGAGTGGAATTATTAATTATTAATATATGGGAACATTCTTAAAATCGTTCAGTATTCATGATTTGCAGTAGAAACTAAGTGGACCAGGAAGTAATAGTGAGGATTATTTCGAATTAGGATTTGTACCTACATATCTCACTTCTTTTCCAATAAGATTCGGTACATTTTCGGATTCTTAAACATGATAATTAATTAATTGAAATGAATTAAACCGACCTACATAATGGGAGTACTTTGTACCCCACGTAGGTAAATAAAAGAAGCATATTCTTGACTAGAATTGGGACCACAGAAGCAAAAATGCAGTTTCAATCAGGATGTAGAGTTCCAATAACCAAACCATTACACTCTTTCCCTACCAGATTGATGCCTACGCCGAGCGCCAAGGTCTTGTGATTTCTGGCTACTATGCAGCCCCAGAGAACTTCTACGACAATCAGGTTGACAAGACACCGGCGGCCAAGATAGCGGACAAAATCCAGGAGAACTTCAAGAACGCCTGCTTCATGGTGGTGGACAACAAACTGATGACCCTGCAGCACGACCGTGCCGCCATCCAGGTGTACAGCTGCGCCGGAGACTCCACCACCCGCTGGTCAAAGGCCAAGTTCACACTGTCGCAGTCGGCCCAGACGCTGGAGGGCGTATCGCTGCTGCTGAAGCGCGGTGCCATGCGCGATGTTGTGGATTTCGATAATCATCTGGATAATCCGGAGAATGATTGGACCAATGACTTCCTGAACAAGTCGCTGATCGACCTGCAGAAGCTGTACTAGTCGCCCATTTTAAACGTACTTTTGTTTTAGTCTAGCAAAATCGCATTCGAGGGAAGAGAACACGCCGAAAATTTCAACCTTGCAATTTAATTTATTGTAATTACAATTGGATTTTCAGTAATCTTTAGAATAATGCATATAAGTTAAATAACATTCAACTAATTAATAAATAATCAATTCTTTCATCTTGTAAGTCGAGTGTCGAGAGTGTCCGGGTCTGTCCGTTGGTTCAAGTAATATCTCATCAAGTACTGTACGTCCCGTTTCGGTTCCTGTGTTCGGTTCTTTTTGTGTGGAGTTAACCTAAGCGCGTTACATTTATCGTTAATAAATACAGATGAATATAATATGTATATAATTTTGCTCTTGGTTTTGTTTGCTTGTTTGTCGTCTTCGTCTGGCCTTGTAAATTGAAATATTTTACAACAATATTGTAATTATCGCGATTGCTGATTATACATAGGTATACATAATACGTACTTCTTATGTGGATATATCGGAGATCGAAAGTATCGCAAAAACGTTTATTAATTTCAGTGTATTGTATATTTCCATATATATAATCTGATCTGAACGCATAACGAACTCTTTACACCGTGTACATATAGGGGAACGGGGATTACGGATAACGGATATCGGATATCGGATCGGGATCCATTTGATTTGCCATTTATTGTATTCTCTTTTAATGCTTTTTGAGTTCTGTATATGGGGGAGTATATGATTTTGTGTATAATATCGAGCTCTCTGACTTGGTTGGATTGTTTTTCACCCGGTGTCCGCTGGAAGGGATGGGCAGGTGTGGGTGTGGTCGTGGACGTGGACGTGGCATGGATTACGGGTACTCTGTTCTATGTGGGGCGCCTTTTTGATTATATCCTAGCTATACAAGTGCGCCTGAACACGCAAGCATTGTCGGTATGTACGAGTTCGGGGCCTTTTCAGCCCCGGACTCTGTTCACACCGCGATGAATCTGGATTGGTGTGTCTTGTGTCCTGTCATCACATCACATGCTATGTTAGTTGATCTATAAGAATGCAATAGAGAGAAGGCAACAATGGATCAGTGAGCTGCGAAGAGGCGTGGGAGTGTCAAGTACACCCAATAACGGAAGATGGTATGCAATTTGAAAAAAGTCTATAGAGTTGATGATGTGTGTGCCACTACTGGGGGTATGTGTGGATGTGTGTCTTGGCGGATCGGGCTTCGGGGGTTTCTGTGTGTGCTTAGGTCTGTATCTAGAGCTGGCCACCTCCGATATTTACCATTCCCGCGGACAGAGAGTTGATGGCATCTTCCACCGTCGGCTTGTGTCGATCGATTTTAGATGAGTTTATGGGCGAGAAGTTGTCTACGATTGCAAGCGTGAACGAATACACATATACAGATAGATATAGAAACACAAAAAGCGATTTCAAAGCAAATCTCAAGTGCCAATTACCGAGATCACCACTCGAACTGGAGTCCGTAAAACTGGGTGTGCCCTCTGTCCATGTGGGAGTGGAGCCCTCACCTGAAGCGGGCGGTGTCCAGGCCAAACCGCCGCGCGAGCCATACTGGCTGCTCGATGACGTGTCCACCGCCAGCAGTGTGTCCAGATGAACCTCCGAGACGCTGCCAATGGAAGTAATTAATTGTTTAGTTTCATATTTTATTAAATAGAACTCACCTGACGATATCCTCCTTGTAGGAGCCTCGATAGGCGGGTCCAATGTTCATCTTGCGGTCGAGGTAGTACGACTGCTGGTGCTGCTGCTGCGCCTGCGACGACTGCTGGTGATGGTGGTGGTGATGATGGTGGGACCGGCGGCCCATCGACGAGGTGCTGGTGCTGTTCTTGTTCGAGCTGTCCTCGGAGATGTCGTCAAAGGCGGGGGGAGGAGTCGAGCTGCATGATGGCGTTGTGCCTAGCGATACAATGAGCAGAGCAGAACATGCAGCGGAATGAGTGGCTGGAGAACCTGGTAGTAGAATCAGGAGGGATTAGGGTGTGTGTGTGGGTAAGCGAGATGCAAGCGGGGAGCTACTCCCGTTTCAGTCCCTGTCCCTGTCCCGTCGATCCCTCGCTCTCGGGTATCGTGGATGGCGCTGCCTTTGGCGCCCGTCTCTTGCCCCTTCTAGGCTGCTGTGGCTTAGGAGTCCTGGGCAACGTTTCTTCTGGCGGAGGATTCTCTAGCCTGGGCAGAGCTCTTCTGGGGCGAGTAGTCCTCTCTAGCTCCCGCTTTACTTCTAGGAAAGTACTGACCGACTGCAGCAGGTTGTCCTCCTCCTGCTGGTTCTGGCAGTCATCGTTGCCCAGCGTCAGATCCGCGTAGTGCAGGTAGCGATTCCTCTTCTGCTGTCGCTTCAACTTCTCCTGAACCGCACGCCTGGGCGAACGCTGGCTGGGAATGCTGCCCGAGGATCGGGAGCGCCCGGTGCGATAGCTCTCCGCTCGAATGGGCGGAAAGCTGCGGACTATGGAGCCCACGGAGGACCGCTCGCTGCGAGCCACGAAGCTGTTCTGGCGGTGGAACAGGTCCACGTGGTTGAGCAACCGCGGCTGCTGGCGCCGGTAGCTGCTCTCCGATCGGGCCGTGGAATAAGCAGACTGCAGCGATTCCCGGCGCCGCAGCGAGGAGCTTCGTAGCAAAGCCACCGTTGGATCTACCAAATGGGCAGGCGGAGCACTGGGCTCCATGCTAACCGGACCATCGAAGAGGTCATGCAGCTCCAGCCAATCCTGGACGTTGCTGGGCGATCGACGATCCCCGAAGCGCGGCATGCCCTCGTGTCTGGGCACCTGGAGGTGTGTATGGGTGTGTGCTGGTGCTGGTGCCGGGGAAGGGTTAGTAGTAGTAGTGTGCGGTTTTGTACCTGGCGTCGAGCGATCCTGGCCATCCTTGCGCCTCGGCGAGCCACGCGGTGGCACTGGCGGTGGCACCCTTGCCTTCAGATTGCTGGCCGCCGGAGTCCGTTGCTTGACGGGTGGAGGAGCCCTTTCGTTGGCGGCACTGCCGCTAGCTGAGCCTAGAGCAGCTGCTCCTCCGCCACCTGCCGCTCCCAGTGGCGTGGGCTCCGTGGTGGGCGGCTTGGCCTGCTGATGGATCTTGCCACTGCTGTGCGAGTGCGAGGTGTGAACCGCTGGGGAAATAAAGGGGTTTAAAGATTAGTTTAGGGGAAAATCTAGGGTACAGGACGTAGGATGAAGCTTAATTAGATCCTTAAAGGGTTTAGCTTTCACTTACGCCTCGTGACCGCCTCGCTGTCGCTGTCAATGGAGCGCTGTATGGCCTTTGACAGGCTTTTTCTCTTCGAGGGCGAATGCTTAAGCGCTGCAAAGTGTAGTTAAAACCAAAGATTAGTAACAAAACCCTCTTAATTAGATTTTCGGTTCAAAAAGCATAGCACTTCCGAAGCAACTACGCAAAGCCATAGAGCAATACGGCTGCCGGGATGCCAAGGATGCCAGGGGGTTGTGGGCTTAACTAACGTGACAGAGAAAGGCATGCTTTGGCGTCCATTTCGAAATCATATAGAAACCAAGAGGTGAATATTAAAAAAACATCGTTAACTCTTAAAACTTGTTAAAGAAAGTTGTGTAAAGTGAAAATCAAGTGAGAGATAATCAAAAGTCAGAGAGATCGATCATTAGTTTCTTTACCTATATAGCTGGTTACCAAGGTACGAAATTTTCTGTGATTCCCCTTGATCTCGGGGAGATCCACTATATGCGTACGTAAGGGTGAGAGTGAATGCATTCAAGACATGGTCAGAAAGAAAGCAGAGAATATTGATTTGATCTGGGTTACAGATGCTCTCCACATCGGCGTCTACTCAGGCCAAGGTGTACCATATTGCATTTTTGCTGCACAACAATCGATCAACCATAATTAGCAAGCTACGAGTGTGTGTCTAATGGTGTGTTCGGTGTAATGTAATTGGGGTGTACGAGTGTGTGTGTGGTTTCTACTTAAAAAAGTCTGCAACTGGAACTGGTAACTGAAAGTGAAACTGGAGTGCTTGCATAACTCGGCCAACTGCACACAAAAATGCCTTACAGTACGAGTACTTAGCCCGACTTCCACGCCCGGCGCCCACTTACGGGAGGGTATCTTGCGGAACACGGTCTTGGCCATAAAGTTTTGGAATCTTTGAGCATAGAACGAGGGCCGGCACACCGAAACGGTTTCCTAAGAGGATTAAATATGAAAGAGTATGATTAGATTGGGTTCTTAAAAAGGTTTGTAAATGATTTTTGTATCCTGTTTAGCCTTCAAAGCTCACCCCATCGTGTATGATGCTTTTGAATGTGTGCTCCAGCTTCTTTTTCAGCCTGTAGGATTGCAGAATATCGATGATGCCGATGTAGAGGAGCAGGCGCTCTCCCTTCTCACTCCTTGCTGGAATGCCACCAGGTCTAGAAATCGAAGAAATCATTTAATAAAAATTCAGGAGAATCTAAACCCTAATACTCACGGCACATCCTCCTCATCATCGATGGGCTCGCTCTCCGCCTGAATGCTCTCCATGGCCGTGGAGTGGGCCACCAGTCGCTGACGATTGACGGACCTGTAAGCCATACTGGATTAGCTATACAGATCGGTTCTACAGTTCAACCTATGCCTACAGATACCCACTTATTCCTGCTGATGCCCGTGGCCGTGTCGCGATTAGCGCCATCGCCATCCAAACCATCCAGCGCCTCGTCCACATCCACGTCGGAGTCCTCGGCCAGCGGTGCCCTCAGCGGCTTCCTTATCTCGCTCTGCTTCTCCTTCAACGCTATATCCAGGTTGTGAACGCCCAGGAGCAGCGAGTAGTCCATGATCTTGAAGGACTCCAGAACTGTGCAATCGCGCTGAATGGTCTTGATCAGCGCCGAGTACGTCTCGGCCTCCAGGAATATGCCATTGGGATGCTGTTCCATAAAGTCGAGATCCTTGTACGTGGGCGACTTCTTGGCCCGCTCCGCCTTGTTGGCCTTGCGCTTGAAGGTGGACCCCTTGAGATCGTACTTCAAGTGCATCTTCACGGACGAGGGCAGCAGATTGTTCATGACCACCAGGCGAATGTTTTTGGCGTTGCTCGTCTGCAGGCAGTACAATCCGAAGAACTTTGGCAATAGCGTGCGCGGATTTTGATTTAGATTCATATAGTAACTGCAAAGGAGGTATCCTTTAGCTGAATATAATAATAAGATTGAGGGAGATACCTACCCAGGCAGTAGTTTCTGTAAGAATTCACCCTCCTTGTGTTGTACCGTCTTGATGATGAACTCGTCGTCGTCCGTCAGGTAGAATATTGAACCGGAAGCACCAGGATTGGACAGTTCCCGCAAGGGGGACGTGCACATGGACATCTGTAAAGGAATTGATTATGGATCTTGCTTTAACAAAGAGCTTTCAGTTGCGTACCATAAAATCATCTGGCTGGATCCCAAACAGATCCCGAAAGTAGCGAAAAGCGATGGGCGCGTAGATCTTGTATCGGAACTCGCTGTAGTGGTGGGCAGGTGTAAGGCTAGAACCCTCTGGCGGAAAGGTGATGCTCTCGATCTCCCAGAAGTCCATCATAAGTAGATCCCGCTTTGGCTTCGAGGCGAGGCTGCCGACCTGTTAAGGGTAATAATGATAATGGAGAGATTATATAGGAATTAATTTAGCATACTTTCAAATACTTCAACTTTTATCTAATTTTTTAAAGAGCTTAAAACATTTAAAAAACTTTACTTAATTAATGGGAATACTCTTACATATATTACGTTAAAATAGTTATACACATTTACAAATTTTAGAATTAAAAACTTTTAACTGAGTGTCCAAAAGTATGCAATGATATACACTAGAAGCCACGGAAAGGGAATAAATATTTTAAAGCATACTCTTAGGCTCACTTTAAACATAGTTTTAAATCTACAAAACTTTCTGTGGCACCCCTTTGTTAAAAAAATAATTAATTAATCCATACCGTGTGTTGGATGCCCAACTGAATCGAGCCCATGATCTGCGACGTCTGTATCTTCTTGTACGTAATCTCGCCGCCCTCGCCGACTCGTCTGTGGCCAATTTTGCGCTCCTTGTCCGACTTGTTGTTGCCCGCACGTAATGGCCGACTGCCCAGCTAGGGAGGAAGAGTAAGTGAACCGGGATTAGAAGCGATTTAATTGGCCCCGCCGGATGTACTTACCTCGGGCGATGAGTTGTTGCCCACATGGTCGTTGGAGGCTAAAAGGAGAACCGAAAGTGAGCTTATTATTAGGCATCATGTTTAATTCAGGCCATGACGCAGTCGCCTGGTCAATCACCGCGACTTGAACTTGGCCAGGCCCTCGCCTCCACTTGTTCCTGCTCCTATTCCTAGTCCGTCCCCAAACCCCGCAACCTTGTAAACTTTCTTTTGTTATCAATCCTAGAATATAAATATGAACCGATGGAAGTCTGTCGTCTGTCAGGTGGTGGTTGATGCGGGGTTGGAAACGTGCGAGGGCGGGGGCGTAGGTGGGCATGCGGGGGTGCGCCGTGCTGCTTCTTCTTGCCCCTGCTTCCCATCCCTTCCACGCCACGCGAGACTCATGCGCCAGGGGCGCACTTCCATTTGCCTGTCATTGATTTTTTTTTCGCTTTCGACGCGTCGGGGAATTTGAAGTGACGGTGCGGAGGATAGTTACCATTGCTGGGATCCGCCTGCTTGGCCTGCGACGTGGAGGAGCTGTCCATGTCGATGGTGTTGATGGTGTCGCCATCGCCGGAGGCCATAGTGCTTCTCCAAGTGTCCCTCGCCCCTCTCTGGCTGCACGCTCTCCTCTCCTCTCCTCGCCTAGGGCTTCACTAGGACATGCTGTCGTCGTCTGGTTGGAAATCGGAGCTATTGGTAGCCGTTTTTCGCCTTCGCTGATCTGCAGGGATTATCCAATCGAACGGGTTAACACTGGGGGGCAGGAACCTTGGCTCTCTCGTCTGGCGCTGGCGTCAACGTTGCTGGCTGTCTAACGGCGATGTTGATGGCTCCTCTGCCACTGCTGTCATTTTCACTGCATACTCATAGGCTCACGGGAAGCGCCTGGAACGGCTGGAAGGGTGTGCGCGCAGGAAGGCGCGCAGGGCTGCACACTGCACACAAAACCCAGGGTGGCATTCGGCCAAGGATTCAAATTCAAAATGTAATCGATAACAAAAGTTGGCGCCAATAATAAAAGCTCTTACAAAACTTCGTTTTATATATCGGAAGGTAATAATTAATAAAAAAAAATATATAGATACTGTGCATAAGAAATATAAAATTTTCGTATTCCAATCCCATCTCCCCGAACTTTTAAATAAAACACATTATTTTTGGCAGTTAAAAGCCACGACGAAAGCGTTCAGTTTAATGCACTTTTACTTGTTTCTTTTTGTTTATTAGCGTTTCTGTATGTCAATTAGATCTATACATCATATATAACTATCATATATATATATTTATTTATGTATTTGGTAAATATGCATGTATATGAATACAATAATTTCTTGGTATAAGTGTTTTTCATTCTTGTTTCTAATGGGTTCGTTTGCTTTCGCACTTGGGTTTTTTTGGGTTTCTTTGTGGTGTTTTTGTTCTTGTTTATTTGTGTTTCGTTTCCCTTACACATTACATGCATGTACAAAATAAGCGCTTTTTTTTAAAAAATACCGCAAAAAATTACGTTTATCCGTTAAAAGTCTATTTAAAAATGAGATATCATCAAATATTCTAGTCATCAAAATATATTAAACAAGTATGGCCTACATTAAAGGACACTACCGAACTAACTGCTTAGAGCTAAGGATGCAATGGACATTACTACGGCGACCGTTGTCCATTTGCGTTGTATAGTTGAGGCCTTATCTGTAAGGATAATTTAAATTAGTAAAATTTTTAGGGTAAACTTAGCCTTCTTAGTACAGAATTATTTTCCTAAACAAAATACCATTGCCTGCTTTTAGGCATTGAAATTAAAGTTTTAAAATAATCTGGAACATCCAATATAAAATATAACCTACAGAAAATGCCGGCTTACCTGTACTTACCATAAAAAATAGTCTCTCTACGTTTAGTATAGTTGGTTCCAGTCAGGATGAACGCACAGGTGATTGGGGTGGGGGATACGAGATGATCTCTAGGAATACGCGTGCGCACGGTCATGCTATAGAGGCCACTGGGGTCCTGGTCCAACTGCGTCAGCAACGAATCCAGTATGTGAGTATCGAACCTGCGGCGGGTGCAAAGTGCAATTTTCTGGGTTATTCGATTACGGGCTCCAAAAAAAAAAAATAGAAACACCAAATTGGCGTGCTCAGCTTACATGACCGACAGCATGGGCTGGGGAAAGACGTGCTGGACCGCACACATAATGTCCACGTCCGTACACTCCGCACCCATCCGCGCCTCCAGTATGAAATCCGACTCAGGAACTGCCATTGGGGAGCCGGAGGGAGTCGTATTCGCATTTCGGGGATGGCGGTGGCGGAGGACCGATGCAGACAGGAGCCAAAAACAAAAAAGCCGTGAGAATTAATCAAGTGTCAAACTAAACAACGAGACGAAAAGAAACAACATAAAGGAGTCCTTCCAAAGAAAAACACAGAACAGGACAAACAAGCGCCGGTGGTTCCGGCCACCGCAGAGACTGCCACATGACACGCATGCAAATATGAAGGGAAATCACACGTGCACCAAACAGACGGGGAATCAACGCCATGCACGGCGCGGAAATTGGTTACCCTAACTAGACTAGAAAGGATTCAGCAATGTGGAAGGTAAATTTAAGAAAAACTAACGGGTGCTTTCCTGTTTCTATAATAGAATTGTTCGATTTTACTAGAATTAATTTTTAGTTTGTAGTAAATTAGGTTTTCCATCACCTCATCAATTTACTAATATATCCACAGAGTTTAAATTTTATCTTAAAAAAAAATCAATTTTAAACACATTTCTCTTAGTGTATCATGCACGTACAGTTGTGTTTGCTTAAATAAAGGAAAACAAATATTTTTGATTACCCTTGCAAATGGTATAAAAATATTCGTGAAACATTGACAGCAGGAAACAGAACAGATTCGTTGAAGGCTATCAGAACTGAAATTCGAATGACAATTGGAGTAAATAAAATAAAATAAGACTACCAGGTTCAATACAAGCTATAAAAAATATGTTAATATCCTTTTCTTTGCGTATGAAACGTAATATCTGTATTATTTTCGACAAATATGCCAAAAGTTCTGGTCGATTAGTGAAAAGAAGTTGGTAGAACACAAAAATAAGTCAAGTTACGAAGTTTGCTTAAAAGGAAGCGACTTCAATTTATTACTGGCGTCCCAACTTTTTATCCTCTTGTTTATTACTATGTAACTCATTAAGTTTTCCTCAAAATAGATGAGCCAGCAAGAAAGGACGAAGGCAAACTTAAATGGAGTAACATGGCATACAGCCAAGATGTGTTCGAGGGGGAGGGATAACAAGACAAGGGACCAGGAATGTCCTACGCTAAGCTGCTGCTGCCGCTGCTGCTGGCTTGACTTGACTTTTGTAAATTGGCTTAAAGTACATAAATCATTACGTTGTTCTCTCTGTGTACACATCGTCCCCAAACACCAAACACCTTCGTATGCAAACACACAAGTCAAGACGCCAGTGGGGAGTGGGCGGGTCACCCGACAATGCCACCACCTTGCGCCATACACGCCTTACACCTTGCACCATCCACCTGCTCATAACCCGAGTAAGCACACCCTGGAACCGCACATCTTTTAGTGTACACCGCCGCTCCGTGACACCCACCGATTATTTGCAAGCGGGCACTCCGCTTATCCGTGGTCTGAAAGGTCTGCACCGCACACGTGTACTCCCCCGTCATGTTCCAGTCGGGATTCTTTATCGATATAACACCGGGACTGCCCTCCAGGGCGAATATTTTGGTGTCTATCTTCGACTTCATGAAGCCCTGCAAGCGCAAGAATAAGACGGAGAGGCGGGGATTGTATTATGTTAATTAATTTCGTGACCCTTCGGGCAGTGCTGCCAACGACCTATATCAGGAACCAGGACAGATCCAACAAAAGGGAAGCGGAAAAAAGGATAAAACGGAACGGAAACTTCCTTTTTCTTGGTATAAATTATGATTTATACGAAATCTTTTCTTGCCTTGGTTTTTCTTTTCAAATTATAAATGTTTTTAGCTTTAAATATGTTGAATAAAATCTATAAAATATTTATGCTTATAAGAATGATAGAATCAAATTTATTAAAATTATTTACACGAAGGAAATATGTCAAACAATGAGATTAAAAAAGGTTGACGTAAATATAACTGAAGAAGAATGCTGGCTAACTTCCAAAACTATTGTCAGTATAAATAAAGAAAGATATACGTTCTTTGAGGGATTCTTGGCAACAATAAGGATAATTTCTTGATGGCAAAATAATGATTCTAAATATTTAAAAATTTAACAATTTAATAAGTACCATAAATCACTCCAAATCCAAGTTCAAAAACCTTTTAACCCCTTTTAAAGTTCAGGTAACTTTTCAGGTAAAATAATATCCTTAAGGGAACTTAATAAATGTCAAAAAAAAAGGACACATTGACAGCACTGCCCCCGAAGGTGTAAATGGCTCGTGACTCACCATGGCGAATCCTTTGACGGAGGGTATCCATTGGTAGATGGAGTGATTGTTGAACAGCCACTTCAGTACGAATCCCTGCTCCCCCGCTGCGATCTCCACCTCGCAGTCCAGGACCAAGGGATCGGGTTCGCGGTCACGCACCAACGTGTAGGTGTGCGGCACCCGCAGGTTGGTGATGCGCACCGAATGGGACACTGGGGGATGATAGACGGGAAGTGATTACTGTAGGGATTTCCCGCAACACACCGAGCATGTTCCTGATGAGGCTCACCCGTCAGGAGCGTGAGCCAGGCCACTAGCGTGGCGCACAGCCTCCGTCCGCGCCAGGCCGCCATTAGTGCGGCCTACTCTGATACTGGTTTCCTTGAGCACTCCAGGATCCGAAACTAGACTTGGTCTCTGGTCCTCGTTCCACCTCAGGACCTCTTAATACTTAAACCCGTTGGACGCTATAATACTTATCGTTGACTTTTGTGGACACTGATTTTTAAGGATGCTTGTTGGGGGCATTCAGACACACTCATTATCACCAATCTCAATCACAGCAGCAGTGGCAGGGGGATGTTTTTTTGTTAGTTAGGGGGGAGTTCCTTTGGGACGCGGAGTCTGCCTGGCACAAAACTTTTCTCGCTCAGCGCCTAGCACCTCTGCAGCAGCCTCGGCTCCTTGGCCTGGCAGCGGCAGGACATCTCGCTACAACTATTGCAAACTCCCTTTATGGCCCGGGCCATTTAAAAACTTTTGCACATTGCACACACAACTAACTCGGCTTTTTGTTGTCCTGAAAAATCGACTTTTGCACCCGCAACCGTGCGTTATAGTGTCTGGCTGTGTGTGCGGGCGCCCGTCTCTATTTTCGTGTGTTGGTAGAGTCCTTTGGGAGAGTGTGGTGCCAAGCCGAGCGGAGTTCGTACTTCTGCCTGGCGGATACCAATAGCTAGTGTTGGTATCTTCTGCGGCGCTATGTTGTCCCGCTTCCAGGCGCAGCTTTTAATGTTTTAACACTGGAAACTACAACAACACTACACCGCGTCCGGAGAGCTGAGCTTTTGGTAGTGCAAGCGAGAGCCGAGCTTCAAGTGGAGTTGTTGTGTCGCCCCGTCTCGCTTCGTCCTTAAACAAAAAACAGCTGAGCGACAGCCATTGCGCAGGTGCACAATAACTAACGGCAGTGATTTACCGTTGCGATAAGGTTGCCATATCGCTGGGGGTGCTTTTAGGCGGGAAATTTGAAATGCTTACCTGTGCTTATGCGAAAATTGTAATATTTTGATTGTACGAAAGCGTTTTGAATAAATAAATTCAAAAGGTAGTTTAGAGTTTTACGTATTATCAAAATACTTACTTTTAATAACTTAAAATTATAAGTTAAAGGTTAATATTTAAAGGAAATAATAAATTAAACGGAGAGTACTTCTTAGTTTTCAGGTAAAGCAAAAACTCAACAAAATAATAAGGTTTCCTATTTAAAAATCACTGTATTTGTATTTTATTTTTAACAAAATTTAATTCTTTCAATATAATATCTGTTTAAATTCCTTTTAATTGATATTTACTATGTCAAGAAGAGCTTAACCTTATATTAAAACGCCACACTACTACCTACTATTGTTATGTTTGTTGTTTATTAAATTTTCAATAACATCAGCAAAATTCTTAAACTAATTTATAGTTAATAGTGTTCCACTTGCTTGGATGTGTTACAATTACACGCACACACAGACGCACACTTACACGTGATTAGTACTTGTATGGTATAGAGATATAGAAATCCAGAAGCTAGATCCCTAGAATTCGCGTTAAAAGTAGACTATAAATGTGCAATGCATCAGATTTACATGGATATACGCGCCGATACATAGTACGTAAGTGGACTGACTGGCTGGCAACTATAGCGTTGGCTTCGATTTGGTCGCATTTAAAAACTCGTGTGCTGGCCTCCTACATCCTACAGATTCAGATACACCTACAGATCACTACTTGCTGCTCGGATTGGATTTGGGTTCGGGTTCCTGTGATAACGGGAGGAGCGTTAAAACGTGCTTAGATCGAAACTGAAATCACCGTTGGAATGGACTGTACACAGGACAGGCTTCGACTGATCCCGCCTAGTCGCTGGCCTCCTCCTGGCTGCCACCGTGCCGCAGATGGTGGCCAATGAGGTCTCGATGCGGAAGTCCTTGGCGCTGGTCTGCTTACTGGTTCGCAGGCTCACCAAGGGCTCGCTGTCGAAGTGTCCCCGTGTCCTGGGACTGCGGCTGGCTGCCTCCGCGTCTGCAAAGATGAGAGCTTCTGGCGGCGCATCCAAGCGATTCGTACAGACGCTGTCAACGGAGTCCGAGATGTGCGAGTCCTCCTGCTCGTTGCCGCTTTCCACATCGATCTTGTCCTCGCAGGAGTCGTCATCCCCCTCGGCCTCAGCCTCAGCCTCCACATCTGCCTCTGTGTCTGCATCGTCTGTGTACACATTGAGATCCATATAGCCGCCCCGTGACATTCTTTCCGGGTAATTCCCGTGGCCGGGAATGCCCGCTGCACTGGCCACAGTCGCCACATCGAAGGCGTAGGGATTTTTGTACTTTGGTGGCTCTGCTGACCTCAGATGTGCCACCTCCTCCTGCTCCGCCTGATGCAGTGCTATGAGGCAAAGCATTTAGGGCATCCACGCCACGTCCTCTATTTATAAACGGCAGCCGGTCGAACTTGTCACCGGACTGGCTGCCCTGGTAAAAGGAAGCCTCTGCATTGGCGAAGAAGTTAAACTTCTTGTCTGCCCGCAGAGCCGAATCGAAGACATCCGCCGGAGTGTGGGCCACATCAAAGTCCCGGCCGCCATTGAAGTTGGGCACATTGAAGTGCACCGGAACGAGGGGCACTGGCTTACGGATCCAAAACGGGGAGAGGGTGCCAAAGACCGCCGGAAAGGAGAAGCGCTGCATGGTGGGAGCTCGCTTGTAGCGCTTCCGGCGCCGCAGGAAGCTGCCGTTGTCGAACATGTCCTCGGCCAGCGGATCCAGCGTCCAGAAATTGCCCTTGCCCGGATTTCCCGGCTCACGGGGCACCTTGATGAAGCAGTCGTTCAGACTGAGATTGTGCCGGATGGAGTTCTGCCAGGCGGGGAACTTGTCTTTGTAGTACGGAAAGCTGTAGGTCAATGTGAAGGTTTTAATTAGCTATGGTTGGTGAATATTGCAAGATACTGGGTAATATAATTAAAAATTTGCCTACGAAATGAAAACGGATAGAATCCTTATTATTATTCAAGCAGACTTTTATTTTTGGGAGTTATTCGAAAACAAGGGTAATAAATTGTACAATAAAACGACCAACTTTAAAGACAGTTTCCTTCCTTCCAAATAGATTTAAATTTTGCATTTAATCATGTCGAATTTTAAGACTGTTTTTATTTAAGAAACTTGAATTAGATAATTATTTTGTATGGATTTTAAAAAGCCTCATTCAGCTCAATATTCTGTTTTAATGATTCCAGAAAAACCTAAGATTGTCTTACACTTTTAATATCCCTGGTTATGGATCAGAACCTTAATCTATATTTTCAAACAACATATTTTCTATGATATTTTCAGAATATACCATAATTTATAATTTAGTTTTTATAATTTTTTAAACATAAAACATTATTTTAAAGTACACGTTCCAGATTGGCTAACTAAACATAATGCACTTTAATGCACTTTAATGCACTTTAATGCACAATTTTAATGAAAGTCTTTCAAAGAATTAAGAATATATTTTCGGACAGTTTTCCAAAGTTTTTCAGTTCTTTCTGGCCTTTTAAGGTGCTCTAACTTACCGCGACATAATGAAGTCACAGATCCCGCTCAGCGTGAGCTTCTTGTGCGGCGACTGTAGAATGGCCATGGTGATGAGGGCTATGTAGGAGTATGGTGGCTTCACCAGTGGACCACCGACGGATCCTGAACCATCGCTACCATTGTTACCGCCGGCACCACTTCCGCCGACGGCCGACGGCTCAATGTCGCTGTCATCGCAGCCCATGGACATGGCATCGATGGCGGCGGCTGTGGCGCGAGGAAGCAGTGCATCCGCTTCCGGAGGAGCCGCGCTGGCTCTTGTGCAGTGGCGGCGAAAGCGAGACACTGTCGTGCAGCGTGTGCATGGGATCTGTGCTGGAGCTGGTGTGCATTTTGCGGGCGATCACTTTAGGAGCTTGTACTGGAGATACGCGATTTGCTTAATTAATAAGAGGACGCAACACTTGTATTTATTTGGTTTGAATATTTTGCTCAGGAACTGTGTTCGTTTTTTTTTTTTTGGCTTCACTTGCAGTTTGATTGGAGTTTTATTCGAGTTTTGAATACGTTTTACCACCGATAACGCGAACCGATATCGATAGCACTGGTTATAAGGATAACGGTACAGATGGCCAGCAGCGGAGTGTGGAAAGTGGAAAGCGGAAAGCGCGCGTCCGTCGTCGTGTCCGTTGTAGGCGGAATCCGCTGGCCAAATGTTAACTGAATCGCAACGAAAACGAAAATCTTCTCGCCCAAAATGTTTTTCTACATAACTCAAACATTTATTTATGAAAAACCGCTGCCATTGCCGCTGCCGCCGACGCTTCCCTGAGCTTTTGTGTCGCCGCTGCTATGTTTTCGTATCTCGAATAACTGTGATTCTACTGCCGGCGTCGCCGTCGACGCGAACAGCGCAGCAGCAGACCAGCAGCAGCCTGGCAGCATCCTGTCGGCGAGAGTGAGTACGCCATCTCTCTTGTCCTGCCAAGGGGATGAGATGACACGAACCAATCTACGGCGCTCTCGCCGTCTCAGTCGCTCCCTTGCGACAGGGTGTGTATGTGTAACGGGATATAAAATGGTGGAGTGCTGCCTGTAAATGTGATATTTGTGTTTTCCTCTCCCAACGGCGGCAAATTGGCAGCGACTGCAGAAGCCAAAACTCAAGGGGGCGTTGGGTTGAGGGAGGGCGTAGGGCGGTGAGGAGACGGACGGGAGGATAAACATTTTGCGCAAATTTAGATACCTTTTGCAGCTTTGACGTCGTGGCTCTTAATAATGTTTCATTATGTCAGCCACATTGGAGGCAGGCGTCCCCGTTTTCTCCCTCTCCCGATGTCCTTCTCCCGCCTCGCCGCTCTCTCTTCTCCCGCCCACCGCTCCCGCGTTCAAATGTTAGCATTTTTATGTGCGAATGTTTTTCTAACCGTATGTCGGCGTTTCTCGGTTTCTCCTGGTTTCGCATTCTCGGTCTCATTCTTGCTCCTCCCTACCTCAGGACACTCGCAAAATATTAACCCGAAAAAGGAGTAATTCGCATACTTTTGTTTTCACTTTAGGGCTAAATAAGTGTTTTCTATATTTTAACATTTTTAATTGGTATTGATTTTTTAAAACTTATCGTTTTAAGCTTAAGATAATAGTGCCACCAGCTTTAGGAAATTCAGAAAAGTCTACATACCAAATCTTGTTACAGTATTCCTTGAAGATCCTGAGATTTAATCTTTTGTATCAACTCGGTATGAAGTTGAGAAGTCTGGCGTCAACGCTGGTGAAACAACCACGAAACCAAGATGCTCTCTCATATTTTATTAATAAATAAAAACTGAGAACAAGTAAATATTAATATTGTATATACTTTTTGTTCATAGTTTATTATAAATATTCTAAAACTTATTTAAATATATATTATTTTGATTTTCCCAGATTGCAATAAATTGCTTTCTATGATTAAAGATTCTATGCTTTAAAAATTAATACATTTTATATATTCTTCTTTTTTCTCTGAGTGCACCTTGTCCTGTTTTTTTGGGTGAAGAGCAGAGGGGAACGGAATGCGCCATTTTTGCCAACATCTCCTAAACACAATGGGGATAGAGAGACGGAAAGGGAGAGAGACAAAAGCAAAGCGTGGGCGGCAGAGGAGGAGGCAGAGAAACGGTACATGTGTTTGCTGCATTTGTACTTGTATCCAAGTGAGTTTTGTATTATTTCTCTTTTTCATTTTCGCTGTTTTTGTTCTCCAGTTGTTAGACATTATTGTTGTTGGAGCAGTGTTTGGAGCCTTCCCTTTTCAAATTAAACATTCAGTAGTCACTTTTATTTGTTGTACTTTGTTCAAATTAGTTTTCCAGTTTTGCGGAAGTTACCCACACACACACACACTGGCTGACACAGACAGCGACAGTGACACACACACAGAGACTGGGACACAACACAATAATGGCCGCCATCTTCGCATTCAGGACAATATTGATATCGCTTCCTTCACTCTTGGCATCGTTTTCATTATTCTATTTTGGCTTTGCCACCACTTTTGTCCCCATTCTCACTGCCATCCCTCAACTCCAAATCCCAAATCCCCATCCTCTCCGCCCCCTTTCTGTTACACTTACGAATCAATGATTTTTTGGCCAGATTTTTAGGGGCGTGGCATCGCTATTTCGGTATGTATCTTTATCCCCTTTTGGTGGTGTTGGTATTTAGGGGGGTTTTTGGGTATTTGGGAGACTGGGGATAGTCATCCGTTGAGCAATCTAGTTGCGCAAAATTTATTGCGGCTTTCCTTTGTCTTCTTTATGAGCAAACAAAGGATTTTATGGCTGCCAAACGGATATTGTTCGGACCAAAAAAGTAATCAAGTTTCTATCTCTACCCTAGAAAGGCACACATGGTCGCCGGGAGCTGGGATCTTTATTACCAGGTAAAGCTATGGTATTCCTATGCCGTTGGTTAAAGTTAATTAAATAACGATGAACTATTTAACATGGCAAAATTTCCATTAACTAGCTTATGATATTGTTTCCAGGTCTAGAAAGTCTTTCACATTTTTAAATACATGTTTTAAATACATATTTGTGAACTATATTTTGCTTAATTTATAATTGTTTTTGTAGCCGCAATAAAGTACTAATTAAAATATATATTGCACAATTTTACACAACATAATAAAAAAAAACTACTTTTTAATGACAATGTAAACGTATTTGGCATCGCAAACATTTTAATTAAAACTGATGTTTACAATACTTGTTTTATTTTTTTTTTATACCCTTGCAGAGGGTATTATAACTTTGACCAGAAGCTTGCAACGCAGTGAAGGAGGCATCTTCGACCCCATAAAGTATACATATTCTTGATCAGCATCACCAGCCTAGTCGATCTAGCCATGTCCGTCTCTCTGTCTGTCCGTCCGTCGGTATCTACGTATCTTGTTTGTCCAAAAAAATTATCACATTTTTTAAAATATTTTTGTACCCCAAAAATGCGCTAATTTGATGTTTTCTTGACAGCCTCTTATAGCCAATAATAAAGTGATAGCCAAAAATAGCAAAAAATTTTAATTATTTACAATCAAAATTAAAAACAAAAAATTAGAAAAAAAATTTGACATATTTTCAAAATTCTATAAAAAAAATTTTCAAAAAATAAAGAAAAAAATATATTTTTTTATTTCTAAACTCAATATGCAGATTTTTTAATCTAACAGACAAGCTATCCAAATTGAAATATATGCAATTTTAGCTTTGTTATGCCTTTTCTAATTAAGCAAACTGCAAGGGTATGTAAACTTCGACTTTCCGAAGTTTCCTTGCTTGTTTTTCCTCATATTTACAATAATTGGCAAATAATTGCCAACCTTAATGTGCACAAAATATTCATTATAAAAGATAACTCATTAATTGGGGCAACTGCGGTTTAATCTTGTGCCTTTTTAACAGAGAAATTTTAATCATAGTATATAAACATATGGAAAATATGGATTTGTTCCACAATTCATTTCGAATATAGTTTCCTTTGTAGTACAAACCTATATTTATTGCATTAAAATCAGAGTTAATTCCAAACTAATAAGTAAATGTATTAATTTATATTTATTACAAAGTTTCTTTGCGTCATTTTCATTTACAAACCTTAAATTCCTCTTCCGGTTATCAAGGATAATCCACTATCTGGATTCTCATACCGTGTCTCTTGTGCTGTCATCCAAGTTAATCCCCAATAGCTGCTCCTTCGAATATACTATATATCAAAAATATTTGCTCTTTCAATCCACTTTTCATTACTTAACCGACTGCTCAGTAGTTTCCATGGCAATTAAAGGTTGCCAACTATGTGCAGCCCGCTCTCATCCCAATCGCTGGCCTTCTCCAATCCCTGGTCACAACCGTATCCATGATGTCTTCTGTCATACTCTGGTTAATCATCGCCTGAGCCCAGCATGAGTGCGGACGAGGGACTTTGGCGTCCAGTTGAGCGTGAGGATGATGCGGTGCATTGAAGCTTTCGCAGGGGAACAATTAACTTATGGCCAAACAATAACGCCCAGGAATGCACGCTGACAGGAACCAGTCACCAGGAGCACATCCTGCTCAGCTTCGTCCTCAGGTTTACTGCAAATATATATATATTTCATCCAACTCCATCCCCCTTCCGTGCTGCACCAACAGCGGCATGATCCAGCAATAATCCCTCTTTTGTCAGCAAATTTATTGCACACAAACAAACGACCAAAGGATACGCCAAGCGGATAAAAGGGAGCGGCAGGGAGGCAGGGGCAACAGGACCAAAAGAGAGAGAGAGAGGGAGATGCAACGACTACGGACTTTGGATTCGGATTTGGGATTGGGATTGGTCTTTGGCTTGGATGAGCGCAGACTTCTCACAATACAAATTTTTATTGCGAAATCTGCAAAAGGCAAATAAAAGATTTGACACTTGAATTGCTTTGACTGCAAGGATCCGGCAAGGACAATCATTCTTTTTGCCCCGAACAAATGAGACACAGTTGCCAGCCGCCAACCGATGGCCCATCTTCGGAGTTTTACACTGCTGGAAAATCTTCTAAACATTTAATTTCTTATATTGAAGAAATTTTTTACATTATTTGCATGATTCGTTACTTTTTTCTATAATCTCCATAAAGTTTTATTTTTTTCGATCCGTATTCTAACTATTCTTATGCTCCATTTCTTAATTTAATTATATATACACATATTTTTTCTTTTCTCCCAAGTGTATCAAGTGTCTCAAGGCTTGGCGTCCTCTAATTTGTGCTCAAAATGCCGCATCCTGTCTTATCCTGCATCGATGGTCGGGATTCGGGCAGGTGGTGGCACCTGCTGTATCGCAAAGGCAAACACACTCGAGCCCCGGCAAGGAGTTCGAGCCGCGGCAAGGAGGCAGGCTTAATAGCTTCACTTCTCATGTCATTATTAAATCTTTGAAGTATCAGCGCCGCAGCGACGTCAGGACTCCGTAAGGGCCATAAGAGATACACATACAGGCACTTGAATACTCGAGTGACGCTCAATTTGACGGACAAGGATGTGGAACCAACCCCGCCGTAAGGACAATGGGAAAAATCACAGCAGGCAGCGGGCAAATTGCACAACTGCAGCCGCAAATTTCGACCAGAGTCTCTCCAACCTGCCAACAAGTGGCAGGCACAACAATGGATTCGATTTAACCATATCGCTCCCCCTCCAGCCCGGGAGTCGCAGTCCTGCGGACGAGCTGGAATATTTCACGCTCGATTTATCCGGATTTTATTTTTTTTTAAGCGGAGGGTTGGGACGAACAGCAAGTGCCACACACTGATGTTTCGTGGCTCATTTCATTCAGTTTTGTTCATTTGATGTGGATGCGGACGAGGATGGTGGTGGCTGTGCATGGCTGTGGTTGCGGTGATGTGCTGATGCCTTTGCCTAAGCCTCTTGTTTGGCGGCAATAAAAATCGAGGACCGTGTGCCTAAGCCTCCTCAGGACCATTCCTCCTCGCTCTCTCCGCCCAGGATGTCAATTTCTCAATTCATAAATAAAACCCAAAGCCCTTTCAATGTGTCAGCACAAGTGTGGAAATTACGGAGGGGCGGCGCAGAAGTGGGCATCGGCATCGGCATCGCTGGCTGAGTGTGTTATTGTTGTTTATTTGCCGGAGCTGGAACTGCCTGCCAGAGCCACCTATAACCGCACACAGTCGAAGGATATCACTCCCTTGGCTTGCCCGCCACGCTTTTTGCTCCTTTTCTGCATCCGCGTGGAACTCAACCGGGTACTTGGATCGCATTAAGTTGATTTATTATGCAGCGCAGAATTCAATTAAGTGGGATGATTGTCACTTGTCCGTATGCCACGAAAGCAAAACGCTCGGGATATGGTATAGCTTTCCCTTCGTCGTCCTTGCCTTTTGCTCTCTTAACTGTTGGGGCGTGGCGGCAATTTGGACAGTTGGTAATAACTATATGGGATCCTTTTTCTCAATTTCCCCTTTCAACACGCAGCAGCCGTGAAAGATAATCGTTTATTTGTTTTGGTTTCGAGGATTATGAAGTCAAAATTGGAGGGGATTTGCTCAAATTTGTTTGGGATTATTAACCTTTATGTCTTCTATATGAGGAAGCTGTGGAAGCTGAAACATCTGTTGACGTTTTTTCAGTAGTTGGAAATTTATAAATCACCCCTGTGAGGAATACAGTTTTTAGAAATCCAGCAAGACTTGCAATTTTCTAAATATTTATTTTTAAAAACCTTTATTTAAAACTATAAGATTACATTATTTGCCGGAGAATCAAAAATATACTCGATGTATCGATACATTTTTAGTAAAAGTAATATTTTAGAGGACAACATAAATAATTAAAAATATTTTAAGACTTTCAAAAAGTAATTATTGCCTTAGGTGACTTTCTGACAATAAATCTTTGTAACTTAGCTTTTAAATACCAATACAACTGTTAAAGTACTTCAAGTAGTTCCTTAATCACTTAAAAAACTATTTTTTACCATTAGAAATTACCAAAAATAATACTTATATACATATGTATTCTATTTTCAGGTTTTCTAAGCCTGTTAACATGTCGTATGGGTAATGTTCTGGGATCCAATAACTCTCCTTAAAACCAGTCACAAATCTTCATTAGTCGCTCATCCCTGAGCATGCCAACAATCCACAAAAGGGATAACACATCACGCCGAGCGACTCCTGAGTTGAAACAAATTTAAATCAAACCAGAAAGAATCAAACAGTGAAAAGTTCTGAATGGAAAGTGGGAAGTGAGAAATTAGTGGGTGGAAAGTGACGCAAGACACGCCTAATAAGTTGTCAGCGGGCACGTGTGGCACGTGGATCGAAGTGGGTGTCTGGTAATTCACACTTCCTGCCAGGGATACATCGTCCTGCAAGGAGTGCGGGTGGGGGCATGGAGTGCCGCTCGTGGAATTTCATTAAATAATCGTTAGTGTAAATCAATTCGTTAGATCAAAGCAATGTGGGCGACATGGCGACAAATGAAAAGAAAATAGAGGACACAATGCCCGGATATGGACACGGGGAGTCCCGGGCCGATGCTGGCCGTAGATATTACCAATTTGCGCTGCAAATAAAATGCGAACAATAAATATTTGCCTGCACTGATGAGGATATCACAAACAAGTGAACGCGTGCCCAAAGGACCACGAAGTGCGAACACGTGCGGGATGGCGTCGATGGTTTATCAGAGGCTATCAGTGTCCAAAATCAACAATATTGAATCTGAAATCACCTAGGGAAGGAGAATAAGTTGGCAAACACCATTTTTGACCAAAAAGTAAGCAGATTTAATTAAGAATTTTCGGAGAATATCGAAACAAAAGTAAAGGAATCAAATGGGTTCTCTTAAATTATGAGTCGACTCGATAAAAATTATAATTAACGAGAAAGAAAACCGAAGTTTATATACCCTTGCAGTCAGCAATTGGATCATTGAAAATCGATCCAAAATCGATCGTAATGTAAAAAAAAATGTCAAATTATGTACATTTTGTAAATTTTACATTTTACATGTAGAATTTTACATTTTACATGTAGAATTTTACATTTTCATATAAATCGACCGATCCCTTCTATGGCAGCTATATGATATAGTTGTCCGATCTTAATGAAATTAAAACCGTAATTCTAGAACTATAAAAAATGACTATATCTCGAAATTTATAGAAATTCGTTGAAAAACAGAGAAATTAAAAATTTTTTTACATTAATTTCGCCATCATTCCTATGGCAGCTATAGGATATAGTGGTCCGATTTCGACCGTTCCGACATATATACTGCGTGCTAAAGAAATAAGACTATGCTGAAAATTTCAGCCCGATAGCTCAAAAACTGAGAGACTAGTTCGCGTAGAAACCGACAGACAGACGGACAGACAGACAGACGGACAGACGGACATGGCTAGATCGACTCCGCTGGTGATGCTGATCAAGAATATATATACTTCACTGCGTTGCAAATATCATGGCAAAATTATAATACCCTCTGCAAGGGTATAAAAAGTGATTATTATATCTTATGAGTTAAATCATTTTTAGATGTATATATACTATCTTAATGAATTACAAATATAATTGGACACTTATTTAAGTAAATTCTTATCACTAAAGATTTATTTTTTATTACTGATCAATATTTCAGTTGTTTAAAAAAAATTCAAAGAGATTAAGACTTGATAGAGGAGAATAATACTTGATTGTAATATTTCCTATTGATGAATACGGGTTTAGAAAGTAACACAGTAAAAATATAAAACATATTTATATATAAACTTCCTATGATATACCTAAAATTATTTATCTACCCCAAATTTAAGATAAATTTCCCCCCTAAACTTCCATTTTGTTTTCCCAAAAACCAAACTCCATACGGAGAGCTGGCAAATCTTTCCTCCCATAATCGCATTAGGTGGACAGCCGGATGAGCACTAAATCAAAATCGTCAGCCACTACCCACTCAATCCATTCAGCCATTTGATTGTCATTGTCCTTCAGATGGAGTACAAGCGTTTGAAATTTAATTTAACGCATTTACATGCAGCTTAAGATCTCCAGCTCCTGCCTGGGCTAAGGCTCAAGCTCGGCCTCGGGCCATGGTAAACAAATCAAATGTATTTAGAGGAGTGAACCGAGCCCAACTCAAACAAAGGGAAGCGAATGAAATTTCGAGGCCTCGTCCTTGTCATCAGAGGAATCCGCCTGCGACCCTGCGCACACTCACGGATCAGGACCTGGGGGTGGTTCGAGCCGAGCCGAGTCGACTCGAGTTGAGTTGAAAAACTCAATATTTGAATAACTTACTACCGTGTGGAGAGCAAACTTTCAAGTGAAGACCCAGGACACTGGCGGGTCGCAAAAGGACAATTATTTGCTTACGCGTTGTCATTCAAATTGAGTTTTAATGTTGGGCGGCGCGCGTAATCCCGTAAATCCCGTTCTCGTTCCCGTTCCCATTCCCGGATCCTTGCTGCTAGTGAACGGGCTGCTCCGAGTCCATGTGGGCACCATTATTTGCTCTATCACGTTCACGTATTAAAAGTTATGAGGACATTATATGTACAGCCGTAGTAAACACAAATATCTATAATCCCCGCCGCCCTGCCCCTGCGGGCATTCCGTGCGTCATTCCGGCCGGAACTCAAGCTAAAAGTTCGGAGTTCGAACTCGGGGCCGGGTACACATGTACGGGCGTAATTGTTTGTAGATGTCCTTAAATGTCGTGAGAATATTCAGTTGGTTTTCCTCTCCTCCGTAGAGCAGAGGCGGAAGCCCCGCTTTGTTTTGTGTATCTTATCGGGAGGCGAGAGCCTGTTGCGTCCCTCGATATCGGAATCGATTACAAGTTTCTCAATGAGTTTTTCTGAAGTTAAAATTGAACTTTATATGGGGTACTACGGTGGATCATGGGGATTATAGGTTTTTCGGTACATTTTGAAGAGCGAAAAGTATTTATTTATTAATGTTGAATGTAATGTAATGTTGAATATCTTAAATTGCAAAATTGATATAATGGAAGCTCGGGCTAATCTCTTCAAGAGCCGAAGTTTACATACCCTTTAAGTTTGCTAATTTAGAGAAGGCATAACTAAGCCAAAATTGCATATATGTCAATTTGGAAGGCTTTTTTGTGCTAGTTTTTATCAGCTTAATAAAGCGGCATATTAAGTTAAGAATTAAAAAAAAAAAATTTTTTTTTTAATTAAATTTCAATTAAAAAAATTTGTTTTTTTAATTCTTGACAATTTTAATGATGTAACCCCTTATAAAATTTTGAAAAAACAAGGCAATTTTTTTTTTTTTTTTTTTTTTACAAAATTTTGATTGTAAATAATTGGGATTTTAATGGCGAATCGGAAAATATACTGCTTTTGGCTATCACTTTATTATTGGCTATAAGATGAGGTCAAAAAAATATTAAGATAGCGCATTTTTGCAGTACGTTAATATTCTGAAAAATATGATAGCTTTTTTGGACAAATAAGATATAGATACCGACAGACGGACAGACAGACAGACGGACATGGCTAGATCTACTTGGCTGATGATGCTGATCAAGAATATATATACTTTATTGGGTCGGAGATGCCTACTTCACTGCGTTGCAAACTTCTGGTCAAAATAATAATACCCTCTGCAAGGGTATCACAACATTTTAAAAACGTTATTTTAAGATCAAATTATTGTGATCATCGTTGTATGTTTAACTATATCCTATATATGGGTAATTTTTAAGAACTGAAGAATACCAAGATCCAAGTCCGTATCCTTATGACTGGCAACCCCATGACTTGCTGTTGCCCCTCCTCTCTCCAGCTTGTGTGGGCCATTTCCATATTATTCCGAATCCGTATCGCCGCTGAAGTCTGAAGTGTTTTTGCGCAGAAAACTGTAATTTTTATTCATTTCCAGGACGCACTCTGAAGTGCCTGCTAAACGATTATTAGCAATTTGATATAACTGCATGTAAGTACAACACGAGAACAAGTCAACAACGGATTCACCCACACATGCACGTGTGGCCACTTACATAAGAGTGGGGCTGGGTGTGTGTGAGTGAGTGTGTGCGACGGCAAACAGTGGAAAATCACTTCAGTTAACTAAATCCTCGCAACAACCATGCGCCGACTGCGACGGCGGCAGCGCAGCTTCACGGCAACGGCGGCCGAGGGTGAGAGATGGCCAAACGGAGAGAGGGACAGCAAGAGCCAAAAAGAAAGCAGCCATTGCAGTGGGCGTGGCCCTAGCAGGAGAGCCAATCAAACGGCGAGGACCTGGCAGAGGCAATGCCGAAGTCGGCAGAGGCTGTCAAGCGAAGGAGCGGGAATGGCAGATGGGGCAGGAACCTGGGGAGAGGAGAGAGTTAAGCTCATTGCCATATTTTCGCTGTGCTCTCTTTTGAATTTACTTTACTAACAAAACATGACTGTTGGGAGGCAAAAAGGAAATTGTTTTATCAAATGGGTTTCCTTACGCTTTTTTATTATGAAATTAATTTCCAACATCGTTTCGTAGTCGCTGCCGTTCCCTCTCTCTCTCTCTCTCTCTGTTTCTTTGGTGGCCATTTTCCAGTTTTGCCTCCCCAATTCTTCCCCGCTCATCTTTGTGCATGTGTTTACTCTAGTTTTCCTTTGGCGCTGCCTTAGCTATTCCTCCTCGCGTTTCATTTCGTTCGAGCATTTAATGGAAATGTTTGCATATCTCCCGTTCTTTCTCCTCCTTCTTCTTCGCATTGCCCCTTCGTCCTCCTTTCGGCATTAAAATGCAAATCTTGATTATGAATTTAAGCCCGGCTGGCAAATTAAATTCATTCGCCACTCCAATTGCTGAGAGTCCTGGTGCCTTTATTTGATTGTCTTTGACTTTGCTGCAAATAAAATAAAGATTTCACACAAATCCTTTCTCAATGTGTCAGTTATGGGTTGTCATGAAAATGTGTTGCCTACATCTGGGCGCTGAAAATATTACCGGAATAATATTGTATAATTCGCATTTAAACCAAATTAAAATAAATAAATTAAATATGGTTCTTTAGGAACAATTTACTGACATTTACCAGCATTTCTTTTGTTTATAAAAACTTCTTCAATTTTTCATAATAATAATAAAATTTATAATATAAGGTTAGAACATATTTAATAAAATATTTGATTATAATAATTATTATCATATGTTTGACTTTAAAAATGAAATCTTAAACGTTAATAGACCAAATATAAAAAGCAAATCTATTGATTTAATTTTAAACCAGAAATAAGAGCCTTAAATATAGATTTGGAAGATTATTTTAAGACGATTATATTTAATTTGAGCTCCACAGCTACTTTTAAGCACTAAAATAAAGTATAAGTATTAATATAATAGACATTTATCATGAGCACACTTTAAGTTCTTCTGAAATTATTAGCAAAATCAAACAATATTAATAATTTAGAGGTTATAGTTAAGTACCCAGTAAATCTTTTAGAAAAGGTTTGAAAATCGAATAATCATTACAATGTAAAGCCAAAAGATATGCGACCACTTTTAAAGGTGGAAAGTGTGTGCGTGACATATGTTATTCAGTTGTAAGTGCAATGAAGGAAAAAGATAAAATCGATGGGCATTTCTGGCCAACACACTTGGCGGGCTTCCGCTGCCGGAGTGTTGAGTTCAGCATTGGTCAAATCGCACCAACAAATTAATAACGGGATATGCACAATAAAGGCACTTGACTGGCGCAATTTCCCATCACGTCTCCCTTTGTTTCGCGATTCTAACCCACATTATGACCGTCTTCGGGGGAGCTATGTATTATGAGAGTGGTGTCATAACAGACAGCGAAAGTTACTCAATGCAATAGAAGCACCTGCGCCAGATCGATAGCACTGTGCTGCAGGTAAGAAAAAATAACGTTCTAAGTACTGGAGATATGAGGAAATATTTTATCTATTTGTTTAACATTCTGAAATCCTCGAAAATTGTGTCTCAAACTGTGATTTTGTACATTTTATTTTATTGCATACTTTTAAACACAATTTTTAGGGATTTCAAAACCATTGTTATATCTGAGGCAGCACTAATATCCTATATAAAGAGAGCCTTTAATTTAAAATATTATTAAGCTTATGATAAGAACTCGCTAATATTTAATCCAGTAATCTAATACATAATCCTATAAACTCCCAACTAACCGCTAATATTATCTTGGCTAACCATTTTCTCCCCTCTTCACAGAAGAAAAAACCAACCCCTCGCTGACCAGTGTAATCGATACGAAAATCATACTCAAAATAGAATGGCCACTAAGTCAGTTAGCAAGAATGTTGGTCCCCTAATTGTAAAATCAGTTTAGGCGCACTTTTCAATGGGCTCAAATCGGGCGCTGCCAACACGGAATACTCACATCTAACAAATAAAATTATTGAAAATTATAAAAATCAAATTGCCAATTAATTGTGTGCTTTTAATGTCCGGCCAGTGAGTCGCGCGTTTTGGTGTGGATTATAGAGCAATCGATACCAGCCAGCGAGGATGGTGCAGTTCCTGGGGAATCCGGGCGCCAATGGTGGTCAGTGCCCATTCAGTGGTTTCATGGCTAATTGCTAATCAAATTTGTAGCTAATCCGGAGAGAACTTGACCCTGAAATGGGGTCTCCCAAATGGGATTTACATGTTATTAGGAATGAATAATTCCAGAGAAATCTATGAAAATGTTGTTGTTTCCGAAAAGGATTGTGTTTTTTAATAAAATTATATTAAACTTAAACTATACCGACGACATTTAATTACAAAAATTAAGTGAATATAAAGAATTATTTGTTGAGTTTTGGAAATCTAATACTTACAGTATTAATAAAAATTTATATATACATATGTATTTCCTAAGGATATATCCCACCTAAAGAATTCGTGATAAAAAAATTTTCAATTCGTTTAAAACAACTCAAGAACAACTATAATTATCAAATATAAAAATATATCCATCGAATTGTCCAATATTTCAACGGCTTTGAGAAGTTTCTTAAACAAAAGTATTTTTTTAATAAAATTTAATTATAATTTAGCTTATTGTAAATATGTTACTATTTTCCAAGGATAACAAACATGATTACAATCCTCTAACGTTCTTAAAGATTTTGTATTTTTCAGAAATATGAAATGTTTATAAAATGTTGAATTTTTGTAACAATATCTCCAAACATTATAAAATCCTTAAAAACTGATTTAAATACAAATATTCTAAGCATTATTTACCTTATACCCTTATCCCAAATAATATCAAAATTACAGAACTTATTCACATGGTGACCTTGGACAAGACGGGCAAGAAGTCCTTCGGCATCTGCATAGTGCGCGGCGAGGTAAAGGACTCGCCGAACACCAAGACCACCGGCATTTTCATCAAGGGCATTGTGCCCGAAAGTCCTGCTCACCTGTGCGGACGCTTGAAGGTTGGCGATCGCATCCTCTCGCTCAACGGCAAGGATGTGCGCCATTCCACCGAGCAGGCAGTCATCGATCTCATCAAGGAGGCGGACTTTAAGATTGACCTGGAGATCCAGACCCATGACAAGAGCGACGACCAGCATCAGCAGCAGCAGCAGCAGGCGAAGGGAGGAGATCCGCGCAGCAATGGCTACATGCAGGCCAAGAACAAGTTCAACCAGGATCAGACGCCCAACAACAATGCGGGCGGAGGTCAGGGTATGGGTCAAGGGATGAATCAGGGAATGGGCCAGGGTCAGGGCATGAACCGGCAGCAAACGTTGCAGAAAAGGAATACCACATTCACGGCGTCGATGCGACAAAAATACAGCAACGCTGAAGAGGATGACGAGGATACCCGGGACATGACGGGTCGCATTCGCACGGAGGCGGGATATGAGGTGGGGTTTTAATTAATTTACTTATAAGCTAATCCCCCGTGATTTACTAACCCATCCTCAGATCGATCGCGCCTCCGCCGGCAACTGCAAGCTGAACAAGATGGAAAAGGATCGCGACAAGGAGCAGGAAGATGAGTTTGGCTACACCATGGGTAAATCCTTCCCACAAATCCAATCTAAATCGTATGGTAATCCCTCTCCCAACCAGCTAAGATCAACAAGCGGTACAACATGATGAAGGATCTGCGGAGGGTCGAGGTCCAGAGGGATCCCAGCAAGCCGCTAGGAATTGCTCTTGCCGGGCATAAGGACCGCCAGAAGATGGCCTGCTTTGTGGCCGGTGTGGACCCCAACGGAGTGTTTGCCAGCGTGGACTTCAAGCCCGGCGACGAGATAGTCGAGGTCAACGGCAATGTGCTGAAGAATCGCTGCCACTTGAATGCATCTGCGGTGTTTAAGAATGTGGACGGGGACAAGCTGGTGCTGATCACCTCGAGGCGCAAGCCCAACGACGAGGGCATGTGCGTGAAGCCCATCAAGAAGTTCCCCACAGCGTCGGATGGGGTAATAATTCTTAAATCAATAAAAACTGCATTATAACTTATAAAAATTTCCATTTTTACCTTCCGACAGACCAAGTTCCTCTTCGACCAGTTCCCCAAGGCGCGCACGGTGCAGGTGCGCAAGGAGGGCTTCCTGGGCATCATGGTCATCTATGGCAAGCATGCTGAGGTGGGCAATGGCATCTTTATCTCTGACCTAAGAGAGGGCTCCAATGCCGAGCTGGCGGGGGTGAAAGTGGGCGACATGCTGTTGGCCGTCAACCAAGACGTGACGCTAGAGTCCAACTATGACGATGTGAGTGCTACCTACGAAACACTACCCTTACTGTGTCATCCATTCCCTCCTGACCTCAGGCAACTGGACTGCTGAAACGTGCCGAAGGCAATGTGACCATGATTCTACTAACCCTCAAGAGCGAGGAGGCCATACGGGCCGACAAGGAGGCGGAGGAGAAGAAGAAGGAGGGTAAGTATCAGGCATCAACAGGTTGCCTTAACTACTGAAGCCTTGCAACCCGCAGAGGCCAAGAAGGAGGAGGAGAAGCCGCAGGAACCCGCGACAGCCGAGATCAAGCCGAACAAGAAGATTCTCATCGAGTTGAAGGTGGAGAAGAAGCCGCTGGGCGTCATAGTCTGCGGCGGCAAGAACAACCATGTCAAGGTGGGCCACCTCCAAACTATTTTATCAGAATTATTCCATTTAAACCTTCCTTGCAGACTGGTTGTGTGATCACACACATCTATCCGGAGGGAGCAGTGGCTACCGACAATCGCCTCAAGATCTTCGACCACATTTGCGATGTGAACGGTGTGCCGACCCACGTGGGTGCCATGACCACGTTGAAGGTCCATCAGCTGTTCCACACCACTTACGAGAGGACCGTAAACCTTACGGTCTATCGCGCCGATCCGCCGGAGCTGGAAAAATTCAACGTGGAATTTATGAAGAAGGCGGGCAAGGAACTGGGCCTCTCCCTGTCGCCCAACGAACGTG